>JARQAB010000012.1:6947188-7547188 GCA_036172955.1 Meloidogyne arenaria | reverse complement strand
GGAGGAAGCTAATTCAGGAGGGGAGTTATTAAAAAATACTGTAGTTTATTACCGTTCTTGTTTATAACAATCCACAAGAGTATGTTAAACACGAGAGAAACAAAATTAAGATAAACGGCATCTTGAAAAACATAAGAGGGAACAGCATCGGGAGTCGAACAAGTTACCAATCTTTAAAGAATAATTTTAAAAATTAATTCTTAAATATTCACTTTTTAGGAGAAATATTTAGACACATATCAATTCCAGTATATACAGTAAATAAAGCATAAATTGAAATTGAAGAAAAAATCAAAATTAAATACAAATAGTATCCCTTTGAAGAGTTTTGAATGTACTTCATGTGCCTAAAACTTGGAATTTTAAAAGGTTATCGGCATTTGACTTCCTCCTGTATAGGCATTTGACTTCCTCCTGTATAGGAATTCTGTGAGATTCTTGGGATATTTATAGGGATATTAAAAGATTTGAGGGATATCGCCAAGATTTGAAGAGCTATCTATGGATTAAATGGCCCTAGATAAGGAGGGATTTACAGGATTCCCGATTGTTGAATAGATATCCAGGAAATTTTGAGGAATGATGTGAGGAGTCTGAGACAACAATCCACAGTCTGAGAGATATCGTGGGGAGTCCGTTGGATATTTAGGGTCAAGTATTTCGGGTCAAGGAAGGATTAAAGAAGAGATCTGTTTGAAACTCCATGAACAAAAGAAACAAGGGTTCTCGGGTTTCGTATATCCGAAAAATTCGTAAGGACCGACAGACATAATTTAGGCAAATTATTACCATAAAGGAAAAATAGCTACAATAATTCTATCAATAGATAAAGCCAAATAAAGCAAATATTGAGACTGAACAAAGAATATAGGTATAATCATAAGGAAATAACAATTTTTTAGATAAATCAAATTAATTCCAGTTATGGCAATTCCAAATTGAATTGAAAATGTAAGTAGATAGAAAAATCCACATAAACAAATTGCAGCTATTAATATATTGTAACTGTCTCTGAGCGATCTTAAATTGAAAACATATACCGTAAAAACTGTATTAGTGTCCCTCCCTTAAATAATTACCCCGCCTGTATTAGTTACCCCCTCAAGCGAAATGTTAAAACAATAATTACTCCCTTAGAAATATTTATAATTAGTCTTTCTAAAATAGCCTCTATTAATTACCCCACCTCTATTTAATACCCCCTCCAGCGAGATATCCAAACAATAATTACCCAGGGTAGTTAATACAGTTTTTACGGTACCTTCTTGCGGACATTTATTGCCGATATTTTATGAGGACTAGCTCCAGAGCCCTCGCTAACAGATACACCCATATTGATACTCCTATATTTAGGATACTCGTTTTATTATTTGGTGTACATTGGGGGAGGAAGTTGACTTAAGTGAGATTTAATCCAAAGGTGAGGGTTGATCCTTGGTGATGCTTTAAGGTTGTATCTTATATGGGCTCGGAAAGTTTCTCTTAGTTCCAAAAATTGAACTGTCTGAGGCCCAAATTTTTCACTTGGTTAGCTGAGATGAGCTTAAACAAAGAATATTTAGCCTACGTTGTTTTTATTGTAACATAAATAAGACTTAAATAAAGCAATTGGGCTAGCAAAGAAAAAATACATTTAATTCCAGTAATCAGAATAAAAGTAAAATTTGGACCCGAATTATTAAGATGAGCTACAACCTGAAAAAAATCTAAAATTTCGATAAATTAAGAAATTTTTAATAAGGCTTTTGATGGAGCTAATTGAACAGGACTGAAGAAATTTTGCTAAAAGCCGATTGCTTTTTTCTAAAAATTTAATCAAGAAAGTGTCTAAATTAAGCAAAAACCGGGGTCAGTCAAAATCAGAAACCGAGTGTCAAAACAGGCCAAAACCAATAATACGAGGATACCGGATACCTAATAATCATCGTCAAAGCCATTAATGTAAAATTACCTCATCTATGACAGAACTGTTTGTATTGTTCATTTTAGAAATATTTTTTGATTGATTTAAACGAATATTTGTTTGAATTTATAAGTAAAATCTAAAAAGATAGAGTCAGATCTCGTACAAAGAAAAATTTAATGGTTTAAGATGTTTCAAACAGCAACCAACGACCCTTGGTTGCTTGATTTTTTTTGTCCACCAAATCGGTGGGTGTTACACCGTGAGAGATTGTGGTCGGGAATGGAGATGAGTGTAGAAATAGAGTCAGACCTCGAACACAAACAAGAAAATAAATACGGGCTAAAAGCCTTAGGGTATAACTTTGGGAGACAGGCTCGGAGCAGGTTCCATTTTCAACAGCTTTTAGCATCTGAGGTAATAAACAATTTTTTTATCATATACTATTTATAAGAAACTCAACGGCAATAAAAGTTCTATTTTTCAATGTTCTATGAAATTGAAAAAAGATTTTAAAAAATTAATATGTTAATTAAATAATACGTAAAATAAGGTAAAAAATCGTAGGTGTGTTAACTTGTTCTTTCGTTTTATAAAAATTATTAAATTAATTTAATAATTTAAAGCTTGCTTTCTGTTTCTTTAATTTAATAAATATTTTGAGACAAAGTTTGTGATAATTAAATTTTTTTTAAATTTAAGTAAAAGAATTAAACGTAAATTCATTTAATAAAATTTTCAAGTTTCAAATTAATGACTGGAAAATCAAGAGAAAATCGAGGAATTAAAGAGAATTTTTTTAAAATCAAGAGAAATCTTTCAAATCATTCCTTCATTTTGTTCATTAATTGATTTTGAACAGGATAAACAGTTGTAACCATATGAACCTTTGTAACAATACTTGAGGTAGGGTATATTGACGGTACCTTTCGAAAGAACTTTAAAAGCCAAGCAAATTCTTTGTTTAGAGCATTTCTGTATTCCGAACTGTAATTTAAATTATTAAATACTGGACCAAGCTAAAATTTTTAATTCACCTGCAAAAATACAAAACTGGCGCATTTATGGCACCCGAGATCGTTATTAGCTGAGCAAATAGACGTGTATAAAAAAATTTTATTTCAGGATCATTTGTTATTAACGAAAGAATATAACAGAAATTTTCTAGAAAAAAAACGCAAAACTCAAAAAATTTTTTCTCAAAAAAACGCAAAACGTTAATTGCCATGAAAATTAAAAATTTATTTTAAGATTTTCTAGAAATTACACAATACCCTACACAAATATTTTTCAATTTCCTCACTTTGCTTTTTGGTCTTTAAGTAATCTTTCAGCTGTTTTGGCAGCTGTTTATTTATTATTTTTGTTGGCAACGCTTTGTTTTCTCCCTTTTTATTTTTCTTTTTCTATTCTTTTACTCTAACGTTGACAAACCTTTTTTTTTTAAAAAAAATATTTTTTGAGGAGGCTAGCAGCAATAATATGTAGTTGGTTAGTAGTTAGTTGTTGCCAACCGCTCTATATTGATTTCCCCCTAAAAATTTCTTTTTTTCATATTCCTTCCCTTATCTCTCTCTCTCTTTCATATAAAGACAAAAAACCGTCCGACAATTCACCGTCCGATTATTAGAGTTAAAAATTCGGTCCATTTCGCTTAGAATGAACATATGTACTTTAAAATAAAATTTTTAGGCCAGGAAATAAAGTACTAACCAAGAGCTAATAGCCACAGTGTCTAATAATATTTAGCCACCATAATATCTCATAAATCGAATTTTTATCATCAGAGGTTTACGGTATTTTTACTCTAATGTCAATTCGGTGTATTGTCTGACGGTGTTTTGCCCCCTCCCTTCACTTCTCTGTATATTTAATAATTCTAAAACTCTCTCTAAAATTTTTCTATCGCTGCGCTAAATATATTTACTGCCATTCACATTCATATAGTGAATACTATTTACCATCTTGTCAATAATTTCGATTTTTGTCCTTTATTATTTATTAATTTTTCAATAATATTTATTACAGTCATTAACTTTTGTAATTCTTTTACCCTTAAAAATGCTCCTAAAATTACTAGAGTTTTAAACTAAATTCATGAGATGATAGAGTTTTTCTGTATTTATGCCTGTTTATTATGTATCTGTAAAATTGCACGGCATTCTTCCCAGATTCCGAACGGTATTCTGGTCAGAAGGTGTTTTGACCCTCACTCTTCTCTTAAATTTTTAATTTTCATCCTTTCAACCAAAAACCGTATACCCTTTAGGCGCCTGGATACTTGGGCTTGGGCTTTTTTAAAAAACTTGGGCTTTTTTTGATTTTGTTTGGTCACTGGGTGGAGGAGCTACCTAAATGGTACTCTTTATATTTTTTGCCCCCCAAAGGGGCATCTTCTACTGTCTGTTTTTGCAAAAATTTCTAGAAAATTTTTATTTTTAGGTTTGCGGCCAAAAGTCCTTCCCCAACCCTCCTAAACCTTAACTTGCTCATACATTTTTATATTTATTTTTGTCGTCATATCGCGCGCCCATTTTTTCATTAATTTATTTCCGTTTTCGATTATCTTCTCACATCTCCTCAACTTTTCTTTAAAAAATTTTTTTTTTTAATTTTAAAAATAAATACAAATTAATTACGCATACAAACAACTTACACTTACACACTTTTCACTTGCCACCTGTAAAATTCACAAAAAATTTACAAAAAAAAATTTTTTTGTAAATTTCAAACACTGATCGTTGTCAAAGATTTTTTTCACAAAATAGAAACAGAAAAAAAGATTTATTTTCTGTTTATTTTTTCTTTTTAATTTTTTTATTTTTATTTTGTACGTGCCTGTTACCACCATTCATTCATTCTCTCTCTTTCCCTTATTTGAGAGGCAAAAAAAATATTTTTTTTTCTTGTAAAGTATCCCTTCTCCTCTTAAACTGTTTTTATAAACATTTTTAATTTTTGATAAATTTTATTAACATGGCAAGAAAAACTTTTTTCTGTTTAAATTTTTTTAACTTTAAAAATTACACGAGAAATCATTTTTAATTTCTCAATTATTTTATATTTTATTAGCTTGTTTTCGTATTTTTACTGGTACATAAATAGAACTGTTGGGGTTTCTCAAAAAAGCCAAGACCAAACCCAAATCCAGACCCCCCCACCATTCTCCCAATAATATCGTCAAACAAGATTCTAATTAGAGACCGGAACAGAAAATCCAAACCTGAACTCGTGCCCCATATCCAAACCAAAACACCGACCCATCTTTTCCTCAATCCTTTCCATTTATTTCCGATCCTGATCTCGTCTAAAGACTCTTGGTATTCTTTGCCCTATTTTGAATATGCTTTTGAAACAGTCGACTTTTGATAGTCTAAAAGCCAGTGTCAGCGTTAACCATGTTGGAGAGATGTCCTAGCCCGAAAATTTTTCAAGCCAAGACTGGGACCCTAAACAAGACCGAAAACCCCTTGAAAAGTCTTGAGGGTTTCATTTTTTGAGAGTCAAGACTCAATACCAGGAGTTTTCCTCTACTAGATGGACCATACTAGTCCATACTAGTCCTGATCTTCAACTGATCCAGTCTCAATCCCTTTTCGCCTACTTTTTATCTTTCTACTCTTGATGAAGCTGTTATTCTTGCGCTCCTCGACTTTGGCAATTCTCGAACCGCTTAATGGGTGTGGGATATTTTTGAATAAAATTCTGTGTTTACACAGCTACTTCTCTTTTTAGTTTTTCTTTTCATCTAATTAAGTAGCTACTGAAAAAATAAATTTTCTTAAGTAAAGGAATTGGAAGATTTACAAACTCCACATACACACTCCACACACTTTTTTGCCTTGGCAACCACCCTTCTCTAAATATAGAGCCTTCTACTAACTATCTAAGAAAAACTCTTTTTCCCCTTAAAAACAACCAAACACACACACCTTTTTTAATACCTACTTATTAGTAGAGGCTTAATTTGGATCTGCAACTACTTTCTTTCCTTAAATGGAGCCTTGGTTACTTGTTGTTGTTTTTACATATAAAATTATAATCTTTCTATTTATTTTTAAACAAAGTTTTGCTTAAAAAGCGCTCTATTTTTGGCAAAATTAATTGAGATAAATAGGGGTAATTCTATGTTAGGCCTGAAGGTTTTACGTCAATTGTGTATTTGTATGGGCGCGATTTATGGGCGCGATAACTCGGCTCAAATATATTTTGCAAGAAAACGGATATCACTTCGCAATAGCAAGCCTAGGGTCCTCTATTGAATTGCAACAAAAATTATATCAAATTAGTATTCATAGTAAGCGATGTTCCCGTGTTGGTTCGGACGGATTACCACTACCCTAAAACCTATTTCGATAGAAACTAGAACTTGTTTTTATTGCTCTGTTTAAACAAAGCCAGAGTGTCGGCTGGAAAACCCCTTACAACTCCTTTTAATGTAGTACACTATACGAAATTCGAATGGGTATAGGTACAGCTTGTGTATCTTGTATTGTATTAATTCTCTATCTAATGGTACCAAGAACATTAAAGAATTTCTTTATACATAAGTACCTTGACTTAACTGAATGCGCCGTATTACGGTACTTGTTTACATTTCAGCCCTGAAGTGACAACCTACAAACTGTCCCCAATATTCTGCTATTTTGACCATTTTGAGCTTGCGAATATATGGAGGATGTGGGATGTGTAGCAGGGAATGAACCGGCATAAAAATAAAATTCCTGATTTAGGGAATCGGGAATTTCCGATCCAAAAAACGTCGGGAATTCCCGATTTTCGGGAATTGTTTCGGCTCGTTCCCAAGTGTGCCCTGTGAATAAATAGCCTGTTTTTTTTTGTTATTTCAAAATAAAAATTTACAAATTTTTATTTCCTCAAATCTCACATATCCAAAATATTTTTTTATTTTTTTAAATCAAAAAAAAGAGAAAACGAAAACTTTATTTTTAATATCCAACATTCATTTCTTCTTTTTTCTTTTTTAAAAACAAAAATTAAAAATAAATATTTGCACTTTAATAAAAATAAATGAATTTTGTGTACGTATGTACTTTTAATCGTTAAAAAATAAAAATTTTTTTTTAATAAATGAAAAAAAATTTTTTTAAATAAACAAATTTATTTAATTTTTCATAGTATTAAGTATTCTATTTTTGTTTTTAATTAAATAATTTTCCAATATTTAAAATTAAAAACGGAATCTCTCTGTTATACGAACTTTAACTGAGTGTCAGCCGACTTCGATCGGCTATAATTTCGATCGGCTATAAAAAAAAAAAATCCAATACAAAAAAATTTTATTCATTCGAAAGCCCCTTCGAAAGCCCCTTCGATATAGAGCTTACTTAAGTGTAGTTATCTTAAATAGAGTCTAATCTATTATTTAAGGTTATATGCAGTTAAAAATAGTAGCTCTCCTTACCCCGACCCCAAAAATAATTTTGGCAAAAACCCCGACCTGAGCCCCGAAGGCATTTTTTAACCCTAGTTTAGAATTCTAAAGTTAGAAAAGCAAAATACAAAGCGAAAGTAGAAGGCGAAAGCATAAAATTAAAAAAACGAAATTTTGCAGAAGGTGGAAGCAGAAGTCATCCCAAAATTTTTAATCAACAAAAAAATCGAAAGTTTTTTTTCAATTCTTTACTCACCTTTTTATTACTCAAAAAAGACAAAAGTTTAGTTTATCATTTATTTAATAAAGTTTAATAAACAAAAATACTTAGGGTCTTCGACGGCTTCCTTTACCCAATGGTCACTTTAATTTTAAAAACTGTATCCTAAATCGAGGTGTATCTAGTATTGGTTGTATATTATAGAGAGGTATGTAGGTACTATAATGGGGTGTGTCTTAAATTAAGGGTCATTTGAACGGGTACAGCCCAAGTAGGCGCGCGGCCATAACGGCGCAAAGCCATAACTTGCTTCAAGATTTCTGAATCTTAACAAATTTATTATTAAACGATTCATCGTATCGAGCTAAATAGATTGGTACAAAAATTCATAAGGGCCGGAAATTTTCCAGCAAGTTAAGGCTTTGCGCCGTTATGGCCGCGCGCCTACTTGGGCGTATCCCATTTGAACTGCACCTTTTAACTAGTGACCAATTTTAATTTAAAGTAGGTATCTTAAATTCAGGTGCGAGGGCTTATCGCGGGTGTCTCTTATATAGAGTTTAGAACATATTTTTTACGAAAAACAAACATTTTTTTATTAATTCTGTAAAAAATCCTTCGGTAAATTGCCCCATTTCTTCATTTTTATTTAATTCCACGCATTCTTTATTGATTTTTTAGCTTTATCTATTATACAGCTTTTTTCACGAGCGTGCTTGCTATTCATTTCCCCTCAGTTTTTCTCCCCAAACAAATGATAGAAAAAAGAAAAATGTTTTCCATTCCTTGTTTTTTACATGTTGACGATTGTTGAGGTCAGTTTATTACTGGCTCAATAACTTTTTTATGAATGGTCCAATTTTGACGAATTTTGTACAATTGGATAGAGCACAAAATTTGCTACAAAATACATTAAAAGCAGAATTTTTGATAAAAGAAGGAAAAAGTTATGGCCGAAAAACTTGTAATTTTCTGTAAAAATCCGTTTTTAGTGAGTTTTTTGGCCATAACTTTTTTTAATTTTTATCAAAATTTTTATTTCCAAATTCATTTTATAGAGAATTTTATGCTCTATCCAATGGTACAAAGAACATAAAAATCGGACTATTCATCTAAAAGTTATTTAATCCGGAACTCAGTTGGTTCGGGCACTCAGTTGCTTCTCTCTCATTGACGTTTGCGCGCGCACTTTAGACAAAACGGTACTTCCGACAAAATGGTACATGCCAAAAACGGTATTTGACCAAATCCTTCTCGATGCCACTTTTTTGTTATTGTTTTTTGCCAATCCCATTTTTTAAATTTTATTTTCCTATCATTCTTCACACACATTTAGTCCATTGTACCCTTTTTGTTCTGTACCATTTTGTCGAATACCATTTATATTTTTCTCTTTCCATTTTATAAGGTTTTCCGTTTTTTCTGTATTCCTTCTAAATATTTTTCTCTATTTTTTTATTTTTAGCCTTTTTTATAAAAAAATATTTTTCTTAACATTTTCTCAACAATTTATTTTTCTGTTTGTTTGTGTTGTTTGACGTTTCATTTTTGCAACTTTTGGATTTTTGTAAAAAAATACAAAAAAATACTTAATATATTATTATTTTATTATTTTTTGCTTTAAAATAAGCTTTAGAAAAAATTTTTTCTTTACAAAAAAGTTATTTTTAGAACATTCCCCAATTAACAAGGGGCTGTTAGGGCGCAAGGTAGTTATGGCGCGGGAGGCTATAAAATAAAGAATGTGGCATCTAGAGAGATAAAATTTTCCAAAAACAGACCTCGTATGTCTATCTACGTTCTGAAAAAATTTCAGAATTTTTGGACCAGAATTTTTGGACCAGAATTTCAGAAGTTCTGGCCAAAAATGTCTCGATTACCACAAAATACCGTAATTTTTCGAGGTTTGTCGCCTATAACTTTAAGAATATTTGTCGAAGGATTTTGAAATTTTTGGAGTTGTTGGGCAAGGGCGTTAAGTAAATTTGAGAAAATTTTCAAGAATTTAGGGTGTGGTTAGGCTTCTATTTTAAGGGATGCGCCTAAATGTCGACGCGCCTAAACGGCTTCAATCCTTTGCAAAGGTTATTTTTGGAGCATTTCCCAATAAAAAATAATTAGATAAATTTTTTTATGTTCAAGCGAAATCTTTTTTTTTTTATAAATTTAATTTTACCATTAATAAAGCTAATTAAATAGTTTGTAAAGTATCTAAAAAAAATTTTTTTGAAAATTTTTGTTGATTTTCGTATGGATTTTTTTATCCAATAAAATTCTAAATGATCGAAAACACTATAAAAGTATTCAAGACTTGGAATTATTCTTTCATGTTTAATAAATTAAATTTCCCGCACGCAGATTCGATCCCCCCCCCCCCCCCCCCCCCCCCCCCCACCTTAGGAGGAACCAAGCCGCCCCGTGTAGTATTTCGAAACAGAAAAAAAAAGGAAATTTTTTAAAAATTATCCAGGTGCCATTTTTTGTTCCCTTCTTTACACTTTTGTTGCACTTTATTATTTTCCTTTTTATTTTATTAATTTTTAATACATATGATGAAAGGAAGGAGCTTTGAGAAAAAAATTTTTTTTTAATTTAAAAAAATATTTACTACTTTTTAATTATTACTCATTCACTCTTTAATTCCTTTTTAATTTTTGCAACGCTTAAAAAATATTTTTTTTTCTAAAAATTAATTCTACAAAAAAATATTTTTTATTACCAAATTAAAAAAAAATTTTCTTCCTTTTTTTAAAATTCCTTTGGGTAGGCGTGTGAGTATAACGTTGGTTAAAACAAGAGTGTTCAAGGTCGATTAATCGGAAGCCAAAGGCAGAGGGCTCTCTAGAACAGATGCTAATCAAAAATAGATGAAAGAAACCGACCGGTTTCGGTTTTAAAAATTTGCCTCTTAAATAGGGTTGGTGCCACGATCCGCCTGATCCGAGTCGGGCGATCCGAAAGACGAGTTGGGCACCAAATTTTGACCCGAAAAAGACTCAGCTATCCGGCCCGGTAAAAATGAGGCTTGAAAAAATGACTCGAACGTCGGCCCGATTCGAAAACCCCAACTCTACTCCTAAATGTGGAATTTCTTAGGAATTTTAGGACATTTGAATTCCCAAAATACACTTTAATTTTGTTAAAATTAAATCCCTAAGAATCTTTAGCGGTCTAGTATTGTTCGATTCAGCATTTCGAGCTGCATATACTAAGGCATGAGGGATTTGAATGAAGCCCCTACGACTTGATGGGTTCGCGGCGAAATGGCCGGCTTCCATTACAAAATTTATTTATAATTTTAAAAATAAAAAAAAAATGATGTAAAAAAATATTTTTTACATCATTTTTTAAGTAATGCCATATTTTTACAGAGAAAAAAATTTATTTTTAGACAAAAATAAAATTTACCTTTAAAAATAAATTAATTTAATAATTAAAAATGTATTTAATTTAGCACGCAATATTTAACATTTTTTTTGTAATTATGAAAAGAAAAAATTTTTTTTAGAAAAATTGAGAAATTTATAGTATTTTTAAATATTTATGGTTGTTTATTTTATTGAGAAAAATTATTTTTATTTACGTTTATTTTTGTTATTTTTATTTCTGTTATTTGATTTTCTGTTATACAGTGCCTCTCCCTAAATGCTGCTTAAACTTTGATAAATTTTCACATTTTTAATTTTAATTTGAGTATGAATTAAAAAATTTTGTCCATATTTTGTTCATATTTTGGGATTTTCCCCCCATATTTTTAAAAATTTCATATTTACTCTAATGCATACTTTTTGGGGGTTTTTCGTCCATATAATTCACAGCCCTGTTTATGACGTTATTATACGACACCTTTTACTTATACGACACCTCTCCTCAAATTTTTGACTTTAAACTGGGTATATCGTACTAGAAAGGGTAGGATCTCATTTGTCTGTTGCCCTTCTGGTAGAAAGTTTTATGTTAACATTGTGGTGTAGTTCAAGCGAGGTGTTTTACAAGCAGTTCTCTCTCCCCCCCCCTCCACCTCTCCAACTTTATTAAATTTTACAACTAAAACGTGTTGGCTTCCATTTTGGGGAAACTGAACCTCCCAAAATTTGTTTAAATAAGCCAACAGACGTTCGTAAAGCAAATGGTCGTTGATCGTTAAACCAAAAAAATTTTTGGAAATTAATTTGAATTTTGCCGACCAAATTTAATTTTGCCGGCTAAATTGAATTTAGACTGAAATTTAATTTTTACGAAATTTTACATACTAATTTTTAATTAAACAGATTTATTTATTTTTATTCAGAAAAAATTTCGACTATTTATTATCAATTACAATATTTATTATTTAAATATTGCTAATTTATCGAATGTTTTATTTTTCGTCGTTTGTCATCAATCTTTTGTTGTTCAGCATATTTTTTGACGACAAAAGAGTGGAAGGATTTGTTAGAGATCGATTCAATAGTTCATTACAACAACAGGTGAAAATAGAAAATTATTTTCATGTGAATTCGGGTTTAAAATAGTGCATTTTAAGTTATTTTGGAAAATGTCCGCAAATTTTGTCCGCAAATATTTTTTTCCTAGGGGATTATTTTCTAATAAAAAAATTTGTTTATAAACATGTAGAGATTAGCCTACATAATAATTTAATAATCATAAAATGACTCATAAAAATTGTTTTTCTGAGAAGATTAAAAATATGCCTTGCGGATAAAAAGTTGCGGATTATGCAAAAAGTTGCTGAACCTAAAATAAGCCTTATTTCAGTTTTTAACTTTATTGTGAAGGTGACATTTATTCTAAAGTCAATCATTCCCTTAATATACGGTTCGGTCTTTTCATTTTTTAAAATTATTTTCAGAGTGATGAAGAGATTATAGACAACAGCAACAATTATTTGGCCACTTCAAATGCATTTACTGATAACGATCACGAGAAGAATTTGCCAGAATTTTTAGATAAATTTGGCAAAATTGGTGTTAATTATGACTTGGATGTTAATGATACTGAACCTGCATTGAAAAATAAACCTTTTATTTATTGCCAGGTTATTAATGAAATTAAAACTGGATACAATTTAAAATTATGAATTATTGGATAATATATTAAAAACAAAATAATCACTAAATATGCTCCTTTCTATTGATATAAATATATTCTTTCAAGGTTCCACGTTAAAGAAATTTTCCTTTAACAGAAGAAAGCGCTCCTTTTTGTTAATATATTGATACAAACTGATTGATCCTGTCAAGGATCCGCCTTGTAGGAATGTCCTTTGTAGAGTTATTCTTTTTGCTGGTCTTCCCTTTAAAAGACATAAGAGTTAATTATAGAATAAAAGTTAATTACCACAATAAGAGTTAAAATTATAGAATGCCGACTGCAACTAACATAATAAACACATGACTGAGATAAGCTGCGCCTTTTATACTAAACTAATTAATGACACCTTAACTGTAATAAATAGGCTTTTATATTAAGCGCGGCTCCCGTAAAACTCTCGTAGTTATTTTTACCTATTTTCTTTCTGAAATTAAAAAAAATAAAAAAAAATTTGAAAAACAAATTACATAAAAAATATTTTTTAGAAATATGAACAAAATTCTTGTACTTCTAAAAATCCCGAGGATTGCACAGAAACAGTAAAGTGTTATGCATCGATAAATACACATTTATTGGTTATTTAAAAAAATTTTTAAAAATAATTTTGTTAAAATCTAGGCTTGTATGGCCGTCAGTTTATACACCATAAATGAAAATGGAACGTTTCATGAAATACCAAGCATTAAAAGTTGTTGGTCTCAAGGTGCTAGTGAATTACGTGAATGTCGTTCTGAAGATGAATGTGTGGTCGATACGAGGTTTAGACTGGGGAATTTTATTTTCCTGGGAATTTTAATTATCCTTGGGAAACTTTAACGTTTTCTGGTGGATTTTTTACTTTCCTGGGGAAGTAAAGTGTTTCCCTCTTTGATAAACGGATAGTGTCCATATTGTCTGTGCATATCTCCCTAATTTTTTAATCTAAAAAAATCCAAAATAAAATATTTTTAGAAGGACAGGAACTATAGGTTTATCAGCTAAATTCTGTTGCTGTCGAACACACAATTGCAATTCAAAATTTACTTTCAAACCCCAACCAGATTATGAAGATGAAGAAGAAGATAATGAAATTACCAAGTTGCTAGGGATTTCTGGTAAGAGAGGGAAAAATATTTTTTCAGAAATGTTTAGCTCTGGTATAGCTCATGCGTCTAATGAACCCTTCTTGAGTTCATTAAAGCTTTATAAGTCCAACAAAAGTTTGAGTCCGATTAAATCGGTGAGTACCTTGTTTCCGTAAGTCATACATGACCATGTAGTGACCATACCATATAATGACCATACATGTCCATAGAGTAATCTACTCAGATTGAATTAATGGCTCACACCTTGCTGTGGACTGTTAGCCTGAGTCCCACAGTTGGGTACTTTTGGGTTAATTTGACTTGGTTTATGAGAAATAAGGGAAAAAGGAAGAGGGAATAAAATGGTCATGGAAATAGGAATGATAAAACAGAACGGAGGGGGGGGGGAGTAGTAATTTCGAAGGTATCAGGTACCTTGCCGATTCTAGTCCGATTAAATCGGTTGAGTATCCATGGGAAGCTTTAACTTTTTCTGGTGGATTCTTTACTTTCCTGGGCAATCTCATTAAATCACAATCTCATTAAACTAGTACCCATAAAGCCAGACCCCCATTAGACTCGTAAATTTTTATTGCACTAATAAAGGTTCAACGGACGCATAAACCAGACCGTCTGTTTTTTCCATAAAAAATACATAGATTTAAATTAAAGCAAACCAACAACAAACACTTCCCCCATCCCAACCAACATTTCACCAACAACTACAAAATTACCATTTGGCATTATTTATTGTTGGAATGCTTCTTTTAATTCTTTTGTTTATAACAATTTCAATTTCATGTTTTGCTATTAGTCAAAAACTTAGAAAAAAAATTACAAAAAAAGGGATTAAACAAATTAGACCAATTAGTAATGGAATGAACAGTAGAGAACCTTTAATTGGTGGGGAGGTTACTTTGAGTGATGGAACTAGGTTGAAGTTGACTGAAATGGAAATTACTGAAGTAATTTTTAAAAAATTAATGTATAGAGGATTGAAGGAGGCTTTGAAGGGGTTCCTCCGATGTCACTCGAATCCTCGATATCGCTCCAAATCCCCAAATATCTTCCGTAATCCTTCCCAATCTCATTAAACTATTACTACCCAATTAAGATATACCGGAAATTTTGAATTTTTGAAAATTTCACAAGGAAAATGTCAGCACCTTAATATTTTAGAAATCCGCAAAAAACGTCCGCAAAAGCCCTTTCAGTGTCTTTTCATAAAAAAAATTTTTTTTATTTTAAAGAAAATTGCTGAGGGACGTTTTGGCCAAGTTTATAAAGCAAAAATTGGAGATAGATTTTTGGCTGTAAAACAATTTGTGGATAATGGAGAGGATAGTTGGACTAATGAAATGGTTAAAAAATTTAAAAAATATTTTTTCAAAAAATATTTTTTAGGATATTCATTCAATGAAATCAATTTCAAAAAATGATTGTATTGCCGAATTTCTTGGCGGCTTTTATTTTGAAAAGAAATATATGTTATTAATTAAATTTTATTCAAAATGTTCTCTTTTTGATTATTTGAAGGTAATATTCTGATTTAGACGCCTAGAAGTCCTAAAGTTTTACTCGAAAGTCACATTAATTCTGAAAACTTAAAGTTTTAAGCATTAACTTTAAAACTTGAGTTTAGTATCAGTACTTTTATAATCATTAATTCTGAAAACTTGTATTGAAATACAGAAACTTGTTCTGAAAACTTAAGTTTTAAAACTTGGATTCTGAGAACATTCTGAAAACTTTAGTTTAAACTTTCGAACTTTAATTCTGAAAACTTAAGTTCTAAAATTTTAATTTTATATCGAGGATTCTAAATATTTAATTCTGAAAACTTAAGGTTTAAAACTTGGATTCTGAAAGATAATTCTGAAAATCTGAGTTTAAACTTTAAAACTTTAATTCTAAAACTTAAGTTTTAAAACTTTAATTTTTAACATTAATTCTGAAAATAAATTCTGAAAATTAGTTTAAACTTAGATTTAAGCGCAAGCTTTAAAACTTATAAACAAATTCTGAAACTTGAATGGATTGAAAGACTTGAAACTTAAACGACTAGTTTTAAAACTTGAATGTCAATTTAATACTTAAACTTAAGTTTGCGGTTAAAACTTGCGGACTTTTAGGAGCATAAAGGAAAATAACCGAAATTAAATTTTAACCCACATATTTTATAATTTAAAGGAAAATACAGTAACATTGCTTCAGTCGTTAAGAATGATTTCGTCAATGCTTTGTGGACTTGCTTTTGTAATATTTTCAAAAATTTTATTTTTATTAAAAATATTATTTTTTAAAGTTGCACGAAGAAATACCAAATGGACTTGATCCTAAGCCAACAATTGTTAGTTTTCTCAGTCAAACCTCATTATAAGATACCTCCAATATTATATGTATTCTTTTGATACATTTTTAAAATTTGATTGACCTCTGGGTGGGAAAAGCTGCCTGAGTGATACCTCTATTTAATATACACCTCATTATAAGGTGTTATATTTTAGCCCCAAGGAGGTATATTATAATGAGATTTGACTCTATTTTATAAACAAAAAATAATAAAATTATTTTTACAGGTACATAGAGACTTGAAAAGTAAAAATATTCTTGTTAGAGATGATTTGAGCACTTGTATTACTGACTTTGGGTTAGCACTTAAATGTGAATCTTCAAAAACTATTTCACCTGGACAAAATCTTTTACAAGTATTTTTTAATTTAATTTTTAAAATTAATTGTTGTAGTATATGTATTGTTGTATTTTTCTAACTTTAATAAGGGAAACCTTAGTCTTAAAACTTTGGTTATAAAACATATTCTTAACACTAATCTTAAATTCCGTAACTTGAGCTTTAAAACTTGGACTCTAAATATTTAATTCTGAAAACTTAAGTTTTAAAGCTTAAATTCTGAAAACTTAAGTCTTCAAAGTATTCTGAAACTTGAGCTTTAAAGTTTTAAAATTTAATTATGAAACTTGATTTCTAAAGCTTAAATTCTGAAAAAAATTCAAAACTTGAATTTTTAAATTTAAGTTTTAAAACTTGGATTCTGAAAACTTTAATTCTGAAAACTCAAGTTTTAAAACTTAAATTCTGAAAATTTATTTTCAAAACTTGTCTTTAAACTTGGATTCTTTTATTTGAATTTGTGAACTTTAATTTTAAAACTTGGAGTCTGAAAACTTGAGTTTTAATACTTGAATTCTTTAAACTTGGATTCTGAGATTAAATTCTGAAAATTTGAATTCCCAGGAGGGCATATTATACTTTGGTCCGATTATATTTAAATTTACAAGGTTGGTACTCGTCGTTATATGTCCCCAGAAGTTTTGGAAGGAGCTACAGAATTTACAAGTTTTGCTTTCCAACAAATAGATGTTTATGCAGCTGCTTTAGTAATCTGGGAAGTATTATCAAGGACTTGTATTAACGAAGAAAATAAAGAAGAAAATGTTGAAAATAGATTAACAGAGAATTGTGAAAATATTCGTTGTAAGTTATGTTATTTAGAAAAATCCGCAAATCTTTGTCCGCAATTTTCGTCCGCAAATTTTTTTATCCATATATCCGCAAAAATTTTTATCCATAATTTTTTGTCTGCAAATTTTTTATTCGCAAATCTTTGTCCGCAAATTTTTGCCTCAATTTTTTGTCTGCAAATTTTTATCCGCAAAAAATTTTAATTAAAAAATATTTTAAAGTAACATCAACACCTCCACCATTTATGCTCCCTTACGAAGCTGAAATTGGTACAAACCCTTCTCTCAGCCAAATAAGAGAACATGTAGCTTTGCGTAAGTGTAGACCACGTGTTAGGCCAGCATTAATGGACAATGAAATTTCGACATGTATTGTAAGGACAATGTCAGAGATGTGGGACCATGAACCGGTACTTTCTGAAATTTATTTAATTCGAGGCCTAAGGGTATATATTTATGAATGATATAAACTCAGACATCGTTATAAGAACACCCTCGGGAGAGACGTAACCTTATAATGAGCGTATCTTAAATTGAGGATATCGCCCCTCAATGGTTTTAAAAACATCTTGAATTGAGGTGTTTTTACACTGTCCCAAAATTATGAGTTCACCCCTAAATTTCATCATAATAGGTATGTTAAATATGGATAGTTAGTCGGATCTTATTATAAGATGCTCTTCTGTTTAAGATAAGTTTTGAAAACCCTCTATTTAAGTCACCTCTCATTATAGATACCCCTCTCTTTATAAAATACCTTTATTATAAGATACCTTCTATTTAAGACACATCAATCTTATGATTATACCCTCTATTTAATTTACAAATATACCCTCTATTTAATTTATACCCTCTATTTAAATACCCTCTATTTAATTTACCCTTCATTATAAGAGACACTTTTTTCTACTCCAAGTGTATAGGGAGGTTCAAGGATAGTATCTAAATAGTAAATTACCCAAAATTCCTCTCATTTTCAGGATTGCCGAATAACTTCCTCATGTGCCAGAGACAGGAGTTTAATTTGGTTAACAAATATAAGAATACTAATGCCAAATTAAATAAAAAACAACAACAAAAAATCCAAAAAAATTGAGAAAAGCAATCATCCGTCCCATTTTTAGATCTCTACATATATACATATACACAAAAATATTTTTATTATTATTATTTTTTCAAACTCTCACCCTCATTTTTCTGTTTTTTTCTGTTACCTCATTCTTGGACTCCTTTCTAATTCTCTTTTTTCTTCCTTTATATTTTTTTATTAATATTTATTATTTTTTTTAATTTATGAAAGAAAAATTATTTTTTTTATATTATAGTATAAATTTTAAAATTCCTCGTTTTAATTCGCACCTCCTCGTGTGAGATTTTCTCTCATTCCCGAACTGACAAGAAAAATATAGGACAAACTATTTATGGCATAACTCTATTCAACGTAAAGATATTGAGATCAACTAAAATTTATATGATAGAGAAATAATTAAGGAAGTATAGAATCAAGAATTTTCGAAGTTCCCACTCCTTGCTTGGCTACAGAGTAGAACCAACTTTTTGTTTTTACTACACCACACGGTCGTCATTGTTATACCTGTGGTGTAGTAAAAACAAAAAGTTGGTACCGAGATTCAGAACCAGGAAATTGGTTATGTAGGAAATGTTATACAAAACAATTTATGAATCTTAACGTTCGTCATTGTTATACCTGTGTAGTAAAAACAGCACAATGGTACCGACATTCATAACCAGATAAGTATACATGTAGAAATTGCTATCAAAACCAATATAGAATGAAAAACAAAGGAATCGAATAAATGAAGAAATATAAAATTATTGAAAAAGCAAAAATAATGAGCGAAAAAAATATAAAGATAAACCCTATATAAATTTTATCTTTATAAATATATAAAGATATCTTTATAAATATATAAAGATAAAATATAAAGATAAAAGAATTATTTTTATAAGAGTCATACATAAATACAACATTAAAAAATATAACAAACAGAAGTACAGTAAAAATTAAAATAGAGGCCCTATATGGAATAATTTTACATATATTTTCAAGTATCTGTTTTGCCAACTCTAATTTGTTGACATAAATTTAAAATAAATCTTTTCAAAATTATTATGCGTTGTTTTTCTTCTACTTTATTTTCTTCTTCATCATTTTTAATAAGGGCTTCTCTTTGTGCCAAACAAAATTTTTCAAACAAATCTTGACCAACACAAAATGTTTTTGTTGGCAATGAGTCTCCTCCTTCTTCCTCCCCATTTTTAATAGTTTTTGGTTTTGCTGTAGAGGAAGCAGACAAAATAACGGCAGCAGATAATAGCAAAGTTAATTGTTGTTCTTTATGCCCAGATTGATGCGATTCTGAAATTTTTATTTTAATATGGATATTGGGAAAGTGATAAGGACTCAAGTCCTTCCCCAGACATTCTCAAACACTTTTTGGTAAATAGAGGTCTTTTTTTTTTGGACCGACTATTATTCAAACGAGAATTCTCAGTTCTCCTATTCCGTCAGTAGTGCGACACTTGCCCACCGGCTTCTGCGGACGGACTTCATGAATGCCCATCCGCATGTCGTTCCGTAAATGTCTCTGTCCGCAAAGGTCGGTCTACAAGTGTCGTATGATCATTCCCTCATCCTTCCCATTTTTCCTTTAAATTCCATTTTTATTAAAATTTTCTCATCAGACATGCCCGAAAAACGTTCCGTGATTGTTTTAAGGAAAAGAAAAAAGGAATTTTTATCAAGACAAATGAAAGAAATTTTCTGTATCAAGACAATACAAATGAAAGAAATCAGACATGCCCGAAAAACGTTCCGTGATTGTGCCGAAAAATGTTTCGTGATCGTCTTAAGGAAAAGATAAAAGGAATTTTTATTAAGGCAAATGAAAGGAAATTTTCTGTTTTACTCAAACCCCATTCCCTAATTTGATAATAATTCTCAAATCATTTTACCATTAGCAAAATTAAGCAGAGAAAGAAGGCCACTTCGAATTATCTAAAATTAAATTTAGCAAACATTTAAAAATTATTCTAACCGACTCCCATGCTTCAAATAATTTTTGTTCTTTTGTTGGATGAGGGCATTCAGAACAAAGTTTCTTTAATGCCTGATAATGAACGAAAAAAAAATTCTAAATAGATTTTAAAGTCACATCTCACTATAAAGTACAATTGAATAGATAACCGCGAATTTAAGGAAAGTTTTTTGAAGTTGGTTTCTATGGCAGGGCCGTAGCGAGGAGGACCTCGAGACTAAGGTACGAGAATAAGGAAAAAATGTGCCTAAAAGACCTAAAATTATTTGAGTCTTAGTAATTTTTGGTATTGTCTTGGAGTCTAGTCTTGGGGCTTGGAAAATTTTCAGTCTCGGACAGCTCTATCCTCTATTTAAGAAAATCTCATTATAAGGTACGATTTTCCAGTCTCAAGAGAGTAGCTTATAATAAGGTCTAGCGGTATCAAAAAATATTATTTTCACCAAAATAGCAGAACTAATAGCTTTGGATTGCTGTTGATTATCATCCTCTTGAGAAGAACATTCTCGAAGGATACCAAACAACAAATTGAGTAGTGAAGGTAGAATAACAATTATTCCATCTGTATAACAAAAAGAAGTCAATTGGGGAAGTAAATCCAATGTGGAATGAATTAATTCATCCTTTAAAGAAAAAAATTTTATTTTAAAGATAAAGGACGAAGAAATAAGGCTAAAAAAGAGGTCTTTTCGGTTCAAGATACATCCCATACATATTATTACTTCGGATACAAAGAGTTTTATCGGAAGTATCGGTTCCGGGCCAGAACCAAGAAAAAGTTCCGGTTACGATTCCGGAACACAGATTGGATCCGGTTCCGGAACTCACCTTGGATCCGGTTCTGGAACTCAAAGTGGATAGGTTCCGATCAAAAATTCAGTTCCGGTGAAACCCTACTAATTATCTTCCCTCGAATAATTATTCGAAGAGACCTCAAGAGTATAAAAAGGCTTAATAATTACACTTTCAGTAGAAAGATGTCCATACTTTCTTGTTTGCAAGGGTGTCAAGATGCGAACTTTTGCTTGAGGTAAATTAACTTGAGGAATCTAAAAGAAATTATTTGTTAAAAATATAGTAAATTCACTTATAATTATTTTCACCTGTCGAGCAAGTATACACATAATTGATTCAAGCAACGCAAAAACTAAAGAATTAGATGGATCAAAAATTCCCCCAACTCCTTCGCCACCCTTAAAAGATTTATTTGAAGTAAAAAGGTGTCCATTTTCAAGTTGTATATTATTATTTTGTTGATTTTCCTCTTTATCTTCCTTATTTTTATTTAACTCTATTACAAGTTTTGCTGATTTTAAAATTAATGAAATTATTTTAACTAAAAGTTGTTGTGTTTGCATACTGTCCAAAGTTAAGATTAATCTGGTAATAAAAGGGAAAAGTTGAACAAAATTTAAAAAAACGATTATTTAGCAATTATTCGAGGGATGGGATTAAGGTGGAATAGTGGCTTAAGAGGATCAAAAATCAGCAAAGCTACCTTAGTGGAGCAGAACAAACGCTTGAACAAAACCTTGCGTTCAATTATTCCACTTAATCATTCGATTTTCATCCGCGTCCCCAAATGCCCGTCCCCAAAAACTGATCTAAATCTAGATAGGGGGAGATATATCCAAAAAATGCCTCCGATCTGAAAAAAATTTTGCAGTCCCAACTAGTCTTTCCTAGACCCGACTTGTCTAGGAGACCCGACCTGTCTTTTCTTTAATTTCATAATCTTTGGGATTTTGAGGAGTCTTTCCTAGACCCGACCTGTCTAGGAATATTAGGAAAATTTTGAGGGGGTGCTAAGGTACATTAGACTTTGTAAAATAAAAAAAAATCCATAAAAATGATCAAAACCTACTTGTAAAGCACATTCAAAAGCTAAAAATAAAAAAATAAACAAGGATTTTTAAAATATTTTTAACCTCAATAGGCATTCTAACATCAGTCATTAATTCTAACTGTAATTTTTCACATTCCAACAAATTTTCTATAGAAGAAAGACAAAGTTGAATAGGTCTTTCATCTTCCCTTTTAGAATTATTTGACAAAAAATCCATACAAATTCCAAGAATTAAATGAAAATTAGACTTTTCTTTGACTTCGTAATTTATAATATTTTGAGGATTTTGCCCATAACACATCCATACAGAACAAGCCAATAAAATTAGTGGCCAAGAAGTGTAATAATGCTCTTTGCAACACTGAAAAAGAAATTAGGTATATTTGTGTTTAAAGACAGGTTTCTTCTAAACAAAAGGTGTTGTACAAATGGGGCAGAATGTATTTTTACTTAACACCCAACTTTCCAAAAAAACATGGGTGATCAAAAAGGTTGTTGGCTGTTGGTCACAACCAAACCAAAAACTAGTGTTATGTCAAATTAACCGTAGGGGCTCGAAAACAGGCGATAACCGGTAACAGTTCAATAACCGGTCGCAAACAACTCTAGTAAAATTTAGTAAACAACTTTCAAGTAACCAGAATTCTTAACAACTGTTTGTTTTTCCCTCACCTCAATGCTATCTGCATTGAAAAAAGTTCCTCCTCCATCAAATCCAGATTCCTTCAAATCGTCCAAAATATTTTGAGGTAATGAAAGAATTGAAAAATCTCGAAGAACAGCAAACCAATGTTTTATTAAAATATTTAAAGAAGGCTCTACCAAAACTAAAAGAGAATTATTTGTTGAAGAAGATTCTTCTTTTAATGTTGTCTGTTTCTTCCATTGTTCAATAGCACAAATATATACTTTAGCCCAAGCACAAAGAATTGATAATTGTTCCAATGTTGCAATACTCTCATTGTAAAGTTGCATAGATGCTGGAGGAGTTGCTGACTAAAAAGAAATAATAATTCCTCAAAAATTCTAAACACAAAAAAAAAGCGGAACTAAATTAAAAACGAGAGGACTCCTAAAGATAAAACAGGAAATTTATTAGAAGGTGGTAGCGGAAGACAGCCCATTCATGATACACAGACGGACCCAATTTTTTTGATAGACCTAACATCCACCTCAATTTAAAACTCATCAATTAAATTTGATTGCCAATTGGGGGAAGGATCTGACTAATTGATCTGACCCTATCTTTAAGATACATCTCATCATAAGATATGATCATTTAAGCTCCAAGAGAGTAACTACAAGCGATGTCTGGCTCTATCTTATAATTGTATCTTAAATAAAGCGTATCGCTCAAACCTCTTTCGTCCGACCCAACAAATCCTAAAGCGTATTCTAAATCAAACTATTTAATATTCGGTGTTAATAAAACAAGAAAAACTTGCCAAAGAATTATCTTGCTCAAGCTTTTCAACAACTGACGACTTGCTTTTAGGCAATTTATCTACAGAAGATGCTAATAATTGATGAACTCGTCTCAAATCATTCAAATCTCTAGCAACACCAGAACATAACCAAGTACCCGCTACTTGACATGCAAAAGCAGTAACAGTTGGAGGAGTTTCGGGAGAAAAAGCGGGACGAAGTGCTGCTCCAATCTGAAATAAATTTAAATTGAAAATTAAATTGAAAATTAAAGAAATAAGTAAGCAATCAGAAAGTATGTTAAAGTTGAAAAAAAGTTGGTGCTGAACCGGAATTGAGGGATCAGATCCAAAAAATTTTCCAAGAGTTTCAGCAGATGGAAACCTAAAAATACCAGCGCAAGACTAGCTATAGGCAAAGAAGGATTTCAAAAAAAAGGCAAAGAACTGCTTGCGGACAATTTTTTCCGGACAATTTTCTAAACTTATTTCGTTGTCGATTTTTTATTGTAATTCAACAAAAAATATGATCAATTTCTTTAGTCGTGCTCTTAATTTAAAAAAAACATTGCAAAATTTACCTGAGCCTGGAATTGTTCAAGTAATAAATGACCGGGAAATTCTGGCTCAGCTACTTTGGAAAATTTACTAATTATGCTTTGTAGACAATTTAATCCAGCCATTTGTAAATGAAAATTCTCACTAGTTGCACCTAAAAATTAAACAAAAAAGGATAAGAAATACATTGAATCAGATACCACGTTATATAAAATAGGAATGGGTCCAAACGGAGGGAGAGCTCCTTGCGGGAAGGGAGAGCCGTCTAAATGATACCCTCTCTAAAATAATAAGACACAACTCATTACGAGATAATCAACGGAGTATCCAATTGTAATTAAAAAATTTATATCATACCCATAAATCCCATCCGAACAAGATCAGAAAGATGCAAAACTAGGTAATCTCCAGCTTTTTTATTTATACTTGATTCTCCATCTTCAATATCCATTTGTTTCAATTCTTTTGCTAGTGCCAAATCCAAATGTGCCTTGTCTGTGTCACAAACACCCAAAAGTCTTTGAACAATTTCAAAAGCAAAACAACGTGTTGGCCAACGAGGTTGAATTAATATTTCTGTGCTTCCAATTTTGGTATTTGAAGGTGTACTTCCATGTAAATTGTCGTCGTCATCATCCTTAAAGATTAAAAAAAATAAGGGAGAATTTATAGCGTTCATACCAAGGATGTTTTGAGCTGAGAAACTAATCTATGGTTCAGACTGACTGATATAAGATCAAACAAAAAATTAAACTAAAATACAGCCAGACTTCACTAAAAATATAGCGAACTATTGTAGCTTAAATGGAAGGTAGCCTAGGAAATTGTACACATCAAATGACCAACCAATTAAAAAAACGTATCTTAAATTGAGGTCTTGAATTTATTTTAACAAATAAGTAACAACGGGCAAACGTTCTTCCTCTCTAACAAAAAATATAAACAATCAGAAAACCTCATTTTCTTCTTTCCCATCATCAATAGTCACACAAATTGTACTACGAATATTATCCTGACTCAATTGGGAACTGCCCAAAATATCTTTACAAAGAAGTAGCCAAAATCCAAGAAGTTCGTTACATGATGTTTGTAGCAAAAAGAGAAGAGATTGCTTAAAAATATAAAATTAATTCTAGTCCTTATATTCCAAAAAAAACCTTTATATGTTCACGCAATTCATAATCAGTTTCTGTATCCATCATTTGAAAAAGTGCTCCTTCTAGTCCACATTCTGGTAAACCAAAAACTCTTTCAGAATTTTTCCCAAATTTTTTTCCACAATCCAAATCATTTTCAACAAATAAACCAGAAGAAGGTATTAAAGGTTTAACATGTTCGCGTACTTCGTGAGATTCGCGTTGAAGCAATTGGCGAAGACATACAATTGCTGATTTTCGTAAAATGAATGTTGGACTGTGTAAAAATTCCTGTAAAATTTAAAAGAGAAGATGGTTGTTGATAAGAAAACGAAGGGCTTTGATGGGAATAGGAAAATTTATTACACTAAATCAATTAGGTTTTGTGCAAAATTCAAATTAGGAATAGAAGACCATGAGTGAACAACCATGATCCAGAACTTAATAAAATTCAGGAATCAGGTTCTGCCGGGTTTAAAAAGTGTGTCTGATGAGAATGCTTAAAGGTGTTTTTTAAGTGTTTCCGAGGTTCGAGATCGCTTGGCCCGACACAAGGATTAAGCCAAAAAAAAAAGATTGGGGTCTAGGTTAGTAAGTGCCCAACACTAAACCGAATTAATAAAAAAATTGAAAAAAAAACTAACACAAATAGTCAAAACCAATTGAGAAATATCCAAAAATCGAGGAACAAATAAATGTAAATGTTGATAACAAGCTGTAGCATCAGCTTTAACAAAAGGATCATCAAATTGTATAAGCATTGAACAAATTGTAAGAAAAGAATTACGAGCAGATTCTGCATTATTTCCATTATTACTAGTTGATGGTGTTGAATTAAGTTCTGGACCAGCTGCCGTTATGAGAGAAAAAATCTGTGAAAAATTTTTTTTTGACATACCAAAAAAAGCAAAAAAAATTTAGAAACCAATTTAGCAACAGCACGAACAATCTCATTTGACAAGTGTTGTGTATTCATTAATAACTGGAAACAAAGATTACGAACTGGTTCAGCATATGAGCTAAAAATAACACAAAAATTTGTGTTATCCGTAATTTTTTACCAAAACATGCCACCTCCAGTTGAGGCTATCAATGACAGCGAAATAATGGCCCATTGCTTAAAATTAAAATTTAAAAAATTACGAGCAGATTGTGGTTGGTCTCTTTGTGGTTGATCAAAAGACACAAAGAAAATTCCAAAAAACTGTCCCACAATCTTGAATCGAATTTTTCCTCAATCCAACAAATCCCTTTGCTCACTTCAGACAAGAGATCAGGGATATTGACCAACCAAATACCTCACTAGTAATGGATGTATTTTACAGTAAGGTAAACACTGATTAAAAAATAATCTCAAAAATCTTTAAAAAACCTTTACAGAAGAACAATTATTAGTATCTTGAGCCAACGACAGCAAAATTTCAATTGCAGTATTCAAATGCTGTCCACTACCTAATGAACCCATATAACGATGCAATGATCCAATTGCAAGTGTATAGCCTTGTCTTGAACTTTCATCTTTTAATAAACGAATTTTTTCGAAACAAAATTGAGCATTTGCTGCAACAAACTTAAAAAATACAAAATTTTATCTTAAATAGAAGATAAAAATAAAATCTAAAAAATAGCAAGATTACCATGAAAAATACAAATAAATTCCCATAGAATAAGATTTTACTAAAAAACC
This sequence comes from Meloidogyne arenaria, assembly GCA_036172955.1. Lineage (NCBI taxonomy): Eukaryota > Metazoa > Nematoda > Chromadorea > Rhabditida > Meloidogynidae > Meloidogyne > Meloidogyne arenaria. The sequence goes on along the minus strand of JARQAB010000012.1, from coordinate 7,520,319 downwards.
TAAACAAGCGTACTTTCCTGGAGCTGGGACCGATTCTGAGATTCCAGAATCGTCTAAAAATGTTACTTTATTAACAAAAAGAGTCGAAAAACTTTAAAAAAAAGTTATAAAATTACAATGGACCTGGAAACTAATGACATGAAACGTTCGATTATTTGGAACCGGGAAAGAACTTCAAAAAAGTGATAAAAAATATTTACAAATATTTTAAACCTGTGGCGTTGCTACCGCTTGTGCAAGTCTACCCAATGTCTCTGCAGCCAAGAATTTAATCAGCAATGAGTTAGATTCCAAAAAAAATAACACAAAGTCAGCGCACGCTTTTTGTAATTCTGCATCATCTAATCTTCCACCTCCTTGCCTTCTTTTACCAATAAATTCGGCAGCCAAACATAAAGATGTTAAAATATTAATGTGGAGGGCTTGAGCTCTTGCTAAAGGTTTCTGACAAGTTTTTAGTTGTTCCCCAAAATGTTGAAGAAGTTGAAGTTTACAGCGAGGGGAAACCACTGGGAAAACTTTTGAAAATAGTTGAATGGCAGAATCAAGAGCAGCAATTGATAAAGGTTGAGGTTCTGGCCACCACCTGAAAACAAAAGATTCGTAAAAACAAAAAAAAATTTCAAATCAAAACCATTCTTTAGTACTTCCGTTTTTATAACCACCATCATATTCTATCAAATGAAGAGGATCAAAATCCAAAGATCCTGGTTGAAAAGGTTGTAGAGGATTTAACTAAAAAACCAGAAAATATAGCAAGGTAAAATTTTGATTGGGTAGTTCGGACTCATTCAATTTATATTTTGGGCATTAATGAGTACTTAAGCTAGATATTTTGAAACATTGTTTGGGTCCGGGACCTAGGGATCCTCATCCAATTTGTCTAAAAATTCTAGGTAAAAGGGCTTGAAACATTCGTTAAATTATTGCCACCACTATTTCTGTCAGAGTCAATTTGCTTAAATTCTTATAAACCCATAGAACAGACAAAAAAGTTTAAAAGGCTGAGGATAATCACAGACTCAGACATGTAAATCACACACTACCCAATGTTGCAAAATCCAAAAGTAACCCAACCCCCAAAAACAAATTAAACCGAAAAAAGAGAACTAAAGACCAAAAAATATTTGAAAAAAACCTCATTTTCTAAATAAACTTCTTGTTCTACTCCTCGTCCAAATCCTCCTCCAATACTCAAAAATGATTGTCTAGCACATATAGAATTTTTTTGTGTTGTTTGGGAATTATCCGACAAAGTAATTTCTGCTACAACTTCTTTTAATAATGGATTAATTGCAGATTCAAATCGAAAAACTGGGATACGGCATAATAATGTAAATAGACGTAAATGTAAAAGTTGTATAACTGAACGAATACGAACGCCATAAAGAAGCAATAAATCTCCAACCATTGACATTGTACTTAACTAGAAAAAATAATTTTTTATAAATAATAATATAGAGAAGATACAAAAGATACAAAATCACGTCTCTTCATTTCCAATGCTATTTTTTGCCGCAAGACGCTTTTTATGTGTAAGCACACCATAAGGGACCCATCCCGTGCCAAAAATAAATATGCCCTATTTTCTTAAAATTCGTTAAACGGATTATACTATTCTAGTATTGGTGGCAATGGTGGAAGAACAGCTTAAACAATGCCCACTTAATATTTACCGAAGTCTCAATGGGCACAATAATCTTCTTCGCCAATTCATCATTGATCAATTCAGGACAACGCAAAGCCAAAATAGACATTGAAGCTAAAGCTCCCGCTCTAGCCTCCAAAGTAGCTTCCCAACTTCCAGCATCTCCACACCCACGTTCAGTTTTGGTTTCTTCAGCAGAACGAGGAAAAGAAATGCGCCAGAGTGTGAAAAGTTTGGGTAAAATAGGTCGAGCAAATGTTGGACCTTTTTAATAAAAAAATTTTTTTAACAAAAAAAAATACGATTAAAAATCATACCCAATGACAAAATTGCCGAAATCAAAATCCATCCAGCTTGAACTTTTCTCAACATTAAACGTGGTGTTTGAGTTGCTGATTTAATTAATTCTTCAGCTAAATTGAAAACTTGACGGCATTTGGCGAAGGGAATTCCGAGTTGAGAGTGGCGGCATTGAGAAAGCAATGCTGCTAAACAAAGTGAAAATCCGTTGATTGCTTCTGGTGATTTTTTCATGTATTCTAGCCGACTTAGGCAGCGATCTACGAGTGGTGTAGTTAATGAAGGAATTGATGTGACAATGCATCTAAAATATAACTGGGTTTGAGAACTTAATATAAATTTAAAGACAAAGTATTAACCGATTAAGGCATCGATCCACAAAAGTGCAGATCGATGCCTCATGTTAGTTGTTCCGCCTAACTTATGTTAGTCGAGAAAAATGAGTTGTCAGGGTTTGAAATTTATCTTTTGCTCGGATTTCGGTCCAAAAAAAGTCCGGGAAAAAATTTTGGAGAGGGTAAAAACATAAAAAACAGACTTTAAACAAAACGAAGCAGCAATTCTAACTGATTGAATAGGATGAAGTAAACAAGCAAAAATTGGTTCCAAAACACCAGACGCCTCAATAAAAACTGTGCTAATCGCCGTATCAACTTGGAGTGCTATAAAACGAAAAAATAAATTTTAAAAAACTTTAAAAACTCCAACCTATACACCCAATTTCAATTAAACAAACAACACTGGCATTAGCACTAGCATGAACTTCAGAGGTAAGGACACGTTCCTCTTCTTTACTAGAATCCATTGCGCAATCTTTTTTAAAAAAATTAATTTAAAAATTATATGTTCGGTCAGCCTCAATATAAGACACCCTTTGGGACTAAAAAATCATTAGGATTGAGAACTCTTGTAAAAGCACCAGACATATCCGGACTCGACATCACATCCGAATTTCTGTTTCGGATAACGGACATCTGTACCTAACGCTACTTAAATGGGGCATTACATAGGCAAACAACTTCCCCACTCAAGTCAGTAACTAACCAAATTAAAACATATTCACTCCTAAATTGATTAGGGGATCTAGAAGTGAGGACCAATTGTTTCCAATTAAATTTTAAATGTTTCCGACAGAATTTATAAAAAAATAAAATATAAATACCAAAACAATTGTTATATTCAGCCAAAACAATTCCCAAACGTTTACAAGCAGTTATCTGATCAGGCTCTGAAAGTAAGGTCCCTATTGTTGCTCGAAAAATATAGTGGAGACAGCGACGGATTGTTAAAAGTTGATCATTGGCTGAAGAAAATGATTGGGAAGATGAAGGTAATGAAGTTGTAGATCCAATACTTAAACTACTTTTACAAGCCAAGCCCAACAAATGTTCACACCAAAGTTGTATGTTTCGTTTTAGCCAACGAGTACCCAATTTACGGGCAATAGCAACATAAGCCTAAAAAGGAAAAAAGTCTGGAGGAACCTAGCCTTATCTCCACAAATACGCTAGATTTTTAAAAGAAAAAACAAACTTGTGAAATTCCAATACGAGTTTCTCGTTGACCAATTGTTGCTCGAATTCCAGTTGCAGTTTTAGCATTCTTCAAAAATCCACCAACACCTCCCCTCAACATTCCATTAGACAAACATCGAAGTAAAACATCAAAAGGAGCAGAAGTGGAAGATTTTGAAGGACTAGAATTTTGTGGTTGTTGAGTTTTATTTGAAGTTGGTGTAACTAAAAAATAAAATATTTTTATCTGTGAAGAACCGAGAATTGTTCGGTTCAATTCCGGAAATCCAAAGATGCTCAAAGAAATGAAAACCCTAGCAATAACTTTAAGGTGTCACAAATTTTTATAACCAAGATTTTTGGAATTTTGGTTAATGAAGACACCAGGGATGCCACGGGCAGATTGCGGATCAAAAAATTGTACAGTTTTCAGATTCCAGATATAGAATAACTCGTGACATCCCTGTCTGGAACCAATAAGTAAAACCCTACACATAAGTAAAACCCTACACAATAAGTAAAACCCTACCACAAAAATCAATTGATATGTATATCCTAGTGAATAAAATTCTGTCGAAAACGAAAATTTTGGTAAGCCCAAAATGAACCCGTGCCTTAAACCTAAAACCAATCCGTAAATAAACCTGCTCTTTGACGTGAAATACCCGATCCCTCATTAGATTTCAAAACACAAAAAGCAAGGTTTGCAAAAACATTAGCTATAGAAAGTCTCAAATCTGCATTAGAAACGTGCAAAGATTTAATACAAAGTGTACAAATTGATTCCAAATCATGCTGGATAAAAAGAGGAGAATCAGGAATTTCGACAAGACGTGCGAAACACTAAAATACAAAACAAATTAATTTTTGGTTTATAACTCTTTTGGATTTATAAACGAAAAAGAGAAGAATGGAAAAAAATGAACAAGGAAAAATAGAGTTAAAGACCCTGCAAGGAAATGAAAATCCGAAAGAAAAATTCTGAAAATCATCGTGATTAATTTGTTTGGACGCCGAATTTTGGTGACCCAAGACTCTTGGCCCCAAGTCAAAATCCACTCAAAAAAACAAAAAAATATTTACATTTGCAGCTGCCACCCTTACAGCCATTACCCTATCAAAAAGAGCTTTGGCCAAACATTTGTAAATATCTTTAAAAATTGGAAAGGTTCCAGAGCCAAGACCATGAAGCATTTTTGCCAAAGTTTGCAAAATTTCAATTCGGACATTTGACTAAAAATTAAAAAAAAATTTGTTTTCAATTCAAAAAATTCCAAAAAAAACCTCAGCGCTTTTAAGCCATTTTGCCAACGATTGAAAAGTTTCTTCATAACTTCGTCCAACCATTCGGCCCAAGTATTCAAACATTTCACCTAGTACAGAAAGAGCTGTCCTAAAAAATAAAAAAAATTTTCTGGTGAAAATAACAAGAATAGACATTTATGGTGACTAATGATAAGAATAAGAGGGGTTTGTTGACTTTTTTGATTTTTGCGGACTTTTTTGATTTTTGCGGACTTTTTAGAATTTGCGGAAAATGACAGCAAAATCATCTATTCGGGATAGAAAAGATGGATTAAAACTAGAATAGTCAAATTTTGGTCTTATTTGACTTAAATCTTTCTCACATTGGCAAATTATGCGCCTTTTGAGGAGAGAAAAGTAAAAAAAGGATAGAAATAAACCTGGGTCGGGAAAAACTTTTGTTCTGGTTGAGAAATCGGGGCGGGGTTCGGACGATTTTCAAAATTTCCTTAGAATCGGAGTCTTTGATCGAAGTAAAAGTCCGTGTTTCGGAAAGCCCATCCAATCCTAGATCCACCCAAGTACTCAAAAATAAATTAACTTACAATTTAACCTGCAATAAAATTGAAGGATCTTTTAACGCATCATTGCACAAATTAATCGTTTCAAAAAGATGTGAAGCATCAGCAACAGAAAAAAGTTTTGCAATACAACGGCCTAAAAGTAAACGAGTTGGATGAGAACAACCATTTGGGACAATTCTGGCATTTAGTTGTTCGACTAGTTTTTGTTGACTATTTTTTAAATCTGACTGAAAAAAAAATAAAAAAATTTTGAACAAAATCGATTTCGAATTTTTATTTCAGATGTAATTGGATTGGATCAATTGGATTGGAATTTGGATTGTATCAACCAGGGAGTAGTCCAAATTCACCCGCCCATCTCAAATCTCCCCAGATCTCTAGATATCAATCTTAATCCCCACAAATCCCTGGATATCCCCCCTCCCCTCGCCTTTTATCCTGACAAATCAGTGAAAAATAGTTAGACGAAAAATAAATTTTTAGATGCTATTTTGGAGCTGAATACCAGGACAAAGCCAAAATACGTTGGAAGTTGAACCTTCGGGCTATAAAAATCTGTTCTGACCATTATGCGTATTTTGGAAGAAAATTTTAGAAAACAACAATACATTGGCGGAAAATGTTTACAATCACTTAAAATTCTAAATTTCAAAGTTTATAACTTGGCAAAAAACAAGGAAAAGTCTGACCCTTATGTACCTTTTTAAGAAAAAAATTTTGGAAGAGGAAGAACAAAAACCGGTTTTTTAAAGTTTGGATTAAGCAAAAACCTGGCGGCCATTTTAATAACCTATTGTGCCCAAGTTTAAAGGAATATCTGTAAATATATGGACGCCAATGCACAATTTTTAGGCTTTAAAAATAAAAAAAACCTTTTTAGTAAGTGTTAAAATTCTATCCAAATATTTAAGCCATTCATAAACAAATATATTTTTTTGTGGATCTGGACATCTAACAAATGCAAGCTCATTTAATAATAAACTTTGGGCTTGTTCCATTTTTGGAATTTTTAATGCTAAAATTGAAAGAAAATTAAAGAAAAAGTAAGCGAATGGAAAATGTTTTGGTCACTTTTGCGGGGAGTTTTATTTGATCGATGAGCAATAGTCTTACCGTCGTCTTACCGACATACCTTAAGTAAATCTCTATCCCAGGTCTTAAAAATTAGAAATCGGCACGGGACGAGATCCAGTGCAGGATTTTACAAAATCCTGCCCGAAATCCCTTATTTTAAGCGACAAACGGGATTTACGGGATTAATCCGTGGGATCCTGTCCCGTACAACTGTTGAAAAAGAATCCCGGTACGAGATCCGTGAATGCGATATTGCCGATCTTTATTAAAAATTTTGGAAATTTAAAGGATTTCTAAAAATCCCGAACGGCCACTAGAGTGCTGAAATTAGAGAGCGGATAGAAGAGAGAGGCCGTTAGAGAGCGAGCAAGCACAAAATTGTACCGTAAGAGTTCCCGTAATTTAAGAAATTTAAATTTTAAAAGTACTTTTAATTAAAATTTTTGTTTTTGAAGAACGTAAAGAACAACAACATGGGCCAAGACTACAAACGAAAAATCATAGAAAAGTCCAAAGGTTTTTTGAATTTCAGATGGCCAAGAAGCCAGAATTCCTCCATTTTACGATAGAAACTCTAATTTTTAAAGATTTTTCTAAATAAGTCAGAATTTCATAACATCTCTATATGTAAAATAAACAGGCCCTTATGACAGAACATTTCAAAATTATTAAAAAAATTTCTCTTTGAAGTGCCCTTTATTTGATGCCCTTTAATTAGCTGTATTTCTCAATATTTCTTAATTTAATTTGCACTTTATATAAAGTGCTTTTATGTGTCGGTTTTTAAATAAACATTTACGCCTTGCGTCTTGCGACATAGAGGGTAATGGGAAAGAGGGAAAGAAAGTCGCACGTGATTTTCTCCTCTATTGACTATTATTTTTATGATGTCTTTATGAAAGCTATCATAATAAGGGAGCCAAAAATAGAGAGAGCGACTTCATGCCGGGACTACGCGCCTGCTTAGGGTCTTTATTTAAGTGCTAGCCAAATAGTGGCTTAATTTATTCTCTTCATTAAAATTTTTTAATTTCAAAATCTACATTGTTGGGCGAATAGTTAGAATTCGGGGCCTATTAGTATTGTAAAGCATTTAGCTATTTATTTTTTAAGGTTGTGCAGTAGTCTTAGGAAAAAATGGATAACATATCAGTCCGGTCTAAACTATTGTAAAACCTATATAATTTTTATAAATTTAACAAAGGAAAATTAAAACAAAAAAAACATTTTGTTGGCCTTCAAGAATGAAGCATAAACACAAAAACATCATTGTTTTTATACTGCCAATATTAAACTTATTTCTAGGTTAGTTTAATCCCACGTTTGTTATTTGAAAAGCTTTTTTAGGGGAGGAAGGGGGGGGGGGTTTGGAGGGGGGCTACTCTAAGGGGGACTAAATCTCGTCCCTTTCCTCCTCAATGCTTTCTTTTGGCTTACTTTTAAATTTCTAATACCTTAAGTTGAAGCAATAAGTCCATTGGCAAATACTCTTGGATCTGTTCCTCAGGCATCAGTTCCAATCTCTGCGGAATCTTATAAAAACACTGGAGAATTAAAATTACGAGAAATGCCAATTTATGGACAAAAAAATGAAAATAAAATTGTTGCCGAAGGAGGAAAAAAGAAGAAAAAGAAGAATAAAAATAAAAAAGTTAAACAAACATTTTCTGATCCAAACAATAAATATTCCGTATTATCCGAATTAAATGAAGAAGAAGAGGCGAAAAAAGTTTTAGAAAAAGACAATGAAAGCAAAAGCAAAGGGAAAGAAATTTTGGTGGAAAAGGAGTGAAGAATGTAATGAAATTTGTGATGAGGAAGAAGGTAGACATAGAAGATCGCGCCGATCCGAAAATCGTGAATTCCCGACGACTTTTGGCTCGTGAATTCAGGATTCACGAAAATAGGGAATTTGGGATCCCTGGTAGACAGAGATTCAAAATACTGGATCCCAAAAAATGCTGACCAGACATGGGCGAAACTCCAAATTTTTTTCGGACGAAACGAAACGAAACAAAAATTTTTAAAAATCGTTTCGTTAACGAAACGAAACGAAACACCCAAATTTTAACGAAACGAAACGAAACAATACTCAAAAAAACCCACGAAACATACGAAACAACGAAACGAAACGAAACGTTTCGCCCATGTCTGATGTTGACAAGGATTCCCAAAAAAAGAAATCAGGATCCCTGGTAGACATAGAATCGGATCTGAGTATAACATAGAATTAATACTCGAGCTCTTCCGAATGAGCTATTATTTGTATAATCGGATTTATCAGCCGTAGTTGAGACGACGGGCTGATTTTGGCATCGTTCGACTCGACCTATCGGAGTCTGGATCCTATACAATTTTTACATGTGTTTTTAGTTGGCAGGATCCCTACTAGATACCTTTAGTTTAAAATACCTCATTAAATTCGGTTGACCACTGAATAAGAGGGGGGGGGGGTGGTGATGGGTGGTGACTGATCGACGCCCTCTATATACTACTCATTATTCGATACGGTTTTCCAACCACAAGGGGTAAATAATAGTGATGTCCGAATTTAAATGTACATATGGTTAAGTATAAAATTAATTTTAACAGATGAGGTAAACGAGATAAACAATGACAATAAACGTCTGGAAACGAACAGAAAAATTCGAGGGAGAAGTCTTAAAGGAGGAGGGTAAATATTCTTATTGTTAGTAGACAGTCATCTCGCTTATGTATAATCTCTCTCGGGGTTCCTCTCATTTATTAATTTGATTTGTATGACGGTCCCAGGCTTACGCACGAGCGAGATCCGACTGTTTTTAAATTTGCTCTAATTAAACCTGAAAATTTCAAAATATTAATTTAATAAATAAATTAGCGGTGGAGGTCATGGTGGTGGTGGAGGTGGAGGTCATGGTGGTGGGGGTGGTGGAGGTCATGGTGTAGGCGGTGGAGGACGAGGTTTTAGTGGTGGAAAAGGAGGCTATGGTGGAAAAGGAGGCTATGAAGGTGCCTATGAAGGCCATGGATATGGAAACACTAAAGGAGCAACTCGTGGATATTATGGGAGGCCTTATTATGGAAGTTATGGACCATACTATTACCCATCATATTACCCGTACGGTGGATATTATGTCGGTGATAGTACTCCTAGCAGTAATGACGAGGGCAATTGCTGTTGTCCAAATCATACTGTGACTGTTGTTTTGACAATGATGCTTGCATTTACGGCAATGAGTCCTGGAACTCAAATGGGATGTCGACTTTGTAAGTTACAAAATTACAATTGGACCACATTTATACTTGCTATATACCTAGATAACTTACTGGCTAAAATACCCTTATGAACAATTGGGTTGTATATAATTACTCTTAGATCCTGGCCCCAATTGTCTCCAAACGGGAAAGCGTAGGACCAGTAGGGTTGTCCCATGAATGGGGGGGGGGGGATTTTCGGGAAGGAAATTTTTTCTCTTCGTGACAGGAGGGACAAATTTTACGGTTTTAAAAAATGTCTCAAATTCCTTACTTTCGGGGACTGGGACGGAGTACAACCCTAATCTGTAGGCGTGAAGTTGATGTTCTTATCTCCAGAGCTGTCGATTTCTGTTCTTTCATCTTTGTCTATGGCTAACTAGATAGTTTAATATGTTATACATACTTTCTAGATCCCGATCTTGATATTTATTCTCTTCCAAATTGCGTGGTAGACACAAGCTCAAACTCGACTGGATCACCACTATACAATTGTAAATTCTCTGCTGCGTATAGAGTCCATTCTGACGCATTTAACAAGCAAATGAAGAAAGGTCCATTCCAACTTTTATGTCCTATTGGGAAGGATGGAGGGACTGAAGTCTTGGCAGAATCCAATGCAACTTGTAATGTTGATGAGAAACGTTTATGTCATCTTATGTTCAACAAAACGAATTGAAACAATTAAATTTTCATTAAAAGAATGGAGGTGTATTTATGAAGCTTTGGATGATGAGAATTTCGATTATTTTTAAATTCCTTATATATATATTTTTAATTAATTATACATCCGGCCTCATTATAAGATACAAACTGTTGAAAATTGAATATTATAGAGAGGAGTATTCCGATTGAGAGCATCTTTATATAAATTTATCTCAAATCGAGGGTATCTAGTAATGGGTGTATCTTGTAGAGAGGTAGAAATGTATAAATTTAATTGGCTGATGTCGAAAGGGCCCAGATCAAAGTGATGTGTTGCTCGGGCAGAATTCTTACCAGGGTTGTTGGTATTCTTGTTCACGTCCGCCTTTTCCCGTTACGCTGACCATTTTGAGCTTTTTTCTTGATATACATATAATTTATTATAACATTCAAAAGAGCTGGATCGAATAACACCAGATCGGTTAATTCTGAACAAGATTATAACGCTGACTATTGCAAGGGATTAAAACAAATGGCCATAATTCGTCCAATCAAGTTAGATTTCTTTGGTTTTTACAAAAAAAACATGTACATAGCAATTGACCCAATTGCCTACGATTCATTAAACAAGGGTAGCACTCGAAACCTAGAAGTCGGGAGTGTCGGGATCGGGGTTTGTCGGGGAGGGGGCATGTCGAGGTTTAGGTTTCGGGTGTTTTGGGGGTGCTACCATACCTGAATGTATTTTATTCATACACTATATTTTATTGTTTAGTAGTTTATTTTAAATATTTAGTAGATAAAAATGATCATAATGTCTGAAAAAAATTGTTAGAATTCTGTAGCTTTAGTTTCTTAAATTATATTTATGAGTTAATTTACTTAATATTAATTAGGTAATTTAATTAATTTATCGTCCCATTTAATATTATCTTTAAATTTAATTCCCCCATATTTAAATTTAATTTTTGTCAGCGAATCCAATCGTTTCATCCTTCAGATTAACAGAAATACAACGTTTAAACATAAATGCTTGACCCATAGTCCAAATATTATCGGTAGAATTTGGCAATGCTTCGTTAGGCATAAAATATAATTGACACGTGGTCTTAACTACCTAAAAATTGAAAAAAAAGTTTTAGATTTTTTGTGAGAATTTTTTATTAAAGTTGTTGACCACCAGTCCCGTTCTCAATCCTTTTTCTGAATTTTTCTGATTTTTTTTGGCGGCTGGTGTCATAAATGGATTTCAAAAATATTTGAGGAAATCTAAAAAATCTTTCTTAAATTTTTTGCTTTATTTTTAAATTAAACTAGGCACACCAACAGATTCTAAGCAGTGATGCAAAAGTCCAAAATTTCTCTGGAATCGGTTCCAGTTCAAAACCGGTTTCGGACCTTTGCCAGTTCCACGGTTCCAGTTCCGGAACTGGAACTTTTGTATCACTGATTCTAATCTCAATTTTTACACTGTTTACTTAGATTGACGCCCAACCCGAGAAAATTGAAAACTATATATTCAGCGTTTTCCCCGTTTCACTCTGAACCTGTTCCCGTTCCTGTAAAGCACAACCTCAACATTCTCGCTTTAACCTCTTAATTTAAACATAAAAAGAGACAAACCCCTCCAGTTTCGTTGAATGTTTTTTCGACATACTGGTCTTGCTTTAAAATAACTTCTGCAGTTGTTCCACCCATTACGCCTACTACAGTTAATGTAATATCAGGCATATTTGTCTTTTTATCACAAGGGAAAACATAACGATCTTTAGGGTTTGAAGGAATTGGTACACCCAACTTTGTTGCCAACTCATTAACCTTTTCTTTAGGTCCATACATATATGGAAGAGATTCACTCATTTTTATTCTTGGAATATTCTCAAGCGATATACCTCTTAAATATTGAATTATTATTAGAGTAGAAGCTCACTATAAGACGTCCCTTGATTGAAACCTTCTTGGCCTTCCAAAATTCTCAAAATTTTAGCCAGTGGTGCAGAAAAAGGAAATTTCTAAGATTTTTTGTTTCGAAACAGCCCTACCACTGAGCTACCTAAGCAAATGCTTATTTTTTCCTTAACCTTCGCCTAAGCGGTTTAGATGCTCTAGGTGAATCATCCTTACTTAACTCGACAACACCCAACTCAATATACTTACAAGCTTATAAGAAACATATTTTAAAATGAGGTTCAGTATCTTATAGTGAAATTCGCCTTATATCTAAGCTTAAACTTAATAAAAACATTTTTTTAAATTTCCATACGTTATAGATTTTCCGACTTGTATATACTGTAAGGTTGCAGACCAATCAAAATCAGTTTTTACGTATTTATATTTGCTACAAGCTTGATCTTCTCCACCTAAAGTTAATAAGCCAATTCCAGCTGAAATTATACCACCACCTCCAGAAATACCTCTTTAAATGTTAATATTTGAGACCTTTTTCAAATAAAAACTTCAATTTTCGAAGTTAAGGATAACAAATAGTGACCTAAAATTAAACTAGATTGCGACCAAATCGCAATCTCGGGATGCTTTAAAGATTGAGTTTCAAAAGATCGAACAGGACGGGATCCCGCGTGTTTAATAATATGAATTCCGTTTGCAATTGTAAAGTACCTTAATACTGAAAAATATCGTCACGATTATGATATGGTCTGATCACTACGTAAAACCCTGTATTCTTTGATGTAATCTTGTAAATCACAAACACTACCCCGTCCGGTGAAGGTCTCTAAGTTAAAATAACCCTATCTACTGTATAGTGCCATTTTTAAATCATTAACCCCGCTATTTTTATTGTAACTATTTGTTTGTCAAGTTGACTTAGTATTGAAGTTAAATGAGTATTATTTTCTGGAGACAATCCAAAAGAACCAGCAATAGATTTGTCCATTTTTGGAATGCCTGATTTGGCTGCAATAAAAGGCACATTGGGGAAAGAAACGTCACCAATCTGAAAATAAATAATTTTTATTTCGGAGCTCGAGTATTGCTTAGAAAAATTCGCAGTTTTTCGGTTAGGTTTTGATCTGAAGAACCCTAATCTATTTTTATCTCGCTCAATTCCCAGTTCAGTTAGACTCTAATAGAAACTAGTACATTTTGAGGGGCTTAAATTTAGAATGACTGTCAGAGAGAATATAGGATATATGTCTCCTGGAATATAACAAGGATGATTGAGATTAAAGACCTATCGCAATGTACGCAAATTACATGCATATATTATTTCAAAAAGATTTTTAAGAGCTCTTACTTTTATCGTGTCAGATACACTAGTTCCACTAATCCCTTCTTTACTGACTGAATTGCCTGATTTGGATGATGATTTTCTTAAATTAAATCGTTTTTAATTTAAAAATGCTTCATTATACCTTTTAGGCTTTAACCATAAAATAGTAGAAGCGAATTGCAATCGCAAATTGTAATCAACTCCTGTAGAAATGATTTTTTTAATTTATATTTTTATTCTATTATTACAGTTGGACCTCGATTCTATGTACATTCGCTCTTGGGTCTGAAAAATCGTATTTTGTAATGAAAGGTATATTATAGGGTTGCATATTATAGGGAAGCATTATAGGAGTGCAGGTCCCATACTAACAATTTAAAACCCCTACCAGGATTCCCCACAGATATTTTGGCATACAACTGATTGCCGAGTGTCAATATCTCCGTTGTGACTATTCTTCCATTACAAAAAGAATTAAAAATTGGAATATAAAATAATAAAAAAATTAAACAAAGCTTCATTTTTTTTTAATTTAGGGGAAAAATATTTTTTTTAATTAAATGAATTAAATTGTAGAGAGTAAAATTTACTTAAAAAGAAAATTTTAGAAATTTTTTTTAATTTTTAAAATTTTATTTAATTTATAATTACACCTGTTTGTGATTAAATTCTCTAAATTTTATTTTATTCAAAAAATATAAATCTTCTAATATCCACGTGGGGACAGTGCCGTTTTGGCGTAGGGCTTATAAAATTAAAATTGCTTATAGAACGGGATAAAATTCTTAAAAACACTTTGGATTTCTCAAAAACCTTGGGGCTGAAAAATAATGAAGGTATTATAGGGTTGCAGCCTGAACCTTCTGGGTCGAAAATTTTGGGTTTGCCAGTGTTAGAGAAGTGAGTGGCCAGCCGAATTTGTTCATAGAGACCAAAGTGTCTACCAAACCAAATTTGGTCATCTAACTTTTAATCAAGCATCAAAGAGACCGCCAGGTACCTTATAATGAGAGGTAGCTTAAAAAGAGGTATTACTCCAAGTAGTTTTCGTTGTTTATCAATTCTAGCTTTATACTTAAAAAAAGTTTCAGATTTAGGGGCGCCAAAACATTAAGGCGCCTAAATGACCGCAATCAATCCAAACATCCACGTTGAATTTACTTGTACATGCACGTACATTAAATTGTAAATTTTATTTTTAGAATATTTTCTTTTACAAGCTAAAATTAAATTTTTTATAGTTTGAATCAAAAATCACGTGATTCTGGGGTGAATTCCATGTTCTCTCCAGCAGCCTCCATGTTCTCTCTAGCTCTTTATTAGTATGTAATATGTAAATGGGATGTAAACTGATTTAGAAAAAAATTAGGTGAAAGACCAGAACCGGTTAAAGGCTAAAGGATTATCTAAGTAAATACTAGAGACCGGGCCGAGATGGTTATCGAGATTGTTTCGCGATTTAAATCTCTATTCTCGTACGGCCTCCCAGTCCAATATATGTCGTTCCTGTGACTTATCAGACAGGACTATGTTCTTTTCATCCTTCATAGTCCGAACTAGTGATGTAACGGGTTGAAAAAATAGGGTCGGGTTTGGGTCATTTAAGGGAGTAAGGGAAAGTATCATGTTTTGGATATCCTAGGGTCGCGTCCCTAAGGGCGGGGTTTCGAAAATTCCTCGAGTTCTAGATTTCGAGTTTCGGTTAACAATGACATCCCTGTTCGAAACGGACATGTTCTCTTCAGCCTCTTTTTAGTTAAGATAAGATCAGACTAAATAAAAATAATTTCAAAGCTTTTATTCAAGTTTGATACAAATTTTAATTGATAAGGAATACATATTTGGAGAAAATATTCTAAATAAAATAGGTAAATTTGAGAATATTTTTAATATACAGTTGGAAAGTTATCTAAACGATACCCTCTATTTAAGGAACACCTCATTATAAGGTAACAATTTTTCAATCCAAACGTGTATCTTATAATCAGGTTGGACTGTATCTAATTTATTCAAATATTATCAATAGCATCTTCAATTTCCTCAAGTTTATCCTCCAAATTATTTATTTTATCAGCAAATCCAATAGTGCCTTCATCAAAATTTAAAGAAACACAACGATTTAACATAAATAATTCCCCCATATTCCAATCATTATTATCAAATCCTTTCATTCCTTCATTTGGCAAAAATAAAAGGCGACATGATTCTGTTATTGCCTTTCAAAATAATTTTTTATTTTGTAAAAATAATTTAATATCACATAAGGGGGTAATACTTAAGCTCAAGTTTAGGGTTGGACACGACCTTTCGAGGATGAAATGGGCGGGATCGGGGTTTGTCGATTTCACGAAGTCGGGGTTAGATGGATAGAGGGTTGGGTCAATCTGATTAGAGGGATGGGACCAACATTGACTTAATTCTTTATCGGATTGTTTTTAATTCTTTATCGGGCCTTAAACATTAAAGACTAAGAGATAACTTTGAATAATATGGACTATGCTGACCTAAATCCGGATCTACACTCATATTTAAATACTAGATACACCTAAATTAAGGTGCGTTTTTATTATGGTTGGACTCTGCCTCGTCTGTGCCGGAAAGTTCGGGGTCGGGTTTGTCGTTGTTGCAGATGTCCGGGTTGGGCTCGACAAAATCGTTCGGGGTCGGGTTACTAAACCGTATTTTCTCTAATAGAAAGGCCGCTACTCTATATCTCAATCCTCTCCAAGGGCCATGCTATTAGATACGGCCGCTAAATTAGAGAAAATATGGTAGCTTATATAGGTCACCAAATTTCCATTCATTAAAAGATTTCTTTGACTTCTTCCAATCACTTTATATATACCTCATCTCCATGTTCTTCCTCATATAATTCCATATATTGTTTTGGTTTTAATACAACATTTATTTTTTTGTTTTGTAAATCCCCAACATTTAAAACAACATTAGGCATAGTCTTTTTTTGTTGGCACTTCTCTAAGGGAAGTAGATAAAAATCGCTAGCATTTTTTGAAATATTTAGAACACCCAATCCAATTGCAATTTTGTCAAGCTGTTCTTTAGGTGCGTACATGTAGAGGGCACTATCCACAATTCGCAATTTTGGAATGTTTTGAGTTTTTCTGGTTTAAGAAAATATTTTTTTATATTTTTTAGAAACAATTTTTGATTCATAAGATCTAGGTTTGTGGTTCTTTGACCCGGGAAAATATCTAGTGTTAGGTAAATACAAGGTTACTGATACCTCCTCTAGCCCGAACCACCTGGTTAGCAGGACTGGATTTTTTTCCGCTTCCGTCTTCCGCTACTTCCGGCTTTTTGGGTCCTCCGTTTCCGCCTTTTGTCTTCCGCCTTTAGAATTCAAAATTCTCCAGCCATGCTAGTTATGCCGTGCTTTTGTAGTCTTTTGCCTGTATTCTTTCGCCTCATTCTCCTTTACTCCTTTCCTTTCCTTCCACCTTCTTCAAAAATTTCAAATGGTTAACATGCCTGACAGTTAACCATCCCCACTTTTCCACTACTAAATTTTCAACTTAAAGCTTTTATATTAAAAATTACTTTGCTTTTATCATTTCATTTCCAACATTAATTTTATCATTCCCAACTTTAATTAAATTTAAATCTGTTGCCCATTCATTTCCGGACAGTTTAGCATGTTTATAACTGCCAGCAGCACAATCCTTTTCATTTTCCGACCCTAAGGTGACTGAACCAATTCCAACCGAAACATCAGAATCGCCAGAGATTACTCTTAAAAGTTTTTTTTTAATCATTTTACTTTGATTCCGGTTTCACTTCCACCCTTGAAGCCGAAAAAAGTACCTTATAATGAGGTTATCTTAAATTGGGGATATCTCTTAAACAGCTTCCCCATCGACTGTGTATACCTTCAAGTTGGTATCCTCTCGTTAATCTACATTCCTTGAATATTCAAACACCCCAGGGATGAGACAGGTTGAGAAAAAAGTCGGGTCGCAGTTTCAAAATTTTCTTCGGATCGGGTCGAAAAAAGTCCGAGTTTCAGGTCTCGTGTTTCGGGGAACCCGTCCCATCCCTGATACACCCCTCGGCCCATCCATGGGTATACACAAACAAGCGATATCCACACTATTAATTAGCGTAGATATATCTCTCTGGGGTGATAACAAACGAGATCCCCTCCGGTATTTATTTAAAAAAATGGGTTCTACTATAAAACTTAAAACATACCCTCTCGTATACAAAGTAATTATTGGTTTATTTACTTCATTAAAAATTAAATTTAAAAAAGATTTTTCTGTCTTTAAAGGAGATAATCCAAAAACTCCATCAATTTCGTCCAAAAATTCTAAATAATTTGGAAATCCAGTTATTCCTGAGACGAAAGTAATATTTTGAATTTTGATATTTCCAATCTTTTTTAATTTAAAAATTTTTTTACTTTATTATTTTTAAATTTAAATGAGATTTGGACATGGATATAGAGAATATCCGTTGGACATGAATGTAGAGAATACCAGGAAGTGGTGAATACGGGAATCTTGCGGGTATGGATGGATATGGATAATTTTGACAATTTAAGTCATGTTGACCATTTTGAGAAAAACGTGTGAATGGATATATCTGGAGGTACCAAAATCCGTGTCTAAGTCCAAATCTGATTTAAATACCTCTATATTATCTTGAAAAAGAATTCCATTTAAATTTCCTTCTTTAACATTTTCTTTTTTTAAATTTGATGAACTTGATTTGCTTAAATATTACATATATTTATTTTGATGAGAATTTAATAAATAATTTAAAAGTTTTAATATAAGACTTTTGAAGGGTTCTTGAGGGGGTTTTTCATTGAAGGGGTTTCTAATAGGTAAATACACTCCCAATTAATTACCCCCACCCCTCCATTATTTGCATATCCTCCTCAATTAATTGCCCCTCCTACCCAAGTTATCCTTTCCTACAATCTACAATCACTTTTGACTAATTTTTGCCTCCCGTCCCCGCGGGTACCAATTAAGGTTGTCGGATAGTTGGAAATCTTTGGATATCGCCAATCCATGATAAAAATACTATCATAACCCTTATTGGAAACCCCATTAATTTGAAAATTTCTAAAATTATTTATCTACTTTTTATTGTAACGCTGTTTTGTTCTGTCCTTCTCTTTAAATCCAAGATTAGCATTTTCATTTATTAACCAAAAATCAGTGGAATTAAGTTGAAAAAGTAGTTGGAATTCTTTTGCTAATTTTATTAAAAAAATTTTTTTAAGTCAAAATGGAAAAAATGTCTCATTATAAAATACACCTTTGGGGCTAAATGTGTCTTACAATGAGGTATCTTCTTTAGCCTTCTCTCTCCAAATGAACAACCAAATTCTAAAAAACGGTCCTTAAATTGAGGTGTACCTAATACGGGGTGTATCTTATAGCGAAGTCTGCCTCAGTTAAACCTCACTATAAGGTACCCCCAATACTAAGATATAAGAGATTTTTAAAATCCTGTTATATGAGAGAAGAAGGAGAGTGGAGATTGAGAGAGGAGAGGAGGGGAGGGGCGGGGGAGTGAAGGGGAGTAGGGGAGGGGTGGGGGAGCTGCCTAAGACGATATCCTCTATTTAAGATACACCTCCTTATAAATTACAATTTCCATCTTAAATGGTTTATCTTATAATAGGCCTCGAGTATTAAAAATTAATTATTAACCAGGATTTCCAACATAAACACTTCCCCAACGATTGTGTTCTATCGAGTTTAACTCCAATGAACCAACGCTACTTTTCGTTAAAGTTCTTTTAGTAGTTATAGTTATACATGATTTTGTTGGTAAAATAATTAAAGATAATTTGAATAAAAAAATAAAATAATAAAGCATTTTTTAATTTAATTAGGCTATTTTTAAATAAAATTAGAAAAATTTTCTTTAGTCGGATCGAAATTTTATTTACTATCAATATTCGTTTTAAGATGTGTTTATGTTAGTTTAATTGGGCATTGAGTGAGGGGTAGATCCGCAGAGCTGTCCGAGAGGGTCATGGTCTTTTGCAAGATTGTTTGGTTGACCCGATAACGGGGGAAGTTGTTCCGAGAACAGGAACTATAAGTATGTAGGTTCAATATTTAAATTTTCACTCCCCACGCCAAGACAGTCCACCCCCTATATGCTCTAATCATACTTCGAACAGGTGTAGTCTTGACTCTCGGGGCCAAGTCTCAGCTTCGAGTCCTTAAAATTTTCTGCCTTTGACAGCTCTAGTGAAGAGAACTGCCTACTTGATACTCTCAATTTTTTATGCTCCTAGGTGATTTTTTCAGCCGCAGGGGGTGTAAATAAATCCGATGTTCGAGTATTTATTAAATTGATTTTTTAAAAATATTTTTTAGTAAATTAAATTGATTATTCTTGAATAAAATAATTTTCAAAAAATCTATCCTTAAATGATTTTTATTTTTTATTGAATTCTCCTCTAAATTAAGCAAAAGCTATAATATTTAAGCAAAAGCCTATTACTTAAATAAAAGCTAAACAAATATTAAAAAGGATTTTTTATTTTTTTTAAATTTAAATTTTCTAAAAATTATTTCCAAAATTTAAAAATTAAAGATTTAAAACTTGCAAAAAAAAATTAAAAATTAAAAATTTAAAATTTAAAAAAATATTAAAAAATGAACTAAAGTCCCTCTCCTTGTTTATGTATTACTAGGATTGTACACCGTCCCCGTACCCATAACCAAATGTCGGTACCCCTACCCTAATGCCCCTAGTAGGGACATCGGGTTTCGGGCGGCAACCCTGGCCCCTACCCAACCGTTTGAGCTTTAAAATTATACACAAAGAATAATTATAAATATACAAAATTAATAAAATCAGGAAATGATAAATAAAATCAGGAAATAAATAAATTATAACCATTTAAGGATTCTCTTCAGTAGGTTCAGAAATATTAGTTGAATCCTCAACTTCATTTTGCTGATTATCCAAAGAATTATTCGAATTATTAATATTCACAGAATTATTTTCAAAATCTAATATCATTTCACTATTATTTTCTGTTGAACTTTCTCCTTTTCTCTTTTTCCCGTTATTAATATCTTCACTAAACCGAACACGTTTTTTATTTAAATTTTGATTAGCTGTTGGTTGCACTACTAAAATAAATTAATAGACATCTAAAGATTAAATAGGTACAACCCTGGGACTAAAAAGTATAATTTATAATGAGGTATGACCAAAAGTGGAAGTATCACTTAGACAGTTCCCTTAGCCAGTGGTCAACCACATTAAAATATTATTGGATGGGATCTTGATTCCGACGTAAAATCAGGATCGTGATTTTGGAATAATGATATTGATCCTGTTCCCGGCCCTTGCGGAATCGGGATTGGCCGAAACCGGGATCGTGATTTATTTTTAAGGATGAGCAAACTCGGGATCCGGTTAAAAGAAAAACAGCTTGAAAGGAAACCCATGGCTACCTGCCGAGAATTTGAAAAGTTCAAAATCTGATTAAAACATTTACCGACTGATTCTCTAACAGTTGGAGGACGAACTTGGCGAAAATTAGCCTGATTCATAGAATTTGTATTGTAATTTTGTTGGGCATGTAACATTGTATGGTGTCTCATTTGTCCATAATTATGAGGGTAATTCAAAGTCGAAGCACTAGGCCCAAATCCTAAAATATATATAGTCGGGCCTCAATATAAGATAAACTTAGAGATGAAAAATGTAGCTTATAATGAGGTCTATCCTGTATAGTGTTAAGTCCCTAATTTGTTTAAATTTTTGTTATCAATTTTTTAAATGTTATTTTTCCTTAATTTAAAATTGTTTCTCCTAAACATCTTTTACAACATGCCCTTTTTCTATATATTCAAAAAACCTCCGCTCCAACCTTTTTATCTAAACTTTTTATATTTAAAACATTCCCTCTCAACATCATTTAAATATATTTTCCTTTTAATTCAAACATTCAACTTTCCTTATCTAACTTATTTATGACCCATAAACCAAACTTACATTTTCTACTCTCTCATATCCCGCCCTCATATGTTCATATAAATATCCACTCAAAATTAACTGACTTTACCTTATACTGAACTTATTAATTTGAAGTAAATTTGTTATTTAAAGTTTGTGTTTATTTAATTTGAATTGAATTAGGTTTAAATAGAAAAGCTTAGAACCTCAAACAAGAATTTGAGAGACAAATATAAACAGCTTATATAAGTAAGAACCGGGACATAATATATAGAGTGTATCTTATAAAGGAGTCCGTTCATCTAAATGGCTTCCGTAATTGTCATATCCGCAATTGTCGTCCGCAATCGTCGCATCCGCTCGTGCGTATCCGCAATTGTCGTAACACCTTCTAAATACTGTTTTATATAAGCATTAGATTTCCTCGAGTAAACGAATCTCTAAAAATGGGGAAGCTTATCTTCGGTTCCTTTGAGCAAGGTAGGGTGTTTCGGGTATTCAAAAACTTTCGATCGGTTATAAGTAGGGTTGCTCACTACATGTTATTAACCGGTACCCCCGGTTTTCGGTTATCGCCGGTTTTCGACCCCCGGTTTTCGGTTCCGGTTTTTGATTTACCCCCAGTTTTTAATTAACCGGGACCGGTTTTTGGACAAATTTTCATCCAGAATATCCCATTAAGACGTTGTCACATTCTAACGCTTTTAAATAGATGTTTTATACTCTAGGAGCATAATAATTTACAAATTTCAACAATTCGAGGAATTAAATAGTATATGGCTAGATAGAGTTGGCTGATTTAGAATATTAGGATAATAGAGGGATTAGGGGATATCGACGATCGGTGGATTAGGAAGATAAGAAGTTTCAAGGGCGTTGGGGTGATTAATAGTGATCCGATGACCATTCTATGATCTTAAATACGATGTCCATTCTCCATATATCCTTCTAATAACCCCGATTTCAATTTTCAGCGCCGCAGGCGAAAATTTTGGAAATTTAGGAAGTCCAAGAGGCTAGATTTCTTTTATTTTTCAGCGCCTTTTAAACTAAAAGGGAATGCGATGGCCGAAGGCCCCCCCTTTAATATCCTCACAGGATATTAAAGTGAAAAGGCTTCATTTTTTGTGCCGCAGGCGAAAATTTGAGAATTTTGGAAGGCTTCTATGTAAAATTTCTTGCTCTTTCAGTAAAGTTCAAAAAGGGGGCAATGTAAAAAAGAGGGCAAAAAAATCAAAAAGGGGACAAGATTGGATTAAACAAAGATTACCAAAATTATTGTGTTGGTTTAATCCTCCCAAATTATTATTTTGAGAATTTCCTGATTGTGGAGTTCTGTTTAATAAATCAACAGCATATTTCATCTAATAAATAAATAAGATATATATGAAGGATCATGCCGACAAAATACAAAATCCCCGATTTTGGGAAATCGGGATCTAGAGGGAATAAGAAGAAATATCTAGAGCTAAGAGGATTTGAAGGTGATATCAAAGGATTTGGGATGATTAAGAAAGATTAAAAGCACACTGAATTATGCGGGCTTAACTGAACATGCAAGAATAATGTCTGATATTTTTACTTCACTGATATCCCCGATATCCGACCAAATCTATTCATTCCCCATGTTTCAGAATGTCAGAAGCCCGATTTCTTCCTTTACCAGCGCCAGATATGATAGGAAAATTTTGAAAATTGTCAATTTTTTCAATAATATTGGGAATCGGGGTCAGGAATTCCCGAGAAGAAATAAATTCCCGATTTCAGGAATCGGGCCGGCATGATCCCTGTTATATATACATATAAAAACTCATAATTAGTCTTATCTCTTTTAATATATCTTTAAACCCCCTCCTAGTAAACGCTTGATTATTATCTAATTATTTGTAAAACAATTAACCTTATAATCTAGAATTTTTGTACAATATAATAAATTGTTTAAGTTGTTTAAAGGGGCAACATTTGTCAAATTATTTCCTAAAATTAATTGAATGAATAGATAGAGAGATTAAAGTCAAAAAATTTATACTACTTCATATCTAAAAAACTGTTAAATACAGTCGAACCTCAATTTTGGGTTTAGAACCCCCTTTTTATGGTAGAAATATTTAATATTTAAAAATATTTAAAATGTATTTTAATTGAGGAATTCTGTTTTTGGGGGCTTCAGGAACTACTGAATCACACAAATTCTAGAATTCCTAAGCTCTTGTTTCACTAAAATGTGGAGCCTCATTTTGTTTAGAGAGTAATTTAGACATGTTTCTGGGGTGTCCAGCAGTGGAAAGATTTCTCTGATACTGTGAATGGGGCTAATGTATGCTAGGATAATTCAAGATGAGATATCATTATAGTTAGAGCTGTGTTAGTCTTATGTAAACCGGATTTAGTTAAGGGGGCTAGGTATGAATTGGGCGAATTTCGGTAATTTCAATATTCACCTGGATTATTGTATCGTTGATTAATTTGTTGAAATAACCTTCGTGTATCTAATCCGGGATTAAGTCCATGTTGTATATTTTGATTAAATTCAATATGATTTTGATTTCCTTCTTGAACTGCTTGGTTTCCTCTTGGATTTGCTACATCAATTAGTAAATAATTAAAACATTTTTAAAATACCTATTCGTCTAACAAAATTTTTCTGGGGTTGCCATTTAAGAGCTTATCGAGGGATATACGTTTATGCGACTTATAAATGTTCATGTAATTTCCCATTAGAACCGAAAATTTCGGATCGCCTAGCTTAATTGATAAAAATACAAAGCAACGTTTTTGTCATTGTCCGGCAGCTGATTCGGCGCTTGATTTGAAGGCACGGTAGTGAAGTCGAGTCAACCACCTCAACGCTTTTGCTATTTTCTTGAGTTCGAGGCTCGAAAATCTATAGAGACAGAGAGCAGGAGCCTCGAAACCTACCCATTACCGGGCTTATTCAAATAACTCTCATTATAAGTGAGTTGTGTTAGTCTTATATCTAGGTTGCAATATAACCGGATTTAGTTAAAAGGGCTATACATATGAATTGGCCGAGGTTCGCTAAGTTCAATATTCACCTGAATTATTGTATCGTTGATTAATTTGTTGACATAACCTTTCTGTTAACTTTCTTGCTAAATTTCTGTCAATTACATGTTGAATATTTTGATTAGAATTATTATAGTTTTGATTCCCTTCTTGAACTACTTGTTTTCCTTTTGGATCTGTTAAATTACCTAATTAAATTTTCTTAAAACTTTTTTTCAATTACTCGTTCCTAGATTGACGAGAGGTGGAAAAATCTAAAAGATATAATAGGTTGTTCACGACCAGTTTTAGACGCATGTTCCCACGAACTTTTAAGCGTCCCGTTAAAGTATACAGTACGTCCCAAAATTAGTATTTTATTAGTATAAGCGTGCCATTAGTATAAGCGTTATTATTAGTATAAGCGTGCCATCAAAGTATAATATGAGTCCCAAAAATAATAAAGCAAACAGTAGAGGTCGGTATGGAACAGAATCCATTCGGAATTTTTAATTATTTCCATAACTTGCCACTGCCTCTGAAGTGGAAGGGATCTGTGTTCTTGGCCTTCCAAAATTCCTTGGCCTTCCAAGATTAGCAAAGATATCGAGGTATTTGTGAGGTTTAAGTGCTTTTTGGTGCTTTAAGAGATATCTGGAGTTACGGTTTAAGAGCATATAGGGATTTGGCTAGGAATATTTGGGACATCATATACTCTGATGGGACGCATAAAGTCATGTGACGCATAAAAGTTCAAGGAACGCAAGTCCTAAAGTAGAGCCCATTTGCCTATGTTCATTGGTTTTATAAGCATCGGACCATAGTTTTTATGGATTAAGGTGTATTTGGAGTGATATCAGGGTGTTTGGAAGGATTAGGTGGAATATCGAGGGATTTGGGGTGGTATTGAAGTAATAAATTAATAATTTACTTAATAAATGTTCATTTGGTTGATAATTATGATTATTAAAAGGATTTTTGCTTTTCTCCATTATATATTTTTGTTGTAATATTGTTGCAAAGTAAGGGCCAATATCCGGTATTTCTATTTTTTCCGTATCTTCTTCAACGTGTTTTTGCTTATTTTTTTCATTTTTATTAACTAAATAAAATTCATTTGCTAAGAAGTAAAATAATTTTGTTACTAGCGTGGAAGAGAGACATATCAAGGATATCGGGATTTATTTGAGAAAAGTAACTCTTGTGTGTCCCGATGTCCCGATAATATGGAAATTTCGAATGCGACAATTACGTCACATTCTCCTAGAAGGAAAATTGTGTCACAGTTTCCTTCTAGTTTTATTTTTTTTCAGCCGAACCGAAAATTTCGGATGCCCAACTTAGTTGATAAAATAAAATTTTCCTCAATAAGCATCCAATGGCCGTAGATTCTGAAGTCAGTAGGGTACCTGTACATAGATTGAAATATCCTATATGTCCGACCCGATTAGTCCGTATGCGTTTAGAGTTGGCCAGGCAATATGACAATTTCTAATGAGACAATTGCGTCACATTCTCCTGTTACGCGTCACATTCTCCTAGAAGGTGCGTCAGTTTCCTTTTAGTTTTATTTTTCTTTTCCCATCCGAACCAAAAATTTCGGATCGCCTAGCTTAATTGATAAAAATAAAAAGCACCGTTGGTGGTATTGTCCGGCAGATGATTCGGCGTTTGATTTGGAGAGCTTGGAAGTGAAGTCAAGTCAACCACCTCCACTCCTTTGCTATTTTCTTTGGCTGGTTCCGGTATGTGTTCAGCCTCTTTGTTTTTCTGTGCCTCTTTATGATTATCAATATCTCTAAACAATTCCTCGAGTATTTGCGCTTTGTGTGCCTCAAAAGCCAAGTCAACATTACCTTCCGGGGTTGGCTCGACTTCTTTATCATTATCAATATTATCATTAGCCTGTTTTGAAAAACTTTCAGGGGAAGTCCATCCAGTCCTTCTATCTAAGTCCAATTTTTTCCTGTCTCCTGAGAGGTGTTCAGCCTCCTTATCATTAAGCAATTTATTAAACGTCTGTACTTTTTGTGGTTCCATTTGTTCCTTATTTCTTCCCTCATTATTACCAACTTCATTGTTCAACAACTTCGAACTACTCGCCTCAGTAGACTTTGGGGAATCATTTTTAGCATTTTCCTCAATTAAATTTTCCTTTGTTTTCCTTTGTTTCCTTGCCTTTTTATTTGCCATTTTAGTTAAAAACATTGAATATTTATTGAGAAGAATAGATTTAAATTCTTTATTAATTCCGTCATCGTTGTACAAAAATTCAAAAAATTTTCGTACTAATTTTAAATCCTTCCCGCATTTGTCATCATTGGACACGACACGAGAACAATAACAAGAGAATATTAAGAGTATAATAATGAAAGCGTTGAGTAATTTCAGCATTTTTAAATAATTTTATCTAAAAATATTAACGACACCCCTTGTTGACGTTAAAATAGTGGGATAGAAGTGGCACTTTATAGGGTGTCTGGCTGAGTAGCAAGAAGATGCCCTTTCGCTTTTTAAGACGGGATTGGCTATGGAAAACTGAAGAATGCTAAGACTCGCCATAGAAATCATCTTGAAAATTTATCCCTCCTAAGGGCACCGCTTAGTACCTAATATTTAGTGTATTTTATACTAAATAGGGGTACTTATAATGATGTATATTAAAATAGAAGGGATCTTGTAATAAGGATTCTAAGCAGAAGGCATCGAGGGATGAGGATGGCATCGAGTATGCATCCACCAGCAACCAAATTTAAAACTGAGGTTTATCTAATATAGAATGTATTATTATAGTAAGATGCCCGGCTGTAAAATAAACTACCGTATTACCCTAATAGAATGCCTGGGCTTTCTCTATTTTTCAATCACTTTCCAAAAAGGGCTATTATAGGGGGCATTCAAACTATTATATCTATTATTTAGTGTATTTATATATAAAGGCGTGTTTTAAATACACGCCATATTATAGGGGGCATTCAAACGGAGGAGGAAGCGGGGCATTTAAACGAAGGTGGGAGCTGGGCATTCAAATGGAGGTAATTCGGCAAATAATATTTTAATAATAAATAAATCATTGGCATCTTAAATACACGCCTTTATATTTAATTTTTAATAGTGTGAAAGTGCAAGCATTTCCGTTCAATTTTAAAGGGCATTTTTATAAATTTTTAAGGCATTATTTTTTATTTTTTATAGACAGATGTAAATTTCAAAATAAAAAATTTTGTGTAATTTTCTTCCCAACCTTATTATTTTATTTCCTCATTTCGATCGGAAGTTAATTGAAATACCCTGTGAGAAATATTAAAAAATATTTTATTGAGAAAATTTTATTTATGAAATAAGTAGCATTCCTCTAAAGTTTTTTCTAAATTATTTCCAAGAACCTTTCATTTCCAAATTTGAGAAACATTTTCTTCTATTAGAAACGAAAACGAGAAAAATCAGAATTATAAATCAGTAAATTTTAATCCTAGAAATGAAGTTTATCGTGTGGTCAATTGTCGGTACTTATCAGTTTATAACTTTTTAACGAGTGATCAGACTTGATCCATTAACTTAGAAAAAAGATTTCTATTATCAAGGGCTTTCGAATGCTTTAAGATTATTTGAATTGGATCAAGTATCAAAAAGTTAAAGCCGGTTAAATTCGGTTGGCACTCAGTTTCTGGACGTATATCTGATAAGTACCCAATTGTCAAACTGCATCAAATTCTGATCGATTAACAATATTCGTCTCCAACTCCTCTGATATCCTTCTAGCTCCTTCGAATCTCCTGATATCCCAGTTTTGTGGGCTAAGAAAAATATCTGATGATTTGGAGGGATTGTGTGGATCTTGAGGCATATTAAGAGAATTAGCTGGGGATTTTATTTTTTATACAAATCCTCTAATGTCTTTAGGATCTTATATCCCTCTTAGTCCTTTCAAATCTCCTTATTTAGAGAGATTAAGAAAAAACTCACGTTATCTTCTTGATCCCCTGAAATCCATCAAAACATATTTATAAATGATAGAAACCGGAGTTTAAATGACACCTAATTCTGCCTAATACCCCGAAATTCAATTTAATCTTTCTTGATCTCATTAAACAACCAAGAACGTGAGCATATTCCTCTAAACATATTAATGTTCTAATGTAAATTCTTCCTTTTCTAGCGTCGCAGGCAATATTTTGAGAATTTTTTGGAGAATAATAGGCCAAATTCTTCTATTTCTGCTAAGAAAGTCAATCTTTAGGGATGTGTATTTAGCCTCGGTCCCCGGCGAGGTTCTTGGCGAGGACCGAGACCGTGGTTCCGAGGCCCGAGGTCAGCAAAATCGAGGTCGATGTTTGAATATGGGCGAGGACCTCGGCCTCGTTGAGGCCTCGACTTCGACCTACTCTAATACATATAAACGATATAAAATAGTAGACCCCTAAGAATAATGATACTGACAAACAGATGAATTTTCAAATTTTATGGTCCCGAATTTTTCATAAAAGTTATGTACTTAAATTAGCCTAATATTAAATTAAAATAAATACATTTTATTAAATTTTCTTTTAAGTTGGATAAAAATTTAAATATTTAAATACAAAAAATTAAAAATTAATTTTATTAAAATGATTTAAGATTTTTAAAAAAATAAACATTTATTAAATAAAATTAATTTTTAAATCATCGTTTGGCTTTTAATTACATTGTTGGTTAATATTTAAAGTGAAGATGGCCATTATCTAATTAATAAATTTAACAATTGCACAGGGTTATTATAAATAGTAGTAAAAGGACTTGATCTAACTTGCTGTCACAATAAGCAAGATTATTGACCGAAAAATGGTCTTAGTCCGATCTCTTGTATATTTAAGTAAATGGAGCTATTTTTTTGTAATGTCATACCAGAACCAGGTGATAATGAAATGTAAAACCCCCTCCTACCTATACTAATTAACTCCTCTCAACTAATTACCCTCTCCCGATTAATTATCACCCCTTCCTCGTCCTTGACTATTTACCCTCTACTCTTCTCAACTAATCCCCCCAGATCCTCGATTAGTTACCCCCCCCCCTCTCTTGATTAACTACTTCCTAAAGAGGTTGAAACAATAATCACCCACGGTAATATTCGAGGATATACGATCCGGTCCTGTAGGAATTATCGAATCGGGCATCGAATTTTGACCCGACTCGAAAACTCCAACCCTAATGGTGAGGTCTAACTGATAGCAATTAATAAATAACCATTTAGTTATTCCAATCATTAGGTTCAAAAATATTAGGAAAATCTTCAACTACATTTTGTTGATTATTCAATGAATTATTTGAATTATTATTATTCTCAGAATTATTTTCAAAATTTACTGGTATTTCATTATTATTTTCTGTGAGATTTTTGCGAGTTTTTCTTTTTTTTCCTTTACTAGTACCTTCATGATTATTTTTCGTTGGATTTTTACGAGTTTTTCCGATACTAGTATCTTCACTAAACTGAACACGTTTTTTATTTAAACTTTGATTAGCTGTTGGTTGTACTGTTAAGATAAGTTAATTAAACGATTAAAGGTTCGTTAAATTGTACATACATCCTTGGGGTTAAAAATAACTACAAATCATATCATCTTTCACAGTTACCTACCCAATGGTCAACTAAATGAAAAAAGTATCCTGAGTGTATATCACGGTGTTTTGTCTTTCAATCCCTCTGCCGATTCAATTCCTGCACTGCAACTTAACTTTTGTTGACCTTTACTGGATTAAAATTAGAGCTCTAACCCGGAACCGAGCCCAAAACCTGCTATAAAATAAGGATATTCCTGTTTTTGGAACCCAAAAAATCCAATCAAAATTAAAACAATTTAAAGAACCCCTGGATACTATGATAGCAATTTGAAAAGTTCAGTTCAAGCCTAATTAGGTAAACTGTTTATTGAGATCAAATTAAAACATTTACCAGCTGGTTCACTAGCAATTGGAGGATGAATATTGTGAATATTATTATTTAAATAATTTTGTTGGGCATGTAACATTGTATGTTGTCTCATTTGTCCATAATTATGAGGGTAATACAAAGGTGATGCTGTAGGCCCATATCCTAAAATGTATACCTAGTCGCTAGGAAAACATACCTTTTAATGAGGTGTATGTTATATAGAGGGTATTTTTGGACAAATCCCTCTCCCATAGCTAACCAAAAGTTAATAACTTATCTTAAATTGAGGTGTATCTAATATTGTGTACCCATATTTTAGTTCCCATGGGTCTCTTGTATAGAGAGTATCCGTTAGACAACGTCTCTAAAACATAACTTAAATTGAGGTTATTGTTTAGGTGGGATCCGAACGTTCTGTATAATGGTTTTTTTAAACAAAGTTGTTTTCGATATGCGACCCCCCTCTTTAACGAGTCAATTCGACTTTGATATGTCGAGATCCGTTTAGATATAAAAAAAATTTACCCAACTTATTGGGACTGATTAATCTTTCCATATTACAGTTTTGAGAATTTTCAGGTTGAGAGTTTTGAGAATTTCCTGATAAATCAACACCATATTTTATCTAATATAGAAAATTATAGGTACATTGCTCTTATTTTAAGAAAAAGTGTTACCAAAAATTCCAAACCCGAAACTTCTTTTTATTTCGTTTTACTTTTCTATTTATAAAAAATTTAAAATGGTCAAGGGATATGATTAAGATTGTTAGCTTGGATCCTTTGGACCAGTCCAACGTCAGTACTATGCTTTTATCTTCTCATTTAATAGATCCTTAAAACCTCCCTTCTTCCTTCAAGTAGTTATCTGTCAATAATTACCTTATATTCTAATAGAAGTTTTTGAATATACAGAGATCTATGTAGTTCATTTAAACGGAAAGTATTTGTTGAATTGTTACCTAAAATAAGTTTATATAGTATATATATATATATATATATATATATATAATTTATTGAATAAGTGTAAGTTTATTTTGTTAACCTCGATTTTAGGGTTAGATACATCATAGCAAGTTTTTTCTTCCTATTTCCGAAAATTTAAGATGAGTTCCGATTTCCGGAATTTTTGCCTTCGAAATTTCCCTCCGCCCTGCCTTTTACGGGAAAATTGTACATATAATATTTTCCCCTCATCTCCGTAGCCAACCAAATTAAGAAAGCATCTTTAGTTTATAAATTTTGGAGTTAATTTTGGAGTTTAGATGCCTCTTATTTTAGGTTTAGATATTCCCTTAGGTCTGGGGCAATCTCGGATATATAGTAAAGCAGCTGGGCTATAGCTATTTCTCTCCTTTAGCTAGTGCAAAAGGTTATTCGGCGGCTGGGAGCGAACCAGCATCTTCAGTAGACCGGACTGATGTGTTAGCCATTACACCACGCCGCCTACTGCTCAGCCTTAGGAAATTAATAGCTATATGCTTTACAATATACAAGCCCTGCTTCAATATTCACCTGCGTTATTGTATCGTTGATTAATTTGTTGACAGAACTTTTCTGTATCCAATCCAGGATTATATCCTTGTTGTAAATTTTGATTAAAATTAATATGATTTTGAGGTTCTTCTTGAACTACTTGTTTTCCTTTTGAATTAATTGAATTATTTTCTTAGAAACATTTTTTCATTTAGGTATATTCGTCTAATCGGGATATCAAAAGGATCGGACGATAGGTAGAGAAGTTTAATTAGACGCACAATCTGGACAGGTAGTGGATCCTGATAAATCTTCGGATATCAAGATCAGATATTCGAGCTGAAAATTATTGGAACTCCGGTCTTTTTGTGATCCGAATATCCGTATCATTCAACCTACCATTATAAGGAAAGTGAAGGAAGTGGGGAAACCTAACTATTACTTGGATATTTTTTTTTCAGAAGTTCGGTAATTTAATATTCACCTGAATTATTGTAACGTTGATTAATTTGTTGAAATAACCTTTGTGTATCTAATCCAGGAATATATCCAGGTTGTATATTTTGATTATAATCAATATGGTTTTGATTTTCTTCTTGAACTACTTGTTTTCCTTTTGGATCTGTTACATTAATTAGTAAATTTTCTTAAAAATAATTTTTTCAATTACTCTTTTTTTGCCACCTCTAGGGACCGGACAATAGATGGTTGTACAAACGTGTCTTATATTCATTCAAATATTAAAGCCCGGAATCTAGCCAATTTCCCGATTTTCATTTTCTTATTTTTGGATAGAAACCGGGATGAAGTTAACAACGGGAATTCCCATGCCTTTCTCATACAGTTTCCTCTATTTTGTTATTCTCTTAAGGTATTTGAACCGAAAACTTCAGATCACCTAGCTTAGTTGATAAAACAGAAATAAAAATCACCTTTATTTGTGTTCCTGGCGAGCAGATGATTCTGCATTTGCTGTGAATGGGTTGGATGGTTCGGCGCTTCATTTGAAGGGCTCGAAAGGGAAGTCAAGTCAACGTCCACCCGTCTGTTGTTGTCTTCTGGGATGTATTCTGGGAGGTTTTCAGCCTGTTTATGTTCTTTCTCTTGGATTTGTTCTGGCTCAATATCCCTAAACAATTCCTCGATTATTTCCACATTGTGTGCCTCACACGCCAGGTCAACATCATCCATTCTTTTGACAACCTCCGGGGTTGGATCAACTTCTTTATAATTATCAACATTATCATTGGCCTGTTTTGAAGAACTTTCATGGGAAATCAATCCAATCCTTCCATCCAAGTCCAATTTGTTCCTATCATCTGGGAGGTGTTCAGCCTCCTTATCATTAAGCAATTTATTAAACGTCTGTACTTTTTGTGGTTCCATTTGTTCCTTATTTCTTCCCTCAATATTACCAACTTCATTGTTCAACAACTTCGAACTACTCGCCTCAGTAGACTTTGGGGAATCATTTTTATCATTCTCCTCAATTAAATTTTTCTCTGTTTTCCTTTGTTTCCTTGCCTTTTTATTTGCCATTTTAGTTAAAAACATTGAATATTTATTGAGAAGAATAGATTTAAATTCTTTATTAATTCCGTCATCGTTGTACAAAAGTTCAAAAAATTTTCGTACTAATTTTAAATCCTTCCCGCATTTATCGTCATTGGGCTCGACAAATAAAATTAAATATAATTTTAATAACGTGAGAATAAAAATAAAATTGGTGATTGATTTGGGCATTTTTTAATATTTTTTATCTAAGAATACTAAAATTTAGTATGGCTTCACTTATAAGACAACTCTCCTTCCAAACACCTTATTTAACATAATATTGAGTGTCGGCTCAAATGAAGTCTCTTGTATTGGGGGTATCTAAAATTGGATGGTTAAACTGAGGTGTATCTTATATTGAGAGTGTAAAGCGTATAGCTATCTTAATTCCTAAGCCTGTGCAGTAGGCGGCGTGGTGTAATGGATAACACATCAGTCGGTCTACTGAGGATGCTAATTCGCTCCCACAGCCGTTTATCCTTTTGCACTAGCTAAAGGAGAGAAATAGCTATAGCCCAGCTGCTTTACTAGAGCATATTATAATGAGGTGTATCTTAGATTCAGGGTTAAAATAATGAGTTAAATCCTAAATAGAGGCTTATAATGAAGTATATCTTAAATAGAATGTATCGCTTAATTGTCTTAAATTAAAATTGAAGTATGCCTTATATTGGGGTGTAACTTAGATAGAGGGTTAATGAGGTGTATCAAATAAGGATCGGGTTATACATAGATTGTATAGCTTAGACAGATCTCCACCCACCGGCAACCGAATTTTAAAAAACATTCCTAACGAGGTCTACCTTATATTGAGGGTATCTTAATGTGAGGTCCGTCTGTAAATAAATTGTAAATATATTTAAGTTAATAATAAATGGCGGCATTATATAGACGCCTTTATATTTTTAATATTAAAGAAAGTGCAAGCAAGCTTCCGCTAAATGTGAAAGGGCATTTTTATAGTTTTAATGAATTATTTTTTATAGACATACATAGATTACAAAATTTAAAAAATTGTGTAATTTCCTTCCTTAACTCTTAATTTATTTCTTATTTCAATCGGAAATAATGTATCCGTAATTAATATTAAAATATGTTTATGACGAAATTCATAATTGATAAAATATCTCCCCCAACCCTTTCGATGCCTCTTAATCCTCATATATCCCTCGATCATTTTAATCTCTTGATTCCAGTCATGATACCACAAAATCCCCCGTGATCCATCCAAACCCTTGAACCACCCAACTTGACTGATTTCACTTTTCCTCCCCCGACTCCCCTGATATCTCTTAATTCCCTTTACTCCCTTGATAACTTTCTTAACGGAAAGACTAAGAGTTTGAGTTTAGCCTCCGGACAGAATTCGAACCTGCAAACTCCTTGTAGTTGTTACTAAAGATCGGACTAGGAGTATCGTACGAGAATCGAGATCCCGAAAAATTCTCGATCTCGATAACCGATATTTTTGA
The DNA here is from genome assembly GCA_036172955.1 of Meloidogyne arenaria. Taxonomy (NCBI): domain Eukaryota; kingdom Metazoa; phylum Nematoda; class Chromadorea; order Rhabditida; family Meloidogynidae; genus Meloidogyne; species Meloidogyne arenaria. Next base: position 7,485,460 of record JARQAB010000012.1, on the reverse strand, counting down.
TTGAGATCATTAAGCTACCGCATCTCTTTTCTCCTTATAGGACGTTTATATGCTGCTAGTTGAATCAACTTACAATAGAAGGGGATAGGATTAAGAGAGATTTAAAGGGATTTGAAGGGATGTCAGAGGTTTTCGAGGATGCATTTATATCAAATTTATATCAATGCATTTATATTAAATTATTTGAAATCAAATTTTTTTCAAATTTAATTGGCTTTTCTTCTATAATTTAATATTTTAAAATTTCAATGTATTTGAAGTTGACTTTGAATTTGGTTTATAGATTTCCCGATCTCCTCAATTTGGGATCATTTTTATAAATCATTTTCGATATTCTTAAGAACTTTTCTTCCAAAACTGAGTAGCAATTTCTTCGATTGGTGAAACTAAAAATGACTTTATTACAGTCAAACCTCACTAAGAGAACTCAATACGTTAGGTTGGGTTTTGTATTTTTCTTCGCTGATCCGGGCCTTAACTGATCAGAGTCTAGATTTACCATTCGGTAGTGGTTAAATGTCTGGTCATTTGACCAAGAATAACAGGTTTTCTTATGATATCTCTTACTGTTTGTATTGGTTTTACTTGGGAGCAATCCTCTGGGTTGAGCAATAAGTAGAGTTGTACCATGGTGATGAACATGAACCCGTCTCGAACGATTTTTTTACAGTTGTCCCGAAAGAACATCACCACAAAACGAATTGAAAACCCCTCGTACCCCGACAACCCCAATCCGATTTGCGGCATACAAACCTAATAATAAGCAAGTCCCCCTGCTGAAATTTGAAAGTGAGGTTCGACTAACCTTCAAAAAATATAATTTTTGCTAGCCCATTAATTCCTCTTTTTAATAGATTATTATTTTGGTGTTTCTCTTGATTATTTAAAAAATTAATTTTTTCATTTAAATTAGTTTTAGATTTTGAAGAATTAAATTGTGTTAATATTGTAGTAGTAGTTAAATTATTTGTTGAATTATTATTAATTTTTATTTTTGCCTTAAAGTTCTCGGCAAATTTTAAACGGAAATCGCTTAATCTCAATAATGGCATTTTCTTTTTACTCTGAAAATTTTTTTTATTTTTCTAATTTTAAAATTAAGCCCCAGACATTTATCGATGCTATATGACTCCTGGCTATCCTGTACAGGTGCTCTACCTACTATTTTTTAGCCACTACCGGAAACAATTTCAGAAGCTTGACTTGAACCGAATATTCGGCCAGTGCCCACGTAAACCCTTTGCGGACACCACCTAAAATTTGAAATTCCACCAAATTATTTTTCTAGAATATCCTGGAAGGGAAGACTGGATAATCAAATTGCATATCCAAATACGATATTGTGTAACACATATTTACAAATGTCATTGTATTCATTAATGAAATGACAAACCTTTGTTTTAACAAAAATGGTAGTTTTTAATTTCTCTTCTTTCTTAAGTAGACCATTTTCAGAAAAATTATTATTAATAAAATTTTTATTTTCTTCATTTTCTTCACAAATAATTGGAAAATTTTCATTAAAAATTGTTTTTTGTATTTTTATATAAAATTTAGTTGTTGGGATTCCACACATTTTATTCATTTTATTAATTAAACAAAGATTTTGTTCTGAAATCCAGGTTCGGATAAAACAAGTAAATTTATCATTTTCTTTGTTTGTTTTGAGTTTATTACAATTTGAACTGTTTAAATAAAAATTTTTAGTTGATATTTTTTATTAAACGCAAGTTTTATTAGTAATTTTAAAGTTCATCCCCTTTCCTTATTTTTTCTTGCTTAATTTCTGGAACTTCACCTTTTCTTTTAATTTATGTACATATAATACATAGACCCTTGTAAGTAAGGTTGTCGGATAGTTGTAAATCCTCGGATATCCGGATCCGATATTCGTACCAAAAATTTCCGGATATCCGGCCTTGTTCGGATCCGGATATTCGGATCTGACCTCCTACCCTAATAAGCGTTTTAAATTCTGGCCAGATGCTGGCTACCTTCTCCCTTCTTCCTAATTTGACTAGAACCTAAACCGTACCCGGAACTGAAGTTTTGACTAGTCCGGAACCAGCGCCAAAAATCTCAAAAATTCCGGCCTTCCGGAGCAAGGACTTCCGGTAGAACATTAATACCCAGTTGCCTTGCCAGTTAATTTATTTTTGAAATGTGGGAAAAATAGCAAAAGATTTGATTGAACTTAATCTCGGATACAATGTTGTTACCCGCCGGACCATCCCACTGATCCTTATCATTTCTGCTTTATTTTCTAGGATTGGGGGAAGCTTAAAACTATCCTGTCAACAATAGACGTGCAAAAAGCTCAATGTGTTTCCCTCATTAACTTCAAGAACCCCTAAACATACCGGCATCTATTAATATTGCTGTTATATTCATTAAAGCAATCGTTCAATTTATTTACATTAATTAATTGGTTATTGTCTTCCAATACTTTCCCAATACATTTTCGATTTGATAAAAGTTGTAAACGTTCATTAGAAGAGTATGGATCACACAAGAATTGAATAGCATTAAGCATTTGGCGAAGATATTCTTTTTGTTCAGTTGATCCACATTGGGATATATGTCCAGCAAAACAAGGCATTATTGTTTTGTAGGAACTTAAAAGTATACCCTATATTTTGTACGGATGCATTATATCCCATAGCTAATATTTACATATACATAGCATGTTTCCTCTAAATAATGACTCCTCCACTTGAATGCTCCCTCTATAAGAGTAACTATTTGGACGATGATAGGAACGATTTTTCGAGTTTCAAAAGGTATCTGAAAGAGAGGTCATTACGTGTTGGACCTCATTACGAACGGACCTCATTATAAGATTCATCCTTGGCACTTCAAAATTATAGCCTATAATGAGGCATATATTAAATAGAATGGTTATCGATATACAGTACCCCCACACTATTGACTAACCAAATTTTAAAAAATTTATCTCATTGAGGTTATCTATAATAGTGATATTGGCTAGCTCTATTTCTTCTTGAGCTAATGGAATGGAGTAATAGGCAGCTGGCTCGAACCAGCACCTTCAGTAACTGGACTGTGTCCGGTGTTTTTTGCACCTCGCCTTTTCCTATATACATAGCTTTAGGAATTCTCCTTATCCAATCTCTTCTTTACATTCATACTTGATCTTATATTGAAAGCAGGCTTCTAAATAGCCCAATTTAAATTACCTGCAATATTTGTCCAACATTTCAATATCAGAAATTTGGAGCAAACTTTTAACCAAATTTTTATTTAAAGGTATTCCCACAGCTTTTAATGGCTCTACACATTGTTGAAGAATATTAGCTGAACACCCATGCCTTTTTTCAATTTTTAATTGAATTTGGGAAAATAACAATTTATATTTTATAAAGATTAAAAAAATAAATAAATATTTTTGGTAATTAAATAAATTACTTTTTGGTTTATTTGTTGCCATATCTGAGGGGAAATTTATTTAAATGCTTTAAATTAATTTAATAAATTATTTAAAAAATATTTTTATGCCAAAATGGGACAATATGCCTAAATGGGGCAATTTATCCTTTTAAAAAATACTGTATGAACGGCCTTTCTGTTTGAGAGGCACTCTACGTTACTCTCCATAATACCTCTCTATATAAAAGAAGAACTCTGTTTAATTCTTTAAGGTCACACCTCCAATAGGGTTGTCGATTTCACCAAATTCTTCGGTTAAACGAACCCGAACCGAAAATCTCCGGTTTTTCGGTCAGGTTCAGTTTGAAAACGACAACCCTATCTTCCAATATGGCTACCCTCCCAGACCTTTGAAAAATAAAGGGTGGTTGCCGTTCAATTAGAGAAATTAAAATATAGGTTTCTATTTTGCGTCTTAGGAGGTCGGTAATGGATCAGGTTACCCATTTGAAAAAATATTGAAAACCCCCACCCATCCTATAGAACTGCCCCCTTTATAATAAATTGTCTTAACTCCTTCAATTAAATAAAACTAATAAAATCAATTAACTTTATTAGCCAAAATAAATTTGAAGCGATCGGAATGGCAGGAACCTTCTCGCTCAGTTTGAGGTCAAGAAAATTGTAAACAAAAGGAAAGAAATATTTTTTTTATTTGTCTTTCTACTTTATAAAAATAAAAATTTTTATGTGGTCAATAAATTAAATAAAAATAATTTTAAATGCAAAATAAATATTAAATTTGTATATTTTAAATATGCCATCGTCAAAATTCAATTTTGCCGGCCAAATTCAATTCATTTTTAAAAATCAGTTTTTCTTTGTTTTCTTATACTAGACATCTAAATAATAATAATTTTAATAATACATTCCTCGATAATACATATTCCCGATTGAAAGGGGAGTATTAATTATATAAATCCTACTGGAGGGATTAAAGGGGATTTGGAGGGATTAAAGGGTTTTCCCCTCCTCCTCAACTAGGAAGCTGACCATTAATTTCTTCCAATTCAGAGGTCGAAAAGCCTTTTTCTAATAGAACATTTACGGCATCCGAAATGTCTAAAAACTTACCCTTAAAATTTAAAATGAGCAGATTTGCTGTTAGCATTCTGATTTCTTCTCTTATAAGCCTCATATTCCATGCTTAAATAACTACTAAAATGTTCACCAACATCTGGTATTTTTGATTTTTTTCCAATTTTTTGTTTCTCCATTTCATCAATTTCTTCAAAGTCGCTCAATCGTTTATTCTTCCCTTTTAAATTCTCACCATCTTTAAGAAATATTTTTATTGAAAAATTAATACACATATGGCAAAGATCGGAAACGTAAAATTTGTATTTTCTGTTAAACCCAACCCCGTCTAACCCAGAACCCACCCTTTCCCGTCCGCATTATGCGTTCAATCAAAAATTTTCTACATATTGTCAGATCCCTTTGATATTCCTATTAGACGGGTAATTAGGAAAAATTATTTTAAAAAATAATTTAATTAATTTAACAGATCTAAAAGGAAAGCAAGAAGTAATAGTTCATGAAACCCCGTCTAACTCCGAACTCAACCTTTTCTGGCTAGAACCTCTACTCAGAAATTTTTGACCTCGATCTTAGTAGAAATTGAAGTTGTAAAATGAGGGTAAGTTGGTCCTGAAAACTCAATATTGAATTGCGGTAGCCCTGCTCCAGAGCCCAAGTTTTCCGGACCCATTCCGTGATGGCAAAAGTCTTTAGATTGTCCCTAATTAAAATCTATTTGACGTAAGCAAGTTATAAAGGGGCATCTTATAGTAAAGTCAACATGAATATTTTTTTTAATTCGTTTACTTTTTAATTGTTCGTTTGCTTGATTATTATAAGGATTTTTCATTTTCTCCATTCTATATTGTCCTTCTAACATTGCTGAAAAAAGAGGGCCAACCTCTGGTATTTTTACTTTTTCCGCACCTTTTTCAACCTGTTTTTGCTTATTTTTTTCGTTATTTGGAGGGCGAGGAACTTGATTTTTAGTCATTTTATGGTCTTTTTTTACTAAATCTTCCAAATTAATAAACCGCATTTGTTCGTCTTTATTTAAATTAATATTTTGATTTTCTTCAATTAGTTTCTCTTTTCCTTTAAAAATTTGAAAAATTTTTTTAATTATATGCTTATTAACTTAAACGCTGGGTTATAAATATTTGAAGTATCATAGACAGGTGGATATGTAGTAGAGTTCAGCGAGGTTTTTTAAATCCCGATCCAGATTCTGCTGTTCCCGAGGCCGAAAGATAAATCCCGATTTTGGTCAATCCCGATTCCGAGACGGGATAGGGACCAGGATCTCTATTCCAAATCTCGATCCCGATTTTTTCTCTTTAGTATATAGGGGTGTATATATTTTGATTAATTAAAGATTCTTTTGTCCCTAATTAGGAAATCGGTAATTCCCGAATTCTTTCCAATTCCAAATTTTGTGAAATCGGGATCCCGCCAGGAATGAGCGCAAGAGACACTCGAAAAACGCAAAGCAAGCAAAAATTTAACGCAAATAACGCAAAATCCAATGCGCTCATCCCTGATCCTGATCCAAAACCCGTGAGGAATTCCCGGTTCTCGGGGATAGGTACAGCACGTCCCTGGTTAATACTATGACACCTGAATTATTATTATAGTTTTGAATTTCTTTTTGATCATTTTTGATCATTAAATTATTTTCTTAAAAATAATTTTGTCTATTAGTCTAATTGGGATAGAAAATCGGGATAGAAAATGGAGCAGACGATAGACCGTAAATTTTGATTGGACGCATTCTGGATCAGGGCGGGGGATCCGGACCATACCGACAATTTCCGGCTCTCCGATCTTCTTTCGGGCCCAGATATCCCGAACCATCAAATTTAATCTGGATCATTAAAAGTATAAATAGAATTGAAGAAGTGGGGAAGCCTAAATATTACTGGAGTACCTCCTGGGCAGCTCTCTTATCAGAATCTTTAATAAAATTACCTAGAGTTAAGGGTTCGTGTAATTGTGGGTTCGTGTAAAATTGAGGTCCGGCTGTATTATTTTGATATTCTTCAATTACTTTCTCCTTTCCTTTTAAGATTTCTTTCCTTTCCTCTTGATTTTTGCATTGATTTTGAAAATCTATTAAATTTTCTTAAAAAATTTTTTTATTTTAATTAAATTACTGGAATCAGAGGTAAGTCGGAATTCTTATGTACTCAGGATTTTTCCATGATAGGGTTAAGTTACCAATTACAAACACAACGCTAATCTACATAGGGGTGACACCAATTTTCTAATAGAGGAGACCAATTCAATCCGCTTTTTTGAAATTTTGGAAGGCCAAGAATCCAAAAATCCTCCCCTTTTATTACACTCCTTTGCATTTCGTCAAACCAGTATGACCCTTTCCAAAACACCAAAAGGGAGCATGGCTTCACAAATAGTGGGCAAAAAGGGGACGAAATCGGCCAAAAAGCGGGCAAGGGGGAAAGGGTCGGGGAGAAAGGGGGAAAGGGTCAAATGTCCCCTAAAGGTGGTAAAAAGGTCACCATGCGTCAAACATAACGTAAAATGTTATGTAAAGTATCTATTAAAATTTCCAAATATGAATTTAGGGCTAGTTCCCATCTATCTGACTTTCTATTTCCTACTTTCAAGTTCCAACACCTCTGACCGTTCAACCCAGACACACTGTCTGGTTCAAGACCTCCCCGTTTCCCTACCTGGCATTTCATTGAACACAAAATTTGTAGGATTTTGGAATAATAAATTATCCTGTTCATTATTATTTTTGGCAAAAGTCAAACAACTTGAATTTGAGGAATTTGGAGAATTAAAATTATTTTCATTATTTAGTTCACATTTATTTAATAAATTTAATTTTAAAATTCCTTTAGTATTTATAAATTCTTTATATTTTTCTTGAATTATATTTTTAAATTCTTCACTAATGTCGGTATCTGTTAGCAATTTTACGACAAAATTTTGTAATAGAATTACATCGTTTCTTTCTTTTCGGATATTTTGTCCTTTAGGAGCAGCGAAAATAACCAAGAAATTTAACAGAAAAATAGACAAATTAATTAATTTTGCCATTCTTGATTAGACAAATCTAGAAAATTAGTTTTTATGAAAACTTCAGTATGAGATAAAGTAAAGCAGCTGGGCTATAGCTATTTCTCTACTTTAGCTAGTGCAAAAGGTTAATCGGCGTTTAGGTGCGAACCAGTATCTTCAGTAGATCGGACTGATGTAAACCATCCACATTTATACTGCACAGCCTTCGAATTAAATAGCTTTATGTGCTTTACAATAGGGTTGCCACCCGAAACCCGTACCCGAAGATTTTTTGTACCCGCGGCAACCCTGTTTTACCTTCCTGGGGTTTTCCTGCACTGCAGGCCCAGGATCCGGTCCAGGTCAATAAACAAATCTGAACCAAGGAGCAGCTCCAGGCTTTTCAAAAATCTCTGAGGTTATCTTAAGATGAGGTCTGACTATATTAAAAATTAACACAGGTCTTAGCTTTTAGAAACGATTTCTAATATTTGTTTGGCTACTGGGTGAGAGGGGAACTACTACTGGAGAGCTGCCTAAATTAATATTTGTTTGTTAGCTGGGTAAGAGGGAGAGCTGCCCAAGCAATACCTTCAATTTTATATACCCCTCGCCTTTAAATAAAAAAATAAAAAAAAAAATTTTTAAGTAACAAATTAAAAGTGAAAAATAAATCCTTTTAATAATGCTTTTATTTAAATCTGATTTCCTGTTTACTTAAAAATAAAAGCATTTTAAATATTTCCCAATGATGCAACAATAATTGTTTTTAACTATAAAGGGCATCATTGTGAAATACCTATGTATATGTCTGATAAGATTTTCATAATGCACTTTTCATTAGCGATAAACAAAGTTAGGTGATAGAGAATATCATAGGTCCTGTGAAAAAGAAAGAGCAAAAAATTTTTTTCCTATATTTTGATGTTATTATGCACTTTGTATTAGCGATAAACAAAGGTAATATTTCTGAGAAAATCCTTGGTCCCGAGAAATCATTGGTCCTGAGAAAAAATCAGGACCAAACCCAGACCTTGCTAGTAGTTAATAGAGTGCCTTGAGTCCGAATCTGAGCTAAGAATTTATTTATTTCGAAAAATTTGAAATTAAAATTTTAGGACTAATCTGGCCTGCTTCTTCGAGCTTAGGCGAATGACATAGAAATTATAAGGCTTCGACAACTAATTTTTTTCTAGGGACCAATGTCTTCACTATGTCCAAATTTAGGTAGTATGTATATCCTGGTCTTATTTATCCGGATATCCGGAAAAGCCATCCTTACTTCAGCCTACACTGTTTTTTATAAGGATGACATATTTATTCAACATTACTACATATATAACAACTATAAAAATATACAGTCGAACCTCAGTTTTACTTTCCCCTTAGTGCTGAGGAAATCTTAGAATGAGGAGTATCTGAATTTGAGGATATGCTTTAAGGCTATGTCATCTTCCCACCCAGTAGCCAACCGAATTTTAAGATTGTATCTAAAAAACAAGGGGTATCTAAAATTGGTGGGAGAGGTGTATTTAAAATAGACCCGAACCCCGAAGACACTACTCCGGAAAACCCCGAAACCCGACACTCCGGCCCCCGAAGGTCGGAGAGCTACCCTAATTTAACCCTAATTTCCGACTGTATGCTACCCTAATTTCCGACTGTATTTAATTGATAACGAATATTCGAACTATTTTTAAAATCGTATATAAAATAAATTCTTAACTCATTCTAACTACATTCTAAATCCTAACTAAATCAACTAAATTCTTTATACTTTTGGAATCCCAAAAGCAATTCCAGATTTTTCTATTCCAACTTCATTCACTCCACTTCTAATTTTAACAAGTCCTTTTTCTCCCCATCCAGTACTCCATGAATTTGCAATTAACCAGAAAGGCATACTCTTTCCACTACATGTTTGAGTACCCCAACCAATTATTCGGACAGCATGTCCTCCTACCTTTCGGGCATTTGCAGTCTTCTAAAAAATAATTTTAGTGTTTATAAAATATTTAGAATTTACAAAATAAACTCCAGATCTGTATGACATAAAATCGTTATATACATCAAAACAAGCAACGACTGGGCCATTTGCCATTATCTCGTTTTTAATAGCTTGAACAGTTGCAGTACTTCCTTGAAGGCCCTTTGCACTCGTTGCTAAATAAATTAGATTAGAGCAGAGCTTTCCAGCCTTTTATTTCAATTTACTATATGTTTCACCTTTTAATCCCTTTCAATAATGACTCTCCTTCAGCCAATATTCTTATTTACTTTGGCAACCTTAAATAATAAATAGCTAAAACCCTAGCCAGTATAGTTGCCATTTTTCTAGCTGGCGTTGAATGATTTATGCGGTAGTTACCCGTCTATCTGGACAGAACAACGGGTCAATAGCATAGTTACCCGTCCTTCTATTCCATCAAATACCCTGAGCTAAAATGCCCACTACTATTATCAAAAATTTCTTTTGCAAATTACCAAAATGTTTATCTTTTGGATATGCTGTCTTCCAGTTTGCTGTACAGGATGGTTTACAAGGTGACCTAGGTGTTGCTCCACCGGATGCATATGGATATGGTTTACATCCCCCTTTCGTTTTAATGTCTGTTCCTGTGCATACTCCTTTGCTTTGTATCCATTTCCAAGCATCTAAAGGCCAGCCACCTTGGCACCCATCTCTACTCATCGAACAGGATAATACATCGAGAGCAGAAAATTGGGAGCCTGCATCTGTTCCAGTCTTTTGGCCTTTCTTGGCTCTAGCAATACAATAACGGTCTGTATATGTAGAAGCGGTAGATACTGCCCAACAGCTTCCGCATTGTCCTTGATCTTAAATAAAATTATAGTGTCGTTTGTGCCCTTATTTACTCTCTACTTGCCTAGTTTACCTAAGGCAAATTGTCGATATATCTAAGTAGATATTTAAATGTTCTTTCTAGGATAAAAGGATAGCTGAGCCTTGAAATTATTGCTTAATTTAATATTAAGAGAGGGGTAAATTTTAGCCCTGGGAAGGCATCCTGTGCCCTCCGGGCATCTATTTCTAGGTGCTTTCGCTCACAACGATGAATGTTTTATCATAGGTTTAGTATATCTGTTGACCGGACCAAGATAAGATCTCAAACAAAAAGCACGTGCGACCCTCCCGGACCAGTCTCTAAATGTAGAACATTTATCCCACAAGTGCAATGGAGAGGATTTAGGGTTGAGATTGTTGACATTTATGTAACTTTGCCTTAGGCAAAATAAGTGAAATAGGGGGGAGGAATATGAGTTAAACGAGAGTAGTATTACCTTGAATATGTCCAATAATTGCTGAACAACCCGACCATTTAGTTCTAGCATCAAATTCAATTTTTGTAGAACAACTTCCCTTTACCGTTCCCTCAACTTTTGGAGGTTCTGCCTGTGTATGGTTTTTATTCTCCTCGGGTATAATTGTCCCACAAAGCTTCTTCTGCTCTATTAAAGGCAATCTAGTTAATTCATTTACTTCTGCTGTCCATATTCCTCCAGTCAATCCATTAATTTTGTCTACAAGTTTCTGAACTATAGACAAATCTAATAAGCCGTCTAGCAATTTTGAGGAGACTAATAAAGGAAATAAAAATAATAAAATTAATTTAATATTAATTTTAAACATTTTTTAATAGTATTTTGGGGGGAAATTCGAATTTTGCTTGAATTATTACTAATAATTTTTGGGGGTATTTATATGTCCAATTATTTATTTAACTTCCAGACATTAATTTATTTTTTTGTACTTTTAAATAAATTTTTAACTAAATTAATTTTAAAAAAATAAAATAGGTAATAACAAAATATTATTTAATTTTTATTTAATATTTACAGATGAACTAACTTATCTATAAAATTACCTCTTGGAGGCGTTGAAAAATATTTTCAATAATTAAATAAATTTATGCACTTTTTAAAAAAATATTTAGAGAAGATTTAAAAATTAATTTATTAATAATTTTTATATTGAGACAAAAACACTGTCCGACCAAAACAACACACACACTTGAGAATAAAAAATACCATTAATAATTTTAGTTAAGTTTGTTCATCTGGAAATTTAACTAAAAAATTTAATAATGTTTTGATATTATTTTATTTTTTAAAAATTAATTTAGTCAAAAGTACAAGAAAATAAATTAATGTCTGGAAGTTAAATAAATGATTGGCTATTAAAAACGAGATAATGGCAAATGGCCCAGTCGTTGCTTGTTTTGATGTATATAACGATTTTATGTCATACAGATCTGGAGTTTATTTTGTAAATTCTAAAGATTTTATAAACACTAAAATTATTTTCTAGAAGACTGCAAATGCCCGAAAGGTAGGAGGACATGCTGTCCGAATAATTGGTTGGGGTACTCAAACATGTAGTGGAAAGAGTATGCCTTTCTGGTTAATTGCAAATTCATAAAGCACTGGATGGGGAGAAAAAGGACTTGTTAAAATTAGAAGTGGAGTGAATGAAGTTGGAATAGAAAAATCTGGAATTGCTTTTGGGATTCCAAAAGTATAAATGAAAATTAAAGGTTTAGGAATTTAGGATTTAATAATTAGGATTTTATATTCGTTTATAATGAAATAGATACCACCAATTCTAAATACCCCCGCTCTTACAAAGGAGATATGAATTCCCCGCTCTTAGATACGATTTCTAAAATTGGTTTGGTTACTGGTTGCGAGTTGGGAAAAGCTGACTAAGCGATAGCTTCAAATTTAGATATCCCTCGATTTTAAACAAGATTTTTTTAGCATTAGAGGTATTTAACCCGGGCTCCTATTGTACATATATTTATTATATTGTTTATTTGTTATATTTTTTACTTTATTTATTAGTGAAAATAAATATTTGTTTTTTCTCTAAAATTTCCTAAATTAAACACTTACAATTTTAAGATTTTTATAAAAGTCTATATTTACTTTCCCATTTGTGATAAGACGACCAATTAATTTTATTACTAAAAATATTACTAAAAATAATCAATTCCATAATTAAGATAAAAAATGTTTATTTTTCCACTCCCAAATATTTCCACTGGAGATCTTCTCTTTTTTTACAAAGCCAAAACAGCCCAACAAAAAAATAAGGATGATGACAGTCAAATGAGAGAAGCAATTTCTGCAGTCTCTTTTGACTATGAAAATGCTTTTCATGTTGGTATAATTGTAGATGAACAAAAAGGGAGGGTTATACATGCTGCTAAAGATGGAGTTGTAGTTCAGGTACTCCTCTTCCAGTTACCTTATTTTCACTTCCTTTTCTCTCGAAAATTACAAAATAGACCCTAACAGAAGAACCTAAAAAAAAAATTTTTTTTTTTAAATATTTCCCAAATATTTTCCAGAACCGGCAACACCGTTCAGTGAGTAGGCGATCTCGATTCTCGTAAGACTATCACAATCCTAAAAATTTTATACCATCGCCTAGAGCTAAGTCGATTTCCTATAGCCTATTTTTACTTTTTCACCCCAATATGGAAATATAAGTCCTTTAATATGCCTCTTGATCAAAAAAATTTTCGGAGAAAAGGAAAGGAAGGAGCAGAGAGAAGGAAAATAACGGAGGAGTACCTAAAAATTTTTCATAGAATATAGAGGATGCCCTCAAAGATTTAAGTCCGGAATATGCAGAATTATGTCATGTAGAGCTTAAAAATGAATGGAAAAAAGCTGCTGTCAGTTGGGCTATGAAGCAATTGGGTAGTGGATATAATGATCTTTTCTCGCCCGATTGTATCAATTCTGAGGAGAAAAGAGCTTTTTATTGTTGTCAACTAGCTGGTATTTTAATTATTACAATGGAACCTCAATATTACCACCAAAATTAATCTCAATTTAGTGTACCTCATTATAAGACTACCCCCCCCCCCATTTAGTATACACCTCATTATAAGACCACCTCCATTTAATGTACACCTCATTATAAGACCTCATGTACTTGCTCATAGTGAAATCTTATGCTCATTATAAGAGCATAAGATCCTCATTATAAGACCAACCCTCAATTAGTACACAAATCATTGTAAGACTAAGCCACTATTCAGTGTACACATCAGTACTTATTCACCCCCACCCCAAGTCCGCGTTTTAGTTGATGTACGAAATGGTATCGTACACCTCATTATAGTATAGTACTTCCGAGGGCGTATCTTATAGTGAGGTCTGATTTGAAAGAAAATAAATTTTTGATCTTAAATAATTTTTTATACCTTCCTCATAGTGAAATCTTATGCGGAAACTAATGATCAAAACAAAGGTCTCAGCCCATTCCCGGAACACGAATTGAATTTTCTTGATTCTAAAGGAGAGCTACTTCAATTTTGGTTGGATTATTATCGGTAAAATTAATTTTGTTTCTGAATTAAATTTATTTTCTAAGCAAACTTTCACCTCAAAATCCACATCCTCCACAAGGACAGCCAGGATCTCATCCAAGTGTGAGTGTTTACTTGGGTGTTATATTGAGAGTTATCTGTAACAAATACAGACAAACACAATAGCGGTCGAGTATCGAATTCGGACCGTTCGAATGATATGAGAATTATTCGTATCGGTCGAAAATCAAGAAAGCTCTGGCCATATACTGAATCGGCGGATACTGTATGGCGGCACCAAATCGTCCTTTTCCGGGATTTTTTTATTATTGGACACTTTAGTGCTGCCCTTCACTTTTTTCCGGGACACGCCCAAATAGGCGCGCCGCCATAAAGGCGCAAAGCCATAACTTGCTTCAAGATTTCCGAATCTTACCAAATTTGGTATTAAACGATTCCTCTCACCAAACTAAAGAGAATGGTACCAAAATTATTAAGGGCCAGTAGTTTTCTAGCAAGTTATGGCTTTGCGCCGTTATGGCCGCGCGCCTACTTGGGCGTGTCCCACTTTTTAGTGAACCAAGGAATTCCAAAATTTCTAAGCACCAACTTCCAACTTAAATTCCGTTTATTTCAGAAACTTCGTTCATCACACCTTCTTACAAGTATTGCAATTCAACATTTTTATGAATTTGTAGAAAATCCAATAGAACGAATGAGAAAATTTACTATTCCAAATGACTTACTCGCTGCTCTACATTTTGTAAATGGAGCTAGAATAGATCTTGCTGCTGGGAAATTATTTAAAATAATTGAACCGAGGAACGGTTTCTTTTTAATTTTTTTTCTAAAAAATTTTTTGAAGGAAATTTACTTGCTGAATGCAAATCGGCTACTGGACCTGATATTACACTTGCGGTACGAGTCGCTTCTGGAGCACAAAAGGAGTGGGGGAAAACGTCTTGGATTGATAGACAACGAATTCTTAATAGAGCTGCTATTCTTTTGAGGTTTTTTTAGATTTTTGGGCAGGTACGTAGCATGGAAAAATTTTTTGGGGGAAGGTTTAAAGTCACTTTTTGGGAATGTTGGACTTTTTAAGTTTGGAACCTGTTTTTGTGTATTTATTTTTTTACAATCGGACCTCAAGAAATACTCCCAGGATTGGTTTTTTAATTGGGTAGCAACTGAATGGGACCAAATCCGCGAATATAAGGAGTCGATAACCGAACCAAAAATAGCAGGAATTTTTTTCGGAGCGGATCCGTCATCCTAGGCCCAGATTTATTTGATTTTTTGAGCCTACTTGACGTTGACTTTTTTTAGTTTTTACTCCTCACGGCTGTATTTTTCATTTTTTTCAGAGAGCATGTCAACGAACTTAGCGGATGGGAAGTCCGTGATAACGGCAAACCAATTTCCGAAGCAAAAGCAGACATTCTTTCATGTGCCGACACTTTTGAATATTTTGCTGGTGTTCGTTTAGCTGGTGAACATTTTCCTTATGATGAACAAAATGAACGTTTTGCCTACACAAGAAGAGAACCTTATGGTGTTGTTGGGGCTATTGGCGCTTGGAATTATCCAATACAGGTATTGGTAATATTGTCGTTTACAGACCGCATTTTTTCCTCCCTATTTTTCCCCCTATATTTTTACAAAATGGTCAGACTTTTTTCTTTCTTCCATTTAGTTTGCCTTTCTAATTTTTGCCTACAATCAATCAAAAAGGATTATTTTTTGGTATTTAACAAGTATGAGTTTTGAGAAGACTCATTTTCTCTATTAAAACATGAAATAAAATATAAAAAATAATCCTTTTTGTTTGATTGTAGGCAAAAATTAGAAAGGCAAATTGGATGGAAGAAGGAAAAAGTCTGACCATTTTGTAAAAATATAGGGGGAAAATTGGGGAGAAAAAATGCGGTTTGTAAACGACAATATTACCCTGGTATTATCTTTAGCAGGAAAATCACGGTTGTATTACTTTAAATTTCCAGCTAAAAGCCTTGGCTAAAGGTTTTTTCAATTAAAATTTCGGTACTATCGCATTATACAGCCACATGTCCGCAAATGTTTGTCCGCAGGTTTTCTTCTACCATCCTCTCTCTTCGCATAAAGATTAAAAGAATTTCTCTTTTCTCAAAGGGTTATTAGGAAAAAAAGGTCCATGCGTAAATAAAGGGAACAACTGGAAACGACTTACTTCTAACAACGTTCCAACGTACTACAGTACCCTCTGGATTTAGACCAGAATGGTAAAATTCAAGTTCGTTCTTCCCTCCTTTATCCCTCCTCAAAGTATTAAAAAATGGTCAGTCGGTCTTAGATTATAGAACTCGACGAGCTGTGTCGAATGACACCAAAATCAACCAGCTATTAACATTGGGTCAAGATACAGACCCCCGAAAATTGAAAAACATTCATGACCATTTAGACAATTTTCGTTTGTTGGTAGAATATCTTTAGATTGTAAAAATTTTATGGCTTCTTCTTAAGTCTGCGGAAGAGTAAAAATATTCATTTCTGAAAAAAATTAAGGAAAAATAAAATAAAAATGACATTTTCTCAAATTCATTGCGTTATTTAAATAAAATTAATCCATGACCATTATTCATCATTTACCGTTCTTTTAATCTTTATGCGAAGAGAAAGGATGGGAGAAGAAGGAAAAACCTGCGGACAAACATTTGCGGACATGTGGCGGTATAATGCGATAGTACCAAAATTTCTCTCATCAGTTTGTAACTTCGTTTCTTCAGCTAAACAAAAATAGTATTTCTGGTTTCCTCCCCTGCCTCTAATCCCGTTTAAGGTTGGATTTTTCTTGGGAAATTTTCAGACTCGAAGCCAATAACAAAACCCAGAAATTTCGGGATATTCTAACTTTTTTGGGTTTGAATCCCTGCAACTTCCGACCCTAATCAGTATTTTTCAGTAAAAGGGTTGGGTTAAAAAGAAGGCAAATTTGACACTTTCTCATTAGACTAGAGTCAGTTATGTATACCCACATCTTTTAATTTTAATTAGAAAAAATTTTTTTTATTTTAAAAGACAGCTTCTTGGAAAATAGCGCCAGCTATAGCTTGTGGGAATTCAATTGTTTATAAACCAAGTCCATTGGCTCCTATCTCAAGCGTATACGTTTTATTTTGAAAAAATTTTTAACGTCTTTTTCAGGTTTTACTTGCACTTCTCCTTCAATGTGCCGGATTGCCAGACGGCGTTGTCAATATTTTGCAAGGCGAAGCTGAAACAGGAGCTGCTCTTTGCGTGTCTCCTTTAATCCGAAAAGTCTCGTTTACTGGAAGTGTTGAGACAGGAAAAGCAATTGCAAAGGCTTGTGCTAGTGAAAATATAAAGCCTGTAACTTTGGAATTGGGAGGGAAAAGTGCTTGTATTGTTTTGGAGGATGCAACAATGGAAGTAGCTGTTCATGGTGCTATGTTAGCTAATTTTTTGAGTCAAGGTTTCTAATTTTTTAGATGAGGGGTTTTCTTATTTACTAAGAAATTTTGTTCCTCAGGGTTTTTTTGGTTCGGAACATGTTGACTTGGGACCATCTGATAACTTATTCATATTAATTTTGGCAGTTAAGGATTACTTCGCTTTTCATTCGTCCCGTTAAAGTTGTGTTTTCTTTTATTTTTAAAAGGGCTTTAGGTTCCTTGACGTCTTTCAATTAGAAATCTATAACCTGCTGACTTAGGGACAGCCGGTAACTTATAGTACAGATTAATTTTGAGCAGTTTAAATGGGTTCACTGAAGTTTTTTTTAATTCATCAAAATTTCTTAATAAGCTAGTAGATTATCTCAAGTCATCTGCTCGAAGTTATGAACCCAAAAAATGGCTAGGAACCCAACCTTAATTTTTGAACCCCAAAGAAAGTACAACATCAAACTGAGCATTAAACCTGCTTAATAATCACGAAATTTATTTAAAAAATATTTTAAGGTCAAGTTTGTTCAAATGCTTCTAAAATTCTTGTACATAAAAGCCTTTTGGATGAATTTACAAAAATTGTGGTTGACAGAACTGAAAATTTGCGTATTGGGGTAATTTTAATTTATCTATTTCTAACAAAAAATTATTTTAAAAGGACCCCCTTAACGATAAAACACACGTTGGTGCCTGCATTTCTTTGGAACACTTACAAAAAGTTCAGTCCTTTATTGATGGTGCAGTGAACGAAGGAGCAAAATTGTTAACTGGGGGAGAAAGAATAAATATTCAAGGTTTTTAGAGGGTTAAAAAATTTTTTGAGGGGTTGGAAAAAATTTTTTTGAAAAAAAAAATTTTGAACATTTTCAAAAAAATTTTTTTGAAATTTTTTCAATTTAAGGCCTAGAAGGAGGCTTTTACCTTTCTCCTTGTATTTTGACTGATATACGCCCAGATATGCGTGTTTACAAGGAAGAAATATTTGGACCTGTTATGTTGATTATACCTTTCGACAATGATGAGGTTTTTTGAAATATTTGAAGAAATTTTATTTTTTATTTTAATAGGAAGCCTTAAAAATGGCAAATGACACTGAATTTGGATTGGCTGGTGGGATATTTACAAGGTTATATTTCTTATTATTGGTATATGCCCAAATAGGTGCGCGATACGGCCCAAAGAGGCGCGCGGCCATTACGGCGCAAAATCATAATTTGCTTTAATATTTCAGAATCCTACCGAATTTATTGTTAAACGATTCCTCTCATCGAGCTAAAGAGATTGGATTGGTATCAAAATTGATAAGGGCCAGAAATTTTCCAGCAAGTTGTAGCTTTGCGCAGTTATGGCCGCGCGCCTATTTGGAACCCCACTTGAAATCCGATACCTGGGAGACGAAAATTTTTCAAAAACCCAATCCGAAATTGTATCCGATTTTTCTCTGTCAGTGACAATTACAAAATTATTCTCTGACAGTTCGGGTGGTTCCTTTGCAAGCAAAAATGATTGTAAAACGGTCTATAAACGACTCTTAAAAAATTTTTTTTAATTTTCTATTATTTTTTTTTATTTTCAGAGATTTGAGAAAAGCTCATTTATTTGCTTCAAAAATGCAAGCAGGCAATATTTACATTAATTCCTACAATGATGTACATCCCCATGTTCCATTTGGAGGTTTTAATCAATCTGGTTATGGACGTGAAAATGGAGAGGCTGCAATTTGTAATTATACACAAATAAAGAGTGTTTATATAAATGTATCTAATGAGCTTGATAATCCATTTACTTGAAGAGAAGTTTATTTTTTGAAGAATTGGCACAAAAAAATATTTTTTAGACCGGTTTATAATTTTTATTTTATTTATTTGATAAATTCTAGTTTATTCGTTTAGTTCCTTTATTAAATATATTTTTGTTTATTTAAATATCTTAACTGAAGTTTGAATAATCCTATTTATTGTTTTATCTCAAAAAGAGAGTTGAACTACCCCGACCAGACCTGTCTAGTGTTAAGAAAATCGTGTAGGGTTCTCAAATTTTTTTTTCGAAACGGGTTTCGGGTTGAAAAAAGGCTGGGGTTTGGATACTCGCGACATACCCGTATGAAAGACCCCCTTCTAAAATCGAAATTTCAAAAAAAAATATTTCTGATCCCTTTAGGATGAGACATGTAAGGATGCGTTTTCCTTTTGGAATATTAACATTTGATAAAATGAAAAAATTTTATCTTAAGAATAAAAGCGGAAGGGAGGTGGAAAAACTAACCGGGAGGGGGAACTTCTTTTTCAAATTTTTATCTCAGGAATATTTTTAAAAATTATTGTTTCTCTCTTCAATGCTTTATTATGTTGTTTCATTGCTCAGTTCAATTTATTGTGATGGTCCAATTCTTCAAGCTGTACAGGATGCCAGACTATTTTCTGATTCAAAATATTTTGTAGATATGCCTCTTAAACAGGATCCAGGTTTTTTTTTGGTATTTTTTCTTTTAAATTTTTCTCTTTTAAAGTTGCAACACTTCGTGCCTTTTACGAATTGGGAGAAAAAAGCAAAGATGTTGAGATATTAAGCTCGTTTGTTGAAGCACATTTTGACGTCCCTGGACATGAACTACTAGAAACATATCCTGAAGATTGGGTGCCTTTTCCGAATAGGTTTTCTTTTATTTTTTAACTGGGTGTTTGTTAGGTTTTTGGCATCCGATTTCAAAAATGAAAATTTTTTAGACAATGATTTTTAAAAATCCCAACAAAATAGAACTTCTCGAAAACCCGATTTTTAAAATTTGAAGTAACCGAACTCCAGAGGTACCGGCTCAGGCCCGTAGCAAGGGGCATTCATCCCCCCCCCCTTAAATGGGGAAAAAGAAAAAATTTGGGGAGGGATTGGGCAAAAAGGTCTCTGTCTACGGGCCTGTACCGGCTAATATCTACTCCAATATCCCTCGATTCCAAGTTTAAGTATTTTAAATAAGGTTGTCGGTTTCGAATCGAACCGAAAGAGTTCAAAACTTACAAAAAAATAATTTCAATATTTTTTCAAGTTTTACCAACATTGACGACTATCAACTTCGGCGTTGGGCATTGCATTTACACCGAATATGGCGTGATCTCTGCAGAAGGGTTTTCTTTAATTTTTATTTTTCTTTAACAATTTTTTAAAGGTAAAGGATGATGTTCGTCTTCATCAAGAACGTTATTCTTTACTTTATGTTCCCCATCCATTTATCATTCCTGGTGGCCGTTTTAAAGAATTTTATTATTGGGATTCTTTTTGGATATTGAAGGGACTGCTTTTTTCTGAAATGTATGACACGGCAAAAGGAATGATTCTCAACCTTATCTACATGGTTGAAAAGTATTTTTAATCAAATTAAATTTTATTTAAAAATTTTCAAAAATTAGAAAAAAATTTTTTGTGAATTTAGGAACAGGGGAAAAATAATCAAAAAGGGTGGTAGAGTTATTCTATGAGGAAATAGTTATTAAGCCTACTGATTTAATAACTGGTCCATTTCTCATTAAGTTCAAGCCTCTAGAGTAGATACAAAGGATGCCAAAGTTTGAGAAGTCTTCGGAGAGTTTCGGATTTCGTGTTGAAGAAAGACCCGGTTTCGGGTAACCGTGATATCCCTTGGTAGAGACCAGACTAGTGCGTGTCATAGGCAATCATACGAGATATCCTGAAAAATCTAAATCTCATAGCAGTGATTTTCGGGATCTCATGTCGGCTCGGTCTATTTGTTAGGGACTTCCAACTCTTTGTTATTGTGAGATGGTTAACTTATTGTTAGCATAAATAAGTAGAACATTCTGGCAGTCCTTCACCCCTCCAACTACTTCTCTGGTGGCAACTCATTTAAAAACAGATCTGGTAATTCATTCACCTCCTTTTCTGTCGAATGCCTATGTTCAGCCTATGGTAAAAGCCTAGGGACAACTTCTAAGGTTTCAGCCTAATAACCTAATTCCAACAAATAATTTCCAATCAAATTAAATAAGATTTATTTTTCCAAATTAAATTCAATAAAAAGCGAGCCAACAATAATAAAGCCAAAGCAAATAAGTAAGAGCCAACCAAAGAACCAAGTAATGGAACCCCGAAAGAGAAGTTGACAAAGTTTAAATAGAGGGAAAAAAGGGGTGTGAAATTAGATTAAACAAAAATGTAGGTGCTTAAAAAATGGAAAATCAAAACATAACTTATAAAGAAAAAGTTGTTTACTATTAAAGAAGAAAAGGGAGAATTAATTTAAATAAGTTAAACAGATAAAAATTCTTAAATAGAAAAAATTCCTAGACAGCAGGTGCGGTTAAAAAGGATAATTTTAGATTAAGCAAAAAACAGAATGGAATTTAAATTTAGAAAAAAATAACTTAACAAAATTAAATCTAACTAATGGTCGCGTTTAGCGACACAGCCCCATATCCCATATTTTCTTCTCAAAAATATTCTTCAAAAAAAATTTTTTTTCATTTTTAAGTCATGGTTTTGTACCTAATGGAGGGAGGGTTTACTATCTGAGTCGATCACAACCTCCACTTCTCACTCCAATGGTTTATGAATATTTTCTTGCAACTGGTGATGTTGATTTTGTCCAACAAGTTTTTTTTTAATTCTTTTCAATTAAAAAAAATTTTTTTAAAGGTTCTACCAGCACTCGAAAAAGAACAAACTTTTTGGAATTTAAATAGAGCACGGTCTTTTCTTGATCCGGAAACAAAAGAAGAATTATTTCAATATTATCAATATCGAGCGGCGATGAAGTTTGAATTTTTTATTTATTTTTAAAGATTATTTTTTTCTTTTTTTCAAGATTTCCGAGACCAGAAAGCTATAGAGAAGACATGGAAATGGTTAAGGGATTGAATACGGATGAAGAACGTGAACAAATGTGGTCGAATTTGGCATCTGGTATTTTTTATTTATTGTTGGAAATGTGAATGGACTGACTGTCTTTTTTTCCTCCTTTTTCTTCCTATTTTCTTTGGCAACTAAATCAATTTAAAAGATTAATTAGCGTCCCATTTTCAATTTCAAAATGGAAAACTTAAAAAATTTAAATCATCAAATCTATTTTAAAAACATTGTTTGAATTAGGATGGACTCCGACTCTTAGGGATGAAAATGTTGGGTCGTGTTCGAAAAAATTGTTCGTGGACTCACGAAAACTGATCTTGCCGTAAATGTGATTCTTCTTTATTGATTTAGTTGCCAACATAAGGTAGAATTGGGGAGATAAGAAAACTGGAGAGTTATAAGGCCCAAAATGACCTCGAAATTTTTTATTGAAAAATTCAATTTTTTATAGCAGCCGAAACTGGTTGGGATTTTAGTACTCGATGGTTTGCCCAAGAAGGGCCAAGCATGCACGACTTTAAATCAATAAGAACACTATCAATTGTCCCAGTAGATTTGAATGCTTTTATGTGCATTAATATGAGGATTTTGGCTTCTTTTTATGAAATTTTTGGTGATTTTAAACGAAAAAATGAATATTATGGTCATTATCAAAAAATGAAATTGGCAATGAAAACACTTCATTGGAATGAGACTGATGGAATTTGGTTTGTTTTTTGTTGATTTTTTGATTTTGTTTTAGGTCAAGGGGTAAAAGAATTAAGCTTACTAGGAAAGATGGGAAATTTGTGAACTTTGCATATTTTCAATCACATTAGTATAATAGCTGTTTGAGTTCCATATTTGACTTCCTATGAAGAAGTCAAAGCTACTCGAACCATGCGTAGACTTTTGCACAATAGAAAGTCAAGGGTCCTCGATCGAATCGTATCAAAAAATATCAGATCAGAAAATTTCTTGTCCGCTACAGGACTTATGCTTGAAGTCGAGGTCTTGGTCTCTATAGGAAATACATAGAAAGAAGATGGAGGGCATCAGCTTAAAATAGTAAGGGAATTTTGAATAAGAAGAAAAATTATTTTAGTCATCCCTTTTTTGAATATAATTCTTTACTTTTAATTTTAGGTATAATTTTGATTTGGAAAGATCAGCACATTCAGCAACATATTATGTTTCTAATGCTTTACCTTTATATGCAAAATGTTTTGATGATGAAGATGAAACAACCCCACATAGAATATATGATTATTTGAAGGTTTTTTTTTTGAATTTAAAAATAAAAATAATTTTTTTATTTAAGAGAGAAGGGGTGTTAAACTTTACAAAAGGAATACCTACATCGTTAGCTATGAGTAGTGTTCAGCAATGGGATAAAGAAAATGCTTGGCCTCCAATGGTGCATATGGTTAATAATTTTATTTTTTTGGAGTGCTTTTCGGGTTTTGATCCCAAAATCCGCAAGTTTTATCCGCAAATATATTTTTATTTTTCTATTTTCTTAAATGATATGAAATAAATAGAAACATAATGTAATTATTTTGATGGCATAAAATCAAAAAAATATCCATAAATTCATCGACTCTTCTATGTTTTGCGTCTTATCTCTTAAGAAAGTCGCACAAGTAATTGGATATTTTGAGCCCAAATTTTAGGGTAATCTTTTAAGAAAATAGAAAAATAAAAGTATGACTCGCGGATAAAACTTGCGGACTTTGTGACCATACCTGAATAAACTATATTTTTTAATATGAAACTGGAAAATTAGGGATTGGAGTTTTTGAGCTTTAAACTTGGAATTTAAACTTAAAAAGAAGTGAAAAAAGTAAAAAATATGACCTTTTAAAAAGGTCAAAGGTTAAAATAAATTCTGATTAAATTTAATTTTGACTTTCTTAAGCAACTATTTAAAAAACAAATTGAATTAGAACAAATTTTTTTCTACTTTTAGTTTTTCCTCTTATTCAAAAAAAAATTTTTTTTTAATTTAATTTTTTAAAGATAATTGAAGGCTTTCGTACCAGTGGTGATCAAATGTTAATGAAGGCTGCCGAAAATATGGCAACACAATGGCTAATTGTTAATTATAAATCTTATGTAAATTAAGGAATTTTTTACTTTTTAAAATAAAATATTTAAAGGTCACAACTTATGCAATGTTTGAGAAATATAATGCTTCTTTATTAACTGAAGAATGTGGTGCTGGGGGTGGTGGGGAATATGAAGTTCAAGTAATTAATTTTTGTTTTCAATTCTAATTAAAGTCGGATTAACATACTTGACTTGTATTTAATTGGGGGTGGTACAAGGAATTGTAGTGAAGCAATTCTTGGATCTGTTGCGTATATTTTGATGACTGTTGCCCCTCCCTGGTTACTCCCTTGTTTTCAATTCGAAACAGGGCCGTGACCAGGCTTTTTGAGGGTTACCAGAGGGTTCAAAACTGATTTATCCTCTTTTTTCTTTTAAACGCGCTTGGTCTAACAGATAATCGGAAGCTAGAGACCGGTAAACCTTTTGATCGGTTTAAACATTCGTAACTACGGTCCTACTAACAAACATTCCGTCAACTAAAAGGGCCATCCAAAAAGTCTATGGTTAGGATTGGAGTATTCTGGATATCATGACCAGTATCTGAACCTAAAATTTCCAGATATCCAAACTTTTTCAGATCCATATTTACCCCCCTATTACCTGAAAAAATTTTTTTAATTTTATAGAAGATCCAGATTCACCACTCTTTACTAGAAAATTTTTTTTTCATATTTTTTAATTTATAGAAAGGTTTTGGATGGACAAATGGAGTAATATTAGATTTACTAGATAAATATGGGTCAAAAATATCAGTAGCAGAAGATGAAAGAACTAGTGGTTATTCATTAATGATTACATATACATTAGGGGCTCTTTCTGCATTTTTCTCTTTAGTAGCAACTTTAATGTTCCGAACACATTTATTTGAGAGAATTTATTTAAATAATGTATTTTAAATTCTGAAAAGCTTTATTCTTTTCTCTCAGTTTTCCGGGTGCTTTCAATGCCTTCTAGTCAAAAATTAATTAATCTCTTTCTGATTTTAAAATTAAAAAAAAATTTGTAAGCACTTGGAAAGTAGCTAAAACAACAATATTTTTGTTTTTGAATGTCATTTCCTCATATTTTAAATATTTCTTGGGGTTCGGTTTGTTACAGTTGAACCCCATTTTTAGATACCCCTCGGTGTTGAAAATTTTACCTTATAGTGAAGGGTGTCTTAAATAGAGGGTATCTTATAGTGAAGGGTGTCTTAAATAGAGGGTATCCTATAGTGAAGGGTGTCTTAAATAGAGGGTATCTTATAATGAAGGGTGTCTTAAATAGAGTGTATCTTATAGTGAAGGGTGTCTTAAATAGTGGGTATCTTATAATCCGGGGTTCTTAAATAAGAGGTGAAAATAGGAGGTGAATAGGAAATGACATTCATCAATAAGCCGGTTATTTATTTTTAGTTTTCCGGTTTATATTTTTGCGATGATTTTGAATTACTTTTTATGTATTCTAGTGAGAGCTTTCGATTTTATAATTAAACGTTTTTGCTTTTATTTTTTTTTAAATTATGGGCTGTTTGGATCCTACCGTCCCGAAATGGTAATTTATTTTTTGCAGGACCAACATAAACTTGTTTTAAAACTTGGGAGAGGTTGGAAATTAATTTGTAAATTTCCAAATTATATGAATTAATCCAATCGAACCCCACCTTAAGACACCTTCAATACTAGAACACCAAAAGGTTAGGAAGTTTTTTGATGACCATTGGGCGGGAGTTTTCCCCCTATTTAGGATACCTCAACCATAAGATAGTCGAATTTTATCAGAATAATCGGACATAATATTAATTAAGTGTCCCTAAAGATAGATACCAGAAAGTTTTAGATTTCAGATATTAGCTTAATTAATATTGGGGAAGTCTACTTTCTGGAAGGGAAAATTTTATCAGAATAATCGGACATAATATTAATTAAGTGTCCCTAAAGATAGATACCAGAAAGTTTTAGAGGTGGGTCGGAATTCCGATTTCCGACGTTTTTTTCCTTCCAATTTCCGAAAAAAATTTTGATTTCCGAGTCCCGACTTTTGAGCAAGTTCCGATTTCCGACACCTCTGACTGTTCCGACCCATCTCTGGTTTGGAGTGATACCCTCTTATTACCCTCCTATTTAGGATACCTCCCCCATAAACTAGTCGAATCCCACTAAGATCATCCTACGATACCCCTATAACAGATAATTGTTATAAGATACGATTCTATCTCAAAAGATCATCTTAATTGCCCAGAAACGTTTACTACTATAACAATCAAGATTTTAAAACTTGAATAAACGAAAAACTTTTTATTGAGTAGAAAAGAAGTTAAAGAGAACAAAAATTAATAAATAGCAAAATAAATTCAATGGTAAATAAATAGAAACAGGCGAGAGAATATAATGAGGCGTGCCAGTTAATTTGCAAAATATCAAGGATACGTAAATAAATTACAACACCAAATGTTTGTTGTCAACAATATTCAAGCACTCACAAAACAATTAAATCCCCACTTCCCTCAGAGCTGAACGAAAAGAAGATTTCGCTCTCAACGAAACGAAAAAATAAATCTCTCAATTTTCACGAAACTAGACGAAATCAAATTTTACCGTATTGACTCTAATAGAAGCCCATGCCCCAATAGAAGCCAACTCAATTAGGGGTATTCAAAAAATAGAAGCCCAGGGCTTGTAGTAGAGACAATACGGTATATATTTTTCGCTCAGCTCTGATCCCTCTTCTTCATACTTTATTTAACCAGAACACATTAAACATTCTGGTTCTCCTCCTCCTCCACAACCTCCCTCTTCATTTCCTCCTTTTTCTTGTTGTTTTTGTTTATTAAGTTTATCATCAAAAACTTGACGTCGAACTTGTTCTTTTACAACCCCCTTTGTTGTTACAATCATTGTTGTCTCCCCTTCTTCTTCTAAAGTATCTGACATTTCTTCTTCCAAACTTATTGTAGTAGTAGTTGATGAAGATTCTTTCAAAGCCAATTTATTAACCGTAAATTGAATGGCATTAACAGCAGGGCGTGTACGCAAATAATACATTCCTGTTTTAAGACCATTTTCCCAAGCAAAGAAATGCATTGAGGTAATTTTTGCATATGTTGGATCAGCAATATGTAAATTTAAAGATTGACTTTGGTCGATAAAAGGAGCTCGATCAACTGCCATTTTGATGATTTCACGTTGTGGAATTTCCCAAACAGTTTTGTATAAAGCTTTGATATCTTCTGGCAATCCAACAATATTTTGGACAGAACCTCCATCAGATATTAAACGATTCTTCATTTGGTCATCCCAGAGACCAAGTTGGATTAAATCGCGCATTAAATGAGGGTTGACAACCTTGAATTTTTTTAAATGAAATTTTTTTAATGGAGGAAGTTACAAGAGGCATAACCAGAGGTCAGATTTCAGGGGCTATAATGGGACGTGAACCAAAAACCTTTGGTGTTTACGCGTCTTCTGGATATATTCACCCTTGTGACCTTATATGAGATGAAGACCTTAAAAATTTCTACACGTTTGATTTTCCAAAAAAAATAATTTAAGTAAATTTCTTGTGATTTACACAAAAATGGATTTTAGCATCCTTTTCTGCCCATGGATTTTTGTGATCGAAGGGTATAGGACCAAAAATTTTAAATAAAAAAACAAACTTGAAAATCGCCAGAAAGAACTCGACGACAATAAATATTCGATGTGTAAGGCTCAATAGACTCGTTGTTACCAAGAATTTGTGCTGTTGAAGCTGTTGGCATTGGAGCAATTAAAAGACTGTTGCGAATACCAAATGTTGCAATTCTTTTTCTCAAAGCATCCCAATCCCATAAATTAGTTGGCGTTACATTCCACTAAAATAAAAAATCTTTAAAATTTTAATAAAGACCCAGTTTGGATTTGTAAAGAATAGCTGGTATTTTACGGATTGTTTTTGCAGACTAAGAAAAGATAAACTAGTGTGGATTTTTGATTGATTTTGATTGCTGGATGTTTAAAAAAACTCCCCAAATAGACTAACAGTCGAAAACTGGACAGTGCCCTGATCCCTTGTATCCTGATTACCGAAAATCAAGTTTATTTTTTATAAATATCGCAATTTAAAAAGCGAAAGATGGAACGTGGAAGGGTCAAAAAAAGTAGAATTTGAAGAATCGGAAATAAACCATCCCTGGTATTTACTATTGACAAAACAAAAGGGATAGGAAGACAAATATGCCCCCAAATTAATTTACAAACCATATCAAACTGCAAAATTCCTTTCTCCACTGGAGAACCTTTATAAGTCTCATATGGTCCAAATTGCTCGGCCAACTCACAAGAAGCTTCCAATGCACCATAATAGATTGTTTCAAAAATTTGTTTGTTTAACTCTTTGGCCTGATCGCTAACAAAAGGAAAACGCATCAAAATAAAAGCATCGGCCAAACCCTTAGAAATTAAAAAATTTTATTTTAAAATCATTGTCAGTAAGTCTATTGCCCCTTTTCTTCTGATGTCCAGTGAATTTAAATAAGCTTTTTCAGCTTCAGTCAATAAGCTCAAAGAAGGTCACATGTCAGAATCGATATCTGTTAGAGGGTCTCTTTGGATTTCAATTAAGGTTAATTTTCCTTGTGGTAGCTCAAATGCTTTTATTATTTTCTATTTGACCCACCCAGGCAAACCGCTCGCTAACAACCCTAATTCCAACCAACCCTAAATAAACACCAAAAATAAATTAAAATAGAAAATGGGCCCTATTAAACAACACCAATATTAGACCAAAAAAAAGTTAAACTCAAACCTGTACACCAATTCCAATTGGACGATGTCGAAGATTTGAACGTTCAGCTTGTGGAACAGGATAATAATTTATATCAATTATTTTGTTCAAATTTCTTGTTATAACTTTCGTGACGTGTTTAAGACGTTCAAAATCAAATTTGAATTTTTGTTGTACTGATGGTGGCGATTGTCTAGTTGAATTTCCATTAGATTCTTCTAAAGCGCATGCTGGTCGTTTTCTGCTGTTTCTTGGTGGAGTATTTGGTGCTGATGTCCTTCCCTTTAAATTAAATTTACAATCTTTGAGTTTCACGGCTGAGTTTGGACTCTCTTTATCCCCTAAACTAGTGTTTGTGATTTTTGGGAGATCTTCGGATATCAGGATCCGAAACATATGTCCGAATCAAAAATCTTCGGGCTTCTTTCGGTTCCGGATATGCGAAACCTTTAACCATATCACGACCTAATTTTGAAAAACCAGAGAAAATCCAACCTGGAAATGGAGTTAAACGGACTTCCTAAAAGGGTGGTGTGACAAAAGTTCATGAAATTTAAATCCAAACCTCTCCCAATCCATTTTGCTCCAAACCACCATCATCAACTACCACAAAACGCGGCAACGCAATTGAAGCCAAATTGCAAACAGAAACCTCTTCAGGCGAAGTATATTCAACAATTTCAGTACAAAGATTTGAGCATTTAATTGTTCCCAAATTTTTTTGGTTTGATTTACTATTACAAGCATCTTTGTAGACCATATAGGGAATACCAGTTTCTATTTGAGCGGTGATTATACGACTCCAAAGTTCACGTGCTTTTATTTGACGTTTGTAACGCTTTTCTTCTTCATATCTTGTAAAGAAAATTTATTCAATTAAAAATTAATTATCGTGGTTCTTTGCTCTTTTATGCTCCCAAAAATCCGCAAGTTTTATCTACAAACCAAAATGATCTCAACGGGACGTCTGGAAAAGTTCCGAAGGATTCCGCCAAGTATTACACCTCAAATCTCTTATGAGCAATGGGAACACCAAATAGGATTTTCAAACTATCAAAAGAGAAGGTTGCTCCAAATTAGAAATTGTTAACATGTATTTATCTAGCCCCAAATCCTTCTTATGATAAAATAAAAATATTTGCAGACAAAAGTTGCGGACTTTTAGAAACATAAAGGAAATCCAGTCTCCTCAAATAAAATAAAAACCTTTGATAAAGCTGTTCAAATTCTTCTCCCCAACACTCATCCAAGTTAGGGCATTCATTCGGACACATTAGAGACCAAATGCAATCATCTCTCACTCGCTTCATAAAACTGAAAAATCATTTTAAAAAACATTAAAAGATTTTCTTACAGATCTGGAATCCAAAGTCCATAAAACAAATCCCTTGCTTTGTGCTCTTCTGCACCCGTGTTGAGACGCAACTTTAAAAAATCTTCAATATCTGCATGCCACGGCTCCAAATAAATTGCATAAGCACCGGGACGCTTAATAAAAATATATTATTTTTTGAAGGTAGTATTCTGTTTTCATTTATTAAAAACTTTATTTTGCCATTTATAAAGAAATTTATATTTTTGCAAACAATTTTTGCAGACACAAAGTTGGATAACGAAATTTGCGGACAAAATTTTGGAACTTTTTTCACAACAAAAATTGTAATCAATAATAAATCTATTAGAATTGTACCCCCCCCCCCGGACCGTAGTATCTAACCTTAGTTTTAACTTTCCAGTATTTACTACAAAAAACCTAAAGAAAAACCCAAAAAAATCCGCAAAAATGTCCGCAAAAAATAACAATTTTTCTTTGTCATTTTTTGCAACAATAAAAACTACACTACCCCCCCCCCCCCCCATCCTATCCTAGCCTCTTCCCCATTCTTTCCACTCTTCCTCTTCCCCCTACCAATCTTCTTCCTCCACCCTTTTTCTATTTAAAATGCAGTGTGTTTTGTTTGATTCACCATAATAAAAAAACTTAAAAGCGGGAAAAGTGGGCGGGGTTAAAAGTTTTTTTTGTTGCCAGTTGGAACCAGGCTAACACAAAAAAACAACTCTTATAAAGGAAGATGAAAACCACTCTTCATTCACTCCAGTCTTGTTCAAAGGATTAATTTCGAAACAGACTTAAGCTCTCACTCTACCCCCTTCTACCCATTTAAAAATAAATTTAATCTAGTCTGGCTTTCAGAAAAAAATTTACCTACAATTTAGAAGGTGAGTGATGTCCTGAATCAACTGGAGGGATTAGACTTTCCTCATTCAAAACAATAAATGAATGGAAAGTCTAATTCCTCCTGTTGATTTTGAGACATAAAACAAGTCGGCCCTCACTAAAAGATACATCATTTGGGCCAAAAACTATCATATGTATGTTGAGGTGTATCCCAAATATAAGGAAGGTATCCCTCAAACAGCCTGAACTCCCAATAGCCAACCCAATAGCATACCCTAAATTGAGGACTATCTACTATTGGAGAAGCCCAACTAGAATCCCTCTATTCCTTTTTTTACTAACCTTATTCCCTCCCTGATCAATATAGCGTGCCACCGAATTAAAAACTTGTAACATTGGAATAATTCCATTCGAATTTCCATTTGTTCCAGAGATCAAAGAACCTGAAGCACGAATTGAATGAATGGAAAGTCCAATTCCTCCAGCCGATTTTGAGATATAAGCACAGCGATTAATTGTTTCAAAAATTCCTTCAATTGAATCTCCAACCATTGAAAGCAAAAAACAAGAGGAAAGCTGTGGACGTTTTGTACCCGCGTTGAATAAAGTTGGAGAGGCGTGAGTAAACCAACGCTCGCCCATGAGATTGTAAGTCTTTAAATTTTAAATAAAATATAAAAAATAATAGAGCTGTCCGAAACCCGAAAAATTTTCCGAGCTTCAATACTATCTACAAGGACCAAAAACTTTAGACTAATTGCAGGTCTTGACAGCTCTATACAGGAACGGGTATGAGAGAGTGCCTACGCCACCGAATCCCTGAATTTGTATCTCCAAATTTTAGAAATTTGGTCTCAGTCCCACAGAATGGAAAGCAAGGACATGAAAAACCACCGATGGGTACATAAACAATTTGAGAATTTGGAAACCAAAGTTTCAAAGATTTCGTAAATTCAGGGCCACCAAAAATCCCCATTAAAAAAAAATAAACATTTATTGCAGCCTCAATGTCAGTTTTGTGTATTCCAACAGCAACACGCATCAGCATATGCTGTGGCCTCTCAACTACTTTTCCATTGATTCGCAAAAGGTAAGATCGTTCAAGTGTTTTAAAGCCAAAATAAGTATAGTGAAAATCACGATCATAAATAATTACTGAATTGAGTTTCTAAAAATAATAAATAAATTTTGACATATGCATACTATCGAGTAACCAGTGACATCCATACTAGGGATGTCACTGGTTACTCGATATCCGAAACCCGGAAATCCGAACCTGACCTCGAGAAATTATTTAAAAACCAGCTCGACTTTTTCTTCTCTAATCTCTCTAACTGACTCGAACCCAAACCTAGACTTTTTTCGGTCCGAAATTCGATCTGAAAAAAGATAAAGGAACCTGAACCGTTAAGTTCCTAGAAAAGAACCAAAAAATGGCGACAGATCCTTGACACGAGTCAAGCAAAAATCAAGAAACCCTGAAAACGCCTTGTTCTTGACTCTGGATCAAAAAAAAGAAGTCGTAAGTCTGAAAAAGATCCAAAGAACCTTGTACATATTTAACAATCCGCTTTTATTTCTTTTTATAGGGGAAAGACTCCGAAATATCTAAAATTAAAAAAACCTCTTTATTTGCAGTAACAGTTTTGTAAAGCTCTTCGCTAACCAAAGGCAAATGTTCTCCGTTTTTTGAGTGTTTATGATGGTAGAGATCACTAACCACGTCTGAGAAAACCTAAAGGAATAATCAGTATTGCTATAAAAACCCGCAAGTTTTGTCCGCAAGCCATACTATTTATTTTCAGTAAAATAGTATAACTTGCGGACGAAACTTGCGGACTTTTGTGAACATAAGGAGAGAAATCAGCATTTTCTCTAGGTAAAAAACCAGGAAACCTTCCAGAATCTCTCCCCAAAATTTTTCTAAAATTTCTTTAAAATTTAAAAAACCTTTTTCGTTTCTTTGTGCAGATTTGAAACAGCAATTCTGGCAGCAAGCAAAGCATAATCTGGGTGAACTGTAGTATTTGAAGCAGCCACTTCAGCCGCCAAATTATCCAACTCAACAGTTGTTACTCCAGTATAAATGCCTCTGGACGCCTTTTCTGTGATCAAATCCTTTGAAATGAGGTCAGATTAAATAACGTTTTGGAGAATTTTGAATAAGAGATCCAAAGGAAATGAAGGAAGAAGACCGCGGGGATAGCACCTTCCTTCAGTCACAAGGGTTTATTGAAAGCTTAACAACAAGTGGGGTCGCTGGCTCGTGGTAGCCAAAATTATTTAAAAATAGATAAAAAGGAATTGACTTTATCCAAATTTAAAAGATTTTCTGCAAGTTTTGTCCGCAACAAATATTGCATAGTTGGAAGCCTTACCATTTAATATTTTAGGGCTCAAAGCGTTCATTGCTCCGTCTTTTTCCCTCAGCTAATTTTACTCTAATTGGGCTTCAAGCCAATTCCACTTGATTTGCGGACAAAACTTGCGGACTTTTCCCACTTGCGGATTTTTCCCATGTACTCAAGCTTGAAGCCCGATTCCTTCAATTTGGACCTCAGCCAATTTTCGCCTTATTTGGCCCCAAGCCAATTTTCCTTCAACTGCGGTCAACCTTGGACTTTTCCCTATGTGGTAAAAATACTCAAAAGTTCTAACCGGATTAATATAGCACATATCAAGTCCATAACATAGCTTTGCGACGCGAGAATAAATTTTGCCTGGATGTACGGCTTCATGACGCCCATCCCTTTTAATTACGTATCGTTGATCGTTTAGTTGTTGAGTAGTGTTACCATTAGTAGTAGTATGGTTAAATTCTGGACCCATTCTTGGTTCTTGTTAAATCTATAAATTAAGAAAAATAATTAAATTGATAAAAATGGGAGAATAATCCGCCGACATACTTTTCGCCGAATTTCCTTGTGTGTCGGTGAAAAGTCTGTCGACGAATTGCTGCGAAGTCTCCCAAAATAATTTCTTTACAACCCCAAACACGTCCAAAAACTAATATAAGTGAATATAACCGCTGTTATGCATTCAAATAAAATTATTTTTCATGCGGGGATTCGAACCTCTAACTATAAATCTGAGAATTTTCCCACTTAACCAAAAAGGTCTTTTTCTGTTGTAGGCAAACTGGGACAGGACAAAACAGCGTCCAGTGAAACTAAGGTAAAAATACCGTCCATTCGAGAAAATAATGCCCATTTCACTTAAATAAAATCCTCAGGACGTTGAATTAGCCGGACGGTGTTCTGCCCCTCCCCTACCCAACTCGGGGGGTCTCAAAAAAAAATTTTTTTAAATTTTTAACAGAAATTCCACACAAATTTTCTCATTTTTAGGAAGGAAAATCCTTTCTTATTAAATATTTCTAACGATTTTCTTTCTGCGAAAACGTTAAACAAATGAATAACACAAAAATATAGTTTGGTCATTCCCCCAAACAGAAAAGTAGTTGGCTTTATAACAAATTTTAAATGGAACAGAGCCCGCGTTCTTTGGATGGTGAACAATAAATTTGAGGGAATGTTAGTGCTACACATAGTTCTTTGTCCGTGCTAACCCCTAAAACACAAATAAAATTTCTTTGCAAACCCAAGCGCGCCCAAAAATGAAGAAAAAATTGGTAAAATAATGTGTTTTTGGCTTTGTGATTTTTGAAATAAAGATAAATGACTGAAGGAAAATTGAGAAATAAATGTAGGTCCTGTTCCAGGTTTCTTAACAGTCTAGATAAGATTAAGAAATTCAAACAAGCCCATAAAAGGACTTAAAAAGAAAATTTTCAGTAAAAAACACATTTGGTCACACAGGAGAAAATTGACCATTTCGTCACAGTCTTTTAGATTGGTGAAAATTTTAGCTAGATTTTTTTAAATTAAATTTTAATAATTTCCAAGTTCAATTAATCTAAAAAATTATTTTATTTTCTTTTAAAAACCTTTTATTTTTTAAGAATATTCTAAAAAATTCTTTCAATTTAAATTTTTCATCAAAATGGCCAGCAACAACAAAAATTCTCCTCAAGCACAAGCTTTACAAGCAGTTGCCGATTTGGAAATTGAAATGATGACAGACACATATAGAAGAATGACACAAAGTTGTCAATCAAAATGTATAAATACTTCGTATCGAGAATCTGAACTTTTGAAAGGTTTTTTTTTTGAATAAATTATTCTCTGTGGGGTTTAGAAGCTTTTTTATGGACCCCCCCCCCCATTTAAGAGCAAATAAACGACCCCAAAACTCAATAGTTTTAAGTCCCAACCAAAAAATTGACTAATTCTAAAAGTAATTAATTATACGACAAAATCCGCAACTTTTTATCCGTAAATCAAAATAATTTTTTGAATTTTTAATTAAAAATAGGGCGGTACGACAATTGCGGATACGCACGTGCGGATGCGACGATTGCGGATATAAAATTTTTAAAAAGTTTAAGATTTTTTAAAGTTTTCGGTGCCACATCTGTCTAAAAATGATTCGGAAACCGTCAGAAGTCTGAAGCTAACAGCCGGGACTAAAAAACGGAATATCATTTCAATCATTTTAAATTTTTAAAAAATTTTTAATCCGCAATTGTCGCATCCGCACGTGCGTATCCGCAATTGTCGTAACGATCCGATTGTCTAAAATAATCCTTTTAATCGGAAAGTATGAGAAAAATTTGCAGATAATTTTTTTGCGGACAAAAAATTGCGGACTGTCCGCAAGAATTAATAAACACATCTTAAAGTCAAAAATTTTTTAAAGGCGAAGCAGTCTGTCTCGACCGTTGTTTAGCCAAATATTTGGATGTTCACGATCGACTGGGAAAATTGCTTATGCAAATGACTCAACAGGACGACAAAGCACAGCAGCAACAACAACAAAGTTTAGCAGCTACAGCACAAAAAATGCATGGGAAATAGAAGGGAATATTTATTTTGTTTTTTCGTTTGTTTAGTTTATTTTTTTAAACAATTTTAATTATTGTTATTTTAAAAATTTTATTATATTAAATAATGAAAAAAATTTTTGAGCTTTTTTTAACGAGTTTTTGAGTATTCTAGGCTATTATTCTAACATTCTATTCTTTTTGAGTATTTCTAAATAGTAGTTTATTTTTAAAAATATTTTTATGCCAACTCTCAGAAAATGGTTGGAGATTTCCAATTACAAAATTTTCTGATAACCTTTAGAATCTGAATTTATTTTTTTACTCCACAAGGTTTTGACGAAACATTTAATTTTGAAGTGGGCATATTCAAAGAGAATAACTAAAAGTTTTTTTGCCTCCTCAAAATCCTAACCTTTGGGTTCATTCGTCAGCAGGGATGGACGCAAGCGAAAAATTTTCTGTAGCCGCAATTTTAATTAAAAATCCGCAAGTCAAAAAAAAAACACTCAATTTTGCGGCAATTGTATCTCTGTTCCTCAGTCCCTTTTCAGTGATTAACATTCATAAACATATATAATCACAACTTTTATGTAATACGCAAAGTCTACAAAAAATATATAAATCTAATAAATATTCTTTATTTATAAAATTAAACTTCACTATAAAATACCTCTATTTTTTGATCATCCACTAGACGCTTAACAAATAAGCAATACCCTCTATTTAACAAACCCCCTATTATAAGGCACTTTTTTTCAATCTCTAGAGGGTACCCTATAGTGAAATCAACTAATATTTATTTAAACCTCTTAATTTGAAACTTTCTTCAAATCTTCATTTTCTTCTAATTTTGGTTGTATTATATACCGATAATGTCCAATACGAAGTATTTGAACTGGAAAAAAATTTTCAAAAATTTTTTAAAAATACCCATTCCCGTGCAAAAAACAAAAAAGTTAACACTAGCCAAATAATAATTTTTTGGAACAATTACAAAACAATAACGTGTCCAAACAGCGCCAGTTGCGGCTAATGAGGCATTCTAATAAAAATAAAATAAAAGGGTTTTTTAAAAGGTTCTCTAGTCCAGTTTATGCGTCCCATGACGTTGCATATTAGAATTTCTGTGGTTTTCAAGGCTGGAGTTGAGTTACTTAACGTTATTGAGACTAGAAACTAGGGATCTAGCCGACAAAAATAAATTCCCGATTTCGTATTAGAATTCCCTAACACAAAAAAACGTCAGGAATTTCTGAATTTTGGGAATCGGGTCAACTTTTTTCTTAAAAAAATTCTGCTTGCATTTTCGATTGCTAACCTGCTTGAACCTTCGGTAGGTTGGCTTGGACCAGTCACTAGCCTATTCATACTAATTTTGGTCAATTTTTAAGAATTTTAGAGGGCCCCTCCCAACGGCCAAAATTAATACGGATAAGCTAATGGATGGTCCAATGCAAATACCCGACGGTTCCGACTACCAAAAGCTTAGAAAATCACAGAAACTAAGAATACATATTTTATGGGACGCTTAAACCCTTCAAAAGCCTTTAAATTCAAACCTGATTAATACTCAATTTCGAGGCAGGTCTAGTCAAATCAGATATTCCAGCACCTACAAGTACCCATTTAATTGTTGGAGACCAAAAGAAAACTGTTTTGGGTCCGGCAGGGTGATTCCATGCTGGCTGGGCAAAGCTGGGCAGAATTGGATAAACTAGCTGAAAATAATAAAAATTAAGGCAAGAAAAAAATGTTTATTTAGTCTACCCCCAATTTTAGATACTTCAAAATTAATTCCAACTCGATGGAGGGCGATACCTCGATCGATTTTCGGTCAAGAGGGTATCTTAAGACGGGCTTCTGTTCTAACCTAATCTACGGCTCCCCCAGAAATGTGTCAAATCCATATAACGGCAACAAGGCTAAAATCCCCATTTTCGGCCCTATTAGAGTTGGCGAGATACTTGTCAGCACTCATCTCGCTGGAATTAACGGTTGCGGGATTTCATATTTCTATTCCTAGTCTTTTTACCGGGGTTTTGACATTCTATGCGGATACGGTTTCATTGTTTTACGGTAAACCTATTTCACTGGTTACTGTAATTTTGCTGTTCGAACCTAAGCAGAGGTTTGAATTTTGACGTTCGAACCCTGAGACAAAGTTCGTAGACCTAAGATTGGATTCGGGTCCTCCCCAGGAAAAATCTAACAAAAAAACAAAACCAACCTTGTCCCCAAGACGACATAGAGCCCTATAAATCGTTGAAGGTATTGCTGTCATATTCAATTGCTGACAAGGGCTATTTTAATTTAAAAAACATTTTCAAAAAATTATTTAAAAATAATCAATAGATTTTTCTAATCTAATATGCAATAATCAAAAAAATGCAGAGCGTCAATTTTATTCCAGCAAATTTTTAAAGAAATTAAACATCGGTAAAAAAATCCGGGGTTCCTTTCCTTTATCCTCCTAAAAATCCACTAATTTATAAAAAGTCTGCAAGTTAAAAAAAAGTCCGCAAATTTTAAAAAATCCGCAGATTTCACAGGAAATCCGCAGATTCCAAAGAAAGTCTGCAAGTTAAAAAAGAATCCGCACGTTATTGATATAAAATTTGCGGATTTTTACAAGCATAAGGAAATAGTGCGACTAACAATATAGTGCGACTAAAATAAATTTTTTGTAAATACTGGAAAGGTTATCATGAACAAATATTTAGTTTGTAAATGGTGTGAGATAATTTTTTAAAAACAAAAATTAATTTTAAAAAATTTCTTGTTTTTTTTATTCAAACATAAACAACCTCGCTATAAGATATACCCCAATCCTAGATACCTTTCTATCTAAGATATATCTAGAATTTTGTAGGCCACTGAGCGCTAGAAAGCTGACTAATTGTTACCCTCTATTTAATAAACACCCCACTATAAGATGCCCTCTATTTAAGATCTCATTAATTTAGGATACTTAATCAACCCATCTATTTAATATACAACTTAATATAAGGGACTTTTTTGAGCCCCAAAAAGATGTCTAAAAAGCGAGATCCGAATGTGCATAATTTTAATTATTTTCCTTTCACACACCATTAAAAAATATACACAGCACAAAACATTTTTTTTAAAAAAGCATGTTTCCTTAAAATTTTTCCTTAAAAAAGAGGAGTTAAATTTTCATCTCATAAAATAGAAGTGATACTTACACAAATATTTATACAATCACTTTTAGTGTAAAATAAGCAAAAAATTAGACTTCTTAAAAAAGATGCGATTTTTCTTTTTTTTAAACAGAAATTTTCATACAAAAATCACATCTTTGATATGGGGTAAAATATTTATAGAATCCTTTTAAAACGAGATAATAGGGAGAGAGAAAAAAATTTTGTTGTCAAATTAGGTAGATATCCTTTTTTTAGTTTTATAAACAAATTACTAAAAAAAGACAAGTCTCTAGTGCAAGTCTCTAGTTTTTTCAGGTTTTTAATGTTTGCTTGTTCCGTTCTTGTGTTATAAGTTCGGGACCTAAGGTCACCGGGCTTAAAAATTATAGAAAACCCAAGCTCTATCAGAAAAAATTTTCCCTAAATAGCCCCACATCATTGGTGTTGTAATCAGCAGGTTTGAGTAATTGCTAAGTGTAACAAACCCTCTTTATTCATGTATAATTCCAGATTGCACCCACTTATTTTTAGAGAAAATTATTGGTGGGTTGGTGGTAAGGATAGGGAAAATTTCAGTGAGATTATTAATAAAAACAGGCGTAATATCTTGTTTTTTGTTCCTTAGTTAAATT
The DNA here is from genome assembly GCA_036172955.1 of Meloidogyne arenaria. NCBI lineage: Eukaryota > Metazoa > Nematoda > Chromadorea > Rhabditida > Meloidogynidae > Meloidogyne > Meloidogyne arenaria. Next base: position 7,445,631 of record JARQAB010000012.1, on the reverse strand, counting down.
GACATGTTCCTCCTGCATCTCTTTAGGCAGAATAATGAAATCAACCCCAATTTCTTTTGCACCCATTAATTTGGGAATTAATCCGCCAACCTTATGGACCGAACCATCTGCCCAAACTTCGCCCATTGCAGCATATGCTGTAAAAGCAATTTAAATTTGACGGAGTCATTTTTAAGTAGTTAACCCCCTAGAAGTCGCGGGGGTTCGAAATATAGACTTTACCCCAACTACCTCATTATCTTTTACTTATTTACAACGTACTATACTATAATAAAAGTTTGGCAAACCGAAGGTACGTTGTAAATAAGTAAAAGATAATGAGGTAGTTGGGGTAAAGTCTATATTTCGAACCCCCGCGACTTCTAGGGGGTTAACTACTTAAAAATGACTCCGTCAAATTTAAATTGCTTTTACAGCATATGCTGCAATGGGCGAAGTTTGGGCAGATGGTTCGGTCCATAAGGTTGGCGGATTAATTCCCAAATTAATGGGTGCAAAAGAAATTGGGGTGGATTTCATTATACTTCCGAAAGAGATGCAGGAGGAATATTCCAATTTAACTAAGGAACAAAAACAAGATATTACGCCTGTTTTTATTAATAATCTCACTGAAATTTTCCCTATCCTTACCACCAACCCACCAATAATTTTCTCTAAAAATAAGTGGGTGCAATCTGGAATTATACATAAATAAAGAGGGTTTGTTACACTTAGCAATTACTCAAACCTGCTGATTACAACACCAATGATGTGGGGCTATTTAGGGAAAATTTTTTCTGATAGAGCTTGGGTTTTCTATAATTTTTAAGCCCGGTGACCTTAGGTCCCGAACTTATAACACAAGAACGGAACAAGCAAAAACTTTTATCTCTTATATCTTTACGTAAAATGGAGTTGAATTTAAATTAATATAAATTTTGATCGTATTGTCCCCATTTTTGGCCTCGGACTCATACCAAGCATAGGCTTAAGTATTTACTAGAAATAAAACCTTGTAATGCACCTACTAATATAGTGTCCACTCTAGTCCAATTCCCAATAAAAAATCTTCAATTTAAATTAATTTACTTTGTTGACTGCGCGCTTATTTCTAATACTTATTGTTAGGTGACTTATAAAAATGTTTTTCCAAAATACCAAAAAAAACTTCACGGAACCCAAAGCAACCATTGAAAATATGTAACATTTGTAACGGTTGATACGTGATACCACTCGAAGTATGTACTGCACTAGAGACGAGCACATTTTAAATATCTTCTCAGTGTCAGAAAAAAAGATACCTTAATAGAATTATTTAAATAAACAAACATTTTTTAGTTTAAAGAATATATTTCACAACTCCATCATCATCACATCCCTTCCTTTTCGAGATTATAGTCCTTTTCCCATTCATGCACAGCAATTACTTGCGCGGCCTAGAGGAGTACCACCACCTGGAGCATTTGGAGAGCTTGGCGAATGTTGTGGTCCAAGTTTGATCCCATTTGCCTTTAAAAAGTTAATTCAAAATTATTGTAGTAACCGGCAGAATCAAATTGTGGGATAATTAATGCAAAAGATTGTAGGAACCGCGATATTTATCACGAATTCCTACAAATAAAAAATTCTTGTTTATGAAAGCTAAATCTAACTCTCATTTTGACTAGTAAAGGTCGTCCCTTCAATTACGTAATATTTAGTTAGACACCACTTTTAAATAAACCCTCGTGATATGTATTTGAAAGGGTTCCGTGACTTTTGCGCCGCGACTTATGCGCCGAGCGACCTTTGCGCCGGACGACTTTTGCGCCGCCACTATCATTAATAATTATGAAAAACCACAGCCGGACCTCACTATAGAAAATGTAGGATAGTTGGAGATCATCGGATATCAAGATCCGGATCCGATATCCTACCTAAAATTTTCGGCTATCCGGCCTTTTTCAGATTCGGATATTTGGACACGACAACCCTACACTATAGTGCATTCTCTTCTGGCAGAAAATCATGCCTGAATAGGGGTAGCAGACTAAATATCTTGATTTGAAAAAGTCGAGTTCTTTGAAGATCTCTGGGGGTCGGTTTATTTGAGGGGGCTATTGGGGGTCGGTTTATTTGAGGGGGCTATTGTACTTCCCGAAATATTCTACTTCCTGAAATTCCTTCAGCTACTGGATATCATTTTTTAAGGAGTACATTATAATTAGGTCCGACTGTAGATATTATTTTTTTAAATCATGGCGGCGCAAAAGTCCCGGCGCAAAAGTCGCCCGGCGCAAATGTTCTCGGCGCAAAAGTCGTGATACCTTTGAAAGCTACAAAAGTCGTACTCGGACCGTTGTAATAGCACGCGAAAGAAATACGACCAGTACGAAATCCAGGCAAATTTTAAATTTTCAAACACAGCCAGTATGTAGCTGACAAAAGGTTTACTTAATGAGGTGTATTTTAAATAGAGTTATCGCTACTCCTCCCGTCATATGGCAAAATCTAAAAACCTTCTTAAATCGAGGAGGCTCTAGTAACTAGTCCAACTGCACTTAAGATTAACACACATATCTAATAAGTAAAACCCCGAGCGACATTCTTGAAAAGGAACCAAAGAAAAAAATCCCACAAAATTTTCAAACAAATAAAACCTCATTATTGATGTCAAAAACGCCTTCTTGTATTTTCCTATAGATTTCCTTAGCCGTATCAATAAAAGCTTCTTCAACATTTGCTGCCGTTTTTGCTGAAGTCTCCATAAATACCAAACCATTTTCACGTGCAAATGCTTCGCCCTCTTCACGCTTAACTTCACGGCGAGCTTCTAGATCACTTAAAAAACCAAGAGATTAGAGTTCAAAAATCCCAAAGAAACCTTTTATTGCCAATCAACATAATAACCATATTAGAATTTGAATGTTGACGAGCATCTTCTAACCACGATGTTAAATGATTAAAAGTGTCACGCCTAAAATTTTGTAAAATGAAAGTGTGTTATATAAATAAAATTGTAGGGTAAAAATTGTACCAAGTGGATAGCTGGGTCAGACCAACAGCCAGGACCCCTGCCCATCCAGCTAGAAGGTGTTTAAGGATCTATTAGAAGAGTGGATGAAAACATCGCCCCGATAACTCATTCGGTAGAGCACCTGTATGTGGTGAGCGAATCTGTCTAACATAGAACTCCAAGGACTCAAAAGAATCGATGCCTGCCCGGGATAAGATTATACCCCTCTTTTACTAAATATTTACCGAGTTATGTCATACACAAGCAAAGCACCAGCAGCTCCTCGATAGTATGAACGAGTAATTGAACGAAATGATTCTTGACCTAATAATTAATAAGATAAATCGGTAAAAAACGAGGTCTAAACAGGCACATCCCTGTCAACTTGTAAAAGTCAAGAGACCCAAAGAACACACCAAAAAGTTACCAATAAGTTAACGAAGGTCACGACCCCCAAACATTGTTAAGGAACCCAAGAGTAACCAGCAAACTCAAGAATGCCTATATTAAGGTGAAATTGTGGAATAAATGGCAGTATTGTCCCACAGACTGCAGAGACAATTGAAAGAACTGCAGGAATCGGGATCCACCATGAAACCAGAGTCAAAATCCAGGCCATTTCCAGTGTTCCTTGATTTAACTTGTCTAAAGGTCAAGAAGCTAGTCAAGATCCTCACCAGGATCAAGAATCGGGGAATTTTAAAGCTCCGATTTACAGCAGAAACAGCTCCCCCTTTCCCTTCGGCAGTAACATAAATTCAACCCTAACCCCTTAAAAAGCCAATAACAAACCAGCAGTGTCCCATATTTGCAGCTTAATTTGTTTTCCATCAATAGTAATCATTCTAGCTCCAAACTCCACTCCAATAGTCAAGTCGTGTACAGGTTGAAAACGTTTGTCAGTGAATTGAAGGAGAAGACAAGACTTTCCAACACCTTTAAATTAGTCTAAAAAATATTCTTTTCTAAAAGAAACCTGTGTCTCCAATAATTATATATTTAAATAAGTAGGAATATGACATTTCTTTTTGACTTTTGATTAATTAAAAAATTGAAGATTTACTTAAAAAATCTCTAAAAAATAAAATTTAAAGTTAAGGGTAAAATTGAACTTTGATCCCCTCGCCCTCGAATTGAAGGAGAAGACAAGAATTGAAGGAGAAAACAGTTTAAAAATGGGCAGACCTAAAATGAGGTACAAACGTTTATGGCTAGAAGTACCCCTGGCTGCGGGCCTTGTGGTACCCACTTGGCATAGGTTCTAACACGCATAGCCGGCTAATTATCGCATAAAAGTATCGAGTGAAGTTTCATGTTTTTTGACTTGCGGCTGCGGAAATTTTTTTCATTTGCGTGCAGTCTTAATGGTTAGTGACTTACTGAGATTTGGTTCTAAAAAGCAGAAATGGTACCTATAGCCATTGAAAAGGATGTGTGTAACACATTTTAAGTTTGACCATTTTTAGCTTTAAAGAAGTAAAAAAGTGGGGAAAGAAGTTCAATTTTACCAAGTTACTATATTTACAGTAAAACTTAATTGAGTTGAAATAATGTAATTTTATCTTTAGAACATTTCTCGTGAAACTCATCACAAGAAACAATGAAAAATGCTTGAGGGTAGACAATGAAAAATTTAATCAATCAAAAAAGAGAAGGTGCTAGAAAAAAATGGAAATACTCAAAATGGTAAAGACAAAAAGGTACACAGCAAAAATTTGACGAAATTGTCACACAAATTTGGAGACGCTTCCTAGAATCTTCCAGAAGATAATAAATCTATGAGACGTTCAGTAAAACCTTCTTTGATTCTTTAAACGTTTCATAGCTCGCAATTAACAGCTTAATATACTTGTAAATAAGTAATACGGGTTTAAGTCATTCAGCTACTGTTCTCCGTTTTGTCCAATTTTTTGCTGTGTACCATTTTGTGTTGTTCCATTTTGTCGCTTTCTTTTACATATAAAAGAAGTCAAAAGAGATAATATAAATAGAAGAGAGAGTGAAGACAAAGAAATTTTTAATTGTGAGGTTTTTCATAATCTCAAAAGACATTTTGTCAAGAATAGTTCGTCACGACAACAAGATTATACAATTGAAAATAGAAAAAAATGCCAGCAGAAAATTAAAATAAAACCCTTTGTAAATGTTAATTGGGGTAAATTTATTTTGTACATCTTTCATTCAATTTAATTCATTTCCACCGAAAGGATTTGAACCTCTCTTATTTTCCGCCTCTTTTAATCAACGCATTAACCAACTAACAAATAAGCCACAAGTTTAGGCTGTTGTATCAATTTAGGAGTAGCACAAGCATTTATTTTTTCGAAATTTTTCAGTCAAAAACAGTCGAAAATTTTGATTTTTTGTTATCCTATAGTTAATTTAATTCTCTATCTTGATGACAAGTTCATTAAAAATTGTCCACCCCTTCTTGAATTATAGGGCCGGGACTTGGTTGAACTGCTCCGATTTTAAAGTGCTTTACAATGCTGAGTCTTGTAAAGCATATAGTAGCTGTCTATTTCCTATGTCTGTGCTGCAAGTAGCGCAGTGTAATAGATAACCAGTCCGTTCTACTGAAGAGTCGCCGAATCTCCCAACCGCCGAATAACCTTTTGCACTAGCTGAAGGAGGGAAATATAGCTATAGCCCAGCTCTGCTTTACTGTAATTTGACGTTTTGTGGCCTCAGTTTCGACCTTTTTCAAACCATATCTTCGACTCTAGAGCTGGAATTTTCAGAGCCACTCCATCAAACAACTACATTTTTAAAACAACCAAATTTCAATTTATAGAGAAAATAATTTCACTGTTGATTTATTTAATGGTTATTTTTAAGTCCAGCAAAAATTCAGAAAATCTTTTTACCAGAAATATTTTTTAAATTAATTTGCAATAATGTATTACATAATTTATTTATATATACACTTTTATTGTTATGTAATCGTCGCGGCGTAGATTATTTATATACCTATGTATTTGATCAATGATTAATTTTTTATTAGCCTGTTCTTTAGCGTTAAAAATGCTAATTTTGTATTGTCCACGGAAATTACAAATAAAAAAATTTTTTTTCTTGAGAAAGAATTGATTAATAGTCTCTCTTTGATATACATTGGATTGGAGAGCTTTCTAAGCGAAACCCTCAATTTAAGATACCCCCATTATAAGCTACCCCCATTATAAGATACCCCCGATATAAGAGATGGTCTTCAATCTTAAATGTCAGCCTTATAATGAGGTTCGGGTGTACTTAACAATTTTATTATTAAGGTGGAGGGGGTGGTGGGGTCCCTAAAACAGTTATTAAAAACGAAACTCGAAAGTAAATTTAAAAAAGCGAAACGCGAAATTACAAAAAACACGAAAATCCGCGAAAGACGAAACGCGAAACTGGCACACCCCTGGTGCTTAAGGGATATCCTTTATTTAAGATAAACCTTACTATAAGAGATACCTCCTATTTAAGACACTTACTTCCGTATAACCTCCATTTGAGATGTGTTTCTTAGTCTCAAAGGTGTTTTTAGCCCCAAAGAGTTTGGATATATTTATTAATTTTATTATTTTATAAATTCTCCTTAACAATCATCCAAAAATCCTCTTTTAATGGCCATAAACAGGCTATTGTTTTAATAAATATTTTTTCTTCTTTATTTTTTCTCCCTCATCCATCTCTTATTAAAATAATTAATTCATTCCCTTCCCTTCATTTTTACCTTTTTTCCTAAAAATTTCTTCCTAAAAACTTGCCAGAAGCCCGTTAAAGGTGTAAATTTATGGCTATATTTAAAATAAACGAGAGAAGAAATAATGGGATTAAGCCCCATGGGTGTGGCAACTGGTTTATTGTTGGTGATTCTTTTGTTTATTTTTGCTTTGTTATTGTTTTTCTTTTTTGTATGGATGAGTAAATAATAAAAATTATAATAAAAAATTTTTGGAAATTTATAATAATCAGTAGGGTTGGACAAGATATGAACCGATACACAAAAATATGGATTAAAAACCAGGTCCAATCATAATAAAAAACGTTGAAAACTGTAATAGGGAAGTAGGAATCCTGGCCCGCCGAAGGTTTCCTTACCTCTCGAAAGTTCTATTCTGTCTACCTATTATAAAATTTTCAAAGATGGCCTGGCAAAAACCTCTCTATAAGGTAGCATCTTTATTAGATACTTAAGTTTTTACAAGTCGTTTGGCTACTAAGTAGGACTGTTCTCCTGAGAGGGGTAGAGGCCCATTGGGAAAATTTTCGAGGAGATAGTGCTGCCACGGGGGGGGGGGGGCGAGGGACGGGGAAAATTAAATTTTTTCTAATGTCACGGGGGGGGGCTACTACTAACCCTACTAGTAAGACAGTCTCTCTATTCCAACAGATTTTTTGGTCTCTATTCAATATATCCTTCATTATAAGATCTTTCAAACTCAAGGAGTTTCCTATAGTGAAGGTGTGTAGAAATTATTTCTTAAAAAATAGTAAAAAGCCTTTTAATTTTATTGTTTTTTTCACTTGCTGTTAAAATTTTATGACCTCGACATTTTTACAGAAACAGTCTCAGACAGTAATTAATCATTTTTAATTAAATTAATAAATTGTGAAGTGCGCAAAATTGAAAGTAAAATTGAAAAAAAAAGATTATTTTTTGAAAAAAAATAATTAGACAAAAATAGTAAATATTCAACAAAAACAGTACAACATTCACCGATATTTTTTTTTAACTTTTCTTAATTTTAAAGTGAAATATGGAGGTTTTTTTGGTTAGAAAGTGCTTGAAAAGCTTTGAATATATTAAATAATTTAATGTTAAAAAGAATAATTAAGTAGCTGTACATATTATTAGATAAATTGAATAATATGTGTGTTCTGGGTCGTGGATCCTTCAGGGTTGGGAGTGTCCGGTATCGGGGTTTGTTGGGGTACTTCAGGGTTCAGGTCGGGGTTTCTGCCAAAATATCGTCGGGGTCTGGGTCTGGGTCGAGTTGCTACCCTAGAAAGATTTAATGTATGTTGTTAAGCTTAATTATATGATGTTTCTTATAACGGGAATCAGGGGTATTTTTGACAAAATTGACGCTAAAACTCATAAAAAATCAGTTACTGAAACTTGCAAAATTATCGACTTCAGTTCTAAAAGGTAATTTTCGTGCGAATACAATATTCTGGCAGCATGAAAAGATCGAAAAAACTCGGATTGGATCTGAAATCCGGATTCCGTAACAAAAGTTTTCAAAAATTGTGGGAGACTGGTTAGCCATTGGGTGGGGGAACTGTCCAAGCGACACCCTCAATGTTAGACATCCCTCGTTTTTTACTTCAATTTCCAACCATTCTCAATGAATCTCTTGAGTTTATTTATCAAAAAATTTTGGAAGGTTTTTTAAATCATTTTTATTTATCCTCTCATTGGAATACCTTAGAGGTATACTTTGCTCACCTCCTTTTAACAAATATGCTGACTCACCGGGGCAGCGCTTATTTTTCTTCTATAAATCCTTAACCCCCTTCTAAATAACCTCCTTTTAGCCTTTGAAATCTTTCTTCCCCTCCCTTTTCCCCTTATGACTAATTTATTGTTCTACATTTTTAACATTCCTTTTTCAAAATAATTAGGTTATTGTTATGTTGGGGGTGGTCTTTTTTCTGACGTCTTCCTTTGGATTTATCCTATAATAAAAAAAAGATTTTTTGATATTGACCTTCGTGCCCATCCTTTAAATTCTGCGCTTTTATCCGTTAATTAATTTATTTTTTTCTTAATTTTTCCCCTAAATTTTCTGTCCGTGACCCACCTTCTTTTTTTGATTTTTTAAGGAAAAAGAGGAAGAAAACTATTCATTTAATCTGCTTTTCCCGCGTTTTTTTAAATTAAAATTTAATATTTTCCTTTACCTTATTTTAAATAAAAAATATATATTTAGGGCAAGGCCATCCATTTGAATATTTTTTGAAATTAATTTGTTTTTTTTTCAATTTTTCTTTGGAATATTTTTTATTTTCATTCTTTTTTAAGTATTATTTTGTTAAGACTTCACCACAATATACAAGATCCCACAAAATTTTAATTTAAGATAATTTTCTTAAAATTTGTTTAATCAATGTATGAGAGTAGGGTTGTCGGTGTTGACCGAACCAAACCGAACCAAAGAATCGACGATTTTTCGGTTCGGTTCTTCGGTTCGGATCCGGATATCCGAAGATTTTCCAGGAACCGACAACCCTAAATAAAAGGGATTTGCTTATAAAAAATAAGAAGAGCAATCAAAGTATCATAACCCAACATATCACAGTCTAAATTTTGCCCTCTTTTGATCAAAAATTTAAGGGCAACTAAAAAAAATTTTTTTTTTATTTAAAAATCTTTTTTTTGTTAATCCAACTCATTTTAGAAATACATAGGAGAATTAAATATTCTCTCGCAAAAATTGAATTCTTTCATATCTTTTCAAGATTCTCGATCTTATGTTTGATATTTCTTAAGTTTTTCTATCATGGTCTTTGAGTCAACTTGATTCAATTTTAGGTTTCTACATACGTTGGGGGGTGTCCCAAAATAACTTACAAATTATTAAAATTGAACTGACCTTAATTTAAATTTTAAAAATATTTTTTAATAATATTTGCACTAAAAACCCTCTATACTTCCTTGCGTGACAATTCCCTAATAAAAAATATATACAAAAAGTTGTTTGCTAGGGTCGTAGATTAACGAAAGAAAAAGAGCCATAGCCCACTAACCCAATTTCTTTTTTGAATCAGTCCCAGAACCGATTTTTTTTAAATTTTTTTTCTCAAAAATTTTTTTTCTGGTCAAGGACAGAATAAAAAATTTTGAAAACCTCACTTTTATAAATACCCCCTTTGGAACTAAAAAATCTTTAATTTTATAATGAGGGTATTTTAAATTGGGGGTATCGCTTGGACAACTCTCTTCATCAACTAGCCAACCAAATTTTAAAAACTGTAAAATAGAGGTGTATCTAGTATTGGGTGTATCTTGAAGTGAGGTCCGTCTGTATAAAATACCTTCGATAAAAGATACACCTCTTTTTAACATACGCTCTTTAAAATTTAATTGGCTGTTGGGTAAAGGACTGTCCAAGAAATACCCTCTATTTAACATACATCTCGTTATAAGATGCATCCTATTATGAGATACCCTCTATTTAGGATACACATCAATTTAAGATACCTAATCAATACTCTCTATTTAAGATACACTTTGTTATAAGGTACGGAGAGGGTCCACTATAGTGAGAATCCACACAAGGGGGGTCCACCTATAATGAGGTCCCAACTCAACATTTTCTAGATGTTTTTGTTACTCTACTAAATTTGGACTAAAAACAAAAAAAAATTAAAATTAAGCGCACTAGAAAGTCGCGTGCTGCAAGCCACCACAAAGTCTCTTCTTGACATTAAAACGGATCAGTAACGACAAACGGATTTTTGGTTTTTGTGTCGCGGAGGTGCTAGGTGACAGCCTAAAAATAAATATTTATTTATTCTGCACCTCCAAGGCCGTGAACTGAGAGCGATTAAAAAGGGAGGGGAGACTTGAAGAAAAAAAATAAAGGGGGAAAGGGGGGACATTTATTTATTTTTTAATTTAGTAGAAAAATTTTGTTTTTTAATAAATTAAATTAACATTAGTCTTAACAAGAAATCTGTCGACACAAACCCCTAGTATTTTGGATTTTTGTGGGTGGAAGTTCCCGATCCATTACTCATCGAGAATTTCCGATTCTCTTTGGACCTTAGACTGAGCTGCATCGACTCTCAGATTTTTGTTCCTCTTTCTTTCAATTTCCAAATTTCTACAATTTCTCAGTTTTTCGGTCTAGACTTGATTCTGAGAGATCTCCGATGTAAAGTTAGTTGTTAACGCTCGATCACCCACAGATCGCTTCATTTTTGCTTTATTTCGTCTGTTTCCCTTATTTTCTGCTTTCCTAAAGTAGGTTTACAACATCCGTTACCTAAACCTTTAATACTCTTATTATTAAAAAAATATATCCTTTTTAATTAATTTCCTGTTCTTTAAAAATCTCCCAAAATATCCACCTACCTATAAATATAAAAATCAGAACAGGGCGGGTCTCTCCATCAAAAAAAGTTTTTTTATGTTTAACCCAAACAAAAAGCGGCTTTCCTCCTTTTTCCTTACCTTTTTTACTAATTTTCTTCTTTATTTACCTTCTCTTAAAATGACAGATATAAATAATTAAAATAATCAACTAGCCATTTCTTTTTAACAAATCTTCCCCCTTCCCCCTCCTTCCCTCTCCTTCCCCCCTTCATTTTCCTTCCCATTCCCCCTCTCATTTTCCTCTTCCCTTTCATTCGTTCCTTTCCTTCTCCCCCCTTTTTAGGCTCCATTTTCGGAAATTATGTGCGCGAAGGTGTGCGAAGAGAGAGAGTTAGCTTATTATTTTTATTTTTGCTTTTGGCAAGTATTAAACCATTCTTATTGTTGTTTCTATTGTTTTTTGTTTTTATTGTTTGTTTATTGCTAGAAGCTGTTTATAATAGTCCTATTATGTTAAAAAGAGAGAGACAAATCCCCATACCTTGTCCAATCAAGCTTTTCTTTTTTATATTCTTTTCATCAACAGATTTGGACCCAAAAAAGAGATAAATAAAAGAAAAGCTAATAGAGCTTTGCTAACGTGCTGAAAATTACAAGCGGCCAAAAAGCTTTTAAATCTGTTGTTTTATTTTTCTAAATTTTCTTTATTTTGGATTCTTGGTCTTTTAATTATTAAAATAATAAAAAGGCTTTTATATATTAAAAAGGCTCTTCTCTAGTTTATATGATCAATCAACCTCTATTTCAATCAGAGTTTTACTCCTGTAGATTTACCTCAATCCAGTTTACCTCAAGGCTTATAGCTAGACTTTTGAAAGTCAAATATAGGAAATTTAGGCTTATTTAGGCACAACTCGTCGAGCCGCGTCGGATGCCACCTAAATCAACTTGCTATGACATTATTACGTTGAGTTATGGCTCTGTGAGTAGACTAGACTGCGGTAAAACAGATCTGCTCCCTTTTCGTCCATTCAAGCTGTTAAAGAAAAGTCCATCCCTTTTCAATCTTTTTTTGTTTTTCTAATCTTCTCATTAACAGATTTGGGCCTTAATTAAATACAAAAGAGAGATAAATAAACGATAAGCTAACAGAGCTTTGTTAACAGGCTAAAAATTACAAGCGGCCAAAAAGCTGTAAAATCTCTAGATTTTTGGTCTTCTAATTAGTTTCTTATAATTTTTTAAAATTATCTCTAAAAATGCAGTCGGACCTTACTATAATATAAGATACTCCAAATAGTAGATAAACCTCAATCCAAGATATGTTTTTTCTAAGTATGGTTGTCCGCTAGGCGAGGCGAGCTGCCTAGGCGATACCATTTAGTTAAGAACCTCTCAATATATCTCTACTTAGGATAGCCACTGGAAGATGCCTCCGATTTAGGAGACCCAAGGTTTCAGAACCAAAGGTTTATAAAAGCGAGATTCGACTTTACATGGAAATTAGAGCTGTGCTGAAACCAAATTTTACAATTCTGAAGGAGAAAAACGAGAGAGCTAAAATGGCACGCCCCTTAATACAAAGTATGTTGAATGAAAATTAAGCCGGTAATAAACAATATAAAATTGCTAAAATCATTCAAGAATCTGTTCTTTATTTTTATCCAGTCATTTAATTTTTAGTTAAATTAGTCAGTGCCTCTTACCTTCTAAACACCTTTAAATCACCCCTTCCCCTCCCCTTTCCTCTATTCAGCCACCAAAGTGTTGATGTTGACCTAGATCTTGGCATCCAGCGCTGCCCAACACCGTCCTCTCCCTCCATAAACAACAACAAACAAACAACACCCCCATCCCCCTCCCCTTTAACCACACAACATCCGGGAATGACTGAAAATTTTTAGTAGTTTAAAGGGGCGATCGGAGCGGGCAAAACAACATTCCCTCTATCATTCCACCCTTTTGCGGGAAGGCGCCGGCGCCATTAAAGTGTGAGTAACCGGCCAGCAAAACAAAAAATTGCGGCGTATTAATTTGATAAATTAAGGAATTTATTTTAAAATTGAAGTGTTTTTGATAGAAAAAAAACAGGCAATCCATCTCTAATTCTCGAATAAAAAAACGAAAAAATTCCTTCCATTCCAGGCCGAGGAAAGAAGTGTAAAAAAGGAAGGGGAAGAGCTTCTTAAATAGCAAGGATTTATTTTAGACTAGCTACATTAATAAAAATATTTTTTGAACAAAAATCCCTTTTAATAAACAAGCCTCTTTAAAAAACACCCTTAAATAAGGGGCATGTTTTTGATAGAATAAAACAGGCTTCTACTAGGAATTGAGGCCTCAAGGGATGAGAATTAGAAGCTAGGTTATTGCCTTTAATAGATAAATTAAGTAAAGCCTGAATACCAAGGGTATGCCGTGCTAAATACCTTAAATTCCTTAATAAATCCGTCTATATTTCAATCTCCTTATAAGATGCGCTTCTACTAGGTATTGCGGTTGAACCGTTATTATATAGACATAGACGTGGCAATAAACCCGTTAGAAGATTTAATGTTCAGTTCCTTCCATTTGCTAGGCTTTTTATCTCTCTCTCTCTCTCTAATAGAGATCGAGATTTTTGAAAGGCTTGGAGCTGCTTTTTGGTTCTGGGTTTGATTTATTGACCTGGGCTGAATCCTGGGCCTGTATTCCAGGAAAAACCCAGGAAGGTCAAAAATGCCTGGGAAGATTGAATGTTCAGTTCCTGCCAACTGTACAGGAAAAACCCATGTCTTAATCCAGATCCAGCTCGATCTCTACTCTCTAATACGCTAAGCTCTGAGGATTTTTCAAATTTAACTTGTCAGCCTTTTTAAATTCAAATATTATTTTCCCAATTAATTATTATTAATTTTTTCCTTCAAAAACTTTTTCCATTGTTGTCTCATTCATTGTTTTTACTTTTTTCTCTCCTTCTCATTTTCATCATTTTATTGCCATAAATTATAATTAATTTCTTGCGCAATACTCCCAAACAATTATTCTCGTTTCCTCATCATAATTTTTTAAAAAAGGTTCTTGATTTGTTTTTAAACACAAAAAATTCAAAACTGCTTTTCTCACTATTGTCGGCCATTTCTTTCTTTCCACAAAAAATAATTAGGGGTATACGACATTTGCGAACACCGACATTTGCGGACTTTATTTTAAACTACTGTCAGACCTCTATATAAGGTACACCCAATGTTAGACACAGCAAGCTTTCTAAAATTTCTTGACCAATGAATGGGGTTGTTGGCCTAAAATATGTTGGCCACCCTCTATTTAAGGAACGATCTATGGGCCACCCTCTACATAAGAAACGATATTGCCAAGGTATCTTATAATGATGTTCGACTACAAGACCATTCACATGCTCACTTGACAATGTGAAGTATTTTAGGATACTCTCTATTTAAGATACAGTTTATTATAAGGTACATTCTTGACAAGATATTAGCTATAAATGAGGTTAGGGGTTACCTTCGTTATAAGGTACAATCCTTTTAGTTCTAAGGGTGTCTATAAAATCGAGGTTCTATTTTTAGGTATTGGAATATCAAAAATAAATTTTCACTTCTTCAGAAATTTTTTAAATATTTTTTTAATTTCGTGTCCGCAAATGTCTTATGTGCGCAAATGTCGCCTATCATATATTCCTGCAGCAGCGAGTTTAATTTTTTATAAATATTTTGGCTTGGCTGCGGTAAAGGAGAGAAAGAAACGTGCGTTTTGCGAATTTTACAACAAAAAAGGGAAACAATAAAAAATAGCGGCTGAAAAAAGCGAACATTTATGTAAGACAAAAGGAAAAAAAGAGAACGCCCGAATTTAATTAATTAATTAAAAGTCTTCGACAAAAATAAAATTTTTATTATTTTTTAAAGAGAAAAAATTAAAATTTTAATTCAAAAAATAAAAATTATGGTTATTTCTGGCCCTCCACAATCACCACGTACTGGATTGGCACTTACCGATTTACAACAAGTAATGATGGAATTTAGATAATTTAAAGAATATATCTTAAAATAAGGATGACATCATGGGCTAGAAGGGAACTGGGAAGATCATACCTTATAATGGGGTGAATCTTAAATAGAGGGGGATCTTATAATGAGGTGCATCTTATAATGACCAGTATCTTGGATGGGAGTGTCTTATATTGGGGTGAATCTTAAATAGAGGGGGATCTTATAATGAGATGTTTATTAAATAGAGGTGTATCTTATAATTAGGTGTTTATTAAATAGAGGGTATATTATAATTAGGTGTATCTTATAATGAGCAGTATCTTGAATAGGGAGTGTCTTATAATGGGATGAATCTTAAATAAAGGGGGCTCTTATAATGAGGTGTTTATTAAATAGAGAGCATTAGTTAGTCAGCTTTCCCCACCTAGAAACATCTCGATTTAAGATACAATTTTTAAAATTAAGTTGGCCATAGGATGGAGGAGCTTTCAAAGCGATACCTTCAAGTTAATATACACCTCATTATAAGGAATGATTTTCCAGGGATTACCCTATAATGAGGTTCAATTTTATAAAAAATTTAAAATTTTAAAAACCAAAGAAATCTTTTTTAAAGTCAACTTCTGGTTCTTCAATAGATTCAAACACTCTAAACAGTAACAATGGAGGCAATAATAATAATTTAAATGGTTCTTGTTCAATTAGTGGAGGCCTAATTTCTGGGTTAACAATTGCTAGTAATGGGTCCGGAAATTGGTAAATATTTGGAATTAAAAAAATAATTCCTCATTTACCCTTTCAATAATTGTTTACATAGGTCAACTCGCGGTGTAGGAGGTATAGGCGCTGGTTTCTTGTTCTTCTGCCTCCTCTTCACCTTTTCATGTTGGTGGGGGTTTGTTTGGCGGAGATGTTGGTTTACAAATTGGTGGTGGAGGTTTTGGGCAAATTAAGGTATAAATTTGAAGAAATATTAGGTACCACAGTTAAACCTTGCTTACAAATAACCTCTATTTAAGACACACCTCTTTATAAGGACGATCTTTCCAATGGGGATCTATAAGAGAGATCAACAGTAAACCATTCAGAGGCCACTGGACATGAGAAGTCGCCTAACAAATAAGCGCACACCCTCTATTTATGATACGTCTCATTATAAGAGACGAGGTTGCTATAAGAGACGAGATTGGTAAGTGTGGCCCGAATGTAGACCATTCAGATAGTAGAGCATTGGACGGGGAAGGTCGCCTAAGCGATAACCTCTATTTAATACACACCTCATTATAAGGGACTTGATCCAAGGGGTCCAAGGATTTATTCAACTGTAGGTCGTTCATATAGTAAGGCAATGGAAGGGGGAAACTCCCCTCCCCCATAAAACCCCCCATTTAAGATACACTTCATTATAGGTGACCATTTTTAAGTGAGTCTGTGGGTCGACAGCAGATCATTCAGATAGTAGACCATTTAATTATTAAAAAATAATTTTAAAGGGCGGTGGTTCTAGTGGAGGTGGTGGTCTTTTTAATAATTGTGGTTGTTCTTCATCTGATTATGGACTTTTTAAAAAATAAGAGAATAAGAAAATATTTTTTTGGTGTTGTTTTGAAAAAATATATAAAATAAACGTAGGTTTTAATTAAAAATAATCTGGCATTGACACAAATAGAGGGACTTTTTTGTTTTTGCGGATTTCATTTCATGGTGTTTTTGCGGACAAATTTTTCGAAATTAACTTGGCGATACTTTTTCGGACTTTTTTTTTATATATTTTGGGGAATTTTTGCGGACTTTTTAGAGGACATTTTTTGCAGAAATTTTGTATGTACAATTTGCGGCAATTTTTGCAAGCATTTTCGTGGATTCTATTTGCGGACTTTATTTGTGAATATATTTTTGATCCTCAAAAATATTATAAAATTATCCAAAATATATCCACATATTTTTTGTGAACATTTGTTGCGCACTTTTTTGCTGACATAATTTAAAGTACATATTTGCGGACATATTTTTGCGGACAACTTTTAGAACTTTTTTTGCGGACTTCTTTTAAATACAGAATGTGCCATGTCGTTATTAAAATATACAAAATCTGCAAAATTTTTTCGCGGACATGCAAACAAATTTAATTTTTTAAAATATTTTAGATATCTTGCAATTACAAAAATATACCTATTTGTATTTTTATTTGATGATTTTGTTGGCAAGTGAATATACAACAACGATGAGATATTATTATTGTTTTTTTCAGTCTTTCAAAAAATATATATTTTAATTATGTATCTAATATATTTAATCCCAGTTCTTTCTCTTTTTAATTTTATCTTATTAAATATTTTTTTATTTTATAAAGGAAAATGAACAATTAAATTTATTCAATTCGAAATTTATTGAAAATGAAAAACTTAAGTATCCATTATTTGCTTAATTAGTTTTTGTAAAAAATTTAGTAAAATTTAAAAAATAAATATCTAAGACACATTACGTTCCGTCCCCGCTTACGTCGACGAACACAGCAGAAAGTTTATCACTAGGGCTGGGAAAAACATGCAAATGCATGTTTTGTATGCGGATATGCCTTGATGAGAGAAGCTCAAAAATGGTATTTTTACATTGGTCCGAGCACTTTGGGACCCGGTATCTAATGCATATTTTTGCATATTTCGGCCCTTTCGTGCATATTTGCATATCTGTGCATATTTTGGGGAATTTTGCATATTTTTACCAAAAGTTGAGTATATTTTGGCATTGCACTTATCAGCTTGTAACTTTTTAATGAGTGATCAGACTTGATCATCCAATTGGTAAAAAGATACTGCTTATCGAGAGCTTTCGAATGATATAAAATTTATTAAAAATAGTAGATCAAACTTAAAAAAAGTTATGGCCAATCAAAGCTGGCTGCACTCTAATTTTGACACTCTAATGGCCAAAATAAAAGTAATTAATATTGTGGGGGTACGGCCCACTTTGTCGCGCGGCCACATTGTCGCAGAGCCATAACTTGCTTTAATATTTCCGAATCTTTCCAAATTTAGTATTAAACGATTCCTCACATCGAGCTAAAGAGATTGGTACCAAAATTGATAAGGGCCAGAAATTTTTTAGCAAGTTATGGCTCTGCGACAATGTGGCCGCGCGACAATGTGGGCGTGTCCCATATTGTGGAAACTTTTCGTTTTGTAAACTTTATTATGGGAATGTCATAGTGTCAACAAACAAAAGTACAAAAATTTCAATTTTTCAGTGCTGCAGGCGAAAAAAATAAATAGGTAATTTTGTTCCAATTTTTTTAAATTTTTGGCTTGCCAAAAGTATTTTTGGCGTTTTGGGGTTCCAAAAAGTAGAAAACACGACAAACGCATAACTTTAAAAACGGTTAAAAACATCCGGTACTTATTTTCCCCCTTCCAAAGGTCTTTCCCTTAATATTGTACATAATTGTCAGACTCCTCTTCTCAATTTCCTGTCCATTCTTGTTCACGTGTCAAGCTAGACCCTTTATACATTTTAAGAAAAAAGATTTACTGGGTGGGCGGCCAAATAACCAATACGCCACGTCAGAACGTATGGGAACGTTTTGTTGATTGACACGTTTCTTTACTTCTTAGTGTTTTCGGATTTTCTGACATGAAAAAAATTTCTAAGCAATTCATTTTGAATATTTTTAATTTTTAGATTTAAAACGATTAAATAAAAATGACTTTAACAATTACTGGTCTAGCAGAGAATGAAGCATTTAGAACTTTGGCTGATCAATCTAGAGAACTAAATATGATGGAAGAATTCAAATCTGATCCAAAACGTGCAGAAAAGTTTACTTTAAAATTGTTGAATTCAAATGGAGGTCTTCAACTTTATTTTGATTTTTCAAAAAATATAATTGATGATTCAAAGTTTAAACAACTTATTGATATTGTGGGTATATTTTTTAATTAGGTATATGTATTTAAGGGTCGAAGTGTTCCCCCGGTTCCAAAAACGATTATGGCCTACGATTCTGGCTCTTGGTAAAATTTAGTTGTGCCACGGTCTATGATTGCGGTTTGTGGTTTCTCTAATCAGTTTTTGCAAACGGGAGCCTTTATGCTTGAGTTTGATCCCTGGAGAAAGGATCAGTCTCACCAAGAGCCATGATCCCTCATGTCAGTTCGCCTAGCCCTTGTGCATGTACATGATTTCATCAGCGATAATCTCTTGAAAAAAACCTGCGGAAAGACTGGACTTTTGGAAACTAAAAAACAACACATTTCTGTTTTACATTATTTTTAAATCTAATTTTTAGGCGCGTCAAGCTAATGTGGAACAATGGCGTGACAAAATGTTTTCTGGTGAACATATAAATTTTACAGAAGGCCGTTCTGTTTTACACGTTGCATTGCGAAATAGAGAAAATAAACCGATTTTAGTTGATGGAAAAGATGTAAAGAGATTATATTTATTTAAGAGTATTTGTAACGATTTTTGCTTTTGCGGACGATTTTTGCGGATTATTCTTCGCATTTCTCTTGATTATTCTTGGAGTTCAAAATGCAAACCTGATATAAAAAACTTTTTAAATAGTTCTGGGAATTCCCTTTTAAATAATAATACCGACTTCGTCCATTTTGAACCAGGAACTAAGAAGAAAAGTTCACAAAAAATAATCCGACGATTGTTTTTGACCCGAAAAATTAGCTCGGCCCCTATATGATTTTTCAAGTTTGTGGACCTTTATATCGTGGTCAACAGTCATTTCTCCACTGTTATCGAATATATAAATCGACCCATTTCGGACAAGTCCTTGACTAACAATAAACTTTTCCGCGTGCACCTCAATCTTTATAAGTATCCATTTTAAATAATCCGAAAAATAATTTTTAAAGGTAATGCCTGATGTTAATGCTGTTCTTAGACATATGAAAGAATTTTGCGATCAAATAATTAGTGGCCAATGGACTGGTTATACTGGTGAAAAAATTACGGATGTTGTTAATATTGGAATTGGTGGTTCTGATTTGGTATCTATTTTTAATGATTTTTTAAGATTTTGTACCTAGCTACACCGTTTTTCTCTATTTTTGCCCAACTATACTAAAAATTTCCTCTGATTACTTCAGTATTATTTTCCCTAGTATTTGTTTTTTTTACCAAAATTTTATGATCAGAGCGGAAGCCTCTTGGTGCGGTTGTTTATAAAAGCATCATCCACCACGTTTAGGTGATAAGCGATGACTTTTTTGTTTGTAAATTTCTATGGTCTATCCTATAAAATTAGGCTTGGACATCTCTCCCGTTGTCCCAGCTTAAGTACTCAATTAATTTACATCTTCCACTTTTCTAACGTTCAATTTTATTTAACAAAAATTTTATTTAGGGCCCTTTAATGGTCACTGAAGCTCTCAAATTCTATCAAAAAGGCCCAAATGTGCATTTTGTCTCCAATATTGATGGAACCCATTTGGCGGAGGTTTAATTTAATTTTTTAAATGAAAAATTATTTTTTAGGTTCTTAAAAAAGTCAATCCAGCAACCGTTCTTTTCATCATTGCTTCAAAAACGTTTACAACACAGGAGACAATTACAAATGCTGAATCTGCTCGTGAATGGTTTTTTAAATTTTTTTTGAATTTTTCAATTTTTTAAGGTTTGTGACGAAAGCAGGCGATGCTAAACATGTTGCCAAACATTTTGTGGCGCTTTCTACAAATGCAACTAAAGTCAAGGAATTTGGTATATTTGTTAAATTTTTGTTCCTAGAGTCTAAAAATCCCCTAAATATTTCGGTATTTTGAGCAATATAAGTTTACTTTCGTCTGGATTAGGGTTGTCTGTTCTTGAAACATTTCCGGAACCAAACCGAAAAATCCTCTTTTCTTCGGTTTGGTTCTGAACCAACGACCCTAGTCTGGATCCTTCCTTTATCCTTATCCTATTGAGACTGCAAGAATAAAAAAGGATATACAACCTATTTTATTTTGAGGTATTTCTGAAGAGAATATGTTCGAATTTTGGGATTGGGTTGGTGGTCGTTACTCTCTTTGGTCTGCAATTGGTCTTTCAATTGCTGTTCACATTGGATTTGAGAATTTTGAACAATTGCTTGACGGTGCTTTTCTAGTTGATAAACATTTTTGTCAAACACCACTTGAATCTAATGTATATTTTTTTATTTTTTATATCTAGGGTTGTTGATTTAAATCCAAGTATTTTTGCTTTCGGCTTTAAATTAACAGATCTATTCCTAGCAAAACTAATGCTTGGTAAGAGCGAGGCCGAATCCAGAAAAACAATTTCTTGATTCACGTATTGAGAAAAGAAAGTTTGGCTGGATTTCGAAACTCGTCGGATCGTGTTTCGTGTTGAAAGAACATCGGGTTTTTCGAATGACCCGGACATCTCTCGTACGAAGTACGAGCATGAGTATGAAACAAAATCAGTTTCAATGCATGGTTTCGGATATCCGGAGATTTTTAGAGTCAACAACCCTATTAAGATAACTTAATAATTAAAAATTTTTTATAGATTCCTGTAGTTCTGGCTGTTTTGGGCATTCTCTACATAAATTTACATAAAGCTGAAACACTTGCTTTATTGCCCTATGATCAATATATGCATCGCTTTGCTGCCTATTTTCAACAAGGAGATATGGAAAGTAATGGAAAAAGTGTTTTGAGGTTTTTTGATTTTTAAAGAATTTTTTTTTAATTTTTCATTAAAGAAATGGCTCTGGAACTTTGTTACAAACAGGACCAATTGTTTGGGGAGAACCTGGGACTAATGGACAACATGCCTTTTATCAATTAATTCATCAAGGAAAGCATCTAATTCCCTGCGATTTCATTGCACCAATTCAAAGTTTGAATCCTATTAGTGGAGGTCTTCACCATACGGTTTCTTTAATATTTTGGATTTAAATTATGTTAGGGTTGTCTTTGAGTAGATCAGGTGCATCCGATAAGCATGCATATGCTTAAATTTCGATATTTCTGAAAAAAATTTCGTCGTCGATTTTTTTATTTTTCTTTATTTTTAACGAAGCTCTGTCTTACATTAAGCGCGAATATTAAGTAAAAGCTCTTGGAAAATTTTTTGTGTCTGATGTAGATAATATAAGGGCATTTGTACAATAATTTGACTTACACGGAATATAAAAAATTCTTACAAAGAGCCCTTTTTCCGATTAAGGCTTGTAGGTACAAGGGATCATCCCAAACTATAACAAAATGGATGGCCCATTTCCTCTTGCCATTTTTTGGCATTTTGTTACGGAATATGAAAAAATTTCTCAATTATATATTGTTTCATTTCACAGATTTTACTTGCCAATTTTTTGGCACAAACTGAAGCTTTAATGAAAGGAAAATCTTCTGAAGAAGTAGAAAATGAACTTAAGCAATCTGGAATGGGCGAAACAAAAATTAAAGAAATTTTGCCACACAAGGTTCTCTTCCTAAATTAAATTTATTTAAATTAAAAAATTTTTATTTAAAGGTTTTTGAAGGCAATCGACCTACAAACACTTTACTTTTGCCTAAAATTACTCCAAATACATTGGGCTCTTTAATTGCAATATATGAACATAAAATTTTTGTTCAAGGAATTATTTGGGGAATTAATTCTTTTGATCAATGGGGGTTTGTTTTTTAAGTTTATATCAATTTTTGACTTTAATAAGTTACTCATCTTTTTCCTTTCCCAATTTCTTCTTTTGCCAGCCAAATTAAAAATTTATTAAGAACTTTCACGAGTAGGGTTATCGGTTCTTGGGAAATCTTAGGTCCGAAACCGTGGCTTCGTTTGGAATCGAACCGATCTTGAGCTCGAAGATTTTTCTATCCCAATAATTAGTCGATAAGTGATGATGGGGAGAAGAAAAAAGATGGACAATAAAGTTAAGAAATTTTTCAAAAAATTTTTTTTAATTTTTAAAGTGTTGAATTAGGCAAACAATTAGCTAAAGTAATCCAGTTAGAATTACAAAAAGAAGACAACGAACCAATAACTACACATGACTCTAGCACTAATGCTTTAATTAATTTAATTAAAAATTACAAGGATTGAAGAAGAAAAGAAGGAAGAAAAAATTTTATAGGAAGAAATATGAAAAATAAGTTTAAAAAATTATTTAAATTAGATTTTATTTAATATTTTGACGAGGGGGAACATTTAACTGTCAACAAAAAAGTTCTTATTTTTCGGTAGAGTTCAATAGAGAACCCCTAAACTTTTTTATTCGACGAGATAAGCTTTCTTGTAAAATGAATTTGGGTTATGAATTTGGGTAATATCAGTTCCTTTAGAGTTTAAAATAGAAATATAAGATGAGAAAAAGCAAAAATTTGAAGCTTCGACTATAGCGACGTGAAAGGTTGAGGGGTCTAATATCGAGTATTGTTTAAAAACAACTTCTTGTTGGCAGTAAATGTTGTTCTTTTCTAGAAATTTTCAGGCTTTCAAACTAATGGAGAACAAATCTTTGACATACTTGATTGTGACGGTATATTCGATCAAATTTTCCCCCTGCTAAAACTGCTCCACGTATTTTACCTGTCCCTCCACTCCAACTGCCACACAATCAAGTATGCCAAAGATTTGTTCTCCACTAGTTGAATAGGATGACGATATCTAGAAAAGAACAACATTTACTGTCATCAAAAATTTATTTTTTTGAAAAACAATAATTGGGATGAGTTATGGTCCGGCAAACGGAAAAAATCTTGTTAACAGTTAAATGTTGTTTCCCTTTTTAGCTTTACTTAAAAACACGTTAAAATTATATTTTAAAAATATTTATTAGTTAAGACTGGTATTTTTCTAAAATAAACTTTATTTTTTATTAAATTTAGAACAAATTATTGTTGAATAAAACGAATAAAATTTTTCCTTATTTTTTCTTAAAAGTTTTCCTTGCTTTCTAATATTTCAAATTTTATTTGGAAAATATTTTTTGCATTTTTAATAATTTAAACGAACAAAAATCTTTTGAAATGGCTGGTGTTGCTTTACGTCGATTAATGACAGAATATAGACGTGAGTGAATAAAAATTATTATATTATGGTAAAAGGTTTAATTTAGAATTTTTAATTTTTCTTTGTTATATTGTAGACTTAATGTCGAATTAGAGATGAATCGAGATCTTGCAAATTAATGTGAGAGGTCTCTCCAAGTTGAGATTTCTTTTGAGTTCTTGCCTTGGTCCATTCTCTAATCGATGTGCATTTTTTGACCTTAATTGAGTTCCCTTCTTACATATGCCCTCTGGGTATATTTTTCTACATTGGGTAAGCTAACAATAAGTCGTAGCCCATTCTAACAAGCTGATTCGAATAGACAAATTGGTAACCTAGGATGAATTTTGGAAAAAGTTATGACTTTCTCGGGTCGGGATCGATATATTTAACCGGAACAGCGGCTTTAAAATTAATTCCGAATTGTAGCCGGACCATGGTACACAAATTAGCTATAAAAACATAAATTTTCTCTAGAAATTTAAAATCTTTTTTTATTCAGAATTAGTTCAAAACCCAACAGAAGGAATTGTAGCCGGACCAAAGGACGAGGAAAACTTTTTTGAATGGCATTGTCTAATTGCTGGGCCGGTAGGGACTTGTTTTGAACATGGACTGTTTCCAGCAAAGTTGACATTTTCTGAGGTTTTTTTAATTTTTTAGAAGACATTTTCCTAAACAATTTTTAAGGACTATCCACTAAGCCCGCCAAAGATGCAATTTTTGTGTGATATTTTCCATCCAAATATTTATCCAGATGGGAGAGTTTGTATCAGGTCTGTTTGTAGATTATTTAGTTAATTTTAACTTTGATTAACAAATTTTTGGGAGTTTCGTCTCCGAGATGGGTCTCCCCAAAATTTTTGATGGGAGGCTTCTCCTGTGGACAGCATGACTAGCGTGGGTCGATCCAGACCCGAAAAATTATAGATATCTGAAATTGTTTGGATACCAGTTCCGAATCCGAGTATTTTCCAGAATCCACTAACCCACGGCTAACCGGTCTTAACTTGGATAGATAGGTTATGAAACCTATAGTTTTATATTTTGAAAATGAAGATTGTGATGGAGGCGAAGATTCCAAAAGTTTAGGAAAAATTTTAATGATACATATTTTAATCTTTTCGCGTCATCTTGAGATAAATAAATATTTATTTTTCAGTATTTTGCATACTCCCGGAGGTAATAAATTTTCCTTCTAAATTTTGTTCAAAATTTCTATTTTGGCAAGATGATCCAACAGGATATGAGACTTCTGCAGAGCGATGGTCTCCAGTCCAATCAGTCGAAAAAATATTAATTTCTGTTGTTTCTATGCTTGCTGGTTTATCTTTTAAAATTTTTGAAAATTTTCATAAATTTTAGAACCAAACGATGAGAGCGCCGCAAATGTGAATGCAGCAAAAATGTGGAGAGAAGATAGGGAACAATTCGAATTAACTGCCAATAAATTGGTTAGAAGTACACTTGGCTTCCCTATTAATCAACAACAACAAAAGGTTTTGGAAGCGTCAATATCTTCATAAAAAGAATTTTTCTGGTTAATTAAAATTAAATATTTTTTGTCAAAATTTTTTTGAAAAATTTTATTAAAGGATATTAAAAGATTAAAGGATAAAAAAAAGATACATGTTCTTTCCAACCCCGGGACAAGGCACCATTTACTGATGTATTTTCGTGATTTCAAAAAGAGTGGGGAAATGGGATTTATGTCAGTTAGGCTTTGAAAAATACTCATTTTGTGTGATGATTTTTGCCAAATTCCTGACCTTTAATCAAGAAATCCTGAAAAAATCGAATCCGGGAAAATCTAAGAATTGACAAATGTTAAAATTTGGAAAAAAGACCTTAAAATTTGAAATTTTCTGAGAAAAGCTGAAAATTTTTTCGGCAATCTTCCTTAAATTCACCTTTTTTAATTTAGAATTTATACATTTTTTCCACAAAAGCGTTAATATAGTAAAATCTCTACCTTGACGATCGTTCACTAGTTTATTATTGTGATAACGTAGAAAATGGGAGTCGGTCGGAGGGAATAGAAATAGGAGAACCATTAAATGTTAAAACCCAGAGAATTTTGAAAGTAGGAATTCAGAAATCGAAGTAATTTTTCTTTTCGTTTTTTATATAAACGATCGTCTTCAAAGGAAAAAAATAAATTTTTTAAATCAAAGAATATTTTAAAAAAACTTTCATAAATAACGTCCAAAATTTTTGTCCATTTAACGACTTCGAGTATATTTGCCCCACATGTGAAGAATAAATACGCTGGCAATGAATACAAGTGACATGACTAGAACAGGAACAGGTCCACTAAAAAGATTGGGAAATTTTTAAAGAAAATTTAAAGTTCAAACATTTTCAATCCAGTAGAGTCCTCAGTGTAAAAACGCCAAAGTCCACCACTATTTGGTCCTCCAGCTGTTGTTCGAGCTCGTGAATTTGTAGTTGTTCCTCCACGACTGAAATATTCCGAATAGAGATCAAGATTTTTAAAAAGCCTGGGCTTGGACTGCTACAATCAGTCAGGGCGAGAAACCAAGTCTGGTCCCAGTCTGGTAGCTTTCCAGTCTGGTAACCAGTCTGGTAGCTTTCTGGGAATAGAAACAGGATTGACGTCAGATCTAAGACCTTATAAAGGTCAATGGGTCATTTTTAATAAACCACGTAATCTTAGAGTATATTTGCCCTCAATAATGGAAAACCCCGAATTTTAATTGATTGATTTTGGTTTCGTGCTTTGGCCAGATTCCTGAGCATAGGGGTATACGTAAAACAAGGCTCGATTGTATTCCAACCCATTGACCTTGGCAAGAGCCAAATGAATCGGAGTCAAAACCCCAAGAACACGCCTAGACTCGGGTTCTGAGTACAATGAGCGTAGCTTCTCGTCCTGTTCCCTTTCAGATGATTTGTCCTATTTAAAAATTATACCGTTGGCGAACGACACCAGCAGCAGAACGGGGCACAACTTTACCGCCTCCTGGAGTTTTTGTAGTTTCTGCCTAAATTTAAGAATTTAGTGAGAAAAAGTTCAATTAAAAAATATACCATTTTACCAAAGAATTTTTAATTAATTAATTGAAGGTTTTGAATAATTTAGAAATAAAAAATGCTAAAAAAATTTTTAATTATTAAATTACAAATTTAATTTAAAAAAAATTTTTAAAAGAAATCCAAAGATTAAAAGGAAAGTAAGAGAAAAAAAATCGAAGAGAGAAAACTGCAAATAAACTGCAGAGAATATCGTGCTAAAACAAAATTTGAATTTTTCAAAACATCAAAAGTCAAATGGTCCATAAGGGAAAATTTTTATAAATAGTCGTTTTACCCACAAGTGAATGAATTTTTTAATCAGTCATCAAATTTGTTCAATCCAGTCAGTTAGGAGGTTCTATTGAGGATTTAATGAGAAAAATTTAATGCGATTAATTTAGTGAGAAAATTAAAAAACTTTAGAAGAAGACAAGATCAATCCAGAAAAGTTTTAGTCGAGAAACTGACCACAACGGATCAACACAAGTCAAGATTGTAGGAAATTAAATGAGTTGAAAATTGAAGTAGACTAATTGTTGAAACTTGGAAATTTAGAAATTTCAAAAAAATTTTCAAAATCGGAGGAAAACGTCGAAAATACGAATTTCTACACACACACATCTGAAAGAGAAGAGACTTTGATTGTATCAAGCACATAAACTGCTACATATTTAATTCCTAAGGCTTTTCAATAGATGGCGTGGCGTAATGGCTAACATATCAGGCCGGTCTACTGAAGATGCTGATGTTGCTCCCAGCCGCCGAATAACCTTTGGCACTAGCTAAATGAGAGAGCACTAGCTGGAGGCTCTGCTTTACTATCGTTAGAACAATAAAAAGGGATTAGGTCAATATAATCATTTAAAAACTAGGAAGCTTTCTTCCTTAAAAATTCAATCAATTACTAATTTTTATTTTAACAAAAAAAAACAATTTTACATTAAAATATAACCTATAAAATGTTGACGAAAATTTATTTTTTATCCCACTCTTCTCATTCAGAACATTAAACTTTCTCCCTTTTCAATTTATTCTGATTCTTCCATATATCGGTATTTAATGTCTTTCCACTGCTTTCCTGAAAAGTAAAATAAATTTTAAAAATCTTCCCCTATAGCCTTCTAAAAGGCTCAAAATGGTCAGACTAGGAATTTTAAAAAATATTTAAAAATTACCATAATTTTTGTAATCCCAAATGAATTGTCCAAATTTGTTTATCTAAAAAAATATTTTTTAATTAAAATAATTTAATAAAATCGGTTCAGACTAGAAATAAAGATTTTTGAAAAGCCTGGGCCTGTTCCTTGCTGGGCTTGATTTATTGACTTGGGTTGGATCCTGGACCTATAGTCCAAGAAAACCCCAGGCCCAGGAGAAACCCAGGAAGATTAATGGTTAACAATTGAGTGGAGGAAAGCCTGTCCTCAGGTGTCTATCTTGTATGTGCGAAGTTAGCCTCTGAAAACTGAGATGCCCTCCCCGGCAAATCCAGGTCTCCGACCCCAAAGAGGAAAAAATAAAAAATCCGTATAAAGGGGCAGCAACCTATCCTAGTATAAACAACTGAACTTTTTGTTACTACAGGTATGAAAAAGGCCTACCGACTTGACTAGTTTTTTGAGGGTATTTTATTATTGGGTGGATTGCTCCGTCACCAAAAATTATCCTCGGTTAATTATCCAAAAACTTGAAAAAAATTTTTTTCTAATAAACCTGTACTCACATAAATATCCAAAAATATACCACCACCAGCGGAGAACAACAAAAGTGAAGAGAAACGTCTACCAAAAGTTCGATAGAAAACTCCACCAATTCCCATTATTATTTTTGAGAAAAATAAATATTCTATATAGCTGCAAAAAAAATTTTTTTAATTAAAAAATAATTAAAAAATATACATAAAAATTAAATATTTATAAAATAAAAATCAAAGAAAAAAGATTTTTTTCTCATTTATTCAAAAAAACCAAAAAAAAATTTTTTTAATAAGTAAAGTATTTAATTCATTTTCTATACAAATATTTAAAAAAGAAAGCAAAATAATTGAATTCAGGAACTTTGGTTAGACTCGGCTAATGCCTGACAAAGAGTTTATTCAAAATTAGGGTTACCCACAGGGATTGCGAGTTTGGCTAGGAATGAACGAGGAAAAAGTATTTTGTTGTAAAACGCCAGCACCCTATAAGAAGTTGATTTTTAATAGTTAAATAGCCTTAAGACGGTGGTAAACCAAGAGATTTTCATTTGGTGACCTTGTTCAAACGACCGGGTCATTCGCCCAGTCCTATGATACGGGATCAGGATATGAAGAAAACCAACGGCTATACAAATGAGACCAAAATTCCATTGTAACCAAAATTCCGGGCATCAAATATGTATAATTATGTAGGTAAATAGCGATAAAAATTATAAACATAAATACGAAATTTAAAAATCTTTGGAAAAAGCTCGAAAAAAATTTCTAAAAAAAATTTCAGTAATTTTTCAATTATTTATAAAAGATTTTCAGTGTTTGTTTTATTTATCGAGCTTTAAATTTTAATACAAATATGAATTTTTAATTCCCAAAAAATATTTAAAAAATTGGTACTACTGCCGTAAATAAAAGTTTAATTGGATCAGACACAGTCCCGCTTAAAGGGTCACAACATTTCAGAGTTCACAGAATCGAGATAATTCAGGTTTCATCGACACAGCTTGACGAGACGCGTCGAATGAGCTATCACTTGCTGTTACTTTATAAATGTAGAAAACAAGATCCCGAGTCGTGCAAGGGCAAAAGTCAGTCGGAAAAAACTGTCTTACTAAAACCCTGTCCAAATGAGTTGAACGGACCCAAAAAAGTTTGGATGGCCGAAAATTTTGAAATATCCGAGGATTCCACAGAAGCAGCAAGTGAACTCTAACCCACGACCTTTGTAATGACCCCATAAATTCAGAAAGTATAGGAGAAAGAAAGGGGGAGCAGTAATACCAAAAACAATTAAAAAAAAACTTTTAATACTTTTGTGTAGCCATTCTCCTTTCATAAGCATTTTTGCACATTTCTCCATTCATCATTGTTTCACAAAGTGGCCAAAGTACACAACGTTCTTCATCACTATAACAAAGAACCAAAACGGTTAGAATAAATATAGCAAGGCAAATATAGCAAGGTCTGAATTAAAAAATTTTTAATAAAAAAATGCTAGAGTATCGCTTGTGTGGAGGGAAGTTGGTTTCGGAAAATTTTTTGGTTAGACACAAGCCGGTAATCAAAAACCGAGACAAAAACTCAAAAAACCGAGCCAAAAACTAATCTCAGTTTAGTACCAACAGCCATACTAGTCAAAACCAGATGATGCCCTGAGGACATTTTCTAGTGTAACAGAGACTGTTTATCCCAATATTCTTATAACAAAGCCCAAAGGGGTCTACTTCTGTCCTTACAAAAAATTTAAAAAATAACTTACCCAAGAGGACTCGAACCCAGCCCAAATAAAAGAATCAAGGTTTTAAGTTTCCGATCTCTTAAGTTAATTACCGATACTCCCCCCCCCTTCTAACAAAAAAAAATAAATTTAAATAAACCTTCTTTCTAAAACAAAACCAGCAATATAAAACCACAAAAAGAGTGCTTGATCAATTAAAAATGCTGGATGAACTAATTGTTTAGGTATTAAAAGTATAGGCATTAACCATTGAAGACAATACATTATTGAAAATAAATTTTTGTTTAAAGATTAAGTTGAGTTGATTGAATCTAAAAAATTATTTTAATTTTTGCAACCATATGAACAAATTGAAAAACAAAACAATTCTTGATTTTACGGAACGTCCCACATCAGTCCCGCCATTTCAGTCCCCACCTATATGGAGACATTTCAGTCCCCATGTGATTTTTATTGTTGAACTGCATACGGGATTATTTCAAAAATGTTGCGGGATCAGCTTGGCCCCCTATGGTTTTCATTTTTAGGTGCCTATATCTCAGCGAGTTTTCTTCTCTGGCAAAAATTTTTTTCCATATTTGATCCCTCCAAACATCCGTTTAGATCCCTCCAAATCCATCGATATCCTTATTGATCCCTCGATCTAATGTACAAGTCCCTTGATGCCCACTTTAATCCCCAAAATTCTTTATTTTTAAAGTTGTTTTATATATTTTTCACACGGGGACTGAAATGTCCCCATATAGGTGGGGACTGAAATGGCGGGACTGAAACGGCGGGACTGATGTGTCCCCTACCGTTGATTTTACGGAACGTCCCACTTGTGTACCGGCCGTTTGTGTACCCGGCCATATTTTGGGCCATAACTTTTTTGATGCTTAACCGACTTAAATGATTAATATATCAATCGAAAGCCCTGGATGTGCAGATTATTTTCGCCAACAGGATTGATTTGATCAGATCAAGGTATAAAAAGTTATAAGTCGATAAATGAGCTCAATCGTTATTTTGATCTTTATCTGTCTATAACTTTTTGTATGATGATCTGATCTAATCAATCCTATTGGCAAAAATAATCTGCACATCCAGGTCTTTCGATTGATATATAAATTATTTAAATCAATTAAGAGACGAAAAAGTTATGGCCAAAAGTATGGCCAGGTACACAAACGGCCAGTACACAATGATCCCCTACCGTTGATTTTATGGAGGCTCCCTGACAATACGTCAGCGGACAATTGGTCAGTGGACAATCTAATCTTTCTAAAAATATCCCAAATAGGTGACAAAAAGTGAAAAAATCATAAAAACATCCAAAATATTTTAAGTTACAAAACGCTAAATAGGTTCAAATACGTGGAGCTAACACCTCCCCGTAAACAAAAAATTTTTAAGAAATAGGGATCGCTAAGGCTTCCACTCGTCTACCAATATTTTTACAGATTACCGTAAATGCTCTAATTAAGGCCAGGCTCTATTAGAAGCCCATATCTAATATAAGCCCACCCAAAGAGACGCATTGAATTTTTTGATTAAAGTCCCCCCCCCTCTAAAATATACAATAAAATACAAAATTCCTTTATAAAATCATCGTCAATTATCGATGGAATTTAACATTTCTCATAACTTCCCCCGTCAATATACATTGAGTTTTGGTAAATAAAAACCAGTCAGCTAACGACCAACCGGCGCCAACCAAAACTAGCTCACAATAATATTTATTTATGTATACAATTCCTTCACCAAATTGTCTGTAAAATAAGCTTAAGAAATAATAATAATATTTTTAAAAATGTATTAAAAGATACTCTCTATTTAATAAACACCCCATTATAAGATCCGTCTATTTGATATACAGGGTTTAAAATTTGGTTGTTCACTAGATGAGGGATGTCTAGACAATAACACAAACTATTAGGATATCTACTGTCTTATGTTGGTGCTCGGTGTATGGCGGGATATGGTGAGGGATGCTTTTGGTTCCCGCAATTCTGGAAACCGCGGAATTCCTTCTCCGGCTACCGTGAGATCCCTCCGAGGATTATTCCCGCGGGATTCTTTCCAAAGTTTTATGATAACATTCCCCGCCTTTTGGTCAAATCTCGTTACCCCACTGATATGCTCAGCTTAATCTACGCTTTTTCGGTCCAAAGGATGTACTACATAACAGGGATGATCCGCTTCCGCAACCGCTTTCCGCCTTCCGCAGAATTCTGCTTTTTTACTCTTCCGCGCCCCGCGTTCTGTCTTCCGCTTTTTAAAATTGAGAATTATCCATCCCTGCTACATAACGAGAAAAAGATTTATTTTTAGACAAATTCCAATAAAAAATTTTATTTGTCGATAGAAATGACATTTACGTCTATCAGCCTTTTTTGAATTAATCATTCACATTTTTATGTATTTTTTTTATTTTTTTTTTACATTCTTTTTTTAATTTAAAGAATTTTAATATATTAAATATTTTTGCGCATTCTTTTAAAGAAAAATAATTTATTGAGTAATTGTTTGTATTTTTTTAAAGGTTAAATCCTAGAAAAAACCCCCCAAAATCAAAAATCCTATCTTTCATATTTATTTAAATTTAATTTCCTTTTTCTATTTGCATTTTTATGACAAACATGAATTTTTAAAAATTTTATTTTTTTAATATTTAGAAAATATTTTTATTAAATTTTCAAGAAAAATCAATTTTAATTTTAATTTAAGACCAGAAAAAAATTTTTTAATAAAGGATTTTTGATTTTTCGGTAAACCATAGCTAATGCTCCAATTTATATTTTGGTAAAAAATTTTTAACTCCATTTAAAAATAGTTATGAATTTTTTCTAAAACTGGGAGAAATCGAAGTGGGTGTAAACCCTTTTCCTAGGGTTATGTCGGCGCCGCCGCTACCCGGATAACCTTACCATTGAATTTATTCTACAGGCCCAGGTGGATTACCTGAAACCTGAACTCCTTCAAAAATACAGCCAGCCTATGACCTAGAAATTTTCATTCTTCTATCACTGTATACCAATCTATTTTTAGACTCTAGGTACGAATACGAATTTTGGTACGAGTGTCTTTCCGAATTTCCGTCTTTTCTCGTGGTTCCAATTTTTATGCTTCCCCTTTCGTTTTCGTTTTTAAAATCTGTTTCAGCACACTCTTGGTATCTTATATTTAATATAGTCCGCCTATAATTAACTTTTCAATTAAAACCAAAAACTTTTTGGTCTTTAACCAAAAAAAATTTTCTTTAAAAAATCCCCCCCCTTTTTTTTCTTTTCAATTTTCCTTTACAATTTTTATTTTTTCTTCTTTTACCAAAAAAAACATTCAATTTAGCATTAATGGTTTGCCTCCCCTTCCTCCTTTCTTTTAACTAAAAACAATTTCTAAAAGGCTTCTCCTTTGTAGCTTCTCCTTTTTCTGCCAAAAAAAAATTTTTTTTATTTTTCAAGAAACACGCATTTATTTGTTAGAAGAGAGGAAAAAAAATATTTTTTAAGAAAAAAATTTTTTTTTCTTTTCTTTTAAAAATGCCCAAAAATGTGTATTTTACTAATAAACTTGAAGAAAAACCAAAAAAATAAAGTGGGGGGAAAGACTAAAATTAAAAAGAAAGAATAAAAATTAATTGAGAGAAAGAGAGAGAGAAGGGGTACAGCAGGGCGCGCGGCCATAACGGCGCAAAGCCGTAACTTGCTTCAATTTTCCCGAATCTTAACAAATTCAATTTTAGACGATTCCTCTCATCGAGCTAAAGAAATTGGTACCAATATTGATAAGGGTCAGAAATTTTCCAGCTAGTTATGGCTCTGCGCCGTTATGGCCTCGCGCCTACTTGGTCGTGTCTCTGAGAGATGGGTATCCCTAAAAAATAATGGAAACTATAAATTAAATGAATGACTAGAATCGAAATTCGAAATCAAATTGAATTTTACACAGAAAAAGTCAATACGGTCCCGGGTTCCTAAAAAAGACGAGCAGGCCCAGTATATAATATAGGCGATTTCTGGTTTCGTTTTAAATTAAAGTTCGGACTAGACATGGGCCCCTTTAAAGATTGAAAATTTTTGTTAACTTGGTAGTATTTTGTCTGGATATAGAGCGAAAAAGAAAAGAAGGGAGAGGGAAGGGGGATAAAAACTAAGAAAACAAGCAAAACAAAAGCGTAGAAAAAATGCCATTTTAAGTTGGAAGCCTTTAAAGAAAGAAGCCTTTTTAAAAAATATTTTCTTTCATTTTCTTTTTAGTTTAAATATGTATAGCTAATTAGAGCTATATAAAAGTCAAACAAAAAAATTAAGAAGGTCCCCTTTTAAAAGATTTTTTGGCGACACTTGTAAAAGTCCCGGAAATATTT
Organism: Meloidogyne arenaria; assembly: GCA_036172955.1. Lineage (NCBI taxonomy): Eukaryota > Metazoa > Nematoda > Chromadorea > Rhabditida > Meloidogynidae > Meloidogyne > Meloidogyne arenaria. The sequence goes on along the minus strand of JARQAB010000012.1, from coordinate 7,410,827 downwards.
TATTTTCCACTGTGTTCTTTAAAAAAAGGTTTCATTTATTTAATATACACCCTTGCCTTTTTCTTTAAAAATCTTCAAATTGTTTAAAGAAAAGACAAAAAATATTTGGTTAATTAAGGAATTATTTAAACATGGGGCTGGGCACCCTGACCAGAGGGGGGGGGGGGGGTTATGGCCCTGACCAGAGGTGGAAAAAATTCCGAAAAAAAAATTCCGAAAAAAATTCCGAAGACTTTTGAGCCAGTTCCGATTTCCGGCTCTTCCGATTTCCGACACCTTTGACTGTTCCGACTCACCACTGGTCCTGATCCTTGTATTTTTGTAAAGCATATAGCTATTGTAAAGCGTATATGTGCAGGAAGCGATGTGGTGTAATGAACAACACGGCAGTCCCCGGCCACCGGATCACTTTTTACAGTATCTGAAGGAGAAATCTGCTTTACCTTTTGAAAAGACATTCTTTCTTTACGAAACCTCAGGCCTATAAAAAAACTCTGAAAGGCCAGGAAATCTGAAAAATATCAAATCCATTTAAATATTAACGTCAAAATTCAATTTAGCAGGCCAAATTAAATTAATTCTTTAAAAAATCCACGTTAGATTTACCAAATCGTAGGATACTTTTGTTGTTGAAAAGTTCCCTCTAAAGAATTTCTCTAGCCAAATTCCTCCTAGTTATATCCCTCCTAAATCCATCTAATCCAAGTATATCTCTTTGACTTTCAATTTTTCTTAAAATTGTTGACAACATTTTTTAATCAATTTTGGTATTTAAATATTTTTTAATGGCTTCTTTAAAGCCTTATATTTATTTTACTTGTACATATTTAATTTGAAAAAGAGAAAGATTTAATATTTAAAATGGGCTATTAGAAGATTAAAAGGAAAAAAGAGATTAAGTAAATATTTAAAAATATTAAATCTTTTTTTAAAGGTCTATATTTTAATTTAATAGAGTCAAATCTCTTTTAAAAGTACACCCTTTGGGGCTGAAAAGATTGTCTCTTATAAAGAGCGTCTATTAAATAGAAGGTGTGTCTCTTATAACGAGCGTCTATTAAATAGAGGGTATCCCTTGGGAAGCTCCTCCACTCTGTGGGCCAACCAAATTTTTAACAAGTATCTTAAATTGAGGTATCTTATACAGAGGGTTTCGCTTTTAGCCGAATTTTCATCTTTTAGTGTTTCACTTTCGTTTTTAATTTAATTTCGTTTTGTTGCCTTTAGCCTTTTAAGATTTATTTTCGGCTAAACACTAGTTGGACCTCTATTTAAGGTACCCTCACTATTAGACAACTCTCTATTAGACAACTCTCTAGTATAAGCTGCACCTTAATTTAAGAAATCCCTCTATTTAAGATACAGCTCGTTATAAGGGAGAATTTTTCAGAACTCCTCTATTTAAGATACAGCTCGTTATAAGGGACCATTTTTTCAACCCCAAAGGTGCATCTAAGAACGAGGTTTTGAAAGCGTCCCAAAAATTATTTAAAAAAAAATTTATTTATTTAATTAGTTCCATTTCCCCCTTTTTTTTTAATTTTCCCGTTCACATTTTTTGCGCGCCCCATCTACTAAAAAATATTTTTATAATCTTTTTCTATCCATTTCATTATTTTTAATCATCCTCTCTTTTTTTCACATTTTTAACCGTCACACACAAACAGTGCTGGGTATTTGCCATTTGTTGGCTCCGGCTCCGGCTCCGGGCTCCGGCCTTTTAAATTCTTGGCTCCGGCTCCGGCTCCGGGCTCCGGGGTTTAAAAATCTTGGCTCCGGCTCCGGCTCCGGGCTCCGGCCTTTTAAAATCTTGGCTCCGGCTCCAGCTCCGGCTCCGGAGCCGGCGATTTTCGGAGCCGCTCCATGTTGGCTCCGGGCTCCGGGTGGAAAATCAATGAATTATTTTTCATTGGGAGATTTGAGTAGATTAAGGGGGATATAGAGTGATATAAGAGGATTAAGAGAGTTATCAATAGATTAAGCTGGATTTGGGTGGATTATCTTGTGATTTAGGTGGATTAAGGGCGATATCGGGGGGATTAAGGGGATTTGGATCCAAAAATCTTCCTTTTTTGCGCCGCAGGCGAAAATTTTGAGAATTTTGGAGGATCCTTATGCCAAAAATCATCCTTTTTCAGCGCCGCAGGCGAAAATTTTGAAAAATTTGGACGATCCTTAAGCCAAAAACCTTCTTTTTTGCGCCGCAGGCGAAAATTTTGACACCTAGGAGACTAAAATTAACCAATTCGAAAAATTTATTCAGCTTCATTTAATAAAAAAATCCTTATAATAATTTATTTTCCAAAGAAAAACAATTATTTAATCAATTATTGAGATATTTTTCGAACTTTAATTGAACGAAACTATGAACCAAACGCACTATCCAGTCAACCACACATACCTTACGATTGAATGGAAAGAAAATCTTTTTTACCCGTCTCAATTTTATCTCCCCTTTTCTTTTCACGCCTACCCTCTTTGCTTACTTTTTTTTCTCTAACCCATCTTTAGGGGTGTATAGCCGGAGCCGTGGGGAATTGGAAAACCTTGGCTCCGGCTCCGGCTCCGGGCTCCGGGGTTTCAAATTCTTGGCTCCGGCTCCAGCTCCGGCTCCGGGGTTTCCAAAATCTTAGCTCCGGCTCCGGCTCCGGCTCCGCCGGAGCCGGCTCCGGAGCCGGGCTCCGGAGCTAGCTCCCGGAGCTATACCCAGCACTGCACACAAACACATTTTTATTTTATCGCAATTTTCTTCTTATTCCCCCCATATTTTCAAAACAATTTTCACATCCGTAATAACCCCCCCCTTCCCTTCCCCCTTCCTTTTACCAACCCAATTACCTTCCCCCCGTCTGCCCTAAATTTTTTTGTTTTTTTTTCTTTTATTGATTAAGGTATACAAAAGTGAAAGATAGTACACCTTAATCCATTTTTAGTCCACTACGTTCCAGCTCTATAACAATGTTAAGAAATTCGAATCCTGAACGCATCATGATTCGAATTCATTCGAACCGCAACCGTATAAAGCATCTTCCAAAATTTTTTGGATTTCAGAAATCTAAGAGCCCTCTCCTTTTTTATGCGCACATAGGCGAAAATTTTAGGGGCTAAGCCAGATTTGATTCCTTTTTCAGCACCAAATATAATAGGAAAATTCCCCCTCCCCTGGTACGGGCTTCACAAGGTCGATCGAGCAAAACACTTTGAATAAAATCACTTATCAACCTTGGAACCGAACCCAGTATTATCATGTAGGGGAAAAGTAAGACCCAACTGGCTAACATTTAAAATACTGGAGAGGTTATAAGATAATCAGAGCTCCTTGTAGCTCAGTTTGTAGAGTACCAGTACGTGGTGATTGAAAGCTCCTAGCAATAACTTCCAAGGAGGTCACAGGTTCCTTGGAAGTGCTTGCCCGTGGCTAAGCTTTTACCTCTCCCTCTTTACTCATAGGATTGCCCTTTGCCAACATTTTTAATTTATTTGTTGGTCTACTTTTAATTGAGAAAAGGATATCTCCTTGTTAGTTAACTAATTAATCACCCCCCCCCCTCCCCTCCAAAATTTATTTTTTTTGTTTACTTGCTTTTTTCTCTTTTTTTTAATCTCCTGATTTAACCAGCAGCCAACTGCTTTTTATTTTTTAATTGATTGAAAGTGTCCCTTTACCAAAAAATACTTTTACAAGTAAATTAAACATGCATCTTCCCCCCAATCACTTATCAAACCAGTCAGTTAAAATGAAAAGCTAGTATAATGGTGGTAGGAAGGAGAAGGAGGGTAGGAAGACTACTTTTTCTTTCCGCAAAAATATTTTATATATTTTTTTCAAATAAAATTAATCAAATATTTAATTGATTTTTTGTTAGAATTTTAATTTTAAATACCCTATTTTCTTAAATAATTACCCTGGGTAATTATTGTTTCAACCCTGCGCTAGAGGGGGAAATTAATAGAGAGGGATGGGGTAATTATTCTATCGATTTTTTGACCCCAAAAATCAGCTGACCCCCCTCCTATGGTTTTTGACCATTTTGAGCCCCATATCTCTGCTTCTGGCTGTGAGCGCCCCATAATTTTAGTGCCATTCGGCTCAGCTCCACAAGCTTGTCCATTTTTATTGTGGGCCACGTATTCTAGACTTTTACCCATCTGGCTAATCAGAAATTTAAACGATAATCGAGATTTTGCATGACCCTTCCAGTCTGATCTCTACTCTCCTCCACTTGAGATTGGATGGAATTTTACCATTTTGTCTTACTGCAATTGTACCGCTATTTTATCCGGTTTTATTTGAGAGGTTTATTGTTTTCGAATTATTTAAGATTTATATTGGCTCAAAGCTTAAAAGTGGACTGGTGGGACTCAGCCGGCCCGTTCCTCTTAATTTGGCTCCTATACAACTCATCCAATCGTTAACTCATCCAATCGTTAACTCATCTAAACGGCCAAAAACGTTCAACTCATCCAATCGTTAACTCATCCAATCGTTAACTCATCTAAACGGCCAAAAACGTTCAACTCATCCAATTTTTAAAATATCGGGCCAGTTGAGTCCCAGTCAGTTGAGTCCCTGGCCGGTTGAGTTCTTGGTCAGTAGAGTTCCTGGCCGGTTGAGTTCTTGGTCAGTAGAGTTCCTGGCCGGTTGAGTTCTTGGTCAGTAGAGTCCCTGGCCGGTTGAGTCCCTGGACAGTTGAGTCCATTGCCAGTTGAGTCCACGGCCGGTTGAGTCCATTGCCAGTTGAGTCCACGGCCGGTTGAGTCCATTGCCAGTTGAGTCTATGGGCAGTTGAGTCCATTGCCAGTTGAGTCCATGGGCAGTTGAGTCTCAACCGGCTGCGACGACCTATACAACTCATCCAATCGTTAACTCATCCAATCGTTAACTCATCTAAACGGCCAAAAACGTTCAACTCATCCAATCGTTAACTCATCCAATCGTTAACTCATCTAAACGGCCAAAAACGTTCAACTCATCCAATTTTTAAAATATCGGGCCAGTTGAGTCCCAGTCAGTTGAGTCCCTGGCCGGTTGAGTTCTTGGTCAGTAGAGTTCCTGGCCGGTTGAGTTCTTGGTCAGTAGAGTTCCTGGCCGGTTGAGTTCTTGGTCAGTAGAGTCCCTGGCCGGTTGAGTTCTTGGTCAGTAGAGTCCCTGGCCGGTTGAGTCCCTGGACAGTTGAGTCCATTGCCAGTTGAGTCCACGGCCGGTTGAGTCCATTGCCAGTTGAGTCCACGGCCGGTTGAGTCCATTGCCAGTTGAGTCTATGGGCAGTTGAGTCCATTGCCAGTTGAGTCCATGGGCAGTTGAGTCTCAACCGGCTGCGACTCAACCGGCTAGGGACTCAACTGGCCCGATATTTTAAGGATTGGATGAGTTGAACGTTTTTGGCCGTTTAGATGAGTTAACGATTGGATGAGTTAACGATTGGATGAGTTGATCGTTTTTGGCCGTGTGGATGAGTTAAAGAATTTCAGCCGTTTAGATGAGTTGAACGTTTTTGGCCGTGTGGATGAGTTAACGATTGGATGAGTTAATCGGACACGCTTAATTTGCCGGCGAACATGTTAGAGAAATAAAGAATAAATTTCTAAAAATAAAGAGGGAATCCATGACCACTTTTCATGCTTCTTGGCGCCACAACAAAATAGTATGCGACAAAATTGTACATAGGCCAAATTTGGTAAAAATGGTAAATATGTCCTTTAATAAATTAAAATTACACCCGCCGAAGAATTTACTTGGGTACCCTATGAGTAATCAAAAGATTGATAAAAAGATGTTTCTATTTTTATTTTTAAAGGCAGCTAATCAGTAAAATGATAAGAAAAAATGAAAATTGTTTTATTTTTAAATTGCCGCAGTAATATTTTTGTGGGTACCATTTTGTCTTATTTTACCTTCTGTACCATTTTGTCGTGTACCATTTTGTCTTATATTTCCCTCTGTACCATTTTGTACTGTTTTAGCTGTAGAACCATTTTGTCGATGCATGTCTCTTTATGTATAAACCGGTGTGGTCGGTCGATAGTTTTAGAGAAAAGATTAAAATAAAAATTTTGAGAGAGAGAGAGAAAGGAAGGGGAGAAAGACCCAATACCGCGCAGCATTCCTTTAGTGTCATTTCGCTCACATTTTTTATTCATTTCCTTGCTTGACATTTCATCTGTCCATTTTCTTCACTACACAAGTTTTCTATATAGCACACCTTTATTTAACAATTTTTATATATCGATTCCTTCTTGCATTCTGCGCAAATGTAGCTACAAAAAAAATTTTTTTAATTTATTCTGATTAAAGTGATATCGGTGTTAGTGACCAGTGAGGGACTGGGAGTTGCAGGTTCCCTCGAGGAGACAGAGGAATCCTTCCAGTATTCGTAGGATTTTAGCAATCCACACTTTTATAATTTGCGGGTTTTCTCGCGGAATATCCCATGTGATTCAGTCCACACACTTTTCGATAACGCCCCATTTATTCGTTAGAAGGACACCACTAGGTCGAATTGATATACCATTCGAAAAGGAACAGACGAAGAGGAACCCCTTCCGGCTCTTCCACAGCTGGGACATCTGTTCATCTTTTGGGGGTCATTTTGTTAACTTTTAATTTTAACTACCCAATAGGCCAAGTTATGCCCCTTTTAATTTACAAGCTGAATTAAACTCGAAATAAGGCTCCACGGAGTGCCTCGCTAATCCGCTACCACTTTTTATGAACTAAAGCAAATTTCCTAAATTTTTATTTAATTTTTTAAATAAAATATGTAAAATAAAAGTCTGATTCATGCATTAAACTACAAAAAAATTATTTAATTTTAGCTACTATAAATTAATTCTTAAAAAATAAATTATTTGGATTCACGCAAATTAACTACAAAAATATTAAAAAAGAGAATTTGTCTCTGCTTTCCCTATATTTTGTTGATATAAATAAACTACAAATTTATATTTATTTCGATAGTCTTAGGTGAATAAATAAATTTGTAAGTAAGTAGTTAATTTATGTATTTAATTTTTACAAGGATGATTGGGTGTGGTCGTAGGTGTAGTTGGTCGGTGTTTATCTTTTAGTTTTTCCCTACCATGGTTCGAATCCACTTGGGATCAATTAATTATTTTTAACTTCCTATTATAAAATAAGTAATTTTTGACTAATTTATTTAATGTTTTTCATGCAAAATTAATTTTTAAAATCAGGTTTTTATTATTTTAGAGAAAGGAATATTCCCGTAATTATGGACCATCATGCACTGGTGGAGGAATTACCTGAAATTGAAAAATTAACCCCTCAAGAACGCATTGCACTAGCTAGAGAACGCCGGGCTGAACAACTTAGACAGAATGCTGCACGAGAAGCTCAGTTGCCTATGCCAGCACAGCGCCGGCCTCGACTTCGATTTACTCCAGATGTTGCTTTACTTGAAGCTACCGTTAGGGGGGATACACAAGAAGGTTTGTTTGATTTTTAAGTATTTTTTGGGGTTTGGGCCATTCTAGTTTTATTTGTAAGGAACAGATTTTTTTGTTGTTCCCTTTGATGTATAGTAATTGTTTCTGCAAGTATAGAGTCCTTGAATTGGAATAACTGATTGTTAGTAACTTTGGGAGGTAATCTTCTACTGTCGGATCTGTTAAAGGTTACGACAGAACCGTTTGGTTAGAAATAATTCGAGAGGGATATTCCGTCTTATTGTATACGATGTACTCATGCTGTGGAAAAATTGTGGATGGGAGATGGAATTGAACCATCATGGAAAGGGCCCAAACCGAAGCACAACCGACTGTGCCACCATCCAACCCGATCTTGGGTTATTTATTTTCATTTATATTCTTTCTGCAAGTGCGGACACAACACGTCTATTTGCGGTAAATATCGGAAAGTCAAATTTCTAATTAAGCCAGAAAAATGGAATATTTTTTAGTTGAACGCCTTTTAATGGAGGGAGTCAACGCTGATTCGCACAATGAGGATGGATTGACACCTTTACATCAGGTTAAAAAATTTTAAATATTTTCTAAATATTTAATTTTTAGTGTGCAATCGATAACAATGAAAGAATTGTTCGCCTCCTTCTCAGGTACGGAGCTTGTGTCAACGCCAAAGATACAGAGCTTTGGACACCTTTACACGCGGCTGCATGTTGTGCTTATATTGATATTGTTCGTTTACTTATTGCACAGTTAGTTTTTTAAATATTTTTTGGGAGAATTTATTTTAAAAATTTGGAAAAACTTAACCATATGTCCCATGATTTGCTTCAAACAAACAAAATGTCAGTTGAAAGAGGTCAAGCGGAGTCCTATGACACCAAAATTAAGCTCGGACCTCAATTTTAAGTCGAGTTATGGTCTCATAAAGGTCAAAAAATGTATGGAGACCAGCTGATTTTGGGTTGAAAAGTTCGAATATTCGATTCCTTCTGGTTATGTTTAGACTCCCGTAGGGGATCTTTTATTAATGGAGTTTGATTGAATACCCTCTTCTTTTTCATTCTATAAAAAATATTTTTTTAGCAACGCAGATTTACTAGCAGTAAATGCAGATGGAAATATGCCCTATGATATTTGTGATGATGAGCAAACACTTGACCTTATTGAGTCTGAAATGGCTGCTAGAGGAATTACGCAGGAAATGATTGATGAAAGGAGGCAACAACCAGAAAGGGAAATGTTGAATGATATGAAAATTTTACATCAAAGAGGATTACCTTTAGATCAAAGAAATTCTATTGATAAATCTACCTTTGTGAGTTTCTTTTTTGGAGGGGAGGGGTGGTATAGAGGGGAAATTGAATGAAGATTTGCGAGGCCATTGGACTCAGCAAGGTTTATTGGGCTCATAAACTAGACCAAAACCTGATTCTTGTGGTTCCAAATTTGCGGTAGGTTCCCTAACGTTTTTGTGTTCTAGACCTTTAACCAGTTGACTCGTTATCCTTCGATTTGTTTGTATTGGGCTCTAGTTCATCTTTAAAAATCTCAAAACTGTTCAAAATCTATATAACGGATAGTTCCAAGTCGACTTATCGCCATAGGTCCTGAACCCCAAATTATAAACCAGGGATATATAACAATAAGCGAAACGTTATGGGAATCTGGACAAGAGCCGAATTTAAAAGATTGAGAAAATTAAAAAATTCCTTCCTTTTTAGTTACATATAGCAGCAGCTAATGGTTATTATGATGTTGCTGCCTTCCTTCTTCGCTGTAATGTTTCTCCAGCATTGAGAGATATAGATTTGTGGCAACCCATACATGCAGCTGCTTCTTGGAATCAGCCAGACCTAATTGAACTTTTATGTGAATATGGAGCTGATATAAATGCAAAAACTGGAGCGGGGGAAAGTCCTTTAGGTTTGTGTTGTTATTTTAGTTTTATTTGGTGATTGAAGAAATTTTTTTGGAAAATTGTCAGACTGCCAGTTAGGTAAACTAACAGTTTTATTAGAATATAAATTTATGAAATGAAAATTGGGATTGGATTTTTAGAGTTGTTGACCAATCGCTTGGGCTTTTTAATGATTTTTACAAAACCTGATCAAGGACACTTGTTTTGATTTCCATTTAAAAATATTTCCAGGAGGTCTAAATATCGTCCTTTTCCATAATCAAGCCTAATTTTAACTATTTCTATTTTTCTGCTAATATTTTTTAATTTAAAGAATTAACTGAAGATGAACCAACCCAACAAGTAATTAGGACAATAGCTCAAACTGAAGCTAGAAGGCGGCGTGGTCCAGGTGGTGGTTACTTTGGTGTTCGGGATTCTCGAAGACAAAGCAGAAAGTTTATTTTTTAAAGAATTTTTCCTCGTTTTAATGAATAAATTTAGAAGAAAAAAATTCGAATCGCCCCAACAGCCACCTTCAACGTTAGAAAACCCTTTCTCGGCTAGAGGTGCAATTAGACGTCAATCATTGCGAGATCGAAGCGGAATGTCTTTAGCTCGTTTGGAGGCACAAAGAGAGGGTTCTGATTTAATAAGAAGTTATAATAGTAAAGAAGACCTTTCTTCGAATCCGGCGGTTTGTTTAGTTTACTTTTATACTGGTGACACTTTCGGACCCTCGGCATTTAAGACCCATTGCTGGGATCTCGAACCGGTTATCCTAACTTCAACCCGTTCGTTATTTTTCCCGGCATGTCCGAACGATTTTGTAAAAGTTTTGAAGGATTTACATTAAATATGTGATCCTAAAGTCAACATGTCAGAGTAAATCGGTGGCGGTCTCAGCCTTATTTGAATTCTGATTTTTTTATTTTAGCCTTGGATGAAGGATAGGCCTCCTTGAGAAGAAAGTCGTGCCGAATTTTGGATTGCTTTCAAAAAATTTTTTCGGATTCATTGTCGAAAAAGTCCGGATTTTGGGTTCAGCCCACTCCCGACTTGGACCGCAAATGTCTCGTTCTCATTTTTAACATTTAAATATTTTTTAAGGATGATTCTTTAACGGCTGGAAGTTCTTCATATCTTCACAACCCCACAGCAGCTACCAGCGCCTCCTCTTCAGCATTACACGGCGGAAATCCACACCAACAACAACGTCGTGAATCTCCCCCTAAACGTGCATTAATGGCAAGAAGTGCTTCACACCAAAAACAAAAACAACAAATGTCGCCAGATGAATGGCTGAAAAAATTAGAAGCAGATTCTGCAGGTTTTCGAGATGATGGAGAAGATGGTGAATTACATTCTGAACATAAAGGAGGGCAAAGAGGAGGAAAGGGCAGTGGTGGAGGAGTGAGAGGACAACAAGGTTTAATTTTTAAAAATATTTTTCTGAATTTTACAACGGGAACCCTCTTGGGAAAAGATTGTACCTTTTAAGGGCGTAGCAACACCGCTGGGGAAATTTTTTTGAATTTTGGAGCACAAGAAGCCAGATTTTTTTCATTCTCAGATTTCTTCTCCCCATCCTCCCTGGCTACGCCCTTGGTACCTTATAATGATTTTGAATTCTGGGAAATCCCCCGATATTCGGACTTCGAAATTTCCATATATCCGGACTATTTTTTAGATCTAGTTGAAATACCCAAAAAAAATTTAAAAATCATAAAAATTTATTTTTATTTCCAGAAATGAATGGAGGTCCAACAGCCACATTTGGTGTAGCTTCAAAACAACAATTAGCAATGGGTTCTGGTCCTAATAGAAGGCGCAAACAAGGTTGTTGTTCTGTTTTGTGATTTTTCTTTAAATTTTTCGACTAAAAAGGCTCAACTTTTAAAAGGCTATTTAGTGTTTTTTTCTTTCCAAAAAATGATAATTTACCTATTGGGGTAAAATTGAACTTCGTTTCCTCCCTTTCTTTTTTCCTAAAGGTATTAAAAATGATCTGACCTAAAATTTCTTACCAACATTGGATATAAGTAAAAGTTATGCTTTTTAGACACAATGGCCCACTACTGCGTGTATGTGTACCATAACTTTGGGTGAGCAGGGTTTTTATCCTATTAAGAAATTTTCGGAACAAAATGAATTCCATTGGAAATAGAGATAGTGTGTACCCGAAATAGGGATGTTTTTATGTTTTTGGGCCGGGACCCCGATTCCCAAAATTGGGAATTTTGTTTTTTATCGGCAATATCCCTGTGGTGTATCAGGTTGGTGACTCATTTAGGTCTGGCTATTTTAATATTTTGAGAAAGGAAAAAGAGGATGTTGAAGTTCAATTTTACTTTTTTTTGTTTTTTTATTCAATTTTTGTTTGTATTTTTTCACTTATTTTTATTATTTTTCACCAAAGATTTCTAATATTAGGGCAAGCAACCCTTTCTTGTTTTTAATAAACTTTTATATATTCTCAACCGTCCGTAACGAAAAAAATCAGTCATTTTATATAACCTTCCCTCTTCAATAAATATTTTTTTAAATGTATATAAATAATATGGAGCATCATTTTATAATAATGTTATTTGTTTTTACAAGCGATAAATTTTATGGATTGGATATTTTTTGGGACAAAAATTGATGGGAAAATTCTGATATTGAACTGAGAATCCAACCCGAAACATTAGAAAGCTTTCCGTATTAATCATAAGAAAAGAACGGATCGAACCGATCTTTCGAATAAAAATCTTGGTCATCGAGTTTGAGATTTTTTGAGATAGCAATGATGCCGATTCTCGTACACCCTCCCTCATTCCGGTTCCTAAAGTTTAGGTATATTCAAACCTCTTTTTTAAATACCCATTTGGAGCTGAAAAAACGTACCTCAACCATTTTGTTTAAACGTATCCTGAGGGTATTTAGTAGAAATCGAGTTGGGTCTGGACCAAGGCTTGGGTTTTTCCTGTACCCAGAGTTCAGGCCCAGGCATTTTTTGACCTTCCTGGAGATTTTCTTGCGCCTGGGTTTTTCCTGAGTACAGGCCAAGGATTCAGCCCAGATCAATAAATCAAACCCAGAGTCCAGGAACAGGCCCAGGCTTTTCAAAAATCTCGATCTCTAGTAATTAGTGGTATATTTTATAAAAAGTCCGTTAGTATAAAAATTACAAATCTCCTTAAAAATCATCATTTTGCAATGCACTCTTCATAAAAACATTTAATATTTTCGTTATAGATTCAGGCAATGTTGGAATTTCTTCATTTATATCCTTCCCCTCGTCTTTATAAAATTGAATAAGTGAACGAAATGTGGGGAATCGTTGTTGAATTAATTTAGCCTTTTCCAAACTCATCCCTGGGCAAACTGTTAATTGACGTAGCCAACAATCAGAAATTGAGATTGGTTTGGGTTTTTTAGATTTTTCTTGAAGAGTTTCGAATGAAGGGCCGATTATCTAACAGAGAAATTTTTAATTTAAAAATAATATTGAATCATGGTTTGCCCATAATGTTACAAGAAAATGAGGAACTTCTCAACGTTTACTCGGTGGGAAGTTTCTGAATTCATCTTTTCTTCTAAAAGAGAAAATGGACTAGTAAAAAACTAGGAAGTACAGAGCCCAGTAGCATAAATAGTACAAATAGTCAGTACATGGTTAGCAAGGGCCCTATCAATCTTTGACTTTCATTCAATCGGTGGTACATTTTTTAAAGACCTCCAAAAAGCCTGGAGGACCAAGATTTGACTTTAAAACCGAAAAAATTCCAAGAAAATTTTTGGACGTTTCTAATAAATATAAAAGATACTAATTTTAAGACTCAAACAATATGTAGAAAACGGACACGAACAAAACCTAAGACTATTCCTATCCTTTTCTAAAATAAATTACTACGTACTCCCAAATCTGACCTCCCAGTCCCTTCCTCAAAATTTTTAAAAATTAATAAAAAAAAAACCTCTTCTTTACAGCATTTCTCTTCTAATCGTTTTGTTAAAAATTGAAGAAATTTAGCCGTTCCCTGTTTATTCAAAGTTCTATGAACCAAAAAATCGTTGTCTACACAAGTTGAAATAATTGCTTGTTCAAGAGAACGGTCACAAACATTTGTAGATCCTTCCACAATTAAAACTATATTGTTTATTCCACATTTTTGAAGACGAGATTTTTGTTCCAAATAACGAGGTTCACGAATACTTTTCTTTAAAAATAAAAGTTAATTGTAAGTTACAAATAGAGTTGTTCACAATCGGTTATGATACCGGGTCTTTGGCTAATCCAAAGCATTTTATTTTGGATAGTTTCCTAAAAAATCACTCCTTTACTAAAATTTTTGTTTATAAAACCGGTCGCCAAAAACCCCTAGTTAAAAATAAATCAGCTAATATTTACACCAAACGTTGGATAAGGGAGAAAATTTGGAGAGAGGCCTTAGAACAGAAGACAAACACCGTCAAACTGATTTCCAGAATTATTAGAGGGAAAGAATTTGAAAAGGTGCCAAGTTAATTCGCCATTTAATGACCAAACCGGACTTAAAAATTCTCGATTCGTTTCTGAACCCATAACAAAAAAAGTTAGCAGAGTACAGAATACAACCCTACGAGGTAGAGTCATTTAGAAAAAATGCAATAAAAATTGGGGCTCCTTTATCAAATTCATCAGATCTACAAGAAAGACAATTCATCCCAAAAAATTTAAAAAAAAACCTTCAAATCATCCCAAGTCTTTCTTTCAACAATATAATCCAAAACAATTTCATTTAACCTTCCAGTCTGCCAATCTTTCCATTGTAATATCCACAAATAATCCCCAACAGAAAGTTTACGACTTTCCCATTTAATTCCTCCAGAAATTAAAAATTCTCCAACACTTTTTCCTTTTGCTCTATTTCCTTTTATAATCTCTTCTCGATTATCTGATATTAAAATTATTGAACTTTCTACATTTTCTGTTGGAGAATAATAAAGTTGTTGTTGTTGGTGGTGCTCTTCTGAGATATTTTCTTCCTCATCAGAATCTTTTTGATTAAGTTGGTTGGAATTATTTGATAGTGTATGAAAAACTGTAAAAAAGAAAAAAATATTTAAAGGTACTAAATTTGAGATTAAAATAGTGGCAGGCATTGAGTGCTTAAAATTTACCTTGATGTCGATTTTAGTTCAGGATATTGACTAGATTCTCAATCTTTAGTCAAGGAAAAATCAATGAACATGACTCTGAATCCAGAAAAAATCGAGGAGTGGATCCAGGTCGATCTCTCTAGTCTAAGGCGATCATAGAAATAATCAATCGAAGCTATAAACTTTAAATTGCTCAATCTGGTCACACTTCTTCCTGTTCTATTTAAAGAATACTGCGTATTGGACTGAAGATAGTGTGGCATTCCATACAAATTTTCATAGAACTGGATATCTTTTCCCCTCCTCCCCTACGTGAGTCTCAGAATTACCCCTTCACATCGAAATGAGCGGCTCACCCACAGAAGAATAGAGTATTTGAGCAGCTTCAGGCAAAAATTTAATCGGACATGTCCAACTCTAGTTTAAATATTAAAAGAAAACCTTCAATTTTATCCATTCTTGTAGAAGTTGTAGGCTCACAAAAAACATCATTATTCGAATTATTTTTTGTCAAAAACAATTTTGCCGGTGATCTTTTTATTGGTGATGATTTTGCTTTTTCTTTAATATTTTTTGAATTTTTGTTGTGAATAAACGGCAAAGAATTTCCTCTTTTTTTATTAAAAGCATTGGCTTCACCAGCCGTTTCTTCCAAAAATTTAAATGCTTGCCCAGGCTCCAATCCTTTTATTTGGTTAATTGAAGGGGCAATTCCTGGGAATAGAACTTCACAAGCCCTTTGCCAAGCAGTATCCAACCGTGTAGCTATATCCTCGCCAATTCCTTGAAAAGGAAAAAAATTTTTTAGTAGACGCTCACTATAAGACCCCCCCCCCCAATATTAGATAACAGTCAAGACAGACGGATTCGAATCAGTGATGTTCGACTTGTTTCGATAAAATCCCCATCACATCCAAATCACCGTCGGATCCCAAGCGTTATGCATTAAACAAATATACCAAAAGGCATTTTGCCGGCCATCCACAAGGAGATGATCCAGGTTACCTGAAACCCCGGACTTTTCTACTCTAACCTCAATCTATCAAAAATGTTTGAAACCCGGCCAGAAACCCGACAGGACTTTCTTCTCAACTCGAACGAAACCTGCCCCCTTAAACCCTTTCTCACCCAAATCCTATTACTAAATTCACTTAATAATTAAATTTAAAAAAAAAACCTCTAATTTTCCTCAACTCTCCATGTCCATGAACATCCAAAGGAAATAATTTTAAATTATTCAAAGCTTTTCTAACAACATAGGCATGATTTCGATCAGATATATTTTCTCTCCATTCATTCAATACTTTCTCATAAAATAATTTTTCTGGGAATTGAAGTGAAACTTTTACACGTCTTTTGTTGTTGTTTTTTTTAATATTGTTGTTGTTAGTGTTCATTAAATTGTTAAAATTAAATGTTGAATATTCTCTCAATGTTTAAATTTATTAGAAGTTGGTATGATTTTAATAAATGCGAACGGCAATTCCAGATACCGTATTTATTCAAATAGAACCACCGTCTCTAATATAACAACCCCAAGTGGAGGGATTGAAAAATAGAAACACCGGTGGTTCTGCTAGAATAATTCCAGATATGCATGACTGTGTCAAGGTCCACCAGACAGACTTTTACTACTTCAATACTCTATCCTTTAGATTTATATCCGCAATTGCCTTGTCTGGAATCTCTCAATGTTTTAAGGTTGACAGATCCGGTGAACTCCTCTGATATCCGGAATATTTGCACCGAAATTTTCCGGATTTTTTGGATCCAAATATCGGGTCCGATCTGTCAACCCTAGTCATAACACCATTCAAACGAAAAAACAAATAATTTTGAAAAATTAATTTAAACAAAGATTGGATTTAAACCAATAAGAATAAAAAATATTTTTTTGCGAAATTTTTTTTTGCATTTATGAAAGGCAAAAAGATAAATACAAAAGCATATGAGCAAAATCGACCGATAAACGGGGGATTTAAAAAAATATGTGTAGGTAGATAATAAATCCGAAAAGAAAACTTTTATGGGAGGAAAAATTAAAAAAAATTTTACTTTAGAGCAGCAGTCAGGCATCGAACCTGCAACGGCAGTTATTGCTAGACACCTTCCCTTACCAATACACGGAATGGGATACCGGAGCGCTACTTTCACCTTCTCCACTAAAATACTAACTCGTAGACTCTTGTCTCTAGTAAACCTTTTTAGAGCAGCTGGACCCTCCTGATCTAAAAAGGAGATCCAAGGTCTAGAAACCCTTAAACTCCCCCTTCGCCTCTCCCTACAAAAGAAAAGTTTTCTTTCGAATTTTACAAAGAATAAACAGAGGTCAAAAACAGCAACAAAGACAAAAAAACCTAAATAAATACTTCTCTCTCTTCGTTTCTAAAAAATTTAAAGTTCGGATTCCGGTTCCAGAGAGAAGCAAATATATAAATAAATATAAAAAACAATTTAAAATAGAAAAAAAGGCTAATTTAAATTGCTCCACAAAATGAGCATTTTTCTTTTTAAAAAATTTAATTATCCGATTTTAATCCATGAATACTACAAAAATGAATTCGAAGCGAAAACAAAGTAGGAACTTGAGTAGACCCCGAATTTGTTGATTTAACTGAAGAAGCTGGATAATAAAAAGGTGGAGAAGATTTTGTATTGTTGCCTCTTCCTCCATTTTGATTGGAAGAAGAATCACTTCCTCCTCCCCCGCCTCCAGGATGAGATCGTTTTAAAGGGGAACCAACTGATGCTGGGGTAATTATTGTTGTTAAATCACCACCACCAGCACTACAAGTTCCCCCACCTCCTCCACCACCTCTGAATATTCCAAAACGTTCCAAAAGTTTTGTTTGTTGTTGTTGACGAAGGAAAAGACTTTTGCCTGTTGATGTTTTGTAAATGTTTAAACCTTCGTTGACAACACTTTCTGGGGGTTTGTAATGAATGAAGAAGTGGAGGGGCTAAAAAATTGCCAAAAAACTTGAAAAAAAATTTTTTCTCGTTACCTGATTGCTCCAACCCTTTTGTGTTTTGTCACCATTAAACAAGTCTGCAGCGCCCAATAAAAGTGCACTAGTACTAATACGAAGACGAACAACATTTGAATGTCTATTTAAATTACACGACAATTCGTCGATTGATATAGGGCCATAAATACATTTTGCCTGTTAAGTAAAAAATATTACAAAAAAAACCTTCATATAAGATAAATCCTTGGAGGTGGAAAAATTATACCTTATAAAGGGGTGTACAATAAATTGAGTTAAACCGTTCTCCAACCCTTTTATTTACTAAATTTAAAATCCGTATGTTAAATCGGAGTGAATCTAGTATTGGATGTATCTTAAGCGAGTTTCATCGGTAAAAGATACCCCCAACACAGAATAACCCTCTATTCTAGTTACGTTTATTTTAGAATTTGGTTGGTCAATGGATGGGGAGCTATCAAAGAAACACCCTCCATTTAAGATACATCTCATTAAAAAATTGGATTTTTATGTCCATAAGGGTGTGGGTAAGCTTTATAATAATGTCTGTAATAAGATAAAAATCCATACATTTTCCTCAACAAAATTCTCAGGATTTTCTCCCAACAAAGAAAGAAGCATTTGCTTGTTATGCGAAGCAGAAAAACTGCCTGAACTGCTGCTAATCTTGGCAAATAATCTTTTGATTGCATCACTGTCTAAAAGCCAAATACTTAGAACCCCTCCAATTTGTGGTTGAAAAGATGGAGAAGAATAATTGGTAATAGATCCCAAAGAAATTTCGATATGGCTAACAGGCATTATTGGCTAAAAAGGAAAAAAGAAAAAAATGAAATTATGTAAGTTAAGAAATTAAAAATTAAATTTTTATAGAAGGGGCGCCCCTTGTACTGTTTAAACCAAATATCTCAAATAACTACTCACGATACTGGAATAAGGTTTTCGGTTCGAAACCGAACCGAAGAACTAAGGTTTTCGGTTAGAACTTTCAGTCGGCTCCCATAGAAAAATATACGGTTAGGGCTTCTATTAGAAAATTAACGGTATATAATGAAAATGAATATCGATTTGCATTCTAGAGGAAGAGAAGGATTCCTTCCTTCATGATGGGAAAAAAATTTTTTACCGGCATAGAAAATTCAAAAACCAAATTTTGATCCAAAATATTCGAAGCAGCTATAGGAAATGTAGTTTCTTCTATACGAGAAAATGACCAAACAGTTCTTGTATTTTGTAATTTTGTTGTTGTTTGTTGTTCTCCCCCACCTCCCACTCTTTTATCGTCAGACATTAAAGATGTTGATGAACAAGTAAAAGTAGAGGTTGCTGTTGTTGCACGTCTTGAACGGCGTTGGCGAGCAATTGTTGTATCGATCCAATTTGACGGAGCATGGACTTGAACTTCATTTGCTAGTAGGGTGTTCCAACTAGATCTAAAAAGAATCAGTTGGACCTTTGTGATTAAAAAGTTGTGCATTAAGAGTTATAGCTTAAATTGGGGATATCGCTTAGAAAACTCCCATCACACAGAAGCTACCAAAAAACTATCCTAAATTAGGTTTCAAAAATATTGGGTATTATAGAAGGGATATCCCGAGTTGAGAAAAAAAGATGATATGGGTTTCGGATCGAATTCTTTAAGTTAGCGAAGAAAAGAGTAAGAGCAAGGAAATGGCCATAGGCTACTAATAAACCACAGCGGCCAACAATGTTCTAGCAAATTCAGAAAGGGCCTCGGATCGAAGAACAACAAACCAACTCACGCTTTTTTTTAAGTCTGGTTTTCGGGTCAAAAAAAGTCGAGGTTCGACTAACCTGCTACATTCTTGTATTATAGTGAGGTCCACTGTATTCAAAGTTAAAAAACAAACGTTTCCATAAATGTAGAAGCAGTGGAACATTGAAAAGCAGAAGGCAGAGAAGCTGCCCCATGCAATCTTGTTAACGACCACAAATTATCAAGTGAATCAAAAGATGAAAAAGTTTTATCATCTGCAGCAAGCATACCATCCAAAGAAGAGGAAGAAGC
The DNA here is from genome assembly GCA_036172955.1 of Meloidogyne arenaria. Lineage (NCBI taxonomy): Eukaryota > Metazoa > Nematoda > Chromadorea > Rhabditida > Meloidogynidae > Meloidogyne > Meloidogyne arenaria. The sequence continues at coordinate 7,391,362 of JARQAB010000012.1, read as the reverse complement.
TTCTGTTAATTCATTTTGAAGTTGAAACTCGCCAATAGGAGATTTAGATGAAGCAGCTTTCAGCGCATTTGAAATCTCTTAAAAATTAAATTTTTTTCATAAAATTATTTAACAGTCAAAAATAAGATTATTTGACTTATTATGATAAAAAAAGGTAACTAAAATTAATGAGAACAATTTTTAAAAAAAAGGGTTTCCGATTCAAACCCCCCGACGTTTTCTGAGCCGTGAAGCCCGATTCCAGAAAATCATGAATTTATTTTTTGGTCGACTGGATCTCTTAGGTATACCCACGTAGGGCTTGAATCTCCACTTGAAATTGGGTGAAACCTAAAAATATTTGCAAAGAAAGACAAAAAATTAAGGAATTCTGACTCGTTGACCATACGAGAATAAAGAACAAATCATTTTTAGTTTTCCTTACAACAAAAATTTTTTTGTTAGCCCCTTTCCCCTCGCAAATTTTTTCCAAATATTTTTTAGCAAAAAATAATTATCCAAAAAATACCAAAGAAAATCTTTTCGTTTCTCTCATCACCAATAACAGGAGGGAATGGAAGCTTTACATCAAAACATAAAATTCGTCCTTTGCTAGTCAAAACCACAATTTTATCCAACTCTGATCGTCCTTCACTAGAACACAAAGCTATATCAGAAGCAATCTGTTCATCTTCAGAATCTTTCGGATCAAAAATTGGCATAGAGAAACCGCTATTTAAGTCGAGCAATATGACTTCGCCACAAGAGAAACGCTAAAAATTTTTTTTTTATTCTCAATTTAAGATACACTAGGTGGAACTTTTGCCTAAATGACAAGAGTATAAACCAAAGGGTCAGATTTCGGGGTTGGGACCATAATGGGATGTTCGTCAAAAGGTTCCCTTTGGCGCTACAAACGCACATTTTTAGTCCCTATATTTTAAGTGCCGTGGTAGGAAAAAATACACTTTACCAATCATACTTGTCCAAACAATTTCCCCCCATTTCTGGAAGGAGGGGGTCCCCCCAGCCCCTTGAATAGGCCTATAGTACATAATACCTTTATAATAACAAATTTTCCTATGCTATGGGTATCTAAAAGTGAGGGGTTTTGACTATCAAAAAAACCTTACAACAACAGCTGATCCAAGAACTTGTTTATTTTCTTTAAGTCTTGATGTTCGATTATGCCCTTTATTATCCTCGTTTAATTTCTGTTGTCGATAAATTCCAAAATAGTCAATTGAAAGAAGTAAAATTTGTGCAATCATTTTTAAGTTTTGAAAGAAATATTTACGCAAACAAATTTCCTTTTAAAAAAAATTTTTTTAGAATTTAATAAAAATTAAAAAAAACCTGCAACATGTGAACAATTTCCATTCGCGAATAAATTACTATTGAAGAGGAATTGTCCGTAAGGGCACACCCATCATTAACAGAGTTTACACCTAAAACAACATAACCATCTGGATTTTCAGTAGCAACAATGTGGTCAATCTAAAAAAGCAGCTAAATTTTTTAGTTAAGGATTAAAAGAAACACAGCTTGATCTGTCAGGAGCTCACTCCGTCACAGAACTATAACTTTGCTTAAGACCTTCGAATTTAAAACAGAAAGACGGGGGCTGAAAAAATAGTTGGGTCGAGTATCGGACACGGGCGTAGCCAGGGGGTCAATTTCAGGGGGCTAAAATGGGGTATGCTCCAAAATTTTAGCGTTTACTTTGCCGTTCCTAACGCAAATTTTTTGAAACATATTTTTATTTTTTCGGTTACCTTTTCCCCGTTTCGGGGGGCTGGAGAGCTTTAGCCCCGGAAGCCCCTGGCTATGTCCTTAGTGTCGGATCGAGTTATTAAAATTTTCTTCAAATTTGGTAAGATCCTATTATTAAAACGAAGAGCGATGGAGTGAACTCTCTGCGATTGGCCAGTTCTCGCTCAAAGGATATAAAATTAAAGTCCCATAAGTTAGAGAAAATTATTCTTACACGAAAATTGCTAGAGTCCAACTCATCCGGAAGTCTAAAACATTGCATAATAATTGTACTAACATCATGTTGTTCGTAAAGAATGCTAACCTAAATAGAAAAAATCTCTAAAAATTTTATTTAAATTTGTTCTCACTTTATTTTCAGAATTCAAAGATTGTTGTAAAGGAGCATCAAAAAAGCTTGAATCGACGTAATTTGTATTGTCAATTTTTTCTGTATTGTCAACATTTTCATTGGTTTTAAACTGGGAATCAATTATGTATTTAGCCAAAGCTGGTTTTTTATATGGGTATTCGGAATTGAGAAATTCGGCAAGTTCAGCACTAAAAGCTGCCGTTTTTTCTTGAAGTTTTTTAGTTTCCGCCACTGAAATTGAAATAAATAACCTTTTAAAAGGTTGTTTTTTTGTTTAACAAAATCCCTTGACTTGGAGATTAGTTAAAAGAACGAATACTTATGGCAAAAACCAGAAGTTTAAAAGAGGAAAGGGGGTCTTTACTTAAAACTAAATGTCAAATTTTGGGTTAGGAAATCACGGGCCGATCCGGCCCGTGATTTGTATTGTCAATCTTTTCCGGCCCGGTCCATTGAATTTTGGCCCGAAAAAGACTCGGTCAGGCCGGCCTGATAAAAATGAGGCCCTAAAAATGACTCGAACTTCGGCCCGAGTCAAAACCCCAACCCTAATTAATGAAAATAAATATCATTGAATGTCCCATCTCGATCGGGCATTTTCCAAAGTAAAAAAGCTCAATGATAAAACAATTGTTATCAAAGGAAACCTTAAATCAACCAAAAGAAGACTTACATAAAACTGCAGTTTCTTGTGAAAAATAGTCTTGATTCCTTTCTTCATTTAAATCCTCAATAATACTTTGTTCCATTAGCTCTTCATCCTTATTATTATTTTTAGATTCTTCCATATCTATTAAAAGTTTTTGTTGTTGCTCACAATCAGGAATTAAAGTTTCAGCCAAATGGTAAACTAGCAAGAAGGGGCAACGAGCCGCATTTTTTGTGTTACTAGCAATAAATTGATCCCCGCCACCAACAGTTAAAGAATTTATAACATTCATGGCATTAATTTCTTCTGTCATACAAGTTCGATTATTCGATTGGATTTTTGTCTTTAGAAAAAAATATTTATTGTTAATATAAATAATTAGGGAAACAGACATATCAAGATCAAAGACATTGGGATATTTTAATGTATTAATAATTACCCTGCTGGTTTTGAGATCTACGACTAATGATTCTTGGCTATTACATTGCCCTACTGACAAGAAACCATCGTTTACTGTGACTGCGAATTTGATTATTTTTTGGTACCATTCGATAGAGGACTTTGATTTACTATTGTATTGTCTTTTGCATCCTTCTTGCAAAATTAGTTTGGGCCAAGTTATGACCGTTCAAAATTAGTCCCAGTAAACAATGGTTCCTTGTGAAGAAAAGATTTACGTTTCCGAACCACGGTAAACACACAAGAAGGTATTTCTCTCACAGCAATCCCAATATGTCCGCACACCATAATAAGTAACAAAAAAGAAACCTCATCAACAGAAATTCCAACAAAAAGAACAGCAGTGATTTTGCTTGAATTTGACGTCATTTCAACATTACAATCCATTTCATCAGTTGAATCACCCAATAGATGCTGTCTAGAATCTTCTCTATTATCACTGGGATCGTTTCCAACGCCCGCCGAACAGATTGCTGTGATCTATAAAAATTAGAAATAAAAAAAGAAAAACCCTTCAAAAAAAACCTTAACAATTCGATTATCAAAATTTTCAGGAGAAATGGATACATGAGGACTTGGTTGATGTTGTTTCAATTCTTCATCGTCTTGATCTTCAATTAATCCAGGAGAGACCATTTCTTCTTCCCTTTCGTCCTCAAAAGCTTCTTCAGCAATATTTTGGTCAAGTAAAAGGATACGTTCCAAAGGTGGTTGTTGCTGTTCAATAGTCATTACTGTTGGCTCATCGCTCCAAGTAACTCGTCTTTGTTGGGCAGCAGCAACAATCACATTGGTAAGAGTTTCAATTGGAGGAAGAGACTGTGGAGCCGCAGGAAAATTTGGAGGTTTAAGTCCAATGGCATTGGAGAGAAAAGGGTCGAAAGTGTCAACAATTAAAGTATTAACAGCCTTTAATTTAAAAAAGATTAAAAAAGGAAATAAAAACGGTAATAATTCGGTTTATGCCCAGCGGATTCTATTTTTCCCAAAATTCCTCTGTGAAAAAAAAAATAATAGATTATATTCAAATTTTAGCTAGGCTTCAAGCGAAGAGGTCTAACAATAAGCAAGCTTAAATCGAAACTGAATCGGAATCCTTTTCTGATTGAAAGGATGCGAAAGACAAATAAAGAGAACTTATTAAAATGAGCCCACAAGAAACGAGCCCCAATCTGGGGTTTTTTCTTTTCACTACCGATGGAATTTTACGGGTAAACCCCCTAAGGACGGATTAAAACAACCAGAGTCCCGTGGCATAGGATCCGAAACCCCTGCCCGTCCCCGGGTTCGAACTCTAACATAAACACAAATATTATCAAAAAACAAAGAACCTGAGCAACTTTGTCCAAATGTATAAGATTGATTTGCGGCTTATGACTCGAAGGATCGGCAAAAGCAAACCATAAAGATTTTGTTGTCATCGTTCCAATAATTAATTTTTCACAATTATTTTCTATAGTAGATTTTTGTTGAGATTCAACCTCGTCATTCCATTTTAATGGAGCCAAACTTGACATTGTAGCAGCAATAGGAATGTTTGTGGAAGAGAGTGGAGCAGTCAAAAATTTGCAAGAGGGAGAGTGTCTCTCGTGTTCCTGACTGTTTTTGATTTTAAAAATTTGAAAAAAAAATTTAAAAAAATACTAAGGGTCATCATCCTGTTCCCAGCTAATAAGGCAAATAGAGCAGGCAAAGCACATTACTTTATCATCACCATCACCGCTAGGTTGAAGATAAAATCCAGCTTCAGACATTCTGGACGAGGATGTATATCTAAAAATAATTTTATTTATTTTCTTCAACCGCAGAAATTTGTTTTTATGATTCCCATAAGAAGTAAGGGGTGTCAGTTCTTGACTCAAAAAATACTAACAAGGAAAGGTTGCAAGGTGTCCGACCTAAAAAACCGGGCTCATTCGATAGAGGATGCGCTATTACCTAATCCAGATTATCTCTATCCAGGCCCGTAGCCAGGGGGAATTTTCCCCCTTGCCCCCCCCCCCCCCCCACGAAAAAAAAATCCTTGGGTACAGGATTACCACTACCTAAACTAAATTTTATGAGAAATGGAAAAATTCTTTTCTATGTTTCCCAGAAAAAATCTCTAAAACATTTAAATAAAATCAAATTCCAAAAATTCTTTTACTTAAAGTCTTTATGAGGCCATCGGTAAAAAGAAAGACGTCTAGCAGATTCAACATTCATCACATCTTTAGATATTGAAGAAGTAACATGCATCAAATCACCAACTTCTTCTGTCCTAAATTTTCCAGAAAGACGACCGTCAAAAGGTGAATAAGGTTTAAGTGGACGAAGTAAAAGCTTTAAAAAAGAATTTTTTTAAATTTTAAAAATTAAAAAAATTACTCGAAGACGTTCTAACAACAAATAAGCATAAGAAAATGAAGCAAAATCATTATTCAAAGGAGGACGTTTCCGATCTGCAGCAATCAAAACATTCAATTCAACAAACATTTGCATGATATTCATGTCAATAACAGCTGCTGCAAAGTCCTGTAAAAAACAAAAAAAAGTGTTTTAGGAGCAAGTAGCCCTAGATACCAATTTGAAGAAAATCCCATCTTTTTCTTAAATAAAAAGGATAGAACTTAATTCTCGTCTTATAATAATTTTAAAAAAATTTTAGGGTTGATTTTTCAACTCAACACTGCTACATAAGCGGCGACGGATCGTATCCAGCCGGATTTTTTTGCGGAGTTCTGGTCCCAAGTGCGCGTTCGTTCGCGAGTTCAGGGTTATTTCCGCATTACTCCCCCCAAAAGAAAATTAAAATGCTGCCACTAAAGTCAACAATTCTCAATAAATTTCTCCCCATTCTAAATTAAAGCAAAAAATAATTTTAAAAAATCCAAACCGATTTTCTACTTTCAGTACTTCTTTGATTCAAAGCCATGAGGAACTTTTTCATCTCCGGCGCCCGCTGCAAATCCTGTGAGGAAAGGAAGCACCGCCAAATCATCTCTTCTCCAACCGCAAATTCAACAGGAAAAACATCTTCTAAATCGACAACTCTAGTAAGCATATTAGCCATATGGAATTGGCCGTTGTATTCACGACGGGCACACACTAATTGTTCATCTAGAGCAATAATTGACCCAAAAAATTGATTGTAAACTAGCTAAATTTAAAAATGAAAAATTTGAAAAAAAACTATTTTGCTTATTGTTAGAACGATTACCACTTTTGAGATATCGGTCGATCCTCAAAAAGGTTATGAAAAATAAATTTCCGACTAGATTCCCTGGCCATAAGTTAACTTCAGAATTCATTTTGATTTCCACTATTTGTTTGACGTCCCATAACAGTTTTAGTATTTGGGACAGGTCTTGGACACAACACAAGCTTACTTAATTTAATAAATTTCAAATTCAAGGAACCCTCTTTATATATAGAAAATTATCTCAAACATGCATAGGCCTCCTACACTAACAAATGATGAGGAATAGGGTTTGAGGATACTGGGAAATTTATTGATCAAATATCCGAATCGAAATCTCTAAACATCCACACTTTTCGGATCAGATATCCAGATCAATTGTGGAACCCAAAAACAAACATTCTAGAACCCTAGGAAAAAAATATACAACTTCAAACGACCCCCTACATTTCCACAGAACACATTTTCTAAATCCTAACCGAAAAAAACAAACACCAAACCTTAACATGTCTTTTATAGTCTGCAATAGTGCACGTAGAACCATCAATCCTTTCATCAATTTTCTTAACTTTTCCGGATTTTAAAAGGACAAGAAAATTTCCAATAGCATCCAAAGGTATAATTTGTTGTGCAACATAATCCTCTTCACAATTTAGTTGAGAACGAATACTTGAAAAAGAAAATTTAAAATTTATTTAAAAATAAAGAAAAAGTACTCTGTGGTACACAAAACAGCAGGCAAGCTATTAGCAAAAATATTGGTATCATTGGATGATTTTGAACTCATTTGGTATTTTTAAGTCTTGTCTTAAATTTGAAAAAAATGTTAATTGTAAGTTTAATAAAGGACTAAATTAGAGGTCGGTAGAATTTTTTAATGTTCGAATGTAGCCATATTTAGCGCGGGATCCCTCCCGTGTAAAATCGCAGTATTCCCAAAATCCTCTACCGGGATTTTTTTTCAAAATGTGATATGGGAGGGATTCCGCAGGATTAATCACGTAAATCCATGTAATCCTCCCGTTTGTCACTTAAAATCCAGGTTTTCAGGACAGGATTACTTAAAATCCCGTAGGGATCCCTCCCGTGCCGACCTCTAGATTAGTAAGTCAAAGCAAAAAAAAAAGGGTGGCTAAAAAAACAAGGAAATGAGTCAACCAAATAAACATCGGAAGAAAATGAGTCGGACAACAATGAAAAAATTAAAAAAAATCTATTAAAAAAGAAACAACAGCTTTTTAACGCAAAAGCGCTAAATTCCGGGAACGAGACTATTGAGTACCGCCGTTTGAATACCGCCGGTTGAGTACCGCCGGTTGAGTACCGCCGGTTGAGTCCCCACCCAAATGGGGACGGTTGAGTCCCCGTATTTCTTTCTAGGATTTACACGTTTATGATTCCTAGTAATGGTCTATTGCGGATATGCTACAACTTTGGGGTACATTATATAGGAATATAATGAGGGAATCGGCCTTGCGCCTAGTTGGCCTGCGCCTAGTCGGTCGCGCCTAGTTGGCCCGCGCCTAGTTGGGCGTGTCCCTACAGATGACAAAAAACTTGATAATCCCATTTAGGCGCAAGGGCTTGCAAAATTTTACTATTTTAAATGAGTCTGCGCCTAAATGGCCCAAAACCTTTTGGTCAGTTGAGTGTTGCCCGGTGAGAGCAGCCAATGAAGCCAAGCCAGTTGAGTGTAGCCGGTTGAGTGTTCAAGGTAGAAGAGGTGCCAGTGAAAGGGGATTGGTGATATGACAGTTGAGGATGCGACATTTGCGGAGGCAGCGGACGTCATCCAAATAAACTGGCTAGATACATATGACAATTGTTGGTATAAAATTTAATAAAAATGAAAAATTATTGAAGTTACGTTTTTACTAATTTATTCAACGTTTTTACTAATTTGTAAGTAACTCATAAAGATACAGAGCCTGTCAACTAGATAATAAGATGTGTTAACTCGTTTAGACTTATAAACTTTCTTGTAGATGACTTGGAAACTATCCCAGAACTCATACCAGTCTAATAAAGTATTCTTTTTATTTTAGCGGAAAACAAAAATATTTTTGAAAATATTTATCGAACCGTCAAACAAAACAGAAGAAACAATTCTTTTTGATATAAAAATTTAAATGATTATGCTCTTTAAATATAAAGTTATAAAAAATATTTTTTGATGTGACTGTTTAATCAATTAAAAATTATGTGGGGGCACTTTAAATTTTCAAAGTGAACAGAAGCCAAACATATTTTTTAAATAAAGAATTCTGAAGAAATAAAATGTTAAAACTAAATCTGAAAAAAAATTTTTGATTCATTTAAAGAAAATTAAATTTTTTTTGAAAATAAATTTACAAACGAATAAGATATACAATATACTATAATTGCCAGGGTTGCCGCGGGTACAAAAATCTTCGGGTACGGGTTTCGGGTTTGGCGAAAAATTCGGGTTATTTTCGGGCGTTCGGGTGGTATTAGTGAAATAAATTGTAAGGTATAAAATATAAAATACCTCAATATAAAATACCCTCTATTTAATGTACAGCTCATTATAAGATACTATTTTTCCAACCTCAAAGGGAGTATCTAAAAAGGAGGTTTGACTGTTAATATATAATTTTAAAAATCAACAAAAATTATTTTAACTTTAAAAAACACCTTTTGAGCATTAAAACTTCTCATTTTTCTAAATTGTCTGAGTCCCTAAACAAGCTTCTCCCAAACAATTACAATCTGCTGTGGAATGTTTTCTTTGTAAATTTCGCCTTTGCCTTTGAAGTTGAATAAATTTTTTGGTTTCATTGAAAAAGAAAACTGTTGAAGAGAGAAGTAGAAGAAATAATAAATCTGCAAAAAAATCAAATAAAATTTAGAAAAAACGGTAAAATGATTAAGTCACAGCCAAGTATACTCAATAAAGTTGGGTGGGGGATCATGAGAAATCCCCGGATATCCGGATCCGATATCTGGACAGAAATTTTAGGATATCTAGACCTTCCCGGTCCGGATATCCGAATGCCCACCCGGATGTCTACGGATGTTCTACCTTCAATCCCCGACATCTTATTCCAGGTCAGGGTCAGCAAGATTAGAGAGCTGGCTTATTATTACCAGAATTGAATTCTAACCAAACGTAAGACTCTAAAAAGGTCGGCTAGCAAATATTTTTTAATGTTGGCTAGTTGGATCTCCATTCTTCCTTACAAAATTTTGCCAAAAAATATGGCTCATAGATACCTAAAAATGCTTTCCTCCCAAAAACTATCTTAAAGACTTTTTTAAATTTAATTTAAAATACCAAAAATAGTTAATGCTTCTGTTTGAAAAATATGTTGCAAAGGTTTAAAGTAGATAACCGCCAATTGACATAAAAGAGAGCCAACTAATGCAAGGCAAAACATTCGATTTCTTAAAAAATTTAATTTAATAAAAAATCTTTTTTTTCGAAAAAATACCCAAAAAGTCCAATTTCCCAAATCATTTTTCGACTACTTCGACAACTCAAAGCATTCCACATATCAAAAAGAACAAAACAAGTAAATGTCATAGTTGTATCACGAGGAGTTATTTTATTATCTGCTGCCATCTAAAAATAATAATTTTTAATATTAAAGTGTCGTATTTGCTCTAATTGAGCGGCAGTCTCCAGTTGAACGGCCGTCTCCATTAGAGCGGCTTTTGAGACGGGATTGAAAAATAGAGCGGCCGGCTTCTCAATTAGAGAAAATACAGTATGTTTACATTTTAGTCAAGACCGGATTGTTCCAGCAATATGAGTGGTTAGGTCCAAGCATTTCTCTTAACTTTAACCAGAGATGCCATGGTTTATTAGAAACCTAATACCCGAAACCCGATCAATTTTTCAACCCGAAATCCGAAATTTTTCTAAGACCGTGAGACGCTTTTTTACACTCTTGTGATACTCACAATCAGAGCAGGGATGGACTCTTCACGCATTTTAAAAATCGGAAGACGGATCAGAATAAAACTAGTAGAAGAAAAGCGAGAGTGGAAGTGTCGAAAGAGTGAAATTTTGAGGAAATGGAAGAGAAGGAAAGTTCATCCCCGGTCTAGGGTCTTGTCCAAACAATTTAATAGAAGTCGAGAAAAAGTCAAAAAAATATTTCAAATAAAAAAACCTCTTTATAAAATACAAAAAGTGTTCCAGATATAATTATTGCTGCAGAAGATATTATGCTAATAATGAGTGAACGATTGATTAACGGCTCTCGAACATTACGCGGTGGTTGTTTAATTATGTCAGCATCAACATTTTCAACACCAAGGCTTTGGGCTTAATTTAAAAAATTAATTCTGAAAAAATCATCAAAAGTAGAGAATTTCAAGAACCCAAATAATATTTTGGCAAAAAATTATAAACTCTTTCCCCAATTAAAGCATAAATTTATAATTTTGAAATTAGGATAGTTGACAACCTCGGTACCATCAACTTTTAATTGGTGCTGTACCCTGACAGCTTGAGGGCGCGTTTGTTGGGTGGGGTTCTTTGAAATATGAATGACAACAACTTGTTAGTGTTATTTTCCAATCATACTCCAACACACCCTGAAAAAAGCGCCCTCAAGCTGTCAGGCCACAACCCTATTTTTAATTAATCCTATTTTTAAATTTTGGGTTCCGATTCTAGTCAAATATTGGTTTTATTGTGTCGATTTTTTAAAAAGAAATTTTTCCAAAAATTTTTGGCTTTCAGCTTTTCATAAAAACATGTTAATTTTTAGGTAAAAAAACAAAATTTGTTTTTAAAACTGGACTTGAACCAGTCTAATTGAGGTAAAATATTTTTAATTCTAACGAGATATCAAAAATGAATATAAAATTAATTTGAAAGAAAAACCTGGAGGTCCGTCCATAATTATATTAATCCAAAGAATCTGCATTGCATTAAGTGGATTTTCAAAATGAAAAATTGTAGAAATTGCAATGAGTGACAATGCTGCAACACTTCTACAAAAAAAAATAATTATTTAAACCCTCCGCCCCTCCCCCCCCCCCCCCCTTCACTTACGTGCTTAATTGAAATTTTACAAAATTTGTAATATTATGATATATTCCCTTTCCTTCCTCAATTGCTGCTTTTATTGTACTAAAATCATCATTTATTAAAACCATATCAGCAGCTTCTTTACAAACATCAGTTCCTGATTCGCCCATAGCAACTGAAAAGGAATAAAAAAATTTGGAAAGTTTTGAAAAATTAATATAAGGAGATAAAAAACAAAGAAAACCTCTAGTCACCCACAATCGCGATCCTAATTTGAAAGGAACTCTGAGTCCATACCTTAACTTCAATTCCAAATAGACTCGAACGGACGGCTTTCCCACCAAATTTTTAAAAACTTATCCTACATCCTAAATCGATCCAAATCGCTGGCCAGACTGATTGTGGAATTTATAATTTACATAGCCGTTCAACTCCTAGTTCTCGTTGACGCGATCCTAATTCCAAGGAAACCTGATATCGCCCCTTAATTCGAAAGAGACCTGATATCGTCCCTTAATTTTACTTAAACCTTACGCCCCTTAATTCTACTGAACAATGTTAAATAATTAAAATATTAAATTTAAAAAACTAAAAAAAACCTCCAATATCAGATTTTTTAAGAGCAACAGCATCATTTACTCCATCCCCAGTCATTGCCACAACTTCTCCAATATTTTGAAGTGCTTTAACAATTCGTAATTTATGTCTAGGAGAAGCTCTATAAAATATTGTAACACTTTGAATAAGTTGCTCCAATTCTGAATCTTTTAAATCATCAATTTGAGGCCCAGAAAGACAATTATCGTTTTGTTTGTGAAGTCCAAGACGAATACCTTAAAAAAAGTTAAGATAACGGAAATAGAATATTGACTTTAAAATTTTATTATTCTTTAAGCGGGCTCTCATAAATTAATTTCAGCAGGCTAACAAGGGGAGAAATAGATAGTATCATCATAATAAAGTCTCTGTGAACGTTTTTGAACTATTAAAAACTAAAATGAATTTATGCTAGTACCGAAAAGCATATATCGTTTGCCTTTAAGATAAGTACATCTCATTATGAGATTTTAGTCTTATGTAAGTGAAATCCTGCATAACTGTTTTGCAAGATCCGTAGAATTAAATTACAAACAGAATTAATTCTAAAAGATCCAAAAATAGCACACTTTCTATTAGAATAATAAGAATACCAATGCTTGTAGCAGTTTCTAGCCCATCACCAGTCACCATTTTTACTGAAACTCCAGCTGATTGAACAATTTCTATTGATTGACGACATCCAGGTCTAGGAGGATCCAATATTCCAACAAGTCCAGCATAATAAAGAGAACGCATATCTGAACCCCGCGCCATTCCAATTACTAGAAATTTTGACTAAAAATTTTTTCCTCCAAGAAAAACCTCGAAGTCCAGATTGACCCAAACCACTAGCTGTTTGAATTATTTGATCATACTTCTCTTTAGTCATTGGCATTTTTATATTTCCATTTTCCAAATAGCCTATACAAATATCTAGAATTCTGTCAATTGCTCCTTTTACCAATGTTTCAACTTCGCCTGGCTAAAAAAAAATATTTTATTAATATTTATATAAAAAAGAGAATAGAAGATTTTGGGACATTATCAAAATTTATTTTAATTATTAAATTTTAGAAAACAGAAAATAAAACTACAAAATAGATTTAAAAATTCCTTGTTAAGACCGTTTTTGAAATATTTTATTTGAGTACTTAATCAATTTTTAGACAAGTTCTCTGCAATTGTCGTCAAGGTGTGATACAAACTCACAATCACTCAGTTATGTATCTAGGAGAAAACCCCCTCCTCCATCTCCTTCCGAAAATTTTTCGTAAATATGTCCCTTCAAACACTCATGTTTATATTAATTTTACGACGGAAAAAGAGATTTTGCTTTATTTAAAGAAACAAATTTTGACAAACCTTATTTAATTGTTCTACTTGAACTGCCATCCATTTACTATCAGAAGTGAAAGGTATTTCGTGAAGACGTCGAATATTATTGCATAAACTATCCATATTTGTCTAGAATTTTAAAGAAAAAAAAATTTTTTCTTTCAACTTCAAAATTTTTTTACTTTCATAGCCAAAACCATTAAAGCCCCTTCTGTTGGTTGACCAATAACTGTTCCATTTGCCAATTGTGCATTATTACATATACATCCTATTTCAATGACACAAGCAATGGAAGGGTGACGTTCACTTCCAGAAACTAATTCTCCGTTTTGAAGACGACAATCTCCATCAGAAGGGTCATAACCAGTACCCGTTACCTTAAAATTTATAAATTTTAAGGTTCTAAAACCCCGTCGACACGCTTCTGAAACCCTACTTCTTTCCTGTGACAAATTGTCAAAAACGGTCAAAAATGCTACGGACAAAAATTGCGGACTTTTTAAACAGAAAAAGAATTAAAATTGAAAAAACCTCTGCCTGACAATCATCTGCTGCAATAACAACACAAGCAGTCATCATATTTTTTGTAAGAGTTCCTGTTTTGTCAGAACAAATAACAGTTACACATCCAAGGGTTTCCACAGCTGACAATTTTTTAACCACAGCATTTCGATTCCCCATCCTCATAACACCAATAGCTAAAGTAACTGCTACAACAATTGGAAGACCTTCAGGAATTGCAGCAACAGCAAGACTAGAAGAAAAAAGAGAAATATTATGTAGAAGTTTTATACGAAATCATATAACTTGGAAATTTAATTTATGCTCTACCACGTACTTACAATTAGTGTAGGCCTTATCTTTGAGTACCTTTCTATTTTTTGTTTATACTCGTAAACATTAACAAGTACTTGAACTAATAGCTTCATTCGTACGAAGATACTAGTACCTTTCTATTTTTTGTTTATACTCGTAAACAGGTACTAGCTTTCAAACATTTTTCATGTTATTTATAATTTCATCAGAGAAGGATTATGAGAAAAAAAACGATTATGTCTGACGTATGCAATCACCAAATTTTCCACTAAAATATCTTAAAATGTATCAAATTTAGACCAAAAGTATTCATGGATAACCAAAAATCATACTTGCGGACCTTTTGAAACATATAGGAAAAAGGAATACACGAAACCCGGACTTTTCTAACCCGAAGTTCGACACGATTCTTTCTCAACCCAACCCTACTTTATATTAAAAAAATAACAAAAAATACCTAACACCAATTGTAAACATATCCATCGCTGGCCTCCCTTGAATTAATCCAATAAAGAAAATTAGGCCAATAACACCCAAAGAATAAAAAGACAATTGTTTTCCTAATTGATCCATACTGTTTTGAAGTGGGGTTTTTGGAGATTCCTCAGATTGCATTAATTGAAAGACTTCACCAAATTTCTGAAAAAAATTTAGAGATTAGAACTTTTTAATTTTTGAAGTTTACCGAATTAGCTCCTGTGCCTATCACGACACCCTTAGTTAAAAAAATTAAATAAATTTTTTGAGAAATTTTAATGTTGGTGTCCTTATTTTTATTCCTTTACTATTTATTCTTGCTTTTACTCTGACAACTATCTAATAGAAATCTACTCCTGATAGAAGCCTGTACACCTTATTAGAGGCCCAAGCAATGAAACGTGTTAGTAAATAGAAGCTCATGTCAGGACCTCTATTATCAAGTCGTTTCATAAAAAGTTCGCATTTTTAAAGCATAAGACTCGAGGGGGGGGGGCAATTAATATGTTCAGTTAGATTTTTATCTGTTTGATTTTGTTTGAGATTTATTGATTTTTTGAAACTTTATTTATGATAAAATGCAAACATTTCATAAAACGACCTGATAGAATATTAACAGTAAATAAATCAAAAGAGTTTAATTTGGAGTCGTCATTCCACGGGGATAGTAAAACAAGGACATCTTTCTCCCCTTAATAACTCTTAAACAATTAATTAGCCCCTTACACAAAGGAAAAATGAAAATTGGGAGCCAGGCCCACAAAAGATTTTTTAGGGGTTTCTTTCTCTACTCCCCGCCCATACCCCCTGGCTACGGGTCTGCTGGGAGCTCATATAGGTAAAATTCTAATTATTCCTTCAAAAGATAAAATAGAACCTTTCCTCTTCCAGAGCAAACCAAAGTCCCCATAAAAGCAATATTGTCCAAATGTTCAATCCCTCCATCACATTCAATATTACAATGTCCGTTAACTATAATTCCATTTACATGAGGGGTTCTTAAATTTGCTGGGATTAAATTTGAATGTTTATATCTTGCTTCATTTTCCCCAGTAAAGGAAGATTCATCAATTTGAAGTTGAATGGACTTTAAAAAATTTTTGGAAAAAAATTTTTTTCTGAAAAAACCTCAAGAATACGAACATCTGCAGGCACTCTATCACCCGTATTAAGCAAAACAAGATCACCTGGAACAAGCTCTTTTGCACAAAAAGTAACACTTTTTCCATCACGAATACTTAAATTAAAATAAATTTTAGCCTTTTTAATGTTAGGAAATAATTTAAGATAATAGAGAAATGTACGAAAACCCAATTTTTTCAATTATAAATTATAATTTGTTTTTTCTTAAAATCAAATATGGACGTAAATGATTAATAATAATGATTTAAGGAAGGAGGTCGTCCAGCTTTCTTTAAAATCTATTAAGAGAGAAGGTAAAAGCAACACCTCGTTAACTCAAGCGTGAGCACATACCTGCTAGTGTTTCGCCGGAACCGCAAATTTGGCCGGAACCAAAACCTCCGGCGAAACACTAATACCTGTCCGTGGTGAGAAAAATCGCCTAGCAATAACCGTCAGAGCTAACTAAAAGTCCCCCAAGCAGGCGTATTCTGAAACATAGCAGTTGAAGAGAGACACATCTCTCAATACCCACCGAGCCACCTGGGCTGATTTAACCTTCTTTCGATAAATATTAAAACCATGCCTAGTTTTAAATACTAACAGCCCCTTCTCCTTACCCTATTATTTAACAAAAAATACCAATGTGCAGTTGGAGGCACGAGCCTATTCAATTTCTCCAATGTTTTCTCAGACCTATATTCCTGTACAAAACCAACAGTAACAACTATCATTACAGCAACAGTAATTGAAAGGGCATCATCAAATTGTTTCATAACTGTTGAAACAATTGCAGAGGAAAGAAGTAGGCAAATTAATGGATTTTTGAACTAAAAAAAGTTAATAAAGCAAGAGCGAATTTAAAAGAAAGTTTTAGGGTGGGCTAAATTTTTAAGTTTATTTTCGGGTTGGCAAGAAGCCGAAAAAGTCCTTTAGCATTGTAAGGAATTATGCTTGTCTGATCATTATCCTCCCAACATTTCTTTCCTTTTTCAATTTTAAAAGAATATGGCGAGAAGGATCTTGTAGCAACATTGGCACCATCATAGCCAAATAGTCAAGTAAACTACATAAATAAGTGAAAATAGAACTTAAAGGAAACATATTTTGAAGTGGAAATTGTCATTCCCACACTTCACCCAAGAAATGAAAAAATGGAGAAACGAACTTTTCGGCTCTTGCCCGTCGAAAAAAATTACTGAATCAAAAATATTCTCAACCTTTCCTTAAACCAAATAACCTATCAAAAACCCCCAAACCTGTTCAAAATATTTTCCCAAAAGAGATTCACTTTTCTTCACTTCAAATTCATTATAACCACTAAAACCAAGTCGTCTTGTAGCTTCCGCTTGAGAAAGTCCATTTTCTGGATCTGCACGTAATTTAGCTATACATTCTTCTGTGCTGCTACTAGACGCTGTATAAACGTCTAAAGCCTTAAATTTTTATGAAATTATTTTTTGAAGTTTTAAGGTGGTTTACCCTTACAAAAATGTAAAAATTTACAAAATAAAATTTTATTTGTGGTTTGGTGGCAACGCAAGTAACTATGGTGGTTAGAACACTCACTAGGCACGGGGCTAGGAGAGGAATCGAACCCCAAGGGAAAAATAATAGTAGTCAACGGCACTACCACTACAACCCACATACATTTCTTTAATTAAGAGAAGGAATGAGGTCGACTGGATCTAAACCAAGACCTGGGGTTCTCCTGCCCCCAGAGTCCAGGTCCAGGCATTTTTTGACCTTTCTGGGTTTCTCCTGGGCCTGGGTTTTTCCTGGACTAAAGGCCCAGGATTCGGCCCAGGTCAATAAATCAAGCCCAAAGCCCAGAAATTTTTCTCATAAAATTAAAGAAAAAATTCTTTAGAAACCTGAATCATTTGCTGTCCACTAACACTTTTTGATTCTTTTTTAGACGCAATTTTCTCTTTTTTATGAAGTGTTTTTTGTTTTCTTTCAATTAAAAGATGCACTTTTTCCTCTAAATTTTTTGGTGTAGAATTTAAATTATTATTTTTGTTGTTTAAAGTAACAACGCCTTCCTCCTTAGGCTTGCCCTAAAATAAATAAATTTAGAAAAAAAATAAATAAATAAAATTTTAAACTGTCGTGGCAAATTTTTAGTGTTAAAATCGAATGAAACAAAATGGTGCTGGACAAAAAAGCTCAACAGGTAAAATACGTCAAAATGACACGATGGGTAAAATACGATAAAATGACACGACGGGTAAAACACGACAAAATGGCACACGTTTAAATTGCGACAAATCGGTACTCTTGATAAATTAAGACAAAATAGAACTTTTGTAAAATAATACAAAAATGTCACACGGAAAATGGGATCCACACAAATTTGGCGACAAATGTTCAATATTTTTTTGAAATTTTTAGTAGCTCCATTCTGTCTCCTATCATTTTTACTAATACCATTTTGAGGTGTGCCTAATGTAAAAACAAAATAAACAAAACGCCAAATTTTTATTAAATCTGAAAAAGTATTTTTTTAATATGAAGGATTCCTTCACATTCTTTTCAAGCACATTAACTCAATTCTTCCTCCTTTGCTTCAAATATGTATAAAGTCGAACCCCTGCCCCAAATTTATGGGAATTTTGTAGTCAGCGCTCTTATCCACTTAACCAGAAAACCCTCACTTCATTCTCAAGTAATGAAAATAATTAAACTCTCACCTCATTCGGATCAGTTTTTATTTTTCTTTTCGAAGAACTTTGTTGATCATTCTTAACATTTCGAGTTTTAGGCATTTTTTGCAAAAATGGAATTTAATTATTTATTTACTTAAAAAAATTTTATTTCCTCTTTTTTAATGTTAAAGAGAAATCTCTGTTTGTTATTTGGGTGATTTTAAGAAGAAGAGGAAAAGTCACAAAAATAGTTTAAACATATTTAATAATCATCATCTTTTTTGATAACAACAAAATTTATTCTTTTTTCTTTTGTTAATTTTTAAGAGAGGTGAAAGGGAGGGGGTATTGACGTCAGCAAAAAAGCAAAATTAAAATTATAATAACAAAAAAAAAGTTTATTGAGATTGATAATCATGTCGATAGATGATTGATAAAATTAATTTTTAATGATTAAAAAAAACTGTAAAGAAAAAAATTTTTTCAAAAAACAAATTTTTTTTTATTTTCAATTCAAAAAAAATCTTAAAATATCTCCCAATTTTTTCTGTATTTTTGTTTTGAAAAAGTGGATATTTGAGGTGAGTACGCTAATATTTTAAAGATGGTAAGGGAATTTTAACAGTCTTGGGAAATTTTAACAGTCCTCCACATAGAACTGGTACCAACAAATTTACTTCATCGTTTAATTAACTAAGTTTGTTGGTTCATGATCAACTCAAAGAGAAGAAAAAGAAATCCAGGACTGTTAAAACTCCTTTAAGGTCTCTAAAATATATTAGTTACGACGTACTCACCTCCAATAACCACTTTTCCAAGACAGAGCAAAATCAAACATCACAACAAAAAATAAATATAACAATAAAATACTTCTTTTAATTAAATCAATCCCTCTTCATTTCGAATATATTCACCCAAATCTGATTGGTGTAAAACAACTAGAGCTGTAGGATCTGCTTTCTTACAAGATACTGTTCCTTTTGCAGCCACACCAAAACCTAACGGCAAATCTGACATATTGTAGACAATAATTCCCTGAAAATAAATTTATAAATTTAATCAACACCTTAAATACCGAAAACAGGAATTTTGTGTCAGCTATGTAGATCCGTAAACTTATACTTTAAGCTGTTCTCCTTCCTATCAAACCCGCCTGTTCGTCCCAACTCACGCCACTTCATCTCTTACAACAATGGAGAAAAGTGCTAACGGGGGTCAAATATACCTAGACAGCTTGTGTATTAACTGAGAAGTGTTATCGAGATTCGAGAATATTAAAGAGGAAAAGTCCGCAAAAGTGATCACCCCACCCCCTACAAGTTCTCCCATAAATTTATTATTTTTAAAAACCTGTTTCTCTTCAATTCCCTCACTCATTCTTCCAACACCAGATTTAACAATATTATTTCCATACAAAAATTGTTGTTCAGCTTGTGGTTTCAACCAAATTTTTGCCAAAGCATAAGGCGCCAAATAATCCAATGCAGTTATATGAAGAAAGAAAGAACCTCCTTTTGTGAATTTGCCCAAACAAGTTCCAAAAGACCCCAATTGTTTACGTCCAATACATGCTGCTTGTCTCATTAATTTTTCACTAGAAAAAATTTTTTGAATGAATTATTTAACTCAAAAATGATTAAATAAATTTAAAAAATAAGAAAATAAAGTCAGAAGCAAATAAACTATTTGTGTTGTCTAATAACCCCTTTTCTCACTTTTCATTTATTTTTGGTTTTAGTGGTAACTTTTAGATTTTGTAGATTTGGACTTGAGAACTAGAATAATTATAAGTCTATTTGGTTTGTGACCATCTGTTTGCTTCAATAATTAGGCCTGGTTGGGAGAAAGTCGGTTCGGATTTCGAGTAGAAAAATCCGCGTTTCGGGTCTGATAACTAGTATATATTTATGAATCCAAAGTAGTAGTTAAAGCAAAAATAAAAAAGAAAAAGAGGGTCTCAAACTATTAATAAAAAAGAAAAAAAAATTTCATTTCTGTTTTGGCGATTAACTTTTGATTTCGTAGACCCATCATAACAAATCAAAAAGATTGTACACAAAAGCAACGTTACGAAATCCAAAAAACCCTTATCCTTTCTACTAGAGACCGGCAAAATCAAACTTCCGGGATCCAGAGTCGGGATTTTTTTGTTAACCAATGCCGGGATCCCGAGGGACAAATCTGTAAAAATCCCGGATTCCAAAAATAAAAAAAATCCGGGATTTCGGGATCCCGGAAAATCAAGTCGGAATCACCACCCGCGCCGGTCTCTACTTACTAATCCCATATGTTACTCAAACCACCCTGTTTAGAATTAAAACCCAAAAAAATATTTTAAATAAAAACCTGCAATAATAAACTCTATCTTTATGTAATCTAAAAACATATTCTCCATCTTCCCTTTCCAATAAAAGTTTAATGTTGTCACCAATATAATTTGAAAGTTTTTTGAAAAATTTTTCAGTTTCTTCGTCTGTTAGAGGACGCATATTTTTCCAAAAATAAGTATCTTTTTAGCTAAAAATAAATTTTAAAAAATTAATTTAAAAATAAAAAGAAAAATATAAATGTGTTCTTAAACAATTAAAAAAAAATTTTTTTTAATTTGAAATTTTAGTTTTTTTAATTTAACAAAAGTTCGTTGTAAAGAAAAAAAAATAATAAAATATACATAAATGAATTTAATAAAATAAAGAGAAAATATTTGAGACTTCAAAGAATGAAAAATCAACGGTTAAATGAAAGGGAAACTGAATGGAGTCGAACACACAGGAAAAACACAAAAGGCCGCTACACCACACCCTTACTAATTTATAATTTATTTAATGCTAAAGACCAGCCGAAAGATAGAAACCAAGTCGGACTCTAATTAATACCTAAGGAATAATCTCTAAAATATTTCCCTTGTTTTAGGTAATGTCAAAAAAAATCACATCAAATACATTCATAAATATACAAAAAAATATATTAAACTGGTTGGTTAAATGCCATTTAAAAAATTTGGTAAAAACAAGTCAATATTATAAACCTTTCAAAAAATTATTCAAAAAAGCTTTCTAAATTGGATTTCCTAAAAATTAATTATTGACATTAATACCAAATGATTACCATTAATTAATCTCAAACTAAAATTTCCATTACAGTTAGTCCTCATTTTTAAATACCCTCCAGTATTAATGTTACACCTCTAAGATACATTCTTGTAAAATTTGGTAAGTCAACGGGTGGTGGAATTGCCTGAAAAATACCCTCTATTTAAGCTACACTTTTAATTTTAATATTGGAGGGCATTTAAAAATGAAGTCTAACTGTAATGGAAATTTTAGTTTGTGATTATTATAGTTAATAGTACCTTTCTATAAAAATACCTAATCAACTTTTAACAATATCATTATTTGGTTTATTATTTTGTATTACTTCATTTGAGTTGTTTTTCATCAAGTCATTTAATTGTTGTTGTTCCCATTCATTTGTATACAATTTATTTTCAATAATATATTCCACAACAGAATCAGGAGTACAATAACGAATTGAACTTTAAAAAATAAATAATTTTTATTTTGTCGTTATAATGGATGTGGTTTGAATATAGTCCCAAATAAAATTGTCGGTTCGAAACCCAACCGAAGATTTTTTGGTTCGATTTCGGTTTTTCGGAAATTTTAAAGAATCGACAATTCCAGTCCCATGGCTGTTTTTAAAATTATACGGGTAATATCTGTCCTCGACTTTATATTTATTCTTCGGGGTCATTGTCTGAAAAATAGGTCCCCAAAAATGAAAATTTAAACTAGCAGTGAAGACACATGGGAAAAACCCCAAGAAATTGTTTTGAGTCTTACAAATTTGTTTAGTGTTGAAACTCCAGTCAGGTTCTGGTATCCCTAATTTGCACACTAAATCCCCACCAAGAAAAAATTATTTTCAATAAAAATTCAAACCGTCCAGCACGCACAGCTATCCTCAATTTTGTACTGCTAATTTCATTTGGAAAAGTGTCTTCTTCAATTATAGCCACGTTATCCAAAAGAGAATGTAAAAATTCCAAATCTTCAGATTTTAATGTTTTGTTAGCTGTTGCCCCACGCCTTTCAATAATTATTAGACCATATTGAGTTAAAATCTGTTTTAAATGTTCAATACTCCAAAGCCTTCCAGTTGAACTTGTTGGGTCTTTACGAGTGAAAGAATCGACTAAATCAGCTCCACATAGAAGAATTAAACGAAGTTTTTGGAGATTTGAATATCTTAAAAGAGCATTTTTTATTAAGTCAAAATATAGGCCAAAATATAATTAAGTCAAAATATTAAGCCGATCCGAAGCCCGAAATTGGAAATTCCCGAAGTTGTTTGGGTCGGTAATACGTTTTTATGTCAGCTAGACCCTTATATATGTGATCGGCAATTTAGAAAAAAAATTAGATTCTTGATCTCGAATCAAGATAAAATCCATGTCAAAGAAAAATCAAGGTCTGGATGCAGATCCAATCTCTAATTGACTCTACTCCATTGGAAAAAAATGAATATCTTATTGTTAGACCCATAAGGGAACCTATCAATGTGTAATTTTTTTTATCTTTGACAACAAATCAATGAGAGATTTTAAACAAAAAAACACACAACAAGCACAAAAATTTCACATAAAATTCAAAGGCTCCCGTCATTAAAAAATCACTTAAATTTAAAGAAAAAAACCTGTTAAGCATCTGCATATTATGATATTTAAGAACTTCCAATGTTCGTGTCCAGCCTTCTTTCCTTCGACATTCCCAACCATCTGCTCTAACCCAATCACTAGAACTTGTAGCCAATTGAGACATACGTAAACGATGAATTGATGGTGCTAAAGAAGGCTTTTTTGATTTGAAATGGTCAGAAACGGGGCTGATAATTCCATCAAGAACATTACATTTGCATTCCTGAAAAAAAAAGAAAACTTTGAAAAAATGAAAAAATTGGGGAAGCCATTGGGTAAATTGCAATTAGAAATGAGATTGAAAAGAAAGTCGAGTCAAGTTTTCAAAATTCTTTTCAGGGTTTAGTGTCGAAAAGTCAGTCTGGATCAGTTAAAAATCTGAATTCAATTCAATTGAAGATTCAATTCACCTTTTGAGAAAAGGCAAAACTTTAGAGATTTTGGAAAGTAGGGTTGTGCACGACCAGTTAATATCTGCCAGTGGCGGGTCAAATGCTCTTATAATTTGAAACCGGACGTGCACAAACCTATTGGATAGTTAGACTAAATTTATTCCTTGCATGGAAAAATTTTCATGGAAAGCCGGACTTTAATTAAAAAATACCAGGTTTCGAACCCAGCACATCCATGACCACAAAAAAACAAAAAAATGAAACAAACCTGTTGAAGAAAATCTTTTGCCCTTTCAAACATTCGAAGATGTAAATAAGTCGGAGGATTAAAAGAACCACAAAGAATCAAAACAACATTAGAGCCTGCCAAAACACGAGCATTCATTCTCTATTTAATTTTAAAAAATAAATTAAAAATAAATTTTAAAAAATATAAATGATTAGAAAAACATTTAATAATCCAAAAAAAATAATTTTTTTTTGAAATTTTTTAATCAAAAATAAATGTTAAAAATAACCAAAGAAAGACAAAAAAATGAAAAAAATCATAAGTGAATTTTTGAAAAATTTTTTAATAAATTGTGAGGCACGTGAGAGATTTTCTTCAAAATATAAGGTAATACCCCAGAAATAATGCAAAAGGAGAAAGAGAACTTTCTCTTCTCTCTCTGACAAAAATATTTAAAAAATAAAAAATGAATAAAATTAGTACAGTTTGGTTTTTTTGAAAAAAATTTTTCTTATAATTCAATATCTTCAATTGATGCAATCAATTCATTGTCATTAATTGCTTGTCGCGCTAATGACATTTCAACCTTAAAAGTTTTAAAATTATTTTTTATTTGAATAAACTCCTTGGTAAATTCCTCCCTGAGTACTTCTCTTATGCAATAAAAATAAATCTTATAATCCACCACAATCACATTTCTTACCCAAAAATTATTCCCAAAACTTTCTCCGTTACCGAACAACTTTACTATTAGGTTGTAACATATTTAGTTTCATTTTTTATTAAAAGTTTCGGGGTCTGAAATACTTTGATAAAAATTCTGTTTAGTTCCGGATATTCAAGGATTTCCTAGGAGCCGTCTAGCTTATTTGTGGTTGATACCATAAATATTTTTAAAAATTAATTTAAAAATATAATTTTCATACCATAAAACAAACTCTTTGTTGTTTATTTTTTCCATTAATTGGTTTACTTAAAGAAATTATAGCTTGAGATTCCAACACTTCATAAGCATTATCCAATTCATCTGTAGCTAATGGTTGAAGCATCAACTTTTCACAAACAAGTAAATAGGCTTGAAATAGACAATCGCGTGTTACACTTGAAGAATCAAATTGAGAATTCTAAAAAATAAGAGAAATTAATTTTTTAATGAACCAATTTGAACAGTAAGTAGGGTTATTGATCTTTAGAAAATCTCCAGATAAGGGAACTGAATCGAAAGATTCTCGGTTCTTCGATTCAGAACTGACAAACAAAATGTAAACATAATAAACTTAAGATTTAAGCTAGGATTGTTCACGAGATCGGTTTTAAAACAAAAATTTCGTAATCGTTTTAATAAAAAGCCAGAAACCGAACTTTCTAAAAATGAATAAATTCAAAAAACTTCCTCCCATTAGACAAAAAACCAAAATTAAAAAATGGAATAATCGAAAACCAAGGTTAATAATCAGGTGTGAATCCCCCCTAATTCAAACCTAAAATTTTTCTCGTTGATCTAAAACAAAATATAATAAAACAAAAAACCTGAACAGATTTGCCATTATTTGTAGAAAATAAACGCTTTGGAGTTCGATTCAATCGAGTTGGTGTTGCAAATTCTGATCGTTTTGGTGTTCGCGGAGGTGTATGAAAAGGTGAAGAATCTGGCGCTATAATGACCTTTTCGGTGTCGGAAGAAATTAATCGCATTAATGTAGCCAATAAAATACGTGGATGTTGGGGAAGTTTGGAACGTTGACAGGGTGAAGCCATTGTCTAAAAAATAAAAAAGTTAGATTAGTATAAATACAAGGAGGAAGTCAGGGTGTCGGGTTTCGGGAGGTTATAATGGAATACGTGCTGAACCTTTGGCATTCCGTAATAAATTTTTTCATAATAATATAGGAATTTTGGAAGACCGCAAGCGAAATTTTTTCCATTTCAGGAAAAAAATGGAAAAATTATCACGATAGGAACAGACAGGCAGGGCACTAATGAGTGGGATACATGGTTAATCTCTCCCAAAAAAATCCGCCTCAGAATAGTTGATTTTTGAGTCGTTGAAGCTCAAAATAAAAATAAATTTGGACATTACCCAATTCGCCCAAGTTAATCACTATTTTCTATTTGTTCAATTCCTCCTAACAATAAATAAAACAAAAACCTTATTAATTGCATTCAACACTTCACGGCAAGCATTCTTTTTTGGTGTCACGTCTCCCTTTTGCAAAGATTGTGGAAGACGCCGTTTCAAAGATGGGACATTTTCTTTGCTTTCTTCTTTTAAAGGCGTTTTTAACGAATTTCTGCGTTGAACTTTAAATTCATTCTTATCCATATCAATAATTTTATTGTTAACTTCCTTCAGTTTATCATCATTTTTTGGAGAATTTTGCTCTTCCTCCAATTCCTCACTTAAAATTTTAAATTAGAACAAAGGAAATTTCTGGTAAAAACTTTTAGGTTCATAACCTGATACCTGAACTTTTTTTGATCAGAAACCCGACTCGAAAAAATTTTGAAACCCCACCCCGAAACACTAATAGAATTTAATCTTTTTCAGAAAAGCGTAAGTAAATATGTACTAAAGGAATTTTGGAAGAAATGAACCCAAATCATTTATAAAATATCTTTAAAAATCCCAACTCACTCAAAATTAACTATCATTTGTGAGGCAATATCCAAAGCTCTTCTAACATCCCCAGTCATTGAAGCTACCTTTCTTGCACATAATTCTATTGCTTTTGTATCAATAATGCTTGATTTGTTCCCAATATCATTAAGATATGAAGATAAAATAGAAATTAACATTTCACTTGTATAAGGAGGAAAAACAATCGATTTTGGAGGATGAGCAAATTTAATTTTTGATAGTTGCCTTTCTGTAAGGTCCAAAGAGTTTGAAATGCCTAAATTTGTATAGAAATAAGTAAAACATCTAAAAAATATTTTGATAGGGAAACTTATTTATAAACAAGCTTTTATAGGAATTCATTTTTTTTAAATTTTCAATCGTTTAGATTAAACGTAGAAAGTGTTGGAGTATTCAAAGTAGAGATGTAGCCTCAAGATTTCAGAAATTTGGATTCGCCCCCACAAGAAAAGACGCGGGAATTACCGATTATGGAAATCGAGCCGATTAGATTCCTGCTCAAAGCTAATAATACAAACGAGATTTCTTTTTAAATAACCCCCAGCTCTGCGACACAGGACCTGAATCAAAAAATCTTCAAAAAATATACCTATAACAATAACACGTCCCGGAAATTTGTTTGGCCAATTAAAAGCGTCATAGATTATTTCATCTTTGCGCGAAACTAAGTTGTCAACTTCATCAAGCAAAATTAATCTACAAAAAATCTTTTTTAATTAGCTTAAAAAAATAGATAAACATTGGAATTTTGCATTTAGAAATTTTGTTTTCCAAAGCTTGTAAAACCTGTTTGCCATTTGATATTTTTGTTTGCGTCTCGAGTCGAAGCAAAATATGTTGAGCAAGTGAAGTAGTTGTAGACGAGGCAAAACAATCAATTGAAACAAAATGAAACTGAAAAATAAAGAAAAGAAATTGATTTAAAAACTTATTGGCGGAGCTAACAATAAGTGATCAACGAGAGAAGTGATACCTCAAGAGATTTTATGAGATTCCGCTTTAAATCCCTCAATTTTGAGATTTTACGGAACTTGTCCTATGAGAACTACTTACTCGAACAACTCTAAAAATTATTCAAGCATGCGAATCCTACAAAATTAAAAAATTATATTCCTCTGACCGAATCATGGCAAAAAATTACCCAAAAATATGGAAACCCTCAATGAAAACCTCAAATATTATAAATTTTAATTCAAACCTCTTTATGACGTCCATTTTTATCAATCTTCCACTGCAAATGATTAATCACCTCCTTGACTGTCGCAGTTTTTCCTGTCCCAGGAGGACCACTAATATAAACACAAAGTGAAGATTTGTCTTTCAAAGAAGTTGAGATCAATGATTCGATTAACCCAAATTCTTTTTCACGCCCAATCAACATTCTTGAATTGATTGATATTGATAAATTGCTGATAAAAAAAATTCTAGACAAAAAAGAGTCAAAAAAATAAAATTGTAATAAAATCAATTTATTAAAATCGTTCTTTATCAATTTTTATTACTGCAAGAAAAGCAAATAATAATAATACATAAAAACTGTCTGTCGTATTATTGAAAATTCAAAAAAATGTGACAGTTATTTATGTAAACAAATAAATTAAAAATCAAAAAAAAAACTCAAAAGTCATCGTCAACATGCGACACTTCGTCCTCTATTGGGAGATTCTTTAAAGCATTTGAATAAATAGTTTTAAGCTTTTCGTATTGGACTGGTTTAACATCAAAAACAGACAATTTGAGATTCTCTTGGTCCTAAAATTAGAAAAAATTTAGAAAATTATAAAGGACGTACACTGAGGTGGTGGGGAAGAGAATGAGGAACCCCCCCCCCTCCCCACATCCCGAAAAAAACGGAAAATGTTCAGATGAGAATAACAAAGAATAACCCCTCGAAATGCGCCCTTAGGTACCCCCAGATAAAAAAATTAAATTATTAAAAACTTAAATTATAAATCTCATATTTTGCACGAATGCGAAACACAAAATCGTGAAATCGTATCTTGTTGAAAATCGCATCAAAACGATAATGCTGCAAAATAAATTTAAAAATATTAATAATTAAATAAAAATAATTAAGGATTAAAGAGCGACCAGGATCACTGACCTATTAAATCACTAACACACTCACGTCAGATTTAAAAAATCACTGACGGTAGTGTATGAACCTGATTTACAGGTCATGTGGGAAATCCGAATGCAATCCGAATTTTCTTCAGATAATAACCCTATCTGCCCTCACTACTACGAGAAACATTAAGACAAAAGTCACTCCAAACGATTGACATATCACGGAGGAATCCGGATCAAACTTTTTTAGACACCTATATCTGTCAACTCCTAGAACGAAAAAAAATAAAATTACATCATCTCTCTGCAATTGAGCCAATTCATCAGCGGACGTTTCAAGCAAAGCTACAAAACAATTTTTAGATTAAAAAAATTTCAAAAAATAAACATGTCGCCAATTCATCAAACATAGTCATCCAAACAGTCCCAGTAAAGTCAGCAACTTCAAGTTGAAGCATAAGAATATTTGAGTAGTTATCAAATGTTTGATTGCATTTTTCACAACGATATTGGTTACCTTCCATTTGCAATTTTTTGCGGCATCCTTTTACTGGACAGGCCTTTAAATGGAAGGAAAAATATAAAAATTTTATTTAAAATTAAAAAAAACCTGATAAATAGCTTGTTCAGTCTTTACAGCATTCACCATTCCTTTAATATAAAGATATTGTCCCTTTTCACTGTCTCGGTCGATTCCATGCTGCAAAAGAGGACCAATCAAACGGAGATCACGCTCTAAAATTTTTAAAAGGAACAATAAAAAGCAACAATTTTTTACCAATAACTGTAGCAAAATCAGTTTTAATAGTTAAAGATTTGATTTCCTGCAAAGGCTTCTGATCACGATACCATTGATAGAGTTGTCGAGTAAAATCGCCCTCTGGGTCTTCAATTATTTGAGTTCCTGTAGTATTCGAGAGTGAAAAGCCGCCTGAAAAATTAGAATTGTTATTAAATTAAAAAAACAATTTAAGGGAACAAAACTTTGGAATAGACTAGTATTCAGCCTAAAGTTGGTAAATCCGGATCTGAAAGCGAATATCCAGAAACGAACAAACCTGGACGAAAATCCACAATTTTTTGTGGATTTTAATAAACGGATCTATATTTTGATAAACGGATTTATAATAACGGATCTGGATATCGGGGAATTTCATAGGATACGCTAAACCTATTTAAGCCAAAGAGAGATACAAGTAAAAAACAACCGCTCCAGAATTATGGTCACTAACAATAAGATTTTTAGAAAAGTAAGGAATCTTAGTCAACAGGTAAAAATGGAATACAAAAAGAAAACAAAAATATCAAAAAATATTTTTTAATTATTTATTTATTCAAGAATAAAAATTATAAAAATAACCGTTAAATTCTCTTACAACAGCGCCCTTAATTCCAATAACTTTCCCAGGCTCAACTTCAAAACTTTGAACCATTTCATTCCAAAGAGTAAGGCAAATTTCTGTTCCAGATTTATCAACCAAAAAAACTTCTCGTTTATCCAAAAGGCGTTGATCTTTTCGGCTCATAACTTGAGTAGGTTCACCTACACGCTCAACAACTGCTTGAACATCAACACATTCATTAGCATGTTGTGGAATGTTAACCAAATGGACGGGTTTCAAACGAAGTTTTGGAGGCTCAAATTTATCATTACAATAAACAATCTATAGAAAAATAAATTTTTAAAGTTAAAAAGCTTAGAAGACCTCAGAATCTCGATCTAAAACAATTTCATAATCATGCCCAGTGTTGTTGAATTGTTTATTTGCTGCTTTAACAGAACCAGCACGAGCACCTCCACTAACATAATAAGCCTATAAAAGAAAAAATTGTTTAAAAATTTTCAGGCTAGACTTTAAAACTTGAATTGAGATTGGAACCCAATGGTTTTTAGATCGGTATAACAAACTCGGAGGAAAAGAAGAAATTACTAGGTACTGAACATTTTGTGTCTTATATCAGGTTCATGTCAGACCTCTTTCAAATCTTATAAATAAATTGGCGGAGCAAGTTCCGGAGCCGTACCAACAATCAGAACTGATCATGTGGTCAACCATAATATATTTAGGTTTATCAAAAAATAAAATTTCTTTATTATAGTCAGAATTTTTCCCTTGTCCCCAATCCCGGAGAAAATAATTTAAAATTTTTAACCTGTCCATTTTCCAACATTGGAAAATATTTATCAGCAACCTCAGAAAAAGCAGAAATTCGAATTGAACTTGAACTTTGATCAGTTAAAACAAAACCAAAAACACGAAATTTTCCTTTAGCGTTGGTAAATTCTTTAATTTGAGGATCTTTTGAACTAACAATTCCACAAATTCGCCATCTAAAAAATTTTTTTTAATTTTTTTAAAATTAATTTTAAACAAACTTATTGCAGTACGGAGTAATTAATCCAATTGGAACAATTCCCGGCATAGCAGAAGCATTTGGTTGACGTTTAGTTAAAGGCTGACGCTCTGGAGAAGAGTTATTACGTCCTCTTTTTGCTGAAGATGTTCCCCATGCATTTTCTGGTTCGGTTTTTGTTGGTGTATGTTGTAAAAAATCGGATTGATTCTTAAAAATTATAAAATCAAAAAAAAAAAAGAAAATGGATAAAAAAATAAAAATCTTTTAAGGTAAAAGATCTCAGAGATTTCACTGTAAAAAATTTCCGAATCACCCAACGTGACGAAATTTCCTTAAAAATCCCCTTCCTCCCTAGCATGGCACAACACTAGAATACTTTCAGCCCCTATTTTTTCATTTTCGTCTATTTTTATCCTGTTTTAACTCAGAAACTTAATAAAACGATTGACTTCGAGGCTATAACAAAGACAGAAACGATTGGGAAGAAAAGTCGAATTGGGGTCTTAAAAAATCGGGTTGGGTCTCAGAATTGGGAAAATCATTTTAGGTAAGTCTGGGGTTAAGGATAACCCATCCCTTATATACAGGTAAGTGGCTTAAAAGTATAAAATTAAAAATTTATACCTGCATGTAATTTCGATATTCTTCAGGATTACCAGAATGTGCTTGAGGATTACCGATGACAGGAAATTCCAAAGAGATTAAATTGTAATCTAACATGTTGAAGACAATCTTGCCTCTAAAAAATAAAAATGATCTTCACACTATCCTCAAAGTGTATTAGAAGTGGTAAATAAAAAGAATGCTGAGGACTTAACAAAAATGTTTGGAGTAATTTCCAACAAATTTCAAAAAAAAAATGCCAGAAACCAAAGTAATTTGTAAAGACTGAATTTAGCGAACTTTCCTCGACATATTTCTCTCACATTTTATCTGACTAATAAATAGAAATGGGACGCAGGTAATGGAATCAGGGGTGTCCGCAATCCGGATTGCGTAAACTGCCTGGTTTTTTGGAATTGCGGACTGCGGCTGAGGAAAATTTTTTCACTTGCGGACACCCCTGATTGGAGTGTGTCAAAATAAGAAAGGAAAATCCGCAAAAAAAAGTCCGAAAAATATATTTTTTGACCAAACTTTAAACAAAAAAATAAAATTTACGATGTAAAAGTTCTCTTCCACTTTGTAACTTGAATAATTCCATTATTTGTAGAGAGCTGATCAGCTTGAAATCTTGCCGAAATAAGATTTGTAACAACACAACCAGCATAAGCAAAAATTCCATCAGAAAGTCTAGCTCTTAATTGGTTCTGTCCCTGAAGTGGACGAATTTGCAAAACTTGAAGTATCGGCTGATAACCATTAGGCACTTTGTCGTCGAAAAAATACTATAAAAAGTTTAGAGTTACAGTGTCGTTTATTTGACGCATTTTTCATCTCTCGAAAAATGCCCATATATTTTTAATAGGTCCACTTGTTCCCATAGAATCTTGTATAGGAATAGAAGCACCACTCACCCAAAATTACAAGAGCAGACACTAAGAGCATGGGACTCCCAGAGTGGAAATAAAATATTCGAATTGGTTGAGTTTGGGTCCCCGAGTCGAAATAAATAAACTTATATTTGGGCTTAATCACTATTGGCAAACCTCAAAAACATAGAAAGAGCACTTTTAGTCATTTTTCTGGCCCAGTAAAAGTCACTATCTTTCCCCAATCTTTTTTGGCTGATTTTATGCCAACTGGAGAGGGAATTCCCGGAAAAATGAAGAAAGGCGTCACATAAACATTTTTACCAATTATGGGAATTAAAATATAATTTTAAACAAACCTGGAAGAAACAATGAGATAATTTAGGTTGTGAGGAATCCATTTTTTAAAAGAAAAACAAAAATATTTAAATAATTAAAGCAATATTTTATCTGCAAAAAATAAATTTTAGAAAGTTTAAACTAGAGTGAGGCACGGGAGGGATTCCGTATGGGATTTTACGGGATTTTTGGAGGGAATTTTTGACCCCTTCCGAAATCCCGAGTTTTAAGTGATAAAACGGATTACCGAGATTTACGGGATTAATCCTGCGGAATCCTTGCCGTTCGAATTTTTAAAACTCAAACACTTTACGGGATCTCGGAAATCAATTTTTGACGATCGCTAGCCTTCTTATTGAAAATCCTTAAATTTTTTTTGGAAAATTCGCCCGCCAAAAAAGTTTATCGGTAGAGGTCGATTGAGTGCCGGCAACTGAGAGCGCGATGTCGTTTCGCCTACGGTCCAATCTTCTAATTGAACGGCCGGTCCTCTATTTTTCAATCACCTCTTAGAAGGCCGTTTCAATTAGATAATAAAAAAAGCGTGCGAATTTTCCAAAAAAAATTAGCCCATTCGACATGACTAGTCAGAATGAATCGAATGATGAAAACTCGGGTAGTTTTGAATCAGGTTTTGTATGACTGATTAATTGACTTTGTTCTTGAAATACATAGTTCCGAAGATGCAGCTTTATTCAATTCTGAGCAGTTGGAAAGAAGGAGCAGTTGAATTTTAAGCGGATGACCTCTGCAAAATACAGAATGTTGAAAATCTAGCTTTAATATGCGAGGGTATATTTAACCCAAACATTATTTTTCCCTCCTCTATAACTCATTTCCGTCACAATACTAAGGGGCGCAAAGCCATCATTCTTCTTCTATTTTAACCTAAACCCCCCTAAAATGCATGCTTATTGTTGTGTACCTTTATTTTCCAATTTTCTTCCAGCAACTTTAAAAAGTCATTTTTTCGTCTTCTAAAATAAAAACACTATTTTTCTTTTTTTTTCTTGTCAATCCTTTTTTCCTATTTGCCTACCATCATCTGCTCATATTTTCTTCTTTTCATCCTTCTAAAAAAGAGTTTTTGGGCGGTGGACGTTGAAATGTCGATTTTATGATGGAGGAAAGGGGAAAAATGAAGGGGGCAAAATGGAGTGCTGAAAAATGCGTTCTTTTTTCCGTGTCCGGACAATGCGTCAGTGGACAATACGTCAGTGGAAAATGCGTCAGTGGACAATCGGTCAGTATTGATAAAAAGTAATTAAAAGTGATGATACAAAGAGATAAAAGATGATATTAAAAGATTAAAGATGGGATATAAACAGATTAGGAGTATTTGAAAAAGGATTTTGGGGTTTAAAAGAGATATAGAGGGATTTGTTGGGATTAAGGCCGATATCTCGAGTTTGGGAGGATTAACAGAGATATTAAGTTATTTGGTTTGCTTAAGATGGAGATCAGCCGATTTGGAGGGATATCAGTCAATTTTTTATCTCTTTATATCATCACTTTTAATCACTTTTTATCAATACTGACCGATTGTCCACTGACGCATTGTCCACTGACGCATTGTCCGGGAGCCCTTTTTTCTTCTTTCTCCGGCGGGCAGCCGCCAACAAAACTCTAAAAAATAAAAATACTGCGGAGATGGGGGGAGGGCGATAGTAGAAAGAAGGAAGGAGATCTCCTTTAGTGCAATGGTTCCTTTCAGGCTGGCGTTGGATCCTAGAGTTTTTTTTCTTCATGTTAGTATTGTCATTTTTCTCCTTTACTTCCACCCACATTTTTATTTTATGTTTCTTTTTGGCAGCCGCATTTAAAATTTCTTTTTATTTTTTTCTTTAATGTCACAGCCAAATTACCTACTCATAGCGGCAATTTAATGCGCATTTTATACCTGAAAAGAATCCGTTTTTTGGGTTATTCTAATCATCTCAATAACCCTCATCTCTTCGTTTAGAGATATCTTTTGGATAATGAGGGGTACCTTAAGAGGAAGGTATTGTCTAGGAAAAGCTATTTCACCCAAAAAGTCACGGGTTGAGAAAAAGGACCGGGTTTCGGGTCGGGTTTCCACATTTTCTTCGGATCAGGTTACGAGTAGAAAGAAGTCTCCGGGTTTCAGGTATCTGGTTTCGAATAACCCTTGACATCCCTGTTACCCAATGGGCAATAAAATTTAAAAAAAGCGTGCCTTAAATAGAGGTGTATCTAATATTGGGGGTATCTAAAAATGGGGTAAAACAAAAAATGAAACAAAGGAAAAATTTTTTTTAATCTTAAAATTTCACAAAAATATCACTCCTTTTAAAAGAGTTAAAAGCCTTTACTCGACATTTAATCCATTGTTTTTAACCTTCCACAAATACTAAAGGAAAAATAACCGTTAATTCTACTCGCAGGAACTCTCTCTCTCTTTAAATATAGCCAAAATAAATGTACTAATACTGAAAGGAAAACATGCCAATAAAAGAAAAATTGTTGGCAAGTTGGCAATCAAAAATATTAAAATTTGGTGAATACAGTAAACCTCACTTATAAAAATATCCCCCCCCCCCCCCATCTATTTAAGAAACGGCCTTTAAAAAGTTGCCTGACAATTAGGTAGGGGAGATGCCTAAACTACACTCCCAATTTATTATTAGGTACGATTCAGCTTCAAGAGATTATATAAAAACTAGATTTCTTCAGCCTCTTGGTACTAGAGATAGAGATTTTTAAAAAGCCTGGGCCTGTTCTTGGGTTTGATTTATTTACCTGGGCCGGATCCTGAGCCTGTAGTCCAGGAAAAACCCAGGAAGGTCAAAAAATGCCTGGACCTGGACTCTGTGCACAGAAAAACCCAGGCCTTGGTCCAGGCCTTGGTCCAGTTCTCTACTAGGTACTATTTAAAAACGGGGTTCCCCTGAACGTAAATAAATTAAAATTTCTACTCTTTCCCTCCTCTTTTCTACAAAAAATTCAACCCTTCCCCCTTTATTATTTTTATTTTTGCAAGTTAATATTATTTCCATTTGCACCTTATATTCCGCTAAAACATCCGCTAAATTTTGTTCTTTCTTTTGCTTGTTTTTTAACTCCCCTTTTATAACAAAAAGAAAATGGCTTCTATTCTCTTTACCTAACTTTTCTTTTGTATTTTTCTCTAACCTGTTATCTCTTCTCTTTTATTTTTCTTTAATTTTTATTTTTCATTTTTTTTTGTTATTTTCCTATTTTTGCGCTGCTTTAAGCGAGTTTAAAAAATTATTTTTGTAACATTTTATTAACTGAAAAAACAACACGAGAGTGTTGAAGGTAGGAAAAAAGTAATTTGTTTATTTATTTGGTAATATTCTATTTCGTGCCTCCCTTTTTTATTTTTCCTCGAAGTGCAAGAAATGGTCAGGCTAACTTTATGGCGATAAGTACCCAGCTCTTCTTTTTAGAACCTATGGTCTGGTATTGAGCTTTTGTACCATAACCAGTGTTTGGAAGCTCGTACCAAGATTTACACTCACCTGTCGAGTACGAGCAAAAAAATAAGGCCTGTAGAAAAGTACAAGTACGAGCAAATAAAATTCCAAACACTGACCATGACTATGGGTGAGTAGGCTCTCTTTCAACATAGAAAATTGGGAATAGACTGAAGATCTACACCCTCAAGACCTATTGACCTTTAGACCCTCCTTTTCTCCTTCCTCGTACTGCAGAGGTGTAGGACTTCAGGGATAGACTCTTAAAATGCAGAGCTGGTCACTCACGGCATAGACTACAGTAGAATAAGTGAGGTAAACAAATCTAACCATTTTAATACTTTGAGGAAGGAAAAAAGGAAGGAGAGGTACTAAAAATTTATTTTTCAGATGATAATAAGGAAAAACGAAAATATAAATTATTTTAATTAACAACAAAAAAACATCAAAATTTGGCGGCTGAAATTTGAATCTCCTGAGAAAAATTGTTTAAAAACTGGCAAAATTCCCAATAAAAATAGAATGGCGTCTTTACAAGTAGAAGTTAGAAAACCTGAATATTGTTCTTTTGAAATGAGGAAGGATTTGAACAACAGTCATTTTGAGAAACAACAACAACAATCTAGTGGTTTGGCTAATGGACAAACACCAATGGAAAGGCGAAGGAAGAATAGTGGTAAGTAAATTTTTTGTGAGGGCGAATTTAATTCCAGGGTTATTTAGATATTTTTGATTTTTTGAACCTTCTGATTTGCGATTTTTAGAATTTTGTTCAAAAGCAGTTATGGTTCTAATCAAAGGACGTTATCACAAACTTTAACTTTCAATTAACTGATTTTTAGTTGTAAGGAAGGTCAACATCTATGAAATAGCAAGTAGTGTAAATCGCGATGATAGTTGTAATTTGATAGAGCCCTTTACACTAATTCGCCCGTTGTGGTGAAGTAGTGTAGTCGGTTTTTGGAAAATCTTAGGATATCCGGAACTGACCAAAAGTCCTTGGTTTTTCCGAACCCGATAACCCTAGTGAATAGTGGAATGCGTAGCGATACCAGGTGCCTGCCTGGGTTAAATTTTTGATTAACTCTGACAACGAATGTTTTCTTTTGATTTTTTTTTAAATTACTAAAAGATTTATTTTAAAAATTTTAAGGAAGAAATAACATTACTAATTCTACAAAAAAATCCACACCTTCAACTTCATTCACAACAAGGGCACGTAGATCTAATTGTCAACAAATACAACAGAAAAATACAAAGGATGATGGCGACAGTGCTGTTGATTTGGGTGAATTGAACAATAAGGATTTTAGGTTTTTTAAATTTTTTGGAATATTGGGGCCTTAAATCAAAAATCTTAAAAATTCGAATAATAATTGTGCGGATTTTTCTGCACACTTTTCCTCACATTATACCTCGGATTTACTTTACTTTCTCTTTGACTTTTAGAAAACCCCTTCCAATAGGTGCGACTAGGGTTGTCGGTTTAACAAATTTGTATATTAACGGGGCTGACTAACGAAACTAAAAATTCTTCGAGATTTTCAGTTTCGGTCAGTTTGTCCGCAAGAATTGGTTTCAGTATATCCCACAATAACATTTAACTTTTGCTAATATTCTAAAATTTTAGTGATAATAATGGATCAATTGAAGGAACTAGCAATTCTACCTCACCAATTTACACAACAACCACCCAACAATTAAATAATAACAACGATTCTTCATTAATTACTTCTGTTCTTCAAGAAATTCATTTGCCTCATGATGGTTCTGATGATTCTTCATTTGCTCCACAAATTGATAATCAATCGTAAATTTTTTGTGTATATTTTTTAATTGAGGGAGGGTTCCAATTGGAAGTAACCAGCCAGTGCGATTTTACTAAAAATGTGATCTGGCTAGGGTTGTCGGTTCTTGGAAATCCTCAGATGTTCATAAACGAACCGAAAAATCATCGGTTCTTTGGTTCGGTCCGAACCGGCAACCTTGGATCTGATAGTTTATTTAACAAATCGGAGGTGTCTGGTTCAAGTCCGCTTGTCGATAACTAATTTTAGTTTTTTAAATATTAACAAACAAATAAAAGCAGATTTTCGGGGACTTCTAGAATTTTTTTTTGTATTTTTGAGTAAAGAAACGTTGAAAAAATTTTATGAAAGATTAAAAAGTGTCTGAAGAAACTCGTAGTAACGAGTTTCTCAAGAAACTCGTTACTATCTCCAAAATATTTTAAAATTAAAATGCTATATATTCTTTTATTAATTCTTTATTTATTTTTAAGAATTGCTTTACTTCAAAGTTTGCCTCCTCCAACAGAAGAAATGCGTTATCGAAGTCCAGCACTTCCTATAAGGACGAGATCTACGCCTCTTTATTCATTAGTTTTGGATTTGGATGAGACATTGGTTCATTGTAGTATTGAAGAATTGGCTGATGCTGCAATGACTTTTGAAGTTGAATTTCAGGATCAAGTTTTTCAGGTTTTTAATTTTATACAGATCAATTATACAGAATAGAAAGGGGTATTCTTAGGTGATTTTAAACCTAGGCCTATCGGGGATCCGCCATACACCAAGGGCGTAGCCAGGGAGGGGGGACTGAAGCCCCCCCCCCCCCCCCCCCCCGAAATTTGAGAATGAGGAAAAATTTGAGGAGGGGATTGGGCAAAAAAGTGAATTTTTTGGCCTATGACCGTCCAAATTTTAAAAAATTTTCGCCTGCGGCGCTAAGAATGAAAGAAATCTGGCTTCTTGAGCTCCAAATTGCGGTGCTAAAAAAGTGAATTTTTTTGGCCTACGGCCTTCTAAAATTCTCAAAATTTTCGCCTGCGACGCTGAACAAAATAAAAAAATATTTCAAAAAAAATTGCGTTCGGAACGCCAGAGTAAACGCCAAAATTTTGGCGCACACCCCATGTTAGCCCCCTCCGAAATCGACCCCCTGGCTACGCTCTTGCCATACACTGCTGATTCTCATATAGTGGTTAGAGGGTGTTCTTTCACCACCGAATCGAAGATTAGAAGATTTTTTCGGTCCGGCCCTTTGGTTCGGCTTCGGATATTCACAGCTTTTCTATGAACCGACAAGCCGATTTATTAGACAAAATAATTTTTACCCTTTTAAATAAATTTTTAAAACCTCATTTTTAAGGTTTTTGTCAGAATTCGTCCTCATCTTCATGAATTTCTTGAACGATTGTCAAATCATTTTGAAATTGTTCTCTTTACTGCGAGTAAAAGAGTTTATGCAGAAAAACTTTTGGTTTGAATTTTTTTCATTTTTTTACTAATTTATAGAATTATTTCTTTAGAATTTACTTGACCCTGGAAAACGTTTTATCCGTCACCGTCTCTACCGTGAACATTGCGTATTTGTTGCTGGCAATTACATCAAAGATTTGAGTATTCTTGGAAGAGATCTTTCAAAAACTGTAATTATTGACAA
This sequence comes from Meloidogyne arenaria, assembly GCA_036172955.1. Taxonomy (NCBI): domain Eukaryota; kingdom Metazoa; phylum Nematoda; class Chromadorea; order Rhabditida; family Meloidogynidae; genus Meloidogyne; species Meloidogyne arenaria. The sequence continues at coordinate 7,351,900 of JARQAB010000012.1, read as the reverse complement.
TTGCCTTCAATCATTTGCCTATCAAATTGACAATGGAATTCCAATTGAGAGTTGGTTTGCTGAGAGGAATGACACAGAATTGTTGAAATTAATACCTTTTTTGGAGTCTTTAAGTAGAGAGGTTTGTTTAAACTTAATTCTTAATAGGAAGTTTCATGCTCCTTTAGTATAAGACTTCCTATTATTTTTGTGTCGGAACATTCTCTGCTCTTTTATAAATCATAAAAGGGGCTACTTCATGACAAGAGTGCAAAAATAGGGATAAAACAATCAAAAATATAAATGTGGTATTTTAATCGATTCTTATTTTTGTAGGGTCAAGATGTCCGTCCACGTATCCGTGAACGTTATCGAATCCATGACATTTTAAACAACAGTTGTACTTGGACTAACAACAGCAGCAACAATTCTCTTCTCGATTCTACAACAAACTCTCAAGATTTTGGTGAATATAATGTTGGAAATGAAAGTGAAATTTATTCTCAAAATATGGAAATTGAACAACAACAACAAGTCTGATGGTATGAAAAAATTTAAAAAAATATTTTTTTTGGTATCTTTAAATTTATTTACAAAATTATTGGCACTTTTTTTTGAAGTTATGTCAAGATTTATTTAAAAAATTTTTTTTCGATTTTTTACTTAAACGTGATTTTTAAAACACATAAAATAGTCGGACCTCAGTTGTAGATACTTTTCGCGCTTTTTGTAATAGAAAGGAAAACTAGGAAAAGGGCTATTTAGAGAATGAAAAGAATAACAACAAATTTGTGCCTATCGATGGCTGGTTGGATAACCAAATAGTTTTTTAGAAGTATGCCAAACATTACTAAGGAACCTGGTATTAACAGAAAACACTTAACAATAGAATAAAATTCTAATGGGAATATTCGAATAGATATCCAATGATTGATACTTGTAAAAAGTCAAACTTTTCGGCGTTGTATAGGCACTGACTATCTCAAGAAATTTAAGTAAATACATTCCAAAAAAAGTCTAAAGATGGAGTTAACTGCCCTATAAAAAGTATACATGTTTGAAGAAGGTTAATTGACCAAAGCCCGTATTCCTTTACCCGTTTCTGCCAATCAATACAAGAATATGGAACAGATGGAAGGGGGGCATTAACTTTCACTTCTTTTTTCCAATGATCAACTTTACTGCACCCTCCAATTGCTCCATGTTTTTGAAAGTCTTAAAGCGTGTGAATGAATAAGACGATTGAGAACGGCATCGTTCCATTGTTAATCAAAACAAATGTATCAAATAAAAAATCTAAAAATTTACTCGTTTTTAATTGTGGAATAAACAAAAATCCCTTTCCAGCATTTTTCTTCCTCTCAATCAGTCCTCACAACAGTATCAACATCTAAATTTAAAAGTTTTCCGTTTTACAAAAGAAATGTTACTTGAAGCCGCACTTCCAAGAATGGTTTGAGCCGCACGATTAGAAGCTTCCAGCTTAAATATATATTATTTACTTAAATTGGAATTAAAAATAAACCACAGTAATGCGACTCTTCAGCTCGGCATTTTCTGCTTTCAACTTCTCACTCTCCGCTCGAACCTTCTGCAACAGTCCAACGACATACTCAGAAGCAACTGGACTCGCTGCTGACGACCCTTTGGTGAAGATTTTTTTGGAGAAGCATTCATTTTAGCGATAATACTCGGGTTGTCATAGATCTCGTTTGGCATTTTTAAATCTAAAAGAGAATGTCTTAAAATATTTTTAGATGAAAGAAATGGGTATCATATTTCGAGTAAAAAATTGATTTTCGAATATGAAAAAATACAAAATAAAAAGTCAGTATTCGAAAATCAATTTTTTACTCGAAATATGATACCCATTTCTTTCATCTAAAAATATTTTAAGACATTCTCTTTTAGATTTAAAAATGCCAAACGAGATCTATGACAACCCGAGTATTATCGCTAAAATGAATGCTTCTCCAAAAAAATCTTCACCAAAGGGTCGTCAGCAGCGAGTCCAGTTGCTTCTGAGTATGTCGTTGGACTGTTGCAGAAGGTTCGAGCGGAGAGTGAGAAGTTGAAAGCAGAAAATGCCGAGCTGAAGAGTCGCATTACTGTGGTTTATTTTTAATTCCAATTTAAGTAAATAATATATATTTAAGCTGGAAGCTTCTAATCGTGCGGCTCAAACCATTCTTGGAAGTGCGGCTTCAAGTAACATTTCTTTTGTAAAACGGAAAACTTTTAAATTTAGATGTTGATACTGTTGTGAGGACTGATTGAGAGGAAGAAAAATGCTGGAAAGGGATTTTTGTTTATTCCACAATTAAAAACGAGTAAATTTTTAGATTTTTTATTTGATACATTTGTTTTGATTAACAATGGAACGATGCCGTTCTCAATCGTCTTATTCATTCACACGCTTTAAGACTTTCAAAAACATGGAGCAATTGGAGGGTGCAGTAAAGTTGATCATTGGAAAAAAGAAGTGAAAGTTAATGCCCCCCTTCCATCTGTTCCATATTCTTGTATTGATTGGCAGAAACGGGTAAAGGAATACGGGCTTTGGTCAATTAACCTTCTTCAAACATGTATACTTTTTATAGGGCAGTTAACTCCATCTTTAGACTTTTTTTGGAATGTATTTACTTAAATTTCTTGAGATAGTCAGTGCCTATACAACGCCGAAAAGTTTGACTTTTTACAAGTATCATTTGGCTGATGCTTGAAATCAGCTAACTCGCTCTCCATGACCAACTAAATTTTATTCTAAATTGAGTTGTATCGCGATATATACAAATGAGGTCCGATTGTATTATACTACTTTATTTTATTTACATTACAAATACACACATTTTATTTCCGCAATAATTTTATCTAGTGTTTAGGCATTGTAATTATTTGTTTTTTAATTAGATATATTTTTGGATTTTTAAAAATCAAAAGAATTTTTGAAATCAATTACAATGTCAATATTTTGCATTTTACTTACATATTTTACCTTTATTTACAATAATCTCCAAATGTATCGAATTTGTAAAAATTCTTCCCTCATTTTAGAGCATTTATTAGTTAAAACAAATTGTTCCAGTCAAAGTATATATTCAAAATTTATTTTTAAATATTTGATTTTTGAGTTTAAATGAGTATTTTTGTCATTCCTTTGAAAACTAAAATTTCTGAAGCGATATCTTGGCTTTTTTTTCGCATTAAAATTGTATTTAAAACAAGGCGTCTCCTGATTTACCCCTTCTAAGTCCATACAAGATGACCGGATTTATAAAAGTCTGGTCTAGTCAATTCTGAGAAGCTCGACGTATCTTCGTCGAGCTACAGCTAATACTGCCATGGTTAACCAGTTATCACAACAAACTTCTTGAGCTGCTCTCCCTTTATTAAATATGTGATACTTTTAAACTCAAAAGAGAAAATATTTAAAAAAATACCCCTGCTTCCAAATAATTATCTAAAAAAGTGAATTTTATCAACTCGGTGCGATTTAAAGATATTTTAATTTTGTCTGATTCTTTACACAAAAAATATCCCCGATTTATTCAATTATATTCTACTTATTTTTTTTGTTTATTTTCTCTCCTTAAATTCATTTTAAAAAACACTTAACAAAAAATTTTATTGTAAACCACCGCCTAACACCACAAGAAAACTTAAATATAATATATACACAAAACAATTATATTTTACAAAATGTTTAGATAAATAATTTTTTTATATTGTTAAATATGTAAAAATAAATTTATATGTAGATGATTGAGCAAACGCTTAATAATTTGCTTAATAATTGAACATATTAAGCAAACGTTATCCTCCCTTTCGTTGGAATTTTATTTTTTGAATAAATAAATCTACTCTGGACAAGAGCCAAAAATTCCCCTATTTTGAATCATTAATGATATTTTTATAAAAATCTAAATAAAGTTGAAGACCTCAAGTTTTGCGACTTTCTAATTCATATAGTAAAGCAGCTGGGCTATAGCTATTTCTCTCCTTTAGCTAGTGCAAAAGGTTATTCGGCGGCTGGGAGCGAACCAGCATCTTCAGTAGACCGGACTGATGTGTTAGCCATTACACCACGCCGCCTACTGCTCAGCCTTAGGAAATTAATAGCTATATGCTTTACACCTCCATCCCCAGGGAAGACTGTCCCTAGTCTTCTTATCTGCCCTCTTCCCGCTTTTTCTCTCACCTGCGGGGTAAACTAAATCATCGCCTTCTCTGGCGGAATTTCATTTCTCTAACCCAGGGCCTATGGGATGGATCGTCATACGTTCAGCGTTCGCTGAACCATCCGGTGCTACCAGTAAAGCAGCTGGGCTATAGCTATTTCTCTCCTTTAGCTAGTGCAAAAGGTTATTCGGCGGCTGGGAGCGAACCAGCATCTTCAGTAGACCGGACTGATGTGTTAGCCATTACACCACGCCGCCTACTGCTCAGCCTTAGGAAATTAATAGCTATATGCTTTACAATATTCAAAGGAAAAAACAAACAATTCTAAAATTAAATATGGCTAGTAGGGAAGATAAATGAAATTTCACCAAATCGACTATCAGATAATTATAAGCATCCCTTAAGTTGTGACATTAGGAGCTGTTCGAAAAATCTACAAAAGTTAAGGTAATCATATCTAGTCATATCAATTGAAAATACAAAAGAAACTATGTTTCTAATATACTTCCATCATCGTGCTCCAGAAATCCAACAATCAACGCAAGTCTGAGGTGAATGTCTTCAAAAAATATTTTCGCCCCTAATAAACTACATTAAATTTTTATTTTATACTTTTCTGAAAGCCTATTAAATTTTCTACAAAATCATCAAATTTTATTTGGCAGAAAAAAAAGTTGAGTAAATTTTATGATGCGTAAATCTACTAAACTTTGACTGGCCATAACTTGGCCCAAAGTGACTTTGCAAGAAAACGGATATCACTTCACAATAGTAAGTCGAGGGTCCTCTATCGAATGGTACATATAAAAAAATTTTTTTTATCAAATCCGCACTGACAGTAAAAGATGGTTCCTTGTCAGAATTTCCATCAGCTTGTCTGTTGTATAATCTCCCCAAAAATTTTTCTCTTCTCCAATTTTACAAAATATTAATTTATATCCAAATAAATATTTCTAATTTTCTTTAATTTTATTTTTAATTTCCATCAATTCTTTTTTTAAACGAATATTCTCTTCCTTTAATCTATTACGTTCATTTCTAACATTTAGCCATTTCTGACGCCATTGTTCTGCAGATAGTAGCCACCAACGCATTGTGTTCTCCATATGTGCGGCTCTTTGACGATTCTATAAAATTTATATTTAGTTGGATCTCGCTTTTTTCATCCCCAAGGAGCATTGCCCACTCCCACGTCACTTTCCTTCTTATTACGACTGATTATTTTGTTCTAACTGATATTTTCTGTCTGAATTTACATTCCCTTCCATGTGTCTTTTTTACGCCGGCAATCGGCACGAGGGGTGACGTAATAGAGAGACCAATGCATTTCGAAATATAAGAAATTCTAAAATCCCCATTCTACGCGAAAAACATCCGAAAGAGTTTAGGCTACATGAAAAAAAACGAAATTCAGAATGAAAACGAAGTTAAACCTCTTTCCGTCGAGTACGAGACTTTTAGTTTTACGTTAAAAATTTATATGAAGAATCGAGTAAAATAAGGGAAGATGGGAAAGGGTGAAAGTTAAAATAATTCCTGAAAATAATTTTTTCCTCAAAATATTTTCAAAAAAATTTACTACTTTATCGTTAACTTACTTCATTCATTTCTTTAACACGAAATTCTCTCAAATCTGTCCATTCTGTATTTTGACTGTTCGGTATAGTTATAGCTCTAACAAATGAAGAAACAAATAATTGCTCGTTTAATAAATTATTTGTTGTTGTTGGTATCTCTTTGTCTATTTCATTTCTTCCAATACCTCCAACTATAGCTATTGGTTTTACTACTTCTTTTTCTTCTTCAGTCTTTAATTATAATCAGAAATTTAGTTGTACGTCATCCCATTTTATGTACGTTACTCACTCTTTAATGACAGATTTTTCTGTCAGGGGGATGACGTATAACTGAGGGCCGTTTCTATATTATCCTAACTGAATATTATACAAATTAGAGATCGAGCTGGGCCTGGACCAAGGCCTAGATTTCCCTGTACCCAGAGTCCAGGCCCAGGCATCTTTGACCTTCCTGGGTTTTTCCTGGACTTACAGGCCCAGGACAGGCCCACCCCAGAGTCCAGAACAGGCCGAGGCTTTTCAAAAATCTCGAACTCTAGTACAAATATCTGTTTTTGTCAAAATAAGCACTTTATTCGATTCTCTTCTAGTTTTGCTTGTTTCGTTAGTGCCTGTCTATTTCATAAGGGAACTGGCTTTAGATAGATAATTAAATTTTTAAGAATTTACATATTCAATTTAGAATTAAATAGAATTATCATTTAAAAGCTCGTTTTACTTGTCTTCAAATACTAATTCACCGTTAACTTTTATTTGGATGAGGGGCAAAACACCGTCCGACAAAACTCGTCTACATACTTTCCTAAAAGGGGAGGGCCTCTTTAGAGCTTAATTTAGAGTTCTTTATGTATTCACATTTATTAGTCCCCTTCTAATTTAAAAAGCAATCTCCAAATATTCACTTTTCCTAAAAGTATCCCTTTCAAAATACCTTTTGTTTTGTTTATAAAAATTTAAAATTATAATTAACATTCTCTGGCTGAACAAAATTATTTGTATTTTCACAATTAGCTAATTGTTCACTCAATCGACGATTTAAGCTCAAATGGCTGTTGTCATCAAATAAGTGTTGCTGATTATAATTTAAATTATAAAAATTGTTTAGGATAATTTTACAAGGCCTACTAAGTATAAAACATTCCCTTAGAACAGAAAATTCATTTTTTATAATGAGAGGTGTGCCTCACCCAATAATCAACAAAATGCAAAGTCTTTAGGCCTACAATGATTTCCCTTCTTCAGGAGTTTTTCCTTTTAAAATTTATAAATAAAAACCTCTGCCTTCTTAATTCGTCTATTATTCTGTAGCATTTAATTGTAAATAAATTTAGGTAATTATTATCAAAAAATCTAAATAATTAAACAAATAATTTATAAAAATATTTATAAATTATTTTCGAAATAAATATACAGTAGGACTTAATTATAATATATAGCCCTAGTATTAGGTTAACTAGAGTGCGGCACGAGATGGGATCCGGATCAGACATGGGCGAAACTCCAAATTTTTTTCAGACGAAACGAAACGAAACAAAAATTTTTAAAAATCGTCTCTCTTGAGCCAGCCCCTGATTGGCGGTAGACACCTTCTATATGCCTAATCTGCCATAGAATTGAATAAAAAACAAAATTAAACGTGGAATTCAAAAAAATATAGTAAATTATGCGCCGTAGGCGCTTAAAATCCAGATTTCAGCGCCGCAGGCAAAAATTTTTCGAATTTTCATCACCGAATGGGAAATTTTTTAAGTTTTTGAGTAATATTTTGGTCTAAAAAATAGGTAATGTTTCGTTAACGAAACACAGGTGTTTCGTCACGAAACGAAACGAAACAGGAAAAAACATAACGAAACTAACGAAACAACGAAACGAAACGAAACGTTTCGCCCATGTCTGATCCGGATCAGGATCCCGTCCCGGAATCCCGGGTTTTAAGCGACGAACGGGATTACCGGGATTAATCCCGCGGGATCCAGTACGAGGTGCTGAGACAAAATCCCGTTACGGGATCCCGGGAATGCGATTTTGCCGCACTCTAAGGTAAACCTTTTATTTAAGATACGCTTTCTTTTAATTTTGATAGTTTTTGGGTGGGTTGCCTTCTATTTAAGTTCCCTTCATTATAAGAGACAATTTTTCTCTTAAAGAGTTGTACACTATAGTGAAGGCCGACTGTGTATTTTTAAGTTTGAGATGGACATAAAATTTATTGGAAGGCCGAGGAGGTTTATCCCCTACCAGGTTGCTATATTTAATGAAAACTTACCCCGATGGAACTTGCTTTAAATATTTTTAGAATTAATTCCACCCAATTTCTCTTGCTTTCGTCTTTAATTATTTTATAGAATTTGCTTAAAAACGACAACAACTGACACTCTTTCTCTCCCTCTACTTTTAACAATCAATTCAATGTTTATTCAATCATTTATTTTAACTTGAGAATTGATCTGGGGGATCTTCAAAAAAAATCACAATTTGATGCTTATTTTAATTATCTACAGACTCCTCCTGGGCAGAGGTGGATCGGAACAGTCAGAGGTGTCGGAAATCGGAACAGCCGGAAAGCCAAAAAATTATATGCCTTCCAAAATTTATTATTTTGAATTGTCTACTTAACTTAGTTAAACTTGACATTTTTTCTATTGGGGCCCTAATTTAAAATAATTTTTAAAAAATATCTATAATTATTTTATAAACAAATTTATTTATTTAAACAAAAGTTTAATTTCTTTTAAAAATTAATTTTTTCTTTATTCTCCCTCTTCTTGTTGTCTTCTTCTAATTAAATTTAATTGAGAATCTACAAACATTATATTATTTATTCCATCAATAAAATAAGTTTCTAATAACCAATAACCAATTTGTACAAACATAGATCCACTATAGCTCATTAAAAAAAGGATATAAAATATAACAATTAAAGTAGCTACCATTAAAAAATTATCTAAAAAATAATATTTTGAGCATTTTATTTTAAAATAAAAAAAAATATACAACGCTAGGGGAGGCTACTTTATAGTAGGGTTGTTAAAAATGGATTTTTTGGAATTTTATTGGAGATGGGCTTCTATTATTACAGCATTTACAGTAGACTAAGTTTAAGTAAAAATGCCATAAATAGCAGAGCTTCACCGGAAATTTCGGCAAATCGAACCCCCTGTATAAAAATAATTAGTGTTGGGGTTCTCGAATCGGGCCAACGTTCGAGCCAGGCCGGACCGGTCGAGTCTTTTTCGGGCCAAAAATCAAGGCCCGGTTCGATCTTTCGAACCGGGCCCCAATCCTAAAAATAATGTTAAAAGTGGAATTTAGTTGAAGAATAGCGAATACAAAATGAATAAAATGTGTGTGTCAAACAGTGGTTGGAAGCTCGTACCAAAATTCGTACTCGTACTCGTACTCGTACTCGTACCTGTGTACGAAGTACGAGTACGAGTACGAGCAAAAAAATGGGCAGGTAAGAAGTACGAGTACGAGTACGAGAAAAAAAATAAGGCCAGTACGAGTACGAGTACGAGTACGAAAAAATAAAACAGGCCAAGTACGAGTACGAGTACGAGCAAATGGACTCGTACCTCTCGTACTTTGACATTAAATTTTTTAAGGAAAAGTGAAAGGAATATTTATAATTTCTCCCCGTTTTCCTTTTGTTGGTCGATGGTTAAGTGGTTAGTTTGACTGACTTCACTCACTTGTATATTTTGGCAGTGATGGGTTCGAATCTAGGACCTGATTCGAGGCGTAGAAAATTTTTTTTTATCAAAAATAAATGTTTTTAAACTAGGATTTTTATTTTTAATTTTTAAATTTATTTTTCTATAAATATTTTAGACTTGAAAAACATTAAAAATTTTAATTTAATCATGAATTTTTCAAAATTTTCGCCTCCGGCGGTAAAAAAGGAAGAAATTTGGCTATTGGCCTTCCAAATTTTTCAAAATTTTCGCCTGCGGCGCAAAAAATGAAGAAATCTGACAATGTCGGGTTTTTGTCGGGTTTTGAAAAATATACAAGTCTGGTTTCGGGTTGTAAAAAATACCGGGTTTCGGGTTAACTGGCCAATACTTGGAAGAAATGTTGTCCTTGGACGTAAAAATGCTCAAAATTTTCGCCTGCGGCGCAGGAAATGGATGAAAATGGAGGATTTATGGCTTCAAAACCTTCCAAAAATCGAAAATTATCGTATACGGCTCTAAAAATTAAGAACTATATGCAGTTGTCCCTAAAAATTTGCAAAAATCTTCGATTTTTTGAATATTTCCCAAGTACGAGAAAGTACGAGGTACGAGTACGAGGTACGAGGCCTAAAATAGAGCATGTACGAGTACGAGTACGAGTACGAGAAAAAAAATTAGACATGTACGAGTACGAGTACGAGTACGAGGAAAAAACAAGGCATGTACGAAAGTACGAGTACGAGTACGAGGTAAAAAAAGGCCTGTACGAAAGTACGAGTACGAGTACGAGCAAATTTCGAAATTCCAACCACTGGTGTCAAATTTCAACGAATTTAGCTTTCAATTTGATTTTATAAAAATAAAACTTTAATATTTAGAAATTCTAAACACAAAATCGAGAATTTAAAGTTCTCGATTATAATTAATTTTAAACAATTTTTTAAAATTTTGTATTGTTTTATTGTTCCAAAAAATACTAAAAATAAAAATTTATTTTAAATAAAAAGAATAAATATTATGTCCCCGGATTTAATATATCTTAATCTATACTCACAAACAATATTCTAACAAACAACAATCTTTATTATTCAGTCTAGTTCAAAATAACGCAAATTAAATGAAATTACAAATGGCTATTTATAGGGTTTTGGAATAGGCGGGAAATAAGGAAATAAGTTTAGTTTACAATTTAGATAAGAGAATTATATAGTTGAAGGTGAAGGTGTAAAAGTTAAAGGGCAATGTTTTGAATAAGATCAAAAGGAAGTTATATTTAAAATATAGTTTGGGGGAACAATTTGAAAGAGATAGACAGAAACATTCATAAACATAGATAGCAAATAAAAACATCAAATACCGGACATATCACTCCTCCCTCCTTTAACGAAATTTGTCCTCAAATTGAATCTCTTTTCTAATAGCATTTCTTCTCTGAAGTTTCGGCCATGTAATACTGATTTCATATAAGACAAATCAAAGCAACCAAAGCCAACAAGTATGGGTTAACAGCTCCAATTCTGGGATTCGAATTCTCAAATCTGTGACGATTTGGCGAACAATTATCATAATTCTCTCGTTTTTGTTTTCTCCAATTTTCTCTTTCTCTACTATTAGAACTGCTTGAATCACTATCAGAGCTTCTATTTCTATATCTCCTATATGAATCCTTGGCTTTTTGATGATCTCTATTTACATAATGTCGTTCATATTCTCTATAATTTTGTTGACTAGTTTCGCCGTAATTAGATCTCCCATCATATTGAGGACGATAATACCCCGAGCTATAATTCGATCTTCGAGGTTCTCTACAAAATCTAGAGATGTGACCTTGAACCCCACAATTGTAACAAGTTCTAGTTTCACGATATTTAATTGTACAGGCTTCAACTTTTTCAGCCAGACTTGCTACAGAAATATTACTATATGCATTTCTTCGCGAAGCGAGAAGTAATTCGTAATTTAGAGCAATTTCATATGCATTTGCATAATCTTGGGGTCTCTGAGCTTTTACTTCAAACTGAAGCTCAGGTATCAATCTATCAAGAAATTCATCTAACAATCTCTTTTTAATCGTTTCCTCGTCATCTCCTGATAGAGCTGTGCGTACAGTATCGGAAAGACGGTTGGCAAATTCAAATACCGATTCTCCTGGCGCATGTCTGCAGTTAGACAGTAATTGGCGCGCAATAACTTTACGATTTCCATTTTCATATTTTCCTTTTAAGTAAGCGATTGCCTCCGCTAATGTAGTTGGTTGCGGGTTTATGCTATCAAAGGTGATTCGTGCCTGACCGGATAAACAGAAACGCAAACGTGCAAGTTTCTCTGCTTCATTTGGCTCGGTCATTAAGGATAATACATCCTTAAACTTCTCTACCCATTTTGTAAAAGACACTGTAGGATTGCCATCAAAAGAACCTACAAATAACCCATTCCCTAAGAACGGGTCCATAGTCATAATTTCCTGATAATTTTCTTCAATATTTACCAAATCATTCATTTCATTTGAATCATCAACTGAACTATTTTCAAATTCTTCTTCCTCTTTATCTTCAGTATATTCACTCAAATCTTCAAACTTCCCCAATTTTGACTGAATATCTTTATTAAAATCATTTAAAAAATTTCGTAATTTCGTTACAGAACCTTTAGTTGCTTTTAAACTATCCTTATTCTTTTTTATATTTTTTTCAATAATTTCTAATCTTCCTTCAACTTTTCGGAAGCTCTTTGCTACCGAGCGTTCAAAGGAGCGCAATTGAGCAAGGATAGTGCTGAAATATTTCTTTTCCTCTGAGCTAAAAAGCTCAGGCGCAAAATCAGATCCAGACATTTTTTCAACTTATTTCTCTTTTTTTAAATATTCTTTTTTAATTCTCCGTCTAGTTCTAAAAACTAGTCGGGTCGATGGCACCAATATTATGTCCCCGGATTTAATATATCTTAATCTATACTCACAAACAATATTCTAACAAACAACAATCTTTATTATTCAGTCTAGTTCAAAATAACGCAAATTAAATGAAATTACAAATGGCTATTTATAGGGTTTTGGAATAGGCGGGAAATAAGGAAATAAGTTTAGTTTACAATTTAGATAAGAGAATTATATAGTTGAAGGTGAAGGTGTAAAAGTTAAAGGGCAATGTTTTGAATAAGATCAAAAGGAAGTTATATTTAAAATATAGTTTGGGGGAACAATTTGAAAGAGATAGACAGAAACATTCATAAACATAGATAGCAAATAAAAACATCAAATACCGGACATATCAATAAAAATTAATAAAAGAAAAAGCAAAAATGCTCAATTCGCGCAGCAACAAAAATTGTTTATAAGTATTAATTTATTGATTAAACGCCGCTAACAATTTTTAGTCATAAAAATTGTTTTTTAAAAGGATTTTTAGGTTACAAAAAATGAATTCTAAATAACAATTATTCCCTATAAATTACAAAACCCTAAATTCGTGAAACTTTTTTCAAATTTCAATAATATCCTTGACTACCTTCTTCAGAAATTTCAGAATTTTTCATCAAATATTTCAACATTTTTGGCCACAATTTCTGAAATTCTTGATCAAAAATTCTGAAATTTTTAGAGAACTTAGATAAAGGCACGAGAATTATTATTGCTTAATTTTATCTTTTTTGATAAGCAAATCATTGTTTTATAACGCCAAAACATCCCAGTCAGGGGTGGGCGCATTGCGTTTTGCGTTATTTGCGTTAAATTTTGGCCTTGCGTTGCGTTTTGCGTAAATTTGGCTTAAATTAACGAAAAAAAACGCAAGAAATATACCCAATCTGAGGGCAAAAATTGAAAGAAATCTGACTCCTTGGCCTTCCATACTTTCCAAAATTTTCGCCTGCGGCGCAGAAAATGGAAGAAATCTGACTCCTTGGCCTTCCATACTTTCCAAAATTTTCGCCTGCGGCGCAGAAAATGGAAGAAATCTGGCTTCTAGCCTTCCAAAATTCTGAAAATTTTCGCCTGCGGCGCTCAAAGTAGAGCTCAGATCTTCCGGTATCCTGCCAAATACCCTGATATCCCCGGTATCAATCTAAATGCACACATTATACTCTACTTGATCCCTTCAAATTCCACGATAAACTCGTAATCCCTCACTATTTCTCTAAACCCCTTTGATCCAGGGTGACCCTTTCCAAAACACTAAAATAGGGAAAGGCATCTCAAAAATAAAGAAAATTTATCCATCCTCCCACTAAATCCTCATATATCCTTCATAATTCCCTTGTATCCCCGATATTACTCAAATCATCATCCATCCAAACACTTTTATATATCACAAAAGAAAGTAGGACTGCTGACACTTAGTGATACTTCAATTTTTAATTGGAAAATGGCTAATACATACTTGATAAAAAAATTTTTCCCATTTTTGCGCTCTTGCGTTTTGCGTTGATTTTTGGCCTTGCGTTGCGTTTTGCGTTTTTCACGATTGCCTCTTGCGCCCATCCCTGATCCCAGTCCCCGTAAAATTTAGAGATGGATGGTATTTTTAACTTAAAAATTTTAAAGAGAAGTTGGAAAATTTTACAAAATTTTGCGTAGTACCTGTTCACAAAGACTGGACACTAGAAGTATTAACCGGCACTCCCAATCTCTGGTTAGCACAGCTTTTCTAAGCCTCGGTTTCCGTTATCTTTTTAAGACACTTTTGTCCAACCCTACTTTTTATTAGTTTCACTGGAAGTTCCGGTTCCGGTCAAATTTTGGTTCCGGTGAAACAATTTATCCCTCAAAAGTATTTGTAAGGGCTGCTCCTTTTGAGTTGGGTAATCTCTTTCTGAGAACCAAACAATGTTTCGGACCGAGACTAGCCATGATGGCAATTAATTTTATGGCAAATTAATTTTTATTTTAAAAATAAATGGACAAAATTATTTATTCAAATAAAAAAAACAAAAAAGGAAGAAAAATTTAATTTAAATATTTAGTAAAAAATATCCATTTTTTGAAGAAGAGTAAAATTTAAATAGTAAAGGAGAGATAGAGAGAAACATAAAATATATTATAGCAGTCCAACCTCACTATAAGATTCCCCCAAAACATATTCCCCCAAAAGATACAATTTGGTTGAAATTTTGTGGAGGATAGTTGTCTAAGAGATACCCTCTATTTAAGATACCCCCCACAGAGTACCTCTATTTAAGGTACACCTCGGTATAAGGTACCCCTCTAAAACAAGGAGAACCTCTATTTAAGATACCCTTCATATTAATCAATAAGTGGGCAGCGCCTTTAACGATACCCCCTATTTAACATACGCTCATTATAAGAGACAATTTTTCAGTCCAAAGGGTATATTATCTTATAGTGAGATTCGACTACACATTTTTTAGCAATTTTATTCACCTTTTATATACCTTTTAATTATCTAAAATATAAATATTCCTTTTTGTGTTGAAGGTCAGTCACTTCCAAATTAAGCCCCAGCTTTCTGTGCATTAATAACAACCTTTAAAAAATTTTTAAATTTTCTAAAAAAAATTTTTCAAAAATTTAAACCTGTGCTCCAATAATCAGAATTTGCTCTTTCGAATAAAGCCCATCAGATGGCAACGGAACAGGCATAGTCAACTCTCTATAGCTAAATTCTTTTTCATAACTAGGCGGTACTCCCTACAAAATAAAAAAAAAAAGAAATAATTTGGTGATTATTAAGCTGTCGGAAATTTCGAAATTTTGGTAACTCTTCCCCACCGCCACGTGCCTAGTTACGGATATGACCTTCATAATCATATCCGCACGTAGCTATCCAATATATGTGGATATTACCGTATCGTGAGCACAACTAGTTCTGAATATTCAAAGACTCGAAAATTGATAAAATGGGGGGAGGGGGGGGGGGTAAACCCCAAGGTTTGGAGTCCCCTTTTTTCTTCCCCATATTCTTTTCCTTATTTTGTACAGAATAGTCAGAATTCCTTCCTCAAAATAATCTATTCTCTGTTAATGTCATTGAATATGTCACAGGAAAATATAGTGAAATTGAGGAAGCCTGACCATTCTGCACATAATAAGGGGAAACCCAAAACCTTGGTTTATCCATAAAATGTTTTCAAACGCTTCTAACGATACAAATTTAAAAATTACAAAGCTCCTTGAATAGTTACTTGAAGCCTAATTTTCGATTTTAGGATGGAGAGGACTTTTTTGAAAACAAAAAGCTTCAGACTGTTTAGAGAACCCAAAAAATTTAAAGACAATAAAAAACAAACCGGCACAAAATCAGCAAGTTTCAACATCGAATTATCATTTAATGACCCAAAATCTGGTGGAGTAATAGCCCTACGCACCATCAATTTTTCCGAATCAACAGCTCTCTTCGCCTCAAGTTTGGCAGCAGTTACAGCACGTTTTCGAGCCAATTTTGATTCTGTGACCGCTTGAATTAAAATTTCAGGACGCATGCGAACACTTCTAAAAAATTTTAAAATTAATCCAAAAAAGGGAAAGAATCGCTTAATTGAGGTTTTGAAAGACTCCACAACTTTTTTAAGCTGGAAAGTTTAGTGAGAACTAACCCAGGAGGAGTTAGCCCCGTAAACTGTTACTTAATAATTCCCCTATATTCTCTAGAAAATACAAAGATTTTGCTAGTCACAAGGATAACATAAATATTCTAATAGAAGCCTATCCCTAATAGAAGCTCATCCCCTTGAAATTGCCTCCCATTCAAAAAGACCCATCGGTATATTAAAGCATTAAAACTTTTAGAATTCCCCCAATAAATTTTTAAATTGACACAAAGGGATAGTCCAGAAAAAACGTTTTTTAGTGGAAATCCTAAAAAAATTTTCTCAGGCCCGTAGCCGTAGAGGAGGATAACGTAACTGAATCCCCCCCCCCCCCCGAAATGAGAAAAAGGAAAAAAATTTGGGGAGGAATTAAGCGAGAGTGAATTTTCTGGCCTACAACCTTTTAAAACTCTCAAAATTTTACGGCGCAAAAAAATTTTTCTTCTTGACCCCCTCCCCGAAAAAAATCATGGCTACGGGCCCGAATTTTCTATCAATTGGAGTAAGGTAAGGGTTCAAAAAAAAGAAACTATCAAGAGAGTTTCTCAAGTAAATAAACTCAGAAAAAAAATTTAAAAAAAACCCGTAAGGCGGCATTGCTGCTTTAGTCTTTTCCTCAGCCGCTCGCTGTTCCTGCAAAATTTTTGATGTCGTAACAGTTCGAATAAATTGATCAGGCTGCATTCGATAGCTTTGCTGTTTGTAGAGAGGTTGTGGAGATTGTTGAAAGTTGTTATAAAATTGATATCTATATGCCATTTTTGGTGTTCTATTTAAACTGAAAATTGAAAAAAAATTAAAAAATAAATCTCTGGGAAAGATAAAAAATAAATTAGAAATCTAAGACAATTAATGTTGCTAGGTTGGCAAAGAAATTTAAAATGCTAAAAATAGGGCACGACTAAGATTGGACTGTTTTTGATTTTTGTTGAATTCAGAGCTGAGTGGAGTTCGCCACGGTTCGGAACTACTCGCGCAGTATTTTCATTATTACCAGTACCGAAAAAATAATTTTTCGCATACAAATTAACAGCAAAACATTTTTAAATTTTCTTTTAACTTTTTCTATAAAATCTTGTCTGGATCGGTAAGGGAATACAAAGGCCAAGAATAAGTTTCTTTTAAATTTCATAAAAACCTCAACCTATTGACCACATTTTTTATCAGTCAAGAAAACTCGCGAGTATTTATTGAAAATTAAGAAAGTAAAAACGTTTGGACTCAAATGGACACAAATTGAAATTAAAAAATAGCGCCCAAAAAATCAGGGTACGGCCCACTTTGTCGCGCGGCCACATTGTCGCAGAGCCATAACTTGCTTTAAGATTTCCGAATCTTTCCAAATTTAGTATTAAACGATTCCTCTCATCGAGCTAAAGAGATTGGTACCAAAATTGATAAGGGCCAGAAATTTTTTAGCAAGTTATGGCTCTGCGACAATGTGGCCGCGCGACAAAGTGGGCGTGTCCCCAAAATTCCCATTCGACGAAATTTCATAAAATGCCCGTCTTGACAAAATAATCTTTAGATGTTTTGAAAACTTTTTAAATTTTTAAATCACTTGACCTAAAAATGATTTGGTAACTTTTTTTTTGGTTTTTTATTTTGTTTTTTTATTCATTTACTGATTTCTTTTAGAATTTATTTGGGCTCATGACCAACTTAGCTTTTATGCGTCAATCAATTTTGAGAACTTAGATGAGGCAGGATGGCCGGGGGTTTCAGTCTTTGTTAACATGATATTAATAAAGTTCGATTCTTTTACTTAAACATACAATTTTTCAAGAGAATCGGTTACAAAGTAAATTTTATAGATTGTTAATACCCAGTTAGTAAAGGAAGAGAATATCTTAAAACAGATCTTAGACACTTCCATCGTACGAATAAGGTTGGCAATGTTGCCTGTAAACGTAAAGATCAATTGGACGTACAGAAGTGTCGTTGAACTCGTAAACTGGACAAGAACCCTTAATCATTTCTTTTTTATTTTTTCAGTATTTTCATAAAACTTTATTGACGTTTAAAACAATGACTGTTGAAACTGATCTGGCTAAGCGAGTTGGCGAACTTAATTTGGAAAAACGAGTGGATGGAATGGAGAAAATGGACAAAAAACTTTCTACTGACTCTATGAATGGCGAAAGTTTGGAGAAGCGTGTTCGTCAGTTGCGTGGTCCGATTGTTATTGGGCGTGCTCAACATGGAATTGTTAAATGGTTCAGTGTAGCCAAAGGTTTGCTTTTTTTTGGATAAGCTTTGGGAATAGAAACGGGGTGGGGTAGACTAGGACATTGTTTTTGTTGAGTTTAGATGCAGGTCCGTGGTTTTGAACTTTATTAGAGTTTTTCTTGAGTTCTGGGAATTATTGAAAGAATTCTTGTCTCGTGGCAGAAGCTTAGTCCCTCTTTGGGTCTCCTATGCATGTGTTTCAAGGAAATCGAAGGCGTACTTCCATAAGCAGTATATTTTCGGGTTTCGATTTTCTCCTAATCAGGTTCCGCGTCTGAGTTTGTTGTTTGTAATGTTTTTTGGGCTTGGGTGCTTTTAGAATTTCTCAGTTTCTTAACTCGTCTTATTGAGATCGAAACCTTGTTTCAAACAAAACCTCTAATTTCGTCCTCTCCCTGCTTAATAGTAAGCATAAATTCCCTAAAGGTCCTCGTTTAGATTTTCGTTTTGGTTTACTCTTAACTTTCAATAATTTAAGGATATGGTTTTATTCGTGTTGATGGTTCGGAAAAGGACTGCTTTGTTCACGCCTCCGCCATTCTTCGTACAGTTAATGTGCCTCTTGCTTTGATTGAGAATCAACAGGTTTTTTAACGACTGCAGAAATATTATTTTCTTTCAATTTTAGGTCGAGTTTGATATAATTGAGGGACTGAAAGGTCCTGAAGCTGTTTGCGTTTCTGGTCCTGGCGGTGTTCGTGTCGGCAAGACTATTGGTTATATGTATAAAGGTACTTTTTACCATACATATCCGCGTTTTCGCCAACTTCCAATGATGCCTGGTCGTTATCCTGCTGGTCAGCGCCGAAATGACAACAACACTGTAGAGCATAAACAAAATAGCAATATGGGGAAGAAGGTGGATGTTGGTGCTGAAAAGAATGGGAACCGTCAAAAGGCTATTGAAGGTGAAGGAAAGGCGGTTGTTCATGATGAAAAGACTACTGAAGGAAAAACGGTTTAATTTTTTTAATTTTTATTTTGGGGGTTCGCTAAGGTTTTTGGGCCTTCCAAGTAGTGGCAAGCAGTAGTTGGGTAATTTTCACTTCTTTCCTATTTTCCCTTGTACAATTTTTGAATCATTCAAAACTGATTAATTTTGTGTAATTAGGTATTTCGACAGGGAGATATATTTGTCTATAAAGTTCACACTTAATCCTTTTGATTGATTTAGTTGTAACAACTGAAACAAAGGACAAATAAGAAAACCGAAACGAGGCCCATTAAGGTTCGAAATTTCCTTTTTAACAAATATATCTTGGACGGTTTTCTTGAGGAAAATTTGTAGTAATTTTGAGTTTCCCTCCCTTTTTCCTTTATAAAAAATTTCAAATTTATTTTTAGCGTTCCAACAAGAAGCGTTTCCATCGTCGCTATTACCGTCATCCAGTTGCAGACAAATCCAAGAGCGCCACTAATACTTCCACTAAGGGAGAGGATGAGAAGAAGGAAGAGGTCGGTGGTGAGGCAAAGAAGGATGGAGGGGAGCAAGGAACGAAGGAGGAGCCATCAACTGTTAATTCGACGTCCACAGCTACTTCTCCTCAGAAATGATGAAGTTTTTTTTTTGAGGGAATAAAATTCTGATAAATTTGTTAAGATTTGAATAGAGTTTTTCAATGTGACACTTTACACGAAAATAAATTTTGAAAAAAATTGAGATTAAATTTTTGGAAAATTTGTTTTTGGATTTTCCAACATTGGTTAGACTTTCAGCCTTAAGATGGGCTTTTTTAAGTTGTTCTTTTAATTGTTGATAACAAAAACGAGTCGAAAATTGAATTTATAAGAGAAATATCTAGTCAAAATTTGAGTATACATTATTTTGTCTGTATTCTCTACAACGGGAATCGAAACTCTGAAAAAGTTCCAAGAGATCAGATCGAATTATATCTCGAACAGAAATCTTTTTTCGTGATCTCTTACGACCTTTTCTGTCTGATCTCTGATGTGAACTTGCGGGGGAAGGAATAATTTTCTTTTCAATTTTTTAAATTAAACCGTTTTGAGTTTTGTCTTTTCTGTCTATCAAATATTTAATTTATTTAATACAATTTTTAAAATAAGAACTTTTTACTAAAACAATTTTGTTAAAACATACAAGGTACAAATTCGTCAAATTAATTTTAAAAAAATCAGACATTAAAAAATAAATAAATTCGCCAAATTTCTCGTTATTAACTAAATTAATTTTTTAAATTTTTAAATCAAAATTTAAAAAACTTTTAAATTAATTGAGTAAATAATAGGTCATTTTTTATTTTAAATTAGTAGAGATTTTTAACTAAATAAAAGTTAATATATAAATAGATTTAAAAAAAGAGAATTTTAATTTTTAAGAAAATTTATTTATTAAACTTTAAAATTTGGGTAAAATAAAAAGGCATCTTTACTTTGGTCCTACATAAAACATAAAAAGTTTTTTTTCAATAAGAAATGTCCATATAGCCGAGACCCACCAAAAGGGATTCTTTTGATTTCGCCTTAAACCGCGCACTAACCAACTAAGCTACAAGTATCGCTGAGCGCAACGACTTTATTTAAAATTAAATAAATTTTAGACAAATGTTTAAAAATTATATTTTAATTAATTTATTTATATTTTTGTTAATTTGTTCTGTTTATTACAGCAAAGCAGACATTTTAGATGGAGTTGAAGATCCATCAAAAGATTCTAAAAAATTAGAATCTTTTACAAATAATGGAGAAGAAAAAAATATGTAAGTTTTATTAGAAGTGCTGAAGAATTTTATAATTTATGACCCTAGGATTAGGGAGTTTTATTTTCATTTCAAAAAAATTAAATATTGTAAGGATGATTTACCTAGCAGGATTTAAAACAGGCGAGGAAAGGAAGCCAGAGAAGCCTTACAGTTGTTGCCCCGTTAGCTAAGTGGTAGAACTCCTGTATGTGATAAGCGAAAGCGCCTAGCAATAAGTATGAAGATATTTACATAAGAAACTGCTTCATAATTGGTGCCGATTTTGATTCTAACATAGATTTTCTGAAAATTGATAAAAAGTCCCTTTTTATTGCACTTTTTAAGTAAATTTTAAAAAAATTTAATTATTAGCTACTATTTTTTTTATTTGAGAAAGTTATGAAATTCAAATCTGCTAATTATTAAAAAATATTTCAGAGAACGAAAAAGACGTTGGGGCTATGGATATGGCTATGGATGTTGTTGGGGTGGATGGGGAGGTTATGGATATGGCTATGGTTACGGATATGGCTGGGGATGGAGAAGACGTTGGTGGGGATGGGGTTAAGAAGAAATTAAAAAAGATGAAGAAAATTGATATTTAATTTTTAAAAAATACTTTTTTTAATTAATAGTATGAATGTAGCTCAACATCTATAATATTTTTAAATAAAAAATGTTCTTCTACTAAATTAAACAAATATTGAAAATTAATTAATTACCCTTATTCTATATCTTATGTGGGCTTTTTACTCAAAGTTCGGTTTACGCAAAGTTTGAAAGGTCGGTTTACTCAAAGTTTGAAAAATAGGCGTGTAAATATAATGTGGGGAGGACTTTTTTTTTGATTTTTCTATGAATGGGGGAGGGCAATTTTAAAGAAACGTATGTAGATTAAACAATGTCTGAGTTCCTCCTCCCCCTATATAAATAAAAAATTTTGAACATTACAGACGGTAGTCATCCTAAGGCCAAAAGCCCGGAAGAAGTTTTGAATTTCTCGAGAAATTAAAATTGTATTAGAATTTTACGCCGTTGACTGCGCCTTTTGGTCGCGCCTTTATGGGCCGTACCCACTTTAAAAATGTTTAACGAAATAATAAATCTTAAACAATTCAAAATTTTATTATAATTTATCGAAAAAAAAAATTATTTATAAAAGGTCAATTTGATAAAACACAAATTTTATTTATTAAATAAAAAAAAATATTTTTATTCACTCAAAAACCCCTCAATTTATTTATTTAAGCTCCCCATCATTCTCAATATCAAATCGTTTCGATTTACAATTTTCCAAATCTGGAGGAGCTGTCATCTTTTTGAATTCCATTTTTAAAGTTTCATAATGTTTCTAAGTTTAATTTAAAAATTAAAAAAATAAAATGTTTAAAAATACTTTAAGTCCAGCCAAATAATTAGGCAAAACTTTTCCACTACTCGCATGTGTTGTTATATAATGTTGAATATCTTCAATCCAAGCTTCCACTTGAACACAGATTTCATCTCGTTTCATCCAAAAATGGGATTTTACAATTTCTGCAAAGGCTTTTGGAGGATTCTAAAGAAAAATTAAAAAAAATTTTTTTGAAATTTTTTTGAAAAATTTCAAAAAATTTCAAAAAAAATTTTTTGGAAATTTTTTAAAAATTTTTAAAAAATCTTTAATTTAAAAAATATACCCGAATTTGTTCAACCATTGCCCATCTAACACACATTTGCATAATATTAGCATCATATTCACGCGATGCCTGTTGGCCAGCAGGAGAATTCCTCCATCTTTCATAACCAGGCTCATTGAAATACTTAAAAATTAATTTTTAAGTTAAACCAGAGTTCGGATCCGGACCGGATCTTCCGGATCCGACGGTCCGGAATCCGGGTATTTTGATAAAAAAAACGGTCATTTTGATCCGGAATTTTTCAAATTCCGAACTCTAATAAAGACAAAAATAAACAAACCGGTTCATTAACAAGAATTAAAGATTGAATGGAGACAAGTACTTGTAAAAGAGAGGAAGTGTCAGCATTCCAACGTTCTTCTGGCCGGCCACGCCAAGTGTTCAAAATTGAGAGACAAACTTTTCCATCATCGTAAAGATTTGGATCTTTAAAGAAAAAAATTTTTTTCGATACTTTTCCGTTATCCCTACGGATTTTTTGCGGACGTTTTTTTTCCTTTTGCGGAGAGAAATGATTAAAGGAATGATCTCTTTATTGGACAAGCGACAGAAAAACAGAGTGAAATTGAGGAAGAAACCCTACCATTTTGTACATCTTAAGAAAGATAACATCCGCAAAAAGAGAACGAAAAAAATCCGTAGGGATAACGGAAAAGTAACAATTTTTCCCAAAAATTCAACAAAAATTTAAAAAACAAAAAAAACAAACTAAATCGAACTGTTCGATTCCCTGTTGTCTCCAAATTCATTTGCATTGGAACATTTGGATAATCTGGAGGGAAGAAAACATCAAATTCAAAACATCCATTTGCATAAGGAGTATCTGATGGACCCGTTATTAAAACCTGAAGAGAAAAGAATTTTTTGTTAAACAATTTTTACAAGAAAAAGAACCTTCATAGCATCCAATCTTTCTTCACAAGTTCGAACAAAAACACCGCTACTAAAAGACAAAGGTAATGAACTACTCAAAGAAACAATTTCTTGTGCTAATCGGCGTGTTCTTTTGCCTAAAGCTGAACCTCCAGCATTTGCCATTGAATTTAAAGATGTTGCATAATGGAAAGGAATACTCATAACTGGAGTTGTGTTGTTGTTATTGTTACCCATAGGTTCATAGAAGGGAATTGTTTCTGTAAAAATTAAATAAAATTAAAGTACTTTTTTAAATCAGTAACACTACTAGGTGGAGAGAGGTGTCTAATTGTAAACAATTCCTACTCCCATATTTGTATTAGATTTTTAAATTTCGAGGGAATTGTTTATTTATAATTCAAAAGAATGGTGCACGTAAAGAATGGTGTCACTATGGTGCACGTAAAAGGGAGGGCAAAACTTAGCAAAAATAAACATGGACTTACATAATATTTTTGAAAATTACTTAAAACCTTTACATGGAAAATTAAAGCAATTTTTGAAAGCCTAAGTCGAATATCTAATATTTCTGAAAAAATAAATAATTAAAAAAACCCCCCAACCAAATTGCAATCCTCTAAGTTTATCACAATAGAAACGTTCAACAGCATCAGACACTTTAGGCATAGCATTCGATGAGGAAGCAACATTTTGATCAAGTTCAATATTATCGCTAATCATTACTTCCTCATTATTCTGTTCCTCACCATCATCAAAGTCCATTTCAATAGAAGAATGAATTCGTTTCTCTTAAAAATAAATTTAAAAAAAATAAAAATTTCTAAAAGAATATACTTTTATTAATAGCAGAACAAACACTGTGAACCAAATCAAGAAGTTTTCCAAGTTCTTCCTCTTCTTCCAAATCAGCCTGGCTTTTTGAAGAATTTATAGCTGTTGTTTTACGTCTAAAAAAATTTTTTTAATTTAAAAAATTTTAAAAAAATATGAAAAATTTCTTACAAAGCTTTTCTTTTCGTATTTCGTTGCAAAGGACTTTCTCCTGTTGCTATATTTGTTGTACGATGTCCAGTTTGTAGTTTACTCAAATAAATTTCAATATTTTTACCCAATTTATTTAAACGATCAAGCAATTCAGATTCAGCAACAGTTATTTGTTGTAATTTCTTTTTGTGTCTAATTTGTTTTTGGATTTGTTTTTCTCCACTCAAAAAAATAATATCAAAAATATCTTGATTTCCTTGTTGATCAAAAATGGCAGCATTTGGGAATTTTGATAAATTATTGATTGGAATTGGTAAAGCATTAGCAATTGTATCAACCAACGAAATAACAGACTCAAAGGCATGTACACGTTTTGAAATGTCCAAAACTGAAATTTTTTTGTAAAAATAATTTTGCGATTTATAATCGAAAATAAGACTAGAGATCTAATTAGGAGGGTCCTATGAGAATTGAGATCGTATCTCGAAAAAATCGAAATAAGACACGATTTTTGGGTTGAAAAAATGTCTTACGAATGTATCTTATTTTGAGGCGGGGTCTAACTTAAAATTGAGGCTCCCCTACATTAGAAATAATTCTCTCAAAACAAAAAAACAGATTTAAAAAATCTTTCAAAATTACCAGAATCATTCATCAAATAAGAATTGAGTGTAGAAAAAAGACATGAGCGGAAAAGAAGTTCAACAAATTCTTCAGAAAGCTTAATACTCGGAATTTCCAATCCCTTCCCCTTTTCCTCTTCATTCTTTTTATTTGTCTTTTCATCTTCCTTTGAAGTTGTCAATTCCTCTATTGGCAAAACTAATTCTATTCCATCCCCAGAATTTGTAGTTTCTTGTTTTTCTTCTTCCTTTTTATTTGAAAATGTTGATTGATTTTCTTGTAATCGTTGTGATTGAGGACTAATGAAAGCGATAAGAATCTTTAAAAAAAATTTTTTATTATTTTAAATTCTAAACAAAAATTATACATGTAACAATGCTGCAACATTATTTTCATCTTGCCTTCTTTTTGCAACATGTTGACTAAGACTCCATTGCTGTTGAGTAGTTCCACTACCAAAACCTGTGCCTTTTGCCCAATAATTTCCATCATTTTGAGTTTGAGTTGTTGTAGAAGTCTGTTGAGGTACAGCAGAAGTTGGAGGTGCTGCTGGAGTAAGAGCAATAGATCCTCCTGTGTTTTGTGCCTGTGTTGTTTTGGTGGATGGAATATTTGATGTCCCTCCTCCTTCTGTTGATGTTTTTACAGCTGGAGTTTTCCCTGTCGTCATTTCAGTTGGCCCAGGCATTTCAAGATCATCGCCCAAGGTAATAACAACTGGAGTATTTTTATTCTCAGCTGTGGTTAATGAAGCACTAGATTGTGTTACTGAAACTGGGACTAGAGATTTTGTTGTTGTCGAATCTATAGTTGCTGAAGATAAAGTTGTTGTAGGTAAAGCACCGGTATGGAAACTGTTAACAGTTGAATTAATTGACGGATTTGCAATATAATCAGTTTGACCACCACCAACACCTCCACTGCCGCCAATTAATTGTAAATCCATTGTCTGTTGTTGTAATGTGCCCGCAAGTTGGAATAAACGTTCCATACGAAAGGCGGCATTCAAAACATAACTTATTAGTTCAACCTTTAAAAAATAAAAATATAAAAAATTAAAAACATTTGAAAAAACCATTGGCTGTTCTTCAGCAATAGCAGGATGTAAAGGCTCCAAACGATTTGGTTGTTTTGAAAAATGAGACAAACTTGTCAACAAAACATCAACAATTCCCATTTTTAAAGCTTTATCACGAATTGCTTGAGCACGTTCAATACCAACATCAGCAGGATCAAAAGTGTTAAAAAGACGAGCAAGTACAACAAAAGGGAATAAAAGAAGCTCTTCTTGATGAGCTTTAAATTTTAATTTTTTTTTGAATTAACAAAAAAAAGAAAAATAAAAGAAAACCTTGTTGTTCATGAGAAACATAACGACCCAAACGTTGCGATGAAGATTTAATATTATAGGAAGCTGGAAGAGATGTTGCTAATACATTTGTTGAAGAAGATGGTGGCTTTTGAGTGTAATAATGGTAATTGTAGTATGAAGGGTTGATATTCTTTTGTTGTTGTTGTTGTAATAAATTTTTAGGAGTTACAGAAGTTGATTTAACATTACTACGGATTTTTGAGTCACCACCTGTACGAGGACGTAAAAAGGCAACTTTAGAACTTGGAGCTAAAGTGAACAAAAATTAGATTATTTTTAATAAATTGGCCTATAATTGACGATTTTAGTGTTATTCACCTCAAAAAAAACTTCATTTATGGTCAATATTTTAAAGGTTTATTGGATGTCCGCAAATTTCAGTCCGCAACTGCAGGTTACCAAAATATTATAAATATGGTCTTTGGAACCCTGAAAATTTTTAAAAACCTTAAACCGAAACGGAGAAACCCATAAATCAGCGAGGTTTCGGTTCGATTCCGAACCGGCAATCCTAACGATTAAAAAAATAAATTTAAAACTTTACATGTAATCGGTGAATGTATATCCAAAATCATTCGAAGTAATTGTTTTGTCTTTTCACGATCCATTTCAATAAGTAATTCTCCATATTGTTCTAAACGAAGAAATAGTCCAAGTAAAACAATAACATGAGCAGAATTATGGAAGAATTGATCAATTGGAGCTGAATTTGGCATTGAAGGTGGACGAGTATAGGACTAACAATGAAAAATTTTATTAAAGTAAATAAATTTAAATTTTACAATTTTTCCAGTATTAACATTTCCAGAAACTTTTGAAGTACCAAAAGTATTCCATCCTCCTCCTAAATTATTTCCCAATCCAACAGGTTGAAGAGGAGGCCATTCATTATTATTGTTAAATAATTGAGTCATTTGAATATTAGAAATAGCATTTGAATACATACCAGGTGGCTGTGTTTGAGGAAAAGGTAACTAAAAAATTATAAAAAAATATTTTTTGAAACTACTTAAAGTTGTCCTATATGCATCGGGCTAGTCTTCATTTTCATGATAAAAATTTTAAAATTAAAAAACAAAGAAAAATTCAATCAAAGACTTTTAAGTCAAGTTCTTTAAGGGCTTTAAAGTCAGGTTTTACTCCAAAGATAAACTCAATGAACTTTATCTTTAGAGTAAGACCTGACAATTCTAATAATATCAATTAATATACCTGATTCATAAAGTCAACAAATTCAAAAGGAATAAAAGTAGTTGGAGTAAAGCCTGGAGGAGCAGATAAAGCTTGCAAAATTTGTGGAGGACCCTGAGCAGTGATAGCTGATGCGGTGGAAGCTGATGCAGTGGAAACTGATGACTGCGGTGGAAATTGATGAGCAGCAGTAGAAACAATGTTGTTATTATTAGAGCAAACACGCTGTTGACGTTCAATCAAGTCAGAAGACAATCTTTCTTGACTAAAAAAAATTTTTTTTGAACCAAAAAGAAAAATATTTAAAAATCAAATACCAGCTGTGCAAACGAGTCAAACATCGTCGATAAAGATAAATATGTTTAGATAATTCAATCAATCCACCTTCACGCGCAAAATGTTCGAGAGTGGAAACAGAAATTGAAGATTTTTCTTCAGTTTTCGATTTCTTTGCATTTTTAGAGGCTTTTTGTGAAACTCTTCGCTTCGCTGCTAAAATTTTAAAAATTATTTCTGCTTTAAGAAAATTTTTTTTAAT
Source organism: Meloidogyne arenaria (assembly GCA_036172955.1). Lineage (NCBI taxonomy): Eukaryota > Metazoa > Nematoda > Chromadorea > Rhabditida > Meloidogynidae > Meloidogyne > Meloidogyne arenaria. The sequence continues at coordinate 7,323,750 of JARQAB010000012.1, read as the reverse complement.
TACCAGGCGTTGATTCTGGTACATATCTCATACTCAAACATAACATCATATGTTCACCACCATTTTCAGAATCTCCACTATTATTATTTTTACGTTGTTCAAACAACTCTCCCAGGGTAATTCCTTCATCAAAAGGAAGTTGTGTGTTTGCATCAATTAATTGAATTTTTCGTTGATCAGAAGCATCATTCTGGATTGAAGAAGCAGCTGGCAATTTAGAAGCAAATTTTGGCATTGCACATTGGACGCTGGTAATTGACGAAGAATGAGGTCCCGGAGGAGTCCATGGCGCAGTAGAATTGAATCCCAATTTCTGAAATTCTTGATCAAAAATTCTGAAATTTTTAGAGAACTTAGATAAAGGCACGAGAATTATTATTGCTTAATTTTATCTTTTTTGATAAGCAAATCATTGTTTTATAACGCCAAAACATCCCAGTCAGGGGTGGGCGCATTGCGTTTTGCGTTATTTGCGTTAAATTTTGGCCTTGCGTTGCGTTTTGCGTAAATTTGGCTTAAATTAACGAAAAAAAACGCAAGAAATATACCCAATCTGAGGGCAAAAATTGAAAGAAATCTGACTCCTTGGCCTTCCATACTTTCCAAAATTTTCGCCTGCGGCGCAGAAAATGGAAGAAATCTGACTCCTTGGCCTTCCATACTTTCCAAAATTTTCGCCTGCGGCGCAGAAAATGGAAGAAATCTGGCTTCTAGCCTTCCAAAATTCTGAAAATTTTCGCCTGCGGCGCTCAAAGTAGAGCTCAGATCTTCCGGTATCCTGCCAAATACCCTGATATCCCCGGTATCAATCTAAATGCACACATTATACTCTACTTGATCCCTTCAAATTCCACGATAAACTCGTAATCCCTCACTATTTCTCTAAACCCCTTTGATCCAGGGTGACCCTTTCCAAAACACTAAAATAGGGAAAGGCATCTCAAAAATAAAGAAAATTTATCCATCCTCCCACTAAATCCTCATATATCCTTCATAATTCCCTTGTATCCCCGATATTACTCAAATCATCATCCATCCAAACACTTTTATATATCACAAAAGAAAGTAGGACTGCTGACACTTAGTGATACTTCAATTTTTAATTGGAAAATGGCTAATACATACTTGATAAAAAAATTTTTCCCATTTTTGCGCTCTTGCGTTTTGCGTTGATTTTTGGCCTTGCGTTGCGTTTTGCGTTTTTCACGATTGCCTCTTGCGCCCATCCCTGATCCCAGTCCCCGTAAAATTTAGAGATGGATGGTATTTTTAACTTAAAAATTTTAAAGAGAAGTTGGAAAATTTTACAAAATTTTGCGTAGTACCTGTTCACAAAGACTGGACACTAGAAGTATTAACCGGCACTCCCAATCTCTGGTTAGCACAGCTTTTCTAAGCCTCGGTTTCCGTTATCTTTTTAAGACACTTTTGTCCAACCCTACTTTTTATTAGTTTCACTGGAAGTTCCGGTTCCGGTCAAATTTTGGTTCCGGTGAAACAATTTATCCCTCAAAAGTATTTGTAAGGGCTGCTCCTTTTGAGTTGGGTAATCTCTTTCTGAGAACCAAACAATGTTTCGGACCGAGACTAGCCATGATGGCAATTAATTTTATGGCAAATTAATTTTTATTTTAAAAATAAATGGACAAAATTATTTATTCAAATAAAAAAAACAAAAAAGGAAGAAAAATTTAATTTAAATATTTAGTAAAAAATATCCATTTTTTGAAGAAGAGTAAAATTTAAATAGTAAAGGAGAGATAGAGAGAAACATAAAATATATTATAGCAGTCCAACCTCACTATAAGATTCCCCCAAAACATATTCCCCCAAAAGATACAATTTGGTTGAAATTTTGTGGAGGATAGTTGTCTAAGAGATACCCTCTATTTAAGATACCCCCCACAGAGTACCTCTATTTAAGGTACACCTCGGTATAAGGTACCCCTCTAAAACAAGGAGAACCTCTATTTAAGATACCCTTCATATTAATCAATAAGTGGGCAGCGCCTTTAACGATACCCCCTATTTAACATACGCTCATTATAAGAGACAATTTTTCAGTCCAAAGGGTATATTATCTTATAGTGAGATTCGACTACACATTTTTTAGCAATTTTATTCACCTTTTATATACCTTTTAATTATCTAAAATATAAATATTCCTTTTTGTGTTGAAGGTCAGTCACTTCCAAATTAAGCCCCAGCTTTCTGTGCATTAATAACAACCTTTAAAAAATTTTTAAATTTTCTAAAAAAAATTTTTCAAAAATTTAAACCTGTGCTCCAATAATCAGAATTTGCTCTTTCGAATAAAGCCCATCAGATGGCAACGGAACAGGCATAGTCAACTCTCTATAGCTAAATTCTTTTTCATAACTAGGCGGTACTCCCTACAAAATAAAAAAAAAAAGAAATAATTTGGTGATTATTAAGCTGTCGGAAATTTCGAAATTTTGGTAACTCTTCCCCACCGCCACGTGCCTAGTTACGGATATGACCTTCATAATCATATCCGCACGTAGCTATCCAATATATGTGGATATTACCGTATCGTGAGCACAACTAGTTCTGAATATTCAAAGACTCGAAAATTGATAAAATGGGGGGAGGGGGGGGGGGTAAACCCCAAGGTTTGGAGTCCCCTTTTTTCTTCCCCATATTCTTTTCCTTATTTTGTACAGAATAGTCAGAATTCCTTCCTCAAAATAATCTATTCTCTGTTAATGTCATTGAATATGTCACAGGAAAATATAGTGAAATTGAGGAAGCCTGACCATTCTGCACATAATAAGGGGAAACCCAAAACCTTGGTTTATCCATAAAATGTTTTCAAACGCTTCTAACGATACAAATTTAAAAATTACAAAGCTCCTTGAATAGTTACTTGAAGCCTAATTTTCGATTTTAGGATGGAGAGGACTTTTTTGAAAACAAAAAGCTTCAGACTGTTTAGAGAACCCAAAAAATTTAAAGACAATAAAAAACAAACCGGCACAAAATCAGCAAGTTTCAACATCGAATTATCATTTAATGACCCAAAATCTGGTGGAGTAATAGCCCTACGCACCATCAATTTTTCCGAATCAACAGCTCTCTTCGCCTCAAGTTTGGCAGCAGTTACAGCACGTTTTCGAGCCAATTTTGATTCTGTGACCGCTTGAATTAAAATTTCAGGACGCATGCGAACACTTCTAAAAAATTTTAAAATTAATCCAAAAAAGGGAAAGAATCGCTTAATTGAGGTTTTGAAAGACTCCACAACTTTTTTAAGCTGGAAAGTTTAGTGAGAACTAACCCAGGAGGAGTTAGCCCCGTAAACTGTTACTTAATAATTCCCCTATATTCTCTAGAAAATACAAAGATTTTGCTAGTCACAAGGATAACATAAATATTCTAATAGAAGCCTATCCCTAATAGAAGCTCATCCCCTTGAAATTGCCTCCCATTCAAAAAGACCCATCGGTATATTAAAGCATTAAAACTTTTAGAATTCCCCCAATAAATTTTTAAATTGACACAAAGGGATAGTCCATAAAAAAGTTTTTTTTGTGTAAATCCTAAAAAAATTTTCTCAGGCCCGTAGCCGTTGTGGTGGTTAACGTAACTGAATCCCCCCCCCCCCCCCCGAAATGAGAAAAAGGAAAAAAATTTGGGGAGGAATTAAGCGAGAGTGAATTTTCTGGCCTACAACCTTTTAAAACTCTCAAAATTTTACGGCGCAAAAAAATTTTTCTTCTTGACCCCCTCCCCGAAAAAAATCATGGCTACGGGCCCGAATTTTCTATCAATTGGAGTAAGGTAAGGGTTCAAAAAAAGAAACTATCAAGAGAGTTTCTCAAGTAAATAAACTCAGAAAAAAAATTTAAAAAAAACCCGTAAGGCGGCATTGCTGCTTTAGTCTTTTCCTCAGCCGCTCGCTGTTCCTGCAAAATTTTTGATGTCGTAACAGTTCGAATAAATTGATCAGGCTGCATTCGATAGCTTTGCTGTTTGTAGAGAGGTTGTGGAGATTGTTGAAAGTTGTTATAAAATTGATATCTATATGCCATTTTTGGTGTTCTATTTAAACTGAAAATTGAAAAAAAATTAAAAAATAAATCTCTGGGAAAGATAAAAAATAAATTAGAAATCTAAGACAATTAATGTTGCTAGGTTGGCAAAGAAATTTAAAATGCTAAAAATAGGGCACGACTAAGATTGGACTGTTTTTGATTTTTGTTGAATTCAGAGCTGAGTGGAGTTCGCCACGGTTCGGAACTACTCGCGCAGTATTTTCATTATTACCAGTACCGAAAAAATAATTTTTCGCATACAAATTAACAGCAAAACATTTTTAAATTTTCTTTTAACTTTTTCTATAAAATCTTGTCTGGATCGGTAAGGGAATACAAAGGCCAAGAATAAGTTTCTTTTAAATTTCATAAAAACCTCAACCTATTGACCACATTTTTTATCAGTCAAGAAAACTCGCGAGTATTTATTGAAAATTAAGAAAGTAAAAACGTTTGGACTCAAATGGACACAAATTGAAATTAAAAAATAGCGCCCAAAAAATCAGGGTACGGCCCACTTTGTCGCGCGGCCACATTGTCGCAGAGCCATAACTTGCTTTAAGATTTCCGAATCTTTCCAAATTTAGTATTAAACGATTCCTCTCATCGAGCTAAAGAGATTGGTACCAAAATTGATAAGGGCCAGAAATTTTTTAGCAAGTTATGGCTCTGCGACAATGTGGCCGCGCGACAAAGTGGGCGTGTCCCCAAAATTCCCATTCGACGAAATTTCATAAAATGCCCGTCTTGACAAAATAATCTTTAGATGTTTTGAAAACTTTTTAAATTTTTAAATCACTTGACCTAAAAATGATTTGGTAACTTTTTTTTTGGTTTTTTATTTTGTTTTTTTATTCATTTACTGATTTCTTTTAGAATTTATTTGGGCTCATGACCAACTTAGCTTTTATGCGTCAATCAATTTTGAGAACTTAGATGAGGCAGGATGGCCGGGGGTTTCAGTCTTTGTTAACATGATATTAATAAAGTTCGATTCTTTTACTTAAACATACAATTTTTCAAGAGAATCGGTTACAAAGTAAATTTTATAGATTGTTAATACCCAGTTAGTAAAGGAAGAGAATATCTTAAAACAGATCTTAGACACTTCCATCGTACGAATAAGGTTGGCAATGTTGCCTGTAAACGTAAAGATCAATTGGACGTACAGAAGTGTCGTTGAACTCGTAAACTGGACAAGAACCCTTAATCATTTCTTTTTTATTTTTTCAGTATTTTCATAAAACTTTATTGACGTTTAAAACAATGACTGTTGAAACTGATCTGGCTAAGCGAGTTGGCGAACTTAATTTGGAAAAACGAGTGGATGGAATGGAGAAAATGGACAAAAAACTTTCTACTGACTCTATGAATGGCGAAAGTTTGGAGAAGCGTGTTCGTCAGTTGCGTGGTCCGATTGTTATTGGGCGTGCTCAACATGGAATTGTTAAATGGTTCAGTGTAGCCAAAGGTTTGCTTTTTTTTGGATAAGCTTTGGGAATAGAAACGGGGTGGGGTAGACTAGGACATTGTTTTTGTTGAGTTTAGATGCAGGTCCGTGGTTTTGAACTTTATTAGAGTTTTTCTTGAGTTCTGGGAATTATTGAAAGAATTCTTGTCTCGTGGCAGAAGCTTAGTCCCTCTTTGGGTCTCCTATGCATGTGTTTCAAGGAAATCGAAGGCGTACTTCCATAAGCAGTATATTTTCGGGTTTCGATTTTCTCCTAATCAGGTTCCGCGTCTGAGTTTGTTGTTTGTAATGTTTTTTGGGCTTGGGTGCTTTTAGAATTTCTCAGTTTCTTAACTCGTCTTATTGAGATCGAAACCTTGTTTCAAACAAAACCTCTAATTTCGTCCTCTCCCTGCTTAATAGTAAGCATAAATTCCCTAAAGGTCCTCGTTTAGATTTTCGTTTTGGTTTACTCTTAACTTTCAATAATTTAAGGATATGGTTTTATTCGTGTTGATGGTTCGGAAAAGGACTGCTTTGTTCACGCCTCCGCCATTCTTCGTACAGTTAATGTGCCTCTTGCTTTGATTGAGAATCAACAGGTTTTTTAACGACTGCAGAAATATTATTTTCTTTCAATTTTAGGTCGAGTTTGATATAATTGAGGGACTGAAAGGTCCTGAAGCTGTTTGCGTTTCTGGTCCTGGCGGTGTTCGTGTCGGCAAGACTATTGGTTATATGTATAAAGGTACTTTTTACCATACATATCCGCGTTTTCGCCAACTTCCAATGATGCCTGGTCGTTATCCTGCTGGTCAGCGCCGAAATGACAACAACACTGTAGAGCATAAACAAAATAGCAATATGGGGAAGAAGGTGGATGTTGGTGCTGAAAAGAATGGGAACCGTCAAAAGGCTATTGAAGGTGAAGGAAAGGCGGTTGTTCATGATGAAAAGACTACTGAAGGAAAAACGGTTTAATTTTTTTAATTTTTATTTTGGGGGTTCGCTAAGGTTTTTGGGCCTTCCAAGTAGTGGCAAGCAGTAGTTGGGTAATTTTCACTTCTTTCCTATTTTCCCTTGTACAATTTTTGAATCATTCAAAACTGATTAATTTTGTGTAATTAGGTATTTCGACAGGGAGATATATTTGTCTATAAAGTTCACACTTAATCCTTTTGATTGATTTAGTTGTAACAACTGAAACAAAGGACAAATAAGAAAACCGAAACGAGGCCCATTAAGGTTCGAAATTTCCTTTTTAACAAATATATCTTGGACGGTTTTCTTGAGGAAAATTTGTAGTAATTTTGAGTTTCCCTCCCTTTTTCCTTTATAAAAAATTTCAAATTTATTTTTAGCGTTCCAACAAGAAGCGTTTCCATCGTCGCTATTACCGTCATCCAGTTGCAGACAAATCCAAGAGCGCCACTAATACTTCCACTAAGGGAGAGGATGAGAAGAAGGAAGAGGTCGGTGGTGAGGCAAAGAAGGATGGAGGGGAGCAAGGAACGAAGGAGGAGCCATCAACTGTTAATTCGACGTCCACAGCTACTTCTCCTCAGAAATGATGAAGTTTTTTTTTTGAGGGAATAAAATTCTGATAAATTTGTTAAGATTTGAATAGAGTTTTTCAATGTGACACTTTACACGAAAATAAATTTTGAAAAAAATTGAGATTAAATTTTTGGAAAATTTGTTTTTGGATTTTCCAACATTGGTTAGACTTTCAGCCTTAAGATGGGCTTTTTTAAGTTGTTCTTTTAATTGTTGATAACAAAAACGAGTCGAAAATTGAATTTATAAGAGAAATATCTAGTCAAAATTTGAGTATACATTATTTTGTCTGTATTCTCTACAACGGGAATCGAAACTCTGAAAAAGTTCCAAGAGATCAGATCGAATTATATCTCGAACAGAAATCTTTTTTCGTGATCTCTTACGACCTTTTCTGTCTGATCTCTGATGTGAACTTGCGGGGGAAGGAATAATTTTCTTTTCAATTTTTTAAATTAAACCGTTTTGAGTTTTGTCTTTTCTGTCTATCAAATATTTAATTTATTTAATACAATTTTTAAAATAAGAACTTTTTACTAAAACAATTTTGTTAAAACATACAAGGTACAAATTCGTCAAATTAATTTTAAAAAAATCAGACATTAAAAAATAAATAAATTCGCCAAATTTCTCGTTATTAACTAAATTAATTTTTTAAATTTTTAAATCAAAATTTAAAAAACTTTTAAATTAATTGAGTAAATAATAGGTCATTTTTTATTTTAAATTAGTAGAGATTTTTAACTAAATAAAAGTTAATATATAAATAGATTTAAAAAAAGAGAATTTTAATTTTTAAGAAAATTTATTTATTAAACTTTAAAATTTGGGTAAAATAAAAAGGCATCTTTACTTTGGTCCTACATAAAACATAAAAAGTTTTTTTTCAATAAGAAATGTCCATATAGCCGAGACCCACCAAAAGGGATTCTTTTGATTTCGCCTTAAACCGCGCACTAACCAACTAAGCTACAAGTATCGCTGAGCGCAACGACTTTATTTAAAATTAAATAAATTTTAGACAAATGTTTAAAAATTATATTTTAATTAATTTATTTATATTTTTGTTAATTTGTTCTGTTTATTACAGCAAAGCAGACATTTTAGATGGAGTTGAAGATCCATCAAAAGATTCTAAAAAATTAGAATCTTTTACAAATAATGGAGAAGAAAAAAATATGTAAGTTTTATTAGAAGTGCTGAAGAATTTTATAATTTATGACCCTAGGATTAGGGAGTTTTATTTTCATTTCAAAAAAATTAAATATTGTAAGGATGATTTACCTAGCAGGATTTAAAACAGGCGAGGAAAGGAAGCCAGAGAAGCCTTACAGTTGTTGCCCCGTTAGCTAAGTGGTAGAACTCCTGTATGTGATAAGCGAAAGCGCCTAGCAATAAGTATGAAGATATTTACATAAGAAACTGCTTCATAATTGGTGCCGATTTTGATTCTAACATAGATTTTCTGAAAATTGATAAAAAGTCCCTTTTTATTGCACTTTTTAAGTAAATTTTAAAAAAATTTAATTATTAGCTACTATTTTTTTTATTTGAGAAAGTTATGAAATTCAAATCTGCTAATTATTAAAAAATATTTCAGAGAACGAAAAAGACGTTGGGGCTATGGATATGGCTATGGATGTTGTTGGGGTGGATGGGGAGGTTATGGATATGGCTATGGTTACGGATATGGCTGGGGATGGAGAAGACGTTGGTGGGGATGGGGTTAAGAAGAAATTAAAAAAGATGAAGAAAATTGATATTTAATTTTTAAAAAATACTTTTTTTAATTAATAGTATGAATGTAGCTCAACATCTATAATATTTTTAAATAAAAAATGTTCTTCTACTAAATTAAACAAATATTGAAAATTAATTAATTACCCTTATTCTATATCTTATGTGGGCTTTTTACTCAAAGTTCGGTTTACGCAAAGTTTGAAAGGTCGGTTTACTCAAAGTTTGAAAAATAGGCGTGTAAATATAATGTGGGGAGGACTTTTTTTTTGATTTTTCTATGAATGGGGGAGGGCAATTTTAAAGAAACGTATGTAGATTAAACAATGTCTGAGTTCCTCCTCCCCCTATATAAATAAAAAATTTTGAACATTACAGACGGTAGTCATCCTAAGGCCAAAAGCCCGGAAGAAGTTTTGAATTTCTCGAGAAATTAAAATTGTATTAGAATTTTACGCCGTTGACTGCGCCTTTTGGTCGCGCCTTTATGGGCCGTACCCACTTTAAAAATGTTTAACGAAATAATAAATCTTAAACAATTCAAAATTTTATTATAATTTATCGAAAAAAAAATTATTTATAAAAGGTCAATTTGATAAAACACAAATTTTATTTATTAAATAAAAAAAAATATTTTTATTCACTCAAAAACCCCTCAATTTATTTATTTAAGCTCCCCATCATTCTCAATATCAAATCGTTTCGATTTACAATTTTCCAAATCTGGAGGAGCTGTCATCTTTTTGAATTCCATTTTTAAAGTTTCATAATGTTTCTAAGTTTAATTTAAAAATTAAAAAAATAAAATGTTTAAAAATACTTTAAGTCCAGCCAAATAATTAGGCAAAACTTTTCCACTACTCGCATGTGTTGTTATATAATGTTGAATATCTTCAATCCAAGCTTCCACTTGAACACAGATTTCATCTCGTTTCATCCAAAAATGGGATTTTACAATTTCTGCAAAGGCTTTTGGAGGATTCTAAAGAAAAATTAAAAAAAATTTTTTTGAAATTTTTTTGAAAAATTTCAAAAAATTTCCAAAAAAAATTTTTTGGAAATTTTTTAAAAATTTTTAAAAAATCTTTAATTTAAAAAATATACCCGAATTTGTTCAACCATTGCCCATCTAACACACATTTGCATAATATTAGCATCATATTCACGCGATGCCTGTTGGCCAGCAGGAGAATTCCTCCATCTTTCATAACCAGGCTCATTGAAATACTTAAAAATTAATTTTTAAGTTAAACCAGAGTTCGGATCCGGACCGGATCTTCCGGATCCGACGGTCCGGAATCCGGGTATTTTGATAAAAAAAACGGTCATTTTGATCCGGAATTTTTCAAATTCCGAACTCTAATAAAGACAAAAATAAACAAACCGGTTCATTAACAAGAATTAAAGATTGAATGGAGACAAGTACTTGTAAAAGAGAGGAAGTGTCAGCATTCCAACGTTCTTCTGGCCGGCCACGCCAAGTGTTCAAAATTGAGAGACAAACTTTTCCATCATCGTAAAGATTTGGATCTTTAAAGAAAAAAATTTTTTTCGATACTTTTCCGTTATCCCTACGGATTTTTTGCGGACGTTTTTTTTCCTTTTGCGGAGAGAAATGATTAAAGGAATGATCTCTTTATTGGACAAGCGACAGAAAAACAGAGTGAAATTGAGGAAGAAACCCTACCATTTTGTACATCTTAAGAAAGATAACATCCGCAAAAAGAGAACGAAAAAAAATCCGTAGGGATAACGGAAAAGTAACAATTTTTCCCAAAAATTCAACAAAAATTTAAAAAACAAAAAAAACAAACTAAATCGAACTGTTCGATTCCCTGTTGTCTCCAAATTCATTTGCATTGGAACATTTGGATAATCTGGAGGGAAGAAAACATCAAATTCAAAACATCCATTTGCATAAGGAGTATCTGATGGACCCGTTATTAAAACCTGAAGAGAAAAGAATTTTTTGTTAAACAATTTTTACAAGAAAAAGAACCTTCATAGCATCCAATCTTTCTTCACAAGTTCGAACAAAAACACCGCTACTAAAAGACAAAGGTAATGAACTACTCAAAGAAACAATTTCTTGTGCTAATCGGCGTGTTCTTTTGCCTAAAGCTGAACCTCCAGCATTTGCCATTGAATTTAAAGATGTTGCATAATGGAAAGGAATACTCATAACTGGAGTTGTGTTGTTGTTATTGTTACCCATAGGTTCATAGAAGGGAATTGTTTCTGTAAAAATTAAATAAAATTAAAGTACTTTTTTAAATCAGTAACACTACTAGGTGGAGAGAGGTGTCTAATTGTAAACAATTCCTACTCCCATATTTGTATTAGATTTTTAAATTTCGAGGGAATTGTTTATTTATAATTCAAAAGAATGGTGCACGTAAAGAATGGTGTCACTATGGTGCACGTAAAAGGGAGGGCAAAACTTAGCAAAAATAAACATGGACTTACATAATATTTTTGAAAATTACTTAAAACCTTTACATGGAAAATTAAAGCAATTTTTGAAAGCCTAAGTCGAATATCTAATATTTCTGAAAAAATAAATAATTAAAAAAAAACCCCCAACCAAATTGCAATCCTCTAAGTTTATCACAATAGAAACGTTCAACAGCATCAGACACTTTAGGCATAGCATTCGATGAGGAAGCAACATTTTGATCAAGTTCAATATTATCGCTAATCATTACTTCCTCATTATTCTGTTCCTCACCATCATCAAAGTCCATTTCAATAGAAGAATGAATTCGTTTCTCTTAAAAATAAATTTAAAAAAAATAAAAATTTCTAAAAGAATATACTTTTATTAATAGCAGAACAAACACTGTGAACCAAATCAAGAAGTTTTCCAAGTTCTTCCTCTTCTTCCAAATCAGCCTGGCTTTTTGAAGAATTTATAGCTGTTGTTTTACGTCTAAAAAAATTTTTTTAATTTAAAAAATTTTAAAAAAATATGAAAAATTTCTTACAAAGCTTTTCTTTTCGTATTTCGTTGCAAAGGACTTTCTCCTGTTGCTATATTTGTTGTACGATGTCCAGTTTGTAGTTTACTCAAATAAATTTCAATATTTTTACCCAATTTATTTAAACGATCAAGCAATTCAGATTCAGCAACAGTTATTTGTTGTAATTTCTTTTTGTGTCTAATTTGTTTTTGGATTTGTTTTTCTCCACTCAAAAAAATAATATCAAAAATATCTTGATTTCCTTGTTGATCAAAAATGGCAGCATTTGGGAATTTTGATAAATTATTGATTGGAATTGGTAAAGCATTAGCAATTGTATCAACCAACGAAATAACAGACTCAAAGGCATGTACACGTTTTGAAATGTCCAAAACTGAAATTTTTTTGTAAAAATAATTTTGCGATTTATAATCGAAAATAAGACTAGAGATCTAATTAGGAGGGTCCTATGAGAATTGAGATCGTATCTCGAAAAAATCGAAATAAGACACGATTTTTGGGTTGAAAAAATGTCTTACGAATGTATCTTATTTTGAGGCGGGGTCTAACTTAAAATTGAGGCTCCCCTACATTAGAAATAATTCTCTCAAAACAAAAAAACAGATTTAAAAAATCTTTCAAAATTACCAGAATCATTCATCAAATAAGAATTGAGTGTAGAAAAAAGACATGAGCGGAAAAGAAGTTCAACAAATTCTTCAGAAAGCTTAATACTCGGAATTTCCAATCCCTTCCCCTTTTCCTCTTCATTCTTTTTATTTGTCTTTTCATCTTCCTTTGAAGTTGTCAATTCCTCTATTGGCAAAACTAATTCTATTCCATCCCCAGAATTTGTAGTTTCTTGTTTTTCTTCTTCCTTTTTATTTGAAAATGTTGATTGATTTTCTTGTAATCGTTGTGATTGAGGACTAATGAAAGCGATAAGAATCTTTAAAAAAAATTTTTTATTATTTTAAATTCTAAACAAAAATTATACATGTAACAATGCTGCAACATTATTTTCATCTTGCCTTCTTTTTGCAACATGTTGACTAAGACTCCATTGCTGTTGAGTAGTTCCACTACCAAAACCTGTGCCTTTTGCCCAATAATTTCCATCATTTTGAGTTTGAGTTGTTGTAGAAGTCTGTTGAGGTACAGCAGAAGTTGGAGGTGCTGCTGGAGTAAGAGCAATAGATCCTCCTGTGTTTTGTGCCTGTGTTGTTTTGGTGGATGGAATATTTGATGTCCCTCCTCCTTCTGTTGATGTTTTTACAGCTGGAGTTTTCCCTGTCGTCATTTCAGTTGGCCCAGGCATTTCAAGATCATCGCCCAAGGTAATAACAACTGGAGTATTTTTATTCTCAGCTGTGGTTAATGAAGCACTAGATTGTGTTACTGAAACTGGGACTAGAGATTTTGTTGTTGTCGAATCTATAGTTGCTGAAGATAAAGTTGTTGTAGGTAAAGCACCGGTATGGAAACTGTTAACAGTTGAATTAATTGACGGATTTGCAATATAATCAGTTTGACCACCACCAACACCTCCACTGCCGCCAATTAATTGTAAATCCATTGTCTGTTGTTGTAATGTGCCCGCAAGTTGGAATAAACGTTCCATACGAAAGGCGGCATTCAAAACATAACTTATTAGTTCAACCTTTAAAAAATAAAAATATAAAAAATTAAAAACATTTGAAAAAACCATTGGCTGTTCTTCAGCAATAGCAGGATGTAAAGGCTCCAAACGATTTGGTTGTTTTGAAAAATGAGACAAACTTGTCAACAAAACATCAACAATTCCCATTTTTAAAGCTTTATCACGAATTGCTTGAGCACGTTCAATACCAACATCAGCAGGATCAAAAGTGTTAAAAAGACGAGCAAGTACAACAAAAGGGAATAAAAGAAGCTCTTCTTGATGAGCTTTAAATTTTAATTTTTTTTGAATTAACAAAAAAAAGAAAAATAAAAGAAAACCTTGTTGTTCATGAGAAACATAACGACCCAAACGTTGCGATGAAGATTTAATATTATAGGAAGCTGGAAGAGATGTTGCTAATACATTTGTTGAAGAAGATGGTGGCTTTGAGTGTAATAATGGTAATTGTAGTATGAAGGGTTGATATTCTTTTGTTGTTGTTGTTGTAATAAATTTTTAGGAGTTACAGAAGTTGATTTAACATTACTACGGATTTTTGAGTCACCACCTGTACGAGGACGTAAAAAGGCAACTTTAGAACTTGGAGCTAAAGTGAACAAAAATTAGATTATTTTAATAAATTGGCCTATAATTGACGATTTTAGTGTTATTCACCTCAAAAAAAACTTCATTTATGGTCAATATTTTAAAGGTTTATTGGATGTCCGCAAATTTCAGTCCGCAACTGCAGGTTACCAAAATATTATAAATATGGTCTTTGGAACCCTGAAAATTTTTAAAAACCTTAAACCGAAACGGAGAAACCCATAAATCAGCGAGGTTTCGGTTCGATTCCGAACCGGCAATCCTAACGATTAAAAAAATAAATTTAAAACTTTACATGTAATCGGTGAATGTATATCCAAAATCATTCGAAGTAATTGTTTTGTCTTTTCACGATCCATTTCAATAAGTAATTCTCCATATTGTTCTAAACGAAGAAATAGTCCAAGTAAAACAATAACATGAGCAGAATTATGGAAGAATTGATCAATTGGAGCTGAATTTGGCATTGAAGGTGGACGAGTATAGGACTAACAATGAAAAATTTTATTAAAGTAAATAAATTTAAATTTTACAATTTTTCCAGTATTAACATTTCCAGAAACTTTTGAAGTACCAAAAGTATTCCATCCTCCTCCTAAATTATTTCCCAATCCAACAGGTTGAAGAGGAGGCCATTCATTATTATTGTTAAATAATTGAGTCATTTGAATATTAGAAATAGCATTTGAATACATACCAGGTGGCTGTGTTTGAGGAAAAGGTAACTAAAAAATTATAAAAAAATATTTTTTGAAACTACTTAAAGTTGTCCTATATGCATCGGGCTAGTCTTCATTTTCATGATAAAAATTTTAAAATTAAAAAACAAAGAAAAATTCAATCAAAGACTTTTAAGTCAAGTTCTTTAAGGGCTTTAAAGTCAGGTTTTACTCCAAAGATAAACTCAATGAACTTTATCTTTAGAGTAAGACCTGACAATTCTAATAATATCAATTAATATACCTGATTCATAAAGTCAACAAATTCAAAAGGAATAAAAGTAGTTGGAGTAAAGCCTGGAGGAGCAGATAAAGCTTGCAAAATTTGTGGAGGACCCTGAGCAGTGATAGCTGATGCGGTGGAAGCTGATGCAGTGGAAACTGATGACTGCGGTGGAAATTGATGAGCAGCAGTAGAAACAATGTTGTTATTATTAGAGCAAACACGCTGTTGACGTTCAATCAAGTCAGAAGACAATCTTTCTTGACTAAAAAAAATTTTTTTGAACCAAAAAGAAAAATATTTAAAAATCAAATACCAGCTGTGCAAACGAGTCAAACATCGTCGATAAAGATAAATATGTTTAGATAATTCAATCAATCCACCTTCACGCGCAAAATGTTCGAGAGTGGAAACAGAAATTGAAGATTTTTCTTCAGTTTTCGATTTCTTTGCATTTTTAGAGGCTTTTTGTGAAACTCTTCGCTTCGCTGCTAAAATTTTAAAAATTATTTCTGCTTTAAGAAAATTTTTTTTAATTACCAGGCGTTGATTCTGGTACATATCTCATACTCAAACATAACATCATATGTTCACCACCATTTTCAGAATCTCCACTATTATTATTTTTACGTTGTTCAAACAACTCTCCCAGGGTAATTCCTTCATCAAAAGGAAGTTGTGTGTTTGCATCAATTAATTGAATTTTTCGTTGATCAGAAGCATCATTCTGGATTGAAGAAGCAGCTGGCAATTTAGAAGCAAATTTTGGCATTGCACATTGGACGCTGGTAATTGACGAAGAATGAGGTCCCGGAGGAGTCCATGGCGCAGTAGAATTGAATTCGTCAGACCAATCATCCTCCTAAAAAACGAGAAAATTAAAAAAAAAGACTCAAAACTTTAACCATATCCCAATCCCAATCAGGCGGTGGTTCTTGAGGTTGTATTACTTGTTGTTGAAAGATAGACTGTTGTTGTTGCAATCCATCAATAGAAATTGGAGCTGTCGAAGAGTATGAAGGTGGCGGTACAAATCCATGATATTTTAACCAGTGATCTGCTGCTGAATATTTTGTATTCTTTAACAGAGGTTTCTCAGTGGAAGCAGCCGCCTTTGATGAAACTTTCGATGCATATGTTGAAGATTCTTCAATAGTATCAGCACTCGATTGAAGCGAAGAAGGAATTAGCTCAGAACATTTTGTATAAAGACCAAAATTGAGAACACAATCATCAGAGAGACAACCAAAAATTGGATGAACCATTCGTCGATGGCTTTCATAAATTGGTAAAATTGTGTTGTGCAAAACAACACCGTCAGGTAATTGTTCTACAACATCAGTAAAGTGTACCTAAAATAAGAATTATTAAAATTTAACAAAAAAAAAACCTTAATAATTTCATCATCCAAAATTAAACGATGAAGCATTTGTAAAATAAAATCATTTAAAGGTTTTGGTTGGAAAAAAGTATTTGAAGAATTTTCATTTTTATCTCGCAATATTTTACAAAGATATTTAGCAATTCTTGCACGATGTTTACCACCAAAAGTTAAACATCTACAGAAAAAAATATTTTTAAAAAAAAATAATTTTAAATTAAAAAAAACCTTCGAGTTAAATTAATAAATGAAGAACGAATACGAGGAACAACTTCATTAGCAACATTATTAATTACATCGCCATGAAAATATTTCCTTTCACCTTGAGGAATTGCAGTAGAAATACGTTCACTATTTTTAGTTGCATTGACAAGGAAATTCATAATATTGCGGAAGAAAGCAGGTCCATATTCACTTTGTTCAAGAAATTTACAAACATCGGTCATTATAGTTAATTCTTCAATACATTGAACAATTGCTTGAAGTTCACGCAAATCTCCCTCTTCTTTTTCTAAAAATTAGGTAAATAAATTTAAAGTTTTTTGACGCCTCTGATTTTTAAAAACATAAAAGAGAAAGTAAGGGAAAATAAGACCGGCCAAGTATTAGAAAAGAACCCTTAATCGGTTAGATAAAAATTAAAAAAAAACAAAACTAACGATCTTGTTCACAAATTTGCACAGTTTTTTGTATCCAAATCTCAAAACTACAACTATTAAGCAATCTATTAATTGCCGATTTAGATTGGCAAATATGAGAAAGAGCAGCCAAAATCATTAAATTCTCTGGAATAGGAGATTCATCAAATCCATAAATGTCCAAAAGTTGGTCCAAAAGCTCTGGTTGAGCACGGCCCAACGAGCAAAGCAACCAACGCGAAGCTTTCCAAACATGCTCATAAATTGAATTATTCGAAATTGTCCCAAAATAATTAGTGTCACATAAACTTAGACGAGCTAATTGCCTAAAAAATATTTTCATAACAATGATATAAAATTAAAAAAATACAAAATAATCTTCGGAGAAAGTTCAGAACACATTGACAAAGTTTGCTTATATTGCGAGCAAGCTGGATCAGAATTATGCCAAATAACACAAGAACTTGCCCACATTAACAAAGAAAGGGCCATCTATTTTAGGAAAAAAATATTAAAAATTAAAAAATTTAAAAGAACCCATTTCGCATCTCTTCTTGACCAATCTTCATTAGAATCAGCCATATAATCAGTTGAAGATTGCACAGTTAAATGTTGTAATAAATCAACAACTCCACGAAACAATTCTTCCTGACGAGAAAGTAATTGTGACATTCGTTCCTTAGGCATAGCGCTTTTAGAAGACAAAATTGGAGTTGAACAGAGAGTAAAAAGTAATTCTGCCAAATGCAAATTTAATTTGTCAGGAGATGCCATTTCTTGATTCGTTACTAAAAAAATAAAAAATATTTAACAAAAAAATTATTAAAAACCCATACACAAATGGTCAATAATAATTTTGACAACAGATATAGTTGAAGGCTCATCTCCCAGCAAAACATCTCCAAGCAAAACAGACTCAGTTTCAATATCAAGCATAATTTTATAAAGTAATTGCAAAACATCATCACCAGGCCATCCATGAATACACAAAAATAATTGAACTAATTGTTGTGCAAGTGAAGGTTCTAACAAAATTTTGTTGTTTGTAGATTTATCTTTTTTTCCTTCTTCTTCTTTCGACAAAATAACAATTTGATGGAATAATGTTAACCAAAGATGAAGAAGTTCTAAATGTTGTTTTGTAGTGTTATTATGTTGTAATTCTGCAAGTTGAGTACTTCCATTCAATTGGATTTGCATTAAACCCAAACTATTCGATTCGAGAGGTTTTTTAAGGCGTAAACGAACCTTAAGAGTAAAATTAGTAAAGGAAATAAAATTAAAAATTAAATACCGCTTTAACAGGGCTTTTGTAATTTGTAGTTGGAATAGTAATTCGAGAACAACCCAAAGTTTGAATTGGAGAGCGTACAGCAACCCAATCAATACCAATAAGAAAGTTCGAAAGTTCGGCTGCACGACAGAAGGGAAAAAAAAAAATTTAATAAAAATTAATCAAAAATAAACAAACAAGCAAGCGAAGAAGCATGTGGTTGATAACAATTTCGAGCATAATTGGATAAAAAATAAACAAGATCTAACCATTGCTGAAAATTGGAAAATGATAAGTCCAGTTAGGGTGTGTTGACCCTAACGTTCCTGCAGCGACAAGTTGTTGGAGATGATTTGCCATTGCAGATGAAGAATGAATTGAACCTATAAAAATAAAAGATAAAAAACATTCGGTTGAAAAAATCTTACAATTTGGAGCATAATTGTAGATCTGTAATTCACGTTGTTCAGGAGCTCCTAATGATTAGACCATATGCATTTGACGAAATCAATTTCTTCGATAAAAAAAATCTGTTGAAACACCTCCATTTGTATTTCCAATTGTATTTCCAAAGTAACATTTTTATAAATTCAGCTCCTCAAGCTTCCAAACGGTTCATGTGGTTGCAGTGGTTTGAGATGTTTCTGCACGCATTTTGTAAACAATTTGAGGAAAGGCAGCAGGTTTATCCAGAGTCGTACTTGTATTCACATTAGTATTTTGATAAGGTCCAGACCCACAAACCTTAATTTTAAAATTTAAATCAGTTATAAATTTAAATATTAAACTATCGCGATTTTCCATCCGACAGTTTGGCTCTTTTGTCGATGTTGTTGAAGAAAACCGTTAATTCCACTAATTGAGATGCAATCATTCGCAATTGTGCATTGTCGCTGAACATCAGTAAAAAGCTGCCTTGCCTTGTGGCCACCCGGGGGCTGAACTTGACATTTCAGCAAAAGCACGGATACTCTGTTGAAGTTGCTCCGAAATAAAATTATGTCACCTAAATAGATGGGCGTCATATTTAAAAAAAATTAAGCAGAATTTACCCATTTCAGAAAAAAGTCGTCGTCCAAGATGGAACTTTATTTATTTAAGGAAGAAATAAAAGCTATCAAAGGAGAAAGTCAATGTTGGTTTTGGTTTTAGAAATTTTTAGAAATTTGATTTCGTCAGGCAAAAGGTTCACAGTTCCACTGTTCGTTGTGATGAGGGGCTGTCAGAAATCAAAATTTTGATCGCCTTGAGCGTTAGGATCATCAATTGTCTCTATACATATATGATGTATCGAGTTGAGGTTCGATTTATCAAAATATAGTAAAACTAAATCACACAAAGATTCAATTTACCTGTGTCTGCATATTTTTGAATCTGGCCCTGAAGCAGCTTTGAAACCTTCGATTTAACCCAATTTTGAACCAAAAGTTGCATTAACGACGTTGACTCATCATCATTGTGTCCCTCGTAAAACATATAATTTCCATATGTTTAGTGATGTCCAAAACAGAAAAAAGAATAGCATCAGCAAGTGATACAATCTTCCACCTAATTTACAAAAAAAAATATTAAAATTTTCTAAAATAAAAAACATACTTGTCAACTGAAATGTTTTAATCCAATGTTGGCCACTCCACCTATTTAATACACAATATGAAAAAAATTGAAAAGAGTCGGACAAAAAATACATCCAAATCGTCTTCAGAAGTATTTGAGAAAAAATATGATTATCCCTGACGGACGAGCAAACAACACACAACTCTTAAATAATTTAAAAAAATAAAATAAAAAAAAAAAAACTGGAAAATGATGAAACATTACACAAAACAGTTTCAATCTTGTTGGCATGCATACTACAACCGATGTTTCCAAGTTTCCATTCTTTTATTCCTTTACGAGTTGAAGCGTTCCTAAAAATAAAAATGTACAATCAATAGAAAAAGAAGTCTATCAGAAAAACTGTATTAATGGAAAAAAAAAAAAAAGAACAATATGTCAATAAAACAAAATGGAAAAAATTAAACCTAGAAAATGTGTTTAACTACTCGAAAACAAAAAACCAAAATTTTGCAAATTAAACAAAAGTAAATGTAAAGGAACAAAAAATAACAAACAGTCACGATGAACAACCAAAGTAAAATAATGAGGAGGTGGTGGTGAGGCATCGAGCAGGCCCACCAGTTATCCAAGCAGTTGCACACATTCCAAAATATGAAGTTGCCAAATCATTTTCTATAATCTCAAGATGTTCTTCATCAACAGCATATTGAAATAGAGATCCCAATCTGTTTTTGTGTCATAGATTTTGTTGTTTTAGGCGTAACTTTTTTCTTAGAAAGTGATGAAGTAATTGGAATCCCGCTTGAAGAAAATGTTGAAGAAAATGGAGGAGTAGAAACACCCCAACAACTATTAAAACCTCCATCAATTTTTTCGTATGAATATTGCACTCCAATAAAATCAGAGGATCATTAGTAATTCCAAAACGATTTTCAGAATCCATATTGCTGAAGCAAATATTTTTAGCTGGTGCATTAATTACAGAGAATGACTGGCCATTTCCATAATGGCTATATATTCCAAACATATTAGAAGAAACAGCGGAAGTATTCCTTAAATATAAAATTTTTAATCAATCAAATAAAATTCATACTCATCCTCTCCTGGCAAAATTGTCCGGGAGCATCTGGATCAACTGCACGTTGTACCATTTTCTTTGAATAAGCAAGTAATACACAATAGAGACGAGCAACTTTTGGAAGACTGCAATTGTTGACATATTTCTGAGTAAATTGAGCTAGAACACTGGATATTTTGAGAAGAGCGCCAAGTTATGAGAATTTGCTCAAAGTATGAAATTTCCTTAATAAAAATTATTTAGAATAAAAAAACCTTTTAGAAAAAACAGAAATTAAAACATCAAGAAGAATGTCAACAACTAAGGTTACAAGCGAAGAACTTTTATTAATAAGCAAGCAGTGCACAAAATATTCAAAGACAGCATCCAATGATGGTCCAATTTCTAAAAAAAATTTAAAATAAATCTAAAAAATAATAATTTTTACAGTATTAGGCGGCATATTTTTGGAACTCGACAGCTTGGCCCAATAAAGCAAAATATTGGAAAAATCCAAAAAGTTTGCCGGAACCACAATTGATTCAATTAAATAAGGCTGCAAAATTTAAAAAAAATTTTTATAAAAAAAAACCATTTTTTGAATTGAAGTATTCAAAGTTGTAAGTACTCGAGTCCAAACAAGTTCAGAAATAAAAGGGTTATCTGCAGCATATGAAATAAGAGAACATGCAGCGTTATCGCTCAAAGCTGGGACAGTAAAAAGTGGTGATTTAGCAATAGATAAATTGCTTTTAGAATTGAGGAAGGCACCAATATTTGATTGATACTTTAAAAAAAGAACAAAATTTTAGAAATTAGAAAAACTCTTTTAATAACCTGCCAATAAAAATCTAAAAGACGTTCAACAAAAGCTGGTCTAACATTGCTATTTTTGTTGTCAGCACGAAGATTAGCAAAAAGTTGATCAATTGCACCCATAATTGTTTGCATACATTGACCTATAACTTCATCTCTCTTTTCTTCATTTATAATATTTTCATCATTCGAAGAGTTACTTGGTGGAAGAGAACGAAGAAGTAAAAGACGACGAAAAGAATTTCTAAAATTATTTTTAAATATTATCAAAACATAATTCCAAAAAAAACCTTATAAGTGTATCCTGTAAAAATACAGAATCATTACAATTTGTAATTGCTTGTTTTTCAGAAACACAAAAATCATATTGCAAATCAGCAGAAAAAGCAATTGGTTGAATATTGATGTTATTTGCTAAATTCAACCGAGAAGCATTGAACATTTGAAGAGCAATAGGATCAAATTGACATATTTCAGAGGAAGAATTAGTTGAAGTAGATTCTGTGGCTTTAACTTAAAATTAAATCAGAAAATTTTTTTAACAAAAAATCCGAAAACCATTTTGAGAATGAGAAGTAGAAGAAGGAGCCAAATTTGCAGCTGCCATTGTTGTTGCTTCAGAAAGGGTTGTGTCAATTAAATTGTCAAAGAATTGATTCTGACCCTCATCAACAATTGGTGCTGTCTCATCTGGAATAACATCCTCAGCAATAATTTCATCGTCATCATTAAACAAAGTTTCATTTATTGTTTTTTCAATCTGTTGAAGAATTTTCTCAGAAGTACCATCAGATACTGGCAAATCATTTGTAGTTTGTTCTTCTTTTCGACGTTTCGCATCATCTGATAAAATAAGTAAATTAGTCCTTGATAACTTTAAAAGACAAACTCATTGAAGAAAAGGCACCAGTACAACAACCTTCTGTATCCATTTTCTCGTCACGTTTTGCTGTGCTACCAGAAGTTTCCACATTTGTAATACGGCTTAATGAACGAATCTCTGCTTCACTTATATCCAAGAACATGCTCAACAATGCATGACGTATCCACGGCTCGTCAAAATCATTAAATGCTTAAACAAATTATTTAATCAAAAAATTAGTCAGAAAAATTACCAAGAGTGCAAAGTTGCTGTAAATGAGTGTCAAAAGCAACAGAAACTGGAATTGGTTGAGCACTGCCATGTACACAAATTTTTGCGATAACCTACAAATTTAAAGTAAATTTTTAAAAATTAATAAACCTTAAATACAAGCAATAAAGTTTGTATTTGAAGCTGAGTTGCATCTGTCGAATGTTCACATAAAAGCTGCAATAAGCTTTTAACAAAAAGACGACATAATTGTGGCGATAATCGAAGATGAATACTATATTGACGTGTTTTTGTAGATTTTGTATCTGAAATTACAGCAGAGGTACTAGCTGCTGATTTAGAAGTTTTGCCAGATTTATCAGCTAATTTGCTAGATTTTTCCTTATCTTCAGCACTCAGTTGGTTAAAGTTTGAGTAAAGTGATTGTATATGCATTAAATGAACTTTAAGTTTTTCCAATTTGGCAAGTGAAATCTGTGAATTTTTTGAAAAATTTTTTAAGGTCATGAATTACTAGTTAAATATTGTAAAAAAAAATTATCAACCGTCTCGCTCTGCTTCATCTTCTCCAATTTATCAATCAATGTCTTGTAGTGATTCTTAACAGGAGTAATCATCTTTGACTGTGAACTGCTAGAGGGAGCAACATTTGGAACGTTTACAAAGCTTGATGGGCCTGCAAATTTGGCAGTTCCATATTTCTTTTTAATAGCATAGCCACGTTGAAGTGTTGGACAAGTTGTGGCATTAAATTGGTCGGCGGCGCCAGAATTTGAAGGTCCAAAATCTCCACCCAAAAATAACCAGCGATCATTTTGACGTTTTTCTGTAAATTAAATATATAGCAATATTTTTAAATATAAAAAACAAACTAGAAATAATAATATCAAAAGCAGAAGAGATTAACATAAGCGTCCAAGAAAGAAGTATTTTAAAATTAACACTTCTTGGCTGCTTTAAAGTGCTAAAATTGATGTCATTGTCCGTAGAAGAAACACCCAACTGAGCAAGAACTGAGAGAACCAATTGTTCAATAATGTTAGTCTAATAAAGGGTTAATGTGAAAAACAAATTTTAAAAAGAAAACCTGAAAACGTGGATATTTAACAGTCTCGCTGCACAAATATGACAATATAATAAAAGCACTAGAAAATATTTAAAGAAGAATTATTGAAAAATATTCAATTAAATTCTATACCTATCCAAATTCTTTTGACACATTTTTGAAGCAAAATGTTGATTGAGCACTTCAACAAAGAATTTCCCCCACCAATTAGTATAAACACCATAATGAAAAAGCCAAGAAATACATTCGGCTCTGAGTCTTGGCAAAGAATCCATACAAAAGAGACCAAAATGCAAAACAGCAGTGTCCAATGAAAGCAAATTATTTTGAGAAATAGAAACACTCGGCATGGGCTGATTGGTAGGTGGAAGCTAAAAAAACATGGGATTGAACAAAAAAACAGGCAATATTCTATCACAGGACAGACTTTTTATTTTGGGTCCTACGTGTAAAAACGTTGAAATCGGGTTCGACAAAATTAAATAGGGGCGTGGTCCTTATTAACTATAAAAGGTTTGTTAAAAAATTATAGAAAAACAAACCACAATCATTTTACGCGCGTCAGTAAATGCTGAGAACAAATTCAATAAAGCAATTAAACGATGTGCCATTACTGCCAGTTGTTCCAAACCGATCATACTCCAACCAGATTGTTGTTGTTTCAATTCCTTCTTTTCATTTTCATCCAAAACCTTATTGTCCATTTGGATCCGAGTAATAAGATTTCTCACAATATTATATTCAAGACGAAGAGCAAAGCATTCCCGGTATTGCTGACGAATTGAACGACGCCGAATTTGTTCAAAAGTAGGGTTTCCATCATCACGAAGTATGCCTTTAATCGCATTTGCCGAACACTCGTAAGCAACTTTTAAAGAATCACTCAAAAAGATGAGTTCAGAAAGTATCTAAAAATTAGAAACAAATTATAAAAATAATTTAATAAAAAAATCTCACATTGTTTTCCTCCAAATCCTCCTCAAAATCGACCATTTTTGCTCCAAAAAACTGTCCCAAATTAACTGTACAAGGTTCATTATACAACTGGCGAACAGTATAAGTCAACTAAAATTAATTAAAAAAATATATTAATTTCTTCCAAAAAAAACCTTCACAAATCTGCAAATAATCGGGGGAAGTAAATCACTAATCGTCAAAGATTTTGCTCCAATTTCTGAAGTGCTAGCAACAAAAATACTGTCTGTCTTTTCATCCTTCAACCAAGCATCAATACGTAATGAAGACATATATTCTGAAGCAGGCACAATTAAATCACTCAACATAACTCTATATCCAAAATCCAAAACAATAAATTTTTGAGCTCCAGCAGTCATTCTATCAATACATAGAGAAATACGTGGAAGTTGAGTAAAGAAGGAAGAATGTGGAGAAAATTTCCGATTTAATTGTTTAAGTGTTTGAGTGACAGAACCAACATTTTGTATTGAAAGAGACTAAAAAATATATAAAAGAATAAAATATTGAAGCACAAAAATAGATACCTAAATGCTCTAATTAAAGGCCGGCTCCACATATCTAATATTATAAACGCTCACCAAATGAGGCTCATTGAAAATAAACGCCCAGTCTCTAATAGTAGAAGATTATATCATAAGCCCACTCAAAGTTACCTATTGAAAAATAGACGCCTAGGAGTTTAATTAGAGCATATACGGTCGCTTATCAAATAACTTAAAGTCAATAGAAACCTCCGATTTTTGTTGGTTAACATCATTTTCACCAGTCAACATTGCTAATTCTTCCAAATCAGCTTCACTACCACCAATTGGAGAAAGTGGAGTTGGTGTCAATTGAAAAGGTGTTGTCTTTGGAGTAGTTGGAACCCCAAAAGTACTCGCAGAAGAAAGTCCAAGAGTTGCTGGAGTATTTTCACCAGAAGGTATTTGTGAAGCGACATTAACTTCTGATTGAGTATTTATAACATCAACAACTTCATTTGCAGTATCCAATTCTTTAGTCGATTCATTTTCTTTCTTATTGTCTAAAGTTGAATTTTCTGTTACTGAAGCAGCAGCAAATATATCCATTAAAGCATTATTAGAATTATTATCGTTTACAGAATTTGTAGAAAATTTTTGTTGTTGGCGATTCTTTAAACGATGTTGTTGATATTGAAGTTGATGTTTGAGTGAATAAATATCAGCAACTTTATCCTGAAATTAGAAAATAATAAAGTTGGATCTCAATATAATGAGAGGGGTGATCCGTTTAAGACCTCGAATAGGTTTTAATTAAGTTAGGGTCGCTAGCGAACGGTTCTAAATGGGAAAATTTTTGAAAATGACTTTTAATTCACCCGAAATAAAACCAATATTTAATTAAAACTCAAAACACGAAAACCGAGTTTTTAGATTTGGATTAACCAAAAACTGGACAATAACCGGCCGCTAACATCCCTAGTTTGAAGAAATAAAGAATCCAAAATGAAGACTAGAAAATAAAAAACCATATGTTCTCTTCCATCAACACAAGTTTCACTCTTCTTGTTCAAATCAGTCGAAAACGTAGTAGGAAGATCAAAATTCTCATTCTCCTGTTCATTCAAAACTCGGATATGATCTGTGCCATAAATACAAGAAAAAATTAAAGGCTCAGTTTCCAACAATCCTGGCAAGTGATTCATTAATAAATGATGGCGATGAAGAGATGAACTAGTGGAAGGATTCCCTCCTGAATTTGTAAAAAAAATGTTAAAAAACAAACTTTTACAAACCATTTTTGTTAATTGTATCATTTGTATCCTTCCAAGCAGTTTGATAACCACTAAGATCTCCATAAGCTGATGGAGGCATATTTCCTGACAGATTTTTAGGCCATTCAGAAGATAATCCAACACTTAAAATAAAAATTTTTTTCAATTGAACAAAAAAGAAAAAACCTCGAAAAAATATTCTTATAAGGATTTTTGCCATTAGAATTAGAACCTTGACCATTTTCATTGTTCAGAATATCACCATAAAATCGAAGATTACAATCTGTACTGTCATCAATAAAAAACATATCCATCCAATCCATTTCATCCTAAAAATATTTTTATTAAAAAATAGAAACTGTTAAAATTTACAATTGCAAAGTCAGAAAGAATTGAAGCTGTTGAGCAATAAATCGGAGGAAACTTGTTATTTTCCGAATAAATTCTCGAAACATTGGCAGTTGATGACGCTTGATTTTCAACCTAAATAAATGTGGATTTAAATAAATCTGCAAAAATATTGGAGAATGAAGAAAATAATTAAAATTACCAAAACTAATACGATTGGTTTTAATTTGAGTTGCACTAAGACCCCGTTCTCGAACAATTTTTTTCACAATTACCCCGATCCGAACCCCACTCCAAAACAACTCGAAACCCTTGTACCCCGAGAAGTGTAACCTCACAATTAAAAAATAAAATATTCTAAAAAATTGCAAACCATTTGACGACAAAGTTTAGATTGTTCCAGAGCTAATTTTGTCTGCTCAATTGCAAATTTAGAATCTTCGATTAAATCACTAATTAAATTTGAATTGCCAAAATCATAAATTGGAGAATTCGACCATTGCTGGAAAGTGTTTGTTGATGGAGTTGCTTTCCAAAGATCTAAAAATGAATAGCAAAAAATATAAATAAAATAACCTTGATCCATTGAAAAATTTCCACTAGTAAAACTTGGAGGCGGAATATAAGGAGATCCTGAAAAAACAATAACTTCATAAAAAATAGAAAACAATACCAGGAGCAGCAAACCAAGGCGAGTTCTTAAAAAAGGAAAATTTAATAACTTTTACAATTTTAAGTTATCGAAAAAACCTGTTGTTTGTCTTCAGTATAAATTTCATCAAATGATGGTTTCGCAGTAGCCCAAACAAGTTTTGGCTGTTGGGAAGTAGTAAACGAAGATGGATTTTTGGATGTTTTTTGTTTGCTGAGACATCCCTTCTTTAAATTTGATTGTTGTTGGTCTAATTGTGTTGCAGTAGGAGGTTGAAGAACTCCAGAAACTGACGAAAGAATTTTTACAGGAAAATCGAACATAGTCTAAAATTTAAGAAATAAAATAAATCAAAATCTCAATTATAACCTCATCAAAAATAAATCCAGAAAGTCCATATTCTCTCGACAATTTGCTGTGTAAACTATTTGTCCATTGTTTAGACCAACATCGACCAATAAGTGTCAATACTTCAACGCATTTTTGCATTAATTTATCTGCAGATTCTGCCAACTGAGGAAATTTAGCAGAAAGAGGAGTGATTGTACAGTCCTACAAATGAAAAACTAAGAAAATTGAATATAGGGGCCATATTTGATTTCCTCTCTAGTTCCAACAATTTCAACTAAGACAACAAATTTTAGGTGAACAAAAGATCTAGGAAGTGTGAGAAGGAATGAGAAGTATTTCATTCTCACTTTTATCATAAAACACGCCCAACTAACAATAAATTCAATGGCTCGAAGGATCTGAATATAATTTAAAATGTAAACTAAATTTCTAGGGAAAATAGGAAAATTAAAATAGACTCCCCTAAAGTTCAAAATGCCTAAAAAATTTATAAAAAATAGAAAAACCTCAATAACACAGCCAATTAGAACAAAAAGCCAATGTAAAGAACTGGCACGTTGAACCTTGAACAATTCTTCCAATAAATTAGTTAATCCAACAAGTAAAGTGTTCATGAATTGAGAAGCTTTGTTAACAGGAAGTACAGCCGGTGGCCACTGAATTATTTGAATAAAGTCACATAAAAGGATAGTCCATTTATGAGAAATTGTTCGTGAAGACGAATTGACATAAGCACTTTGTAAAATCGAAGGAATTGAGTCTAACAACAAATCACAAAAAAGATCAATAGCGTTTCTGAAAAGTATCAAATTTTATAAGGAAATTTTTTTTCAAGACACAAACTATATCTATTTTTAGCCCCCTCAGCAAATCGCTTGGTCTCCTAAGGGTTTTAGGCATTCAAGAGTCAGTAACTCGGTTCCTGATTGTAGACCGAGATTCCCCTGCTAGTTTGACACCAAGGATCTCTAGAATGATATAAACCACCTAGAATCCACAGTACCCTGAACAGGTAAAAACCCCAATGTTACCACCAAAACTTAAGAACAATTAAAATGGAGAACCGACGGAAAGGCCAAACCAATAGTAGTACCCAAAAAATGTATATACCGAGTAAGCTTTTGAAGCTCAGAAGAGTGCACATTAGACTTCCATTCCTCTAAAATCCAAATCAAAGTGTCCAAAGCTTTATGTTGACTGCCGATTCTCTGTCCTTCAGTTATTGGTTTCCCATCATCATCTTTAAGCCCATTTATTGCAATACGAAGAAGTCCTTTATGAGCTCGTGTTTCAATTGTCAAAATTAAACGTTGAATATGAATCATCATTTTATCTCTAAATTTTATATTAAAATCAAAACAAACTGCCCAAAAATAGGAGAATGGAAGGAAGGGTAGGAAAGGATTAAGCTTAAGAAAGGATTAAGAAAGGATCAAGCTATGAAAGATTCAAAACAGGTAAATCGGCTCTATCTGAAAGTACGTGCGGAATCACATTCTTGCGGGATCACACTCTTCCTCACACTAATTAGTCTACCTTCTATTTTTCCTTAATATGAAAAAATGTTCAGTCTTGCCTCCTTCCTTAATTTTACTCAATTTCTTGAATCGACAATATTGAATCGAGATTTACCGGAGAAGATGAAAAAATAAAAAAATTAACACACAAACTCAATCAAAACAAATAAAAAAATCAAAAAATTAAAAAAAAATTACTCATCAAAATTTCTTTTTTTCTCTAATCTATACACTATTGCACTTTTTCTTTTTAAAACATAACGCCAAAAGTACGCGGCTATTTAAAAGATAATGGACAAAATATTAAATTTTCTTTGGTGTTTATTTTTCGTCGGCTATGGATTTTTTTGCAAACCTGACTAGTTTCTGGCAATCAGTCCTAAATAATCAGTAAAACCATTCTACGCCAACTAATTTTGTTTTAAACCCGGAGGCCTACTTTCAAGTAGATTTTTTAAATGTTTCCGGAAAAATTTTTTTATTTTTTGTTACATTTCCTCTCTTTTTTTCTTTATCGAAGGTTTTCTTCATTTTTTAATTTCAAATTTATTTCCCTCATCAACCAATCAATAATTTAGATTCAAAATCTGACTTATAAAAAATATTAAAACTAAGAAGAAAGCGCGTCACTTCCACAACGGTGGGCACAAAGCGAATTAGTTTATGCCTTTTTGAGGAAAGGAAGGAGGAGGGGGAGGAACTCAATTATTATTTTTAACTTTTAT
Organism: Meloidogyne arenaria; assembly: GCA_036172955.1. Lineage (NCBI taxonomy): Eukaryota > Metazoa > Nematoda > Chromadorea > Rhabditida > Meloidogynidae > Meloidogyne > Meloidogyne arenaria. The sequence continues at coordinate 7,293,611 of JARQAB010000012.1, read as the reverse complement.
TTTTTTCAAATCTTCACAAAATAATTTTTTCTTTTTACAAAAATAATTTATTAACAACCTTGTACAAATATAAATTAATTTTTTTGATTCGGAAAGAATTAAAGTTATCACAAAAACCCCTTAAATTTCGATCAAATCCAAAGGCAGACATTAAAAAAAGTAGGCTTGTTCACTACTCATTTTCAATCTGACCACAGCTTTTCGGATAATCTCCAAATTTTAAAAAACACAGTCTTTGGTCTTTTTAGGGTAAATATCGTCTTTATTTTGGAGGGATTTTTAAGAAACGGCCCTAGTTTAGGACATGCGTCCCATGAACTTTTATGCGTCCATCAGAGAATATACGTCCCACAATAGTTGAGGGACGCATATACTTTGATGGGACGCGTATTCTTCTTGAGGGACGCTAAAAGCTCATGGACGCATGTACTAAACTAGAGCCGAAATTACTCATTTTCAAAAAATTTTTGATTTTAAAATCCGATCGTGAACAAACCCTCTAATTTAAAAAAATAAAAAAAATTTTTAATTAAAAATAATTTCCATAAAATATCCATTTTTGACTTTCCAACGTTTCATCACAAATATTAAAATAAATATCATCCCCAGAATTTAGCCCTTCAATATCCAAACAAAGGCCGCTATTTAAATGTCGTAAAATTCCTCCCTTTAAATTAAAAAAAATTTTTTTTCAAAAATTTTTCTAAAAAAACTTTAGAATGTTCAAATTGTGATAATTGACTTTTTACACAATCCTTTAAAATAACTTTTTGTTTTCCTTTTAAATTTTTATTTATTGGATCAATATCCACACAAGTTGTTTCTCGTCTTAATTGCTTGTCTTTACTCCAACTAAAAGCCTTGAAAAAAAAATTTTTTTTTAATTAATTTTTTTTTATTTCCAAGCCCCCCCTCTCCCTTCACTTATTTTTTATTTAAAAAAAAATTTTTTTTATTTTAAAATTTTTTCTCATTTTTAGAACCCCCTCCCATGTCTGATTTTTTTTCTCAGCCAACCCCCCCCCCCTTCCACTTATTTTATATTATACTCGAACCTCATTTTTAAATACCCTCACGACTCCCCCTCATGTATGCAGAAAATCGTGCCTTATAGTGAGAAGTATTTTAAATAGAAAAGATCGTATTAAGAAGACTTTCCCACCCAATATCCTTCCAAATAAGGATGTCACCCAATCTGAAGAAATTTTGAAAACTGACCCAACTCTTTTCTCAACCCGTGGCATCCCTACCTTCTAAATTTTCTAGAAACGAATCTTAAATTAAGGTTAAAATATATTTTTGATATTTTTACAAAAATAATTCTTAAAAAATTTCTTTAAGAGAAAAAAAAATGTTTTTTGATATAGAGGAAAATGAAATTGACCCAAAAGATTATATTCCAATATTAAATAAATCATCACAACAACCAATACAAACATCCCCTACACCCTCAACTTCAGAAACAACACAAAATGATGAAAACAAGTAAAAACAAACATGTTTTTATTAAAATCAGAATTATTCAAAACTTGGGGGAAAAATAATTCTGATTTTTCCGGAAAGTTATTTTAAATTAATTCTGATTTTTCCAGAAAGTTATTTTAAATTAATTCTGATTTTTCCGGAAACTTATTTTAAATTAATTCTGATTTTCCGGAAAGTTATTTTAAAAATAATTCTGATTTTTCCGGAAAGTTATTTTAAAAATAATTCTGATTTTTCCGGAAGGTTATTTTAAATTAATTCTGATTTTTCCGGAAAGTTATTTTAAATTAATTCTGATTTTTCCGGAAAGTTATTTTAAATTAATTCTGATTTTTCCAGAAAGTTATTTTAAATTAATTCTGATTTTTCCGGAAACTTATTTTAAATTAATTCTGATTTTCCGGAAAGTTATTTTAAAAATAATTCTGATTTTTCCGGAAAGTTATTTTAAATTAATTCTGATTTTTCCGGAAAGCTATTTTAAATTAATTCTGATTTTTAGAATAGTTATTTTAAAAATAATTCTGATTTTTCCGGAAAGTTATTTTAAATTAATTCTGATTTTTCCGGAAACTTATTTTAAAAATAATTCTGATTTTTCCGGAAGGTTATTTTAAATTAATTCTGATTTTTCCGGAAAGCTATTTTAAATTGATTCTGATTTTTAGAATAGTTATTTTTGTCATTAAAAATCAGAATTAAATTAAAACTTTCCGGAAAACTTTTTCCTTATTTTTAGTGACATAAACAACAACAACACTTCCAAACAACACAAAAACAACAAAATAAACTTTCCTAAAAAATATTCTGAATATTATTATTTTATGGCTTACGAACATTTTGCTTTGTCTGGAGCTACAATTAAAGAAATGTGCCTGCCTGGGACTGGCTGCGATGTGCATATTTATTTTTATGTAAATTTTTTAATTTTTTTGCGGACAAAATTTGCGGACATTAAAAAATTTTTTGTATTTTTTCGAAAAAATTAAAAATTATTTTTAAAATGCAAAAAAAATTTTTTTCTAATGTCCGCAAATTTTGTCCGTAAAAATTTTTTATTGTCCGCAAAAAAAATTTTGGCACTATCCGCAAAAAGGTCGGTAATCGTTTTTTTCATTACTTTTTTCCATTACTTTTTTCCTTCCTTAATTATAAATAATGGTCAGTCTTTTCTTCCTCGTTCAATTCCACTCTTTTTACCTGTGGCATATTCAAATGAGGACAGACAAAAACACACACACGGACAGACAAAACACGAGTGTTTTCTGTTCGTGTCCGTTCGTGCTTGTCTGGTGTTTTGTCTGTCTGTGTCCGTCCGTGTTTGTCCGTTCGTGCTTGTCTGGTGTTTTGTCTGTCTGTGTCCGTCCGTGTTTGTCTGTCCGTGCTCGTCCGTGTTTTGTCTGTCCGTGATCGTCCGTGTTTTGTCTTTCCGAATTCGTCCGTCTTTCGTCCGGCGTGTACTTTTCTGTCCTCTCATTTGATTATGCCACAGGCAAATTTATTGGAGTTTAACAAGGAGGAAAATGCTGACCATTCTGTCATTTCAAGGAAGGAAAAAAGTAATGGAAAAAAGTAATGAAAAAAAACGATTACCGACCTTTTTGCGGATAGTGCCAAAATTTTTTTCAAAAATATTTCTTAAGGAAAATTTTACTCAACTTCCCCAAATTGGAGTTTCTTGTCTTTCTTTAGACGATTTATGGAGTGAACAGGCAGAAATGCAAGGAGAGGAAACTAGACCAGAAAATTTGTCTTTTATTAAATTAATTAATTACAAAGAACATACAAGGCATTGGATGGATATTGAACCCTTACCTTCTCAAATTTTGACAATTTCTTTGGACTGTGCTGACAAAAAAGGATTAAAGGTTTTTTTGGAAAAATTTTTGGGGAGAAAGTTTATTTAAATAAATGTCCGCAAATTTTGTCCGCAAAAATATTTTTTTAATTTTAAGGAGAAGGGTGTCCAGAAAGGGGGCTAATAGGCATTAGAATTTTTTAGAATTTTAGAAAAAGAATTTTTCTATTTTTTAAAATTGAGAGTTATGGGTTTTTTATTTTTAAGAGTTTAGGGCCAAGCAAAATTATAGTCCGGAGTTTCCCGTTTAATTTTTGATTTTTTTAATAAAAATTAAGCAGCAAAATTCGAAAGAAATAAATTAGGAAAAAAGGATAGAAAAGTAAATTTAAATTTTTTTTTTAATTTTTTTAAAGATTCGTTTTTCAATAATGCAAGAGCCCCCTTCAAGTTGGTTTTGGATAAAATACCCAGTTTTGGTTAATGATTTTTCTTTGGTTATTGGAATTGAAAAAAAGGAATTATTGAGGAGATGTATTCTCGAAGGAAAAGTTGTTTTTGTTAGTTTTTTATTTTTTTTTAATTTTTAAATTCCTTTAAGGAGTAAAAAAATTTTCTCAGAAATTTTAAAAAATTAAATTTTTTAAATTTTAATTCTTTGAATTAGGGTTGTACTCCAAAAAACCTTCTTTTTAATTTTCTTCCCTCCTCTCTTCCCCCCCCCCCAAATAACTAGAGATCGAGCTGGGTTTGGACTAAGGCTCAGGCATTTTTTGACCTTCCTGGGTTTTTCCTGGACTACAGGCCCAGGTCAATAAATCAAACCCAGGAACAGGCCGAGGTTTTTCAAAAATACCAATCTCTCCCAATAATTTCCCAATACCCCTCCCTCATTACTAAACAAATATTTGGGGGTTAATTTTTTTTAAATTTTTACCGAAAAATTTTTAAAAAATTTTAGGAAGGTTCTTTACAAATTTTGACAACTTTTGGTTTATTAAATGCATTATATGATCAAGAAAAGAAAAAAAGAGAAGAAGAAAATAATGATGAAAATGAAGAAAATATAATTAAATTTAATATTAATTTGGATGAGGAGGAAGAAGAGGGGGGAAAACAAAAAGAAGAATGTATTTTCTGTTTTAGAAAAGGATCTAATATTTTATTTTATCCTTGTAAGTTTTTTTAAAGTTTAAAGAAGGGGGAACTGAGAAAAGAATTTTAAACACCCCCAGACAATTTCCCATCAAAAAATGAAGTGCCACAAGCGAGAATTTTGGAAAGTTAATGGGCCCAATTTTTTTGCATTTTAATCCGCAAATTTTTCAAAATTTGCGGATTTTTTTTTGCATTTCTGCGTTTTTTCAAAAATAACGCAAAAATCAAAGATTGATCCGGTTGGAAGGGACGGTCGAACCCGACGACTTAAAATTAGGAGAAACCGAGGACGGTGGAAGGCTCTCTCCACGGAGCCACCGTCCCCGTAACAAAAACCACCGCAACCACAGTCCCCGAAAAACAACCACCTTGGCCCGTAAATGTTGAACCCTAACTTAAACCCGGTCCATCCCTCAATTTTGGTGGTTTAAAAATGAAAAGTTTGTCTTTAATTAATTAATTTTTTAAAGGTAATCATTGCAAAGTCCATGAAAAATGTTTAGTTGGAAAGAAAGTAGATAAATGCTATTTTTGTGATACAAAATGTAAAATTTTTTAAATTAAATTTTAAATTAATTAAAATTTTTTAGGTGAAAAATTAATTAAATTAAAATTTCCCCAACAATTAAATAATAAAAATTCAATGGAATGTTTATTTTGTGAATATGGAAAATGTCAAAAATTTGATTGTTATTATTACCCTTGTGGTAATTAATTAATTTTTAAAGAAATTTGAAGGGAATGAGGGGAGATTTTGTTTGCTATAATTTAAAGCGCTTTTAGTAGTTGGGGTTTAAAAAATAGGTTAAAACAGAGACCCGATAACTTAATTGGCGTGGAGTAGTGATCGAGCCAGGTATGGACTAAGGCCAAGGTTTTTTCTGTACCCAGAGTTCAGGCCCAGGCATTTTTTGACCTTCCTGGGTTTTCCTGGGCCTGGGTTTTCTACTGGATTACAGGCCCAGGATCCGGCCCAGGTTAATAAATCAAACCCAGGAACAGGCCCAGGCTTTTCAAAAATCTCGATCACTAGCGTAGAGAGTACTCGAAGTGCCTGACAATAATCGCCGGAAGGTGGCAAGATCGATGCTGCCCGGGGCTGATTTTTTTGATATTTTTGGGTTTTTAAATAATGATTATTTTTCCAAAATGATTAGAGTTGGGGTTTTTGAGTCGGGCCGACGTTCGAGTCATTTTTCGGGCCGAAATTCGATGCCCGACTCGATCTTTTGGAACGGGTCGTATCGGGTCCCCAATCCCAAAAATGATTATTTTTATAATTAATTTATTTTTAAATTGTTTCCCTTTTCTCAAGTCGACATGGGACGGAATTTTAGAATTTTCGGGGATACCCCCCCCCAGCAAAGTCCCCGTTCTCCTTCGAAATCCCCCAGAATTACTCTCAAATATTAGATCTTTTTTTTAATAAAATAATTTTAAGGTTGTGCTTTAGGTTGCTTTGACGGTTTTAAAAAAGCATTGGAAAAGCAAGATTCAAAAATGAGTTTAAGATGTGTAAATTGTAAGGATATAAGGATTTTAAATGGTGTGCGGACATATCGGGATAGGGGGGGGGGTATGACAAAAATAATTTCTTGCGTGTTTACATTTGTTCTAAAACATAAAAACTCTATTCTTCAATAGGGCTATAATATTATCCAAGACCCAGTAACCGTAGGTCCCGAAATCTGTAGGGTAACTGTTCTTACATTGAAATATCCCGACATGTCCGTCCCGTTATGTCCGCGTGCCTTTTAAATAATTAAATTTAAAAAATTTAATTTTAAAGGTGGAAATATGATTGAAAATGTTATGCAATTTTATAGAGGATAAATAAGTAAGAAATTGTTGAAAAAAATTTTTTTTTCTTGTTGACTTTTTCACTTAAAAACGATGATTTTCGTTTTTAATTATTCGAGACATAAATTTGAAAAAAAGTAAAGGTCGAGTTTATGGGCCCATAGGAAAAAAAAAGTGCTTTTTCGAGATTCTTTTTAGGTTTACCAAATACGAGCTTAGAATTTGCTTATTTCGAACCCCGGATCCAAATTCTAAAAGCCGTATGCGAACTAGGCTTGAGCACATTGCGTTTTGCGTTTTTCACGATTGCCTCTTGCGCTCTCCCCTGAGTCGAACTCAGCCACACTCAATTATCTACTACTGCTTGTAAAATACCTAGAAAGCACTTTTTACTTATCCTTTCTAGGGACCCATAAACTCGACCTGAAATTTTTTTAAAAATTTTTTGATTTTCCAAAATAATCTGTAAAAAATAAAAATTTATGTCTCGATTTTATTAAAAATTTAAAGATATGCTCATTTTTAATTAATTAATTTTTTTTCCATTTTTTTATTAAATTATTGCCTCATTTTTTACAAAAGTTTTAATTTATTTTTTTGTTAAATTTTATTAGCTTTTTTCGATAGAATAAAATTTTTGAAAAGAAAAGAGAATAATATCAGGATTTTGCCAAGAAAAGCGTCGGGGGACGGGGAGCTACCCTATTTTAAAAACACAACACCCCTTCCTTTAACCTTCAAATAACCCCCAAGTTCGTTATTAAATGGCTATTTTGTTCGTTACAAATTCCTCAGTATCCCCCGATATCCTATTAATCCCCCAGATTCCCTCTTAATCATTTCTAATCCCTCGGTTATCCTTTAATTGCAGTCTCTACTTTAATTTTTAGAAATAGCACCCTTCTTGGCCTCAATGTCTCCAACATTAACCGCCTCCAAAAAATATAAAAATTCCCAAAATAGGGAATTTGATTTTTACGTTGCCTACATAGATCCCTTATACACACATACAATTAAGATTAGCACACATTAAGACACGATTTTCGATTGGAAAATTTTTATTTCAGCTGGATTCCTGGATACTCCCCCCCCCTCTCCCCGCACGAAACAAACATTAATTTTTTCCCATCTTTGAAAAATTTTTTATTTCAAAATTGCGTCAGTTGGGCTAGTTCCGACACTAAAAAAAGTGTTTGGAAATCAATTCCCCTTCAAATAATCAGCTCCTTCCCCATTTAAAAAAATTACTACCTGTGAAGAACTTCCCTCAATTTGGCATTCCCAAACACCCAAAAAAACAATCCCTTTATTTTCTAATCTTTGTAAAGTATCCAAACAAAGTTTTCCATTTAAATTTTGAACCTTTTTTGTTTTAAATTTTTAATTAAAAAAATATTTTTATAACTAACCAAGCCATAAGCCTGAAAAAAGGAGACATTTTTTTTAATTTAAATAATTTTTGGACCTCACTATAAAATAAGAACACCCCCCCCCCTTGAGAATAAAAAATTTAAGAAGAGAAAGTAGTAAAAATCTAGCCTAGATCTTGCGACATACGACGATGGCAATTGTTGCTAAATATCAGGGGTGGATAATTTTGAATTTTAAAAAGCGGAAGCGGAAGAAAACGGAATAAAATAAAAAGCGTCAGACAGCAGAGGGAAGGGCCAAAAAAACGGAATGAATTCGGCAGAAGACGGAAGGCGGAAGAAAATCCGTCCCAACTTTGGTTGATCACGTACAAGTGCTCTACCGACTGAACTACCAAGGGTGCTGCTTTCCCCCTTTCCCTTTCCTAACCCCCAGCCTGATAAAAAACATTTTAAATGATAGCCATCTTTATCGCCCAGCAAAAGATCCAAAGTTTTATCTCCTTTTTCCTTACATTTTTGTTTTATGATGAGACGTGTTTTAATAAATCACTCTAGTAAAGCAGCTGGGCTACTATAGCTATTTCTCTCCTTTAGCTAGAACAAAAGGTTATTATTCGGCGGCTGGGAGCGAACCAGTTATCTTCAGTAGATCGGACTGTTGTGTTATCCATTACATCACCCCGCCTTAGGAATTAAACAGCTATATGCTTTACACCCTCCCCTCTTACAGTTTCCTAGTTTTTTGGAGCTATTTTATAGTGAGGTCAGAGAGAATATATTTTCTCACCTTAACATCTTCATCTGGTACAAACTTTTCTGGAATAATATTATCCAAAAACCATTTAAAAGATTTACAATTTAATCTTTTTCTAAGTAATATCCTTTCACTTAAATCGCCAACATCAACATTCTAAATTAAAAAAAAATATGGAGATATGTACTCTCTCTAATTTGAGAATAATAGTACCCAAAATATAGGCTAATCCGACAAGCGTGAAAAATGCAGAAAAGGATAAAACGTTCTAAGAATTTTTAGAATCGTGATAAGGAGAACCAGAGTGAAGACTTGGGCCCGTATCATAAGAACTCGGTCACCTGACAATGGTTACCTAGTATTCGTTAGGTAACCACAAGGTAGTGGGTAAACCGGTATCATAAGAAAACCACGTAGTTAACCACCGTCGTAAGGTCACCTAACCAGCAACCGAGTTATTATGATACGGGTCCTGATGGAGTACGGGATAACCTAGATTTCTGTTCGAGAACTCATCTCGGTCCGATTTTCTAACGCAGTCATGAGAGCATTTTTTGGAATTGGGAAATATTTGTTAAATACCAGAGAGTAAGAAAGGGTGCCTCAAATAATTTTTAAAAATTCTTCCAAAAATTTCAACTTCCCTTATTACTTTTAATCCCATTCTGTGGACATAAAATAGCCTTTTATAATCATCCATCCAAACTTCTGCCAGTCTTTTAGAATTTGTCCCGTGAACGTCTTTATTGTTGCCCGGACCTGTCATGTTGTAGGGGTGGCCATTTCGGTAAATATGCCCAACATGTGAACAGGGAATTATTTCTAATGTTCCTCCACACATCCAAACCTTTTTTTATTTGTTAGAAAAAAATTTTTTAAATTAAAAAAAAGTAGTCGAACCTCGCAATAAAAAATAATCTTATGTGGGTAAAAAATGAGGGGTATTTTAAATTAAGAGTATTGCATAGTCACGAATATTAGCAACAGGGGTCGGTCAGAAATCGGAACTGTCGGAAATCGTAAATGGCTCAAAAGTCGGAACTCGGAGATCAGCCTAAATTTTCGGAAATTGGAAGTTGGAATTCAGACCGACACATGGTTAGCATTTGAAAAAATATTTTTATTGGGTATATTTATTTTTATTGGAGATATTTACATAAGAATGCTAGAAAGTGCCGGATATTGGATTTTTTGTGGCTCCAGTTTCGGGCATTTCGAAATATTAGCTTCGTAGCTGACTCTTGGAGCTAGCTACTAGAGCCATACACAGCACTGATGTTAGATAATAATTAATAATTAAATATATTCCAGAACACTTATAGCTAGGATAAATTTTTTAAATTTGGTTGGCCACTGGGTCAAAGGAGGAGCTGGTTAAACTATTAAAAAAATGCCTAAACTATTAAACTATTCTTCTCCTAAAGATAACCCTCTCATTATAAAATAGTGAGGTTCGACTTTAATTAAAATTTTTACTCTAAAAGATATTTCCAAATTTTCTCCACCCCAAATATCCATTCCAGGGTCATAACCGCCAACTTCAAAAAAATATTCTCTGTTAACAGCAAATAACCCTCCAGCCATTGTAGGGGTTAATAAAGGGTCTACTTCCGGGTTTTTCCTTCTTTTCTTTTCTCTTTCAGGTATTTCAGACATGCTATAGTGCAAACTCCACCTTTTTTAAACATATTTTTTTAAATCAAAATTATTTTTTTACCAACCAAAAAGTCCCTATTCCACCAGCACCCCCTATTTGATATTCCATTGTTTGATCCTTTAAATAATTAATTTTACTAAAATTCTGATTAAATTGAAATTTTGGGGGATTATTTAGTCGGAATTTGTGGAAATAAATGTATCTGAGAGTTTGTTATAATATGTAAGAGAAAGTAAAAGTCTAGCCCGGGAAAGGCATCGATCCCGTTGTTGTTAATCTTTGTCTTCTGGTTTTCCAAAATTCTCAAAATTTTTGCCTGCAGCGCAAAAAAAAAAGATTATTGGCTTCTTAGCCGATTTCGCCCCCTTTCTGTGGAGCTATTCCCCATTTTGGTGGTTTGGAAAGGTGGTCACCAGAAAGGCATCGATCCCGTTGGACTACTAAAGCAACTAATTAAAAAAGCTTAGAAAAGTCTTCAATACCAAAATAAAATTCAAAAAAAAATTTTACAGAAATAATATCAATAACGGGGCAAACAACAGCTGAACGCTGTTTTTTAATTCTTTGAAGTAAAGGTTCTAACCTAGAAATTTTTTCAAAAAATTTTTTTTTAATTCCCTCACAATTTACCATCCTTCATTAGCCTCACAATGAGAATCTAAAAAGACAACAACATCCCCTCTAGCATATTTAGCACCAGCCAGTTTTGCTCTAATTAGTCCTAATCTGTTATGGGCTCGTAAAAGACGAACTTTTTTGCCAAAACGGCGTAAATGTTCAATTAAAGGAAATCCAAGATTTTCTTTAAAAAATTGAAAAATTAATTAACGTTTTTTATCCCCAAACATTGACCTCATTTACATATATTCACTAATGTGAACACTCTCATTTTTTAATTAAGGTTTGGGCCCGGTTTGGGTTCGAAAGATTGCACCGGGCCTCGAATTTTGGTCCGAAAAAGACTCGAACGGCCCGGTACGATAAATTGAAGCCCGAAGGAATGACTCGAACGTCGGCCCGGTACGAGAAATCGGCTCCCGGAAAATGCGTCAGTGGACAATCGGTCAGTATTGATAAAAAGTGATTAAAAGTGATGATATAAAGAGATAAAAATTGACTGATATCCCTCCAAATCGGCTGATCTCCATCTTAAGCAAACCAAATAACTTAATATCTCTGTTAATCCTCCCAAACTCGAGATATCGGCCTTAATCCCAACAAATCCCTCTATATCTCTTTTAAACCGCAAAATCCTTTTTCAAATACTCCTAATCTGTTTATATCCCATCTTCAATCTTTTAATATCATCTTTTATCTCTTTGCATCATCACTTTTAATCACTTTTTATCAATACTGACCGATTGTCCACTGACGCATTGTCCACTGATGCATTGTCTGGACACGGAGAAATCCAACCCTACTTTTAATGTATCTTTTTGACCTTAATTGGTTACCTAATTAACCTTAACCTTAATTTTTTTGAAAAATTCAGTGGATGGAAGATGGAATTGAACCATCACAGAGCCCATACTGAAGCATCCAACCCCATTATGGGCAATTTTTATTTATCCATTTTTTTTGTAAGTGCGGACAACATTGACCCCTCTACCACCTTATTAAGGGTTCCCCTTATCTAAATTTAAGGGTTTTTCAGACCCAATGGGCTTATACATAAATGAGGTTCGATTGTATAATTTTTTACCGTGCTGGCTAAAGTCATCCACTAGAACCTAAATAGATTTTTTTTATTTTTTAAAAATTTATTTTTATAAATTTACCACTTCTCTAAGTAAATTATCTGGAGTTCTATTAATTACAGAATGTACAGTTCGAAGCAAAACAGAAGGATATTCATCAGTAAATACTTAAATTTTGTGGAATATTTAATATATTGGGAACTGGGCTCTAAAAAGGGAATTAATTCGAGGTGTAAAATTATGACTTTAGGGTAAATTAAAAATCAAAAAGTGGGCAGTCTCGAGCTTAAAGTAGAGTTAAGACTAGTGCACGGCAAAATCGATTTTGCCAGATCCAGATCCCGGATTGGTAACTTGAGCCGGAACGGATTTTTCCTGATTAATCCGGTCCGGAAAAAATCCGGAGATCGTGAAAAAACCCGGATTTGGGACCCGGACTCCGGATAATCCGGCCGGATCCTGTCCGGCGCCGGGCACTAGTAAGACTAATGAAGCATTCGATTGAATAATTTCGAATTCTTTGAATTCGAATTTGGACTGACTTTTTGTGTAAAACCCGAATAATTTTCGAGTTCTAATCTTTTCCAATTTTAGCCTGATTTCGGTTATATTTACTTAATTTTGACAGAAATGGAGAATCGAAAAAGTTGCCCTCCCCTCTCTCATTTCTTCCCCTCCCTCCCCTTTCAAGAATTAATTAAATTAATTTACCAATAATAACCGAAGCTCTAGGCAAATCTTTATCATAAATTTGTGAATGACATAAACTTGTTCTAGAATCAGGAATTGAACGATCCAGGGAAATTAAATCACTTAAAAATAAATTTTTAATTTATTTTGAGAGTATTTTGCTTTATTTTGTTTTGCCTTTTAAACTAATCCGGCTGAGTTTTCAGAGAGTTACCCTCAAAAAACTGGGTTTTATTTTAGAAATTACTATTTAGACCTGTAGGCATGCGAAGCAGGGGTGTGCCGAAAGTGATTTTAAAAAGCGAAGGCGAAACCTCCCCCCCTCCCTCCGTACTGTAAAGTCAATCATGGATAAGAGGTTGGCGGTTCTGGGTACCCCAAAGATTTACTATAAGCCAACAAGCGCTGGTCACAGTCTCCTAATCAGTCTAAAAATCACAGTCTAACTAGTGTTACGTCGGAAGAAGCGGTTCCGGGCCGGAAACAAAAAATTAGATCCGGTTCCGGATCCGGTCAAAATTTCAGTTCAGGTTCCGGCCAAATTTGCAGTTCAGGCGCAACACTAGTCATATCCTCTAAAAACCATTCCCCCTCTTCTCTCCCTCCCCCCTTCCCTCAATTACCTAGCCACAACATTCATAAACCAATCCTTTTTAAGTTTATCAGCTTTTATTTTTTGTTCTCCATTTAAAATAACAGGAGAGCCATTTTCTCCAATTCCTGTCCTTTTTATATTTTTTAAAGGAATTTTGTGTTGTTGGGAATGACCAAAAAAAGATAATTCTGAAATTTGTTCTTCTGTTATGTTGAAATTTAAATTGAAAAATTCTGCTGGAATTGCGTGGCTGTTTTGAAAAAATTAAGAAAAAAAAATTAATTAATTTAAGGAAAGGTTAAAACTCTAGCAAGTTTAAGATGAGAGAACTCAAAAGCATCGATAGCTATAAGTATATCTGTACCAGAGATGTGCCAAAACAGATGTTAAAAAGCGAAAGACGGAAGGCGAAATGGCACCATAGCAATAACTGCAGACAGGTTCTTACCCGGTTTACAGTTCCCAAAAAAAAAACAAATCCCCAAAATATTAACAGAGAATATTTATTGAAATTAATGTAGTCTCCTCATCAACTTCCCCCAATTAAATATTCTTTTTTGTGATGATTAGAGTTTAGGATTTAAATCGAAAAAACGGAAAGGTTGATTTTATTAATCAACAAATCTTGGTAAAATCCCAGCAAGCATCCTAAGAAATCCTTGACTCGCTTTCACTCCCACAAAAAATATTTTTATTTTAATTACCTCCCGATTAATTAATTAAATAATTACCCATCAGGGAAGATTCCCTCCCTTTGTTGAATTAAATTAGTATCAATCCAAGCATAAAACATTACATAAACAACAAAAAAACAAATTCCAATAATTAAAGTTAAAGCCCAACGAACACGTGTAAACCTCCGCCTTTTCCTTTTTTGAAGTTCAGTTGAGTGTTTGTAGGGAAAAAATATTTTTTGTAAAATTGTTGGGGACATTATCTAGAAATTTGTATTTTTTTTAATCAGAGGTGGGTCGGGACAGTCAGAGGTGTCGGAAATCGGAACTGGCTTAAAAGTCGGAACTCGGAAATTAAAAAATTTTTTCGGAAATCGGAAGGAAAAGAACGTCGGAAATCGGAATTCCGACCCACCTCTGCTTTTAATTTAAAAATACCTTCTATTTAGTAAACCCTCTATATAATTAATGGTATTTCTGAAGATATTTCTTTTGAAATTTAAATATTTAATAAATCAGGCTGATAAAATTTAAAAAAATAAATTAACCTCTATATATTAAATAAATACAAAGGGATAGGCTATACCTAAAATTACCTAAAATTTGGAATTTTTTCGAGTCTAAACCTTAACAAAATAGAAAGCCTAGATTTTTTAAAAAGATCTTTCTTGTAGTAAGCACCAGGAATCCTGCCCACCCAATTCCCTAAAATCGGAAATTTATTTATTTATTATGTCGGCAAAATCATTGATATTTAAATGGGTAACAAATAGTAAGACACGTATGTATAATTATGTATTAAGCTATGCCTTTTATTTCCCGGTCCACCAGAATACCAGTGATAATGCCGACATAAAAACTAAATTCATGATTTTCGTGATTCTCGGGAACTGGCTTGGTAGGATCCCTGGTGCCTACCAAAAAAGACTTAAAGAATAATAAATCTAAGCCTTCCCTTTCTAAAAATTCGAAAATCTTCTAAAATTAATTTTTAAAAATAATTTTAATAATTTTAAAAAATTATAGAGAGGTTAGAAATATTTGTAAAATTAAAAGAAATGTTTTTAGTCATTAAAAAACTTTAAATAAATAAAATTTAATTAAAAAACAAAATTTTATTCCAAAAAATATACAGGGTGCGGCAAATTAAGCGCGCGTTTTGTTTTTGCCATAACTCTCTTCAATTTCAATGAAAATTGATCATTCTTTTTTTATCTCATTCCCAACACTCTAGGAAATTTTTTGGTAGAAAATAATATAAATTTGGCTTACAGATAATAAAGATATTCCCGAAATAGTCTATAAATCGCATCAAGGAATATTTTTTCATGACAAAGTTTACTTTGCCATAACCTCGCTCAAAGTCATCCAATTTTACTAATTTTGGTACCAATCGACTTGTCTCGACGAGGAGCATCGAAATTGTCTCTAATTAGATTTTTGAAAATTTCACCTAAAAAAGTGAAATTTAACATTTAGTTCCTAATTTATCATTCAAAGGCCCATATCTCAGCTCAATAACAAGATAATCGTCCAGTTTTTACGTCAATCGAATCAGACAAAAGAGCTTATTCAAATGATATAAACTACCCCCATATCAGGCACACGGCATTTAAATCAGACGACTTTTGGTCCAAAAAATTTTGCCAAAATTTTAGAAAAAAATAATCAAATTAATTTAAAATCTTTTTAGAATATTTTGGTACCAAAAAATTTCCTAGAGTGTTGGGAATGATATAAAAAAAGAATTATCAATTTTCATTGAAATTGAAAGAAGTTATGGCAAAAACAAAACGCGCGCTTAATTTGCCGCACCCTGTATTTAACTAAAAAAACAGTCCAAATTTATTTTTAACAAAAAATTTATTTCTTTTGTTGCGGTTCACCACCCAAATCCTCTATAGCATCCTCGTCTATACCCCATTTTTCAGGTATTAATTCGAAAAGTTCGTCCTAGAAAAAATAAAAGAATATTCAATTATTTCTTTAATTTAGGCATTGGAAGGAGAAAAGTGCCCCAAACTTATATCCTTGACTACCCTGGGTATTGTTAAGACCTTTTGCTGGAAGGGGTAAGTAAACGAGGTAAGGCATCTGATAAAGGATCCAGTAGGGCCAGTAGGACGCATGAGGAGGATATTTAATCAATCTCTCGCTCTAGAGGGGAGGGGTGTAATTAATCGAAGTGGAATAATCATTTTAGGGAGGCAATTGGTAGAGGTTAGAAGGTAATTTAAATTGTATTTTTCCAAATATACTAATATAGAATGGGGTAAGCGAGGGCCGAGCACAAAAAAATATTTTCAGAAAATAAAAAAAAATTAAAAAATCAATTTAAAAATATTTTTGTTTTAAAAAGAAAAAAATATTTTCTACCTTAAAATCCCCTTGAATAACCAATTCATCAGTACCAGCAACAGAACAACCACAAGCAAATTTATTAGAAAATAATTTGGAGGCCGTTTTTAAATCAATATTGCAAGTTAAAAGTCCTTTAACTATTGTCACAGATTTATTTTTGCTTCGCGTTTCTGTTTTTAAAGTAATTTTTTGTTTAATTTCTTTTTGTCCTTTTTTGCTTTGTTTTGACGATAATGTTGATGAAGTAGAACCTTTACCGCCTCTTTTCTAGTTAATTAATTAATTGGAAGGGAAATAAATCAGAATTAATAATCAAAATTAATTTTAATAAAACTTCCGGAAAAACCAGAATTAAGATGAAGAAAAATCAGAATTGAAAAATCAGAAATATCCAGGAAAACCAGAATTAATTTTAATATACTTTCCGGAAAAAACAGAAAGAAATAAACCAAAACAGAATTTTCCTCCATTAACTTATACACAATTCTAAAATCAGAATTATTAAAATTCAGAATTAATTTATACAACTTTCCGGAAAAATCAGAATTTTAAAAACTTTCTGGATAATTCAGAATTAATTTTAATAAACCCTCTTGAAAAAATCAGAAAGCTTCAGGAAGGACCAGAATTAATTTAAATAGGTAAGCTTTCCGGAAAAATCAGAATTTTAAAAACTTTCCGGAAACATCAATATTTATTTTAATTAACAAAATTTCTACCTGATGTTTCTTCTCCGTCTGTTGTTCCCCTTCCCCACCCTCATCAATTTTTAATTGTTCTGTTGCAACTTCAGGAAGGTTGGTAATTAACCATTGTTTGCATTTTTCAGACATTCCACTAAATTCGCAATATTCAATAGGCATTGTACAGGCTTAAAAATAAATTTTATTTAAATTGTCCCCCCCCCCCCCCCCAAATACCTCCACAATAAGTCACACTTAAAGGATAAACAATTTCTTTTTTAACTTCTTCCCCACCCTCATTTTGTTCGTTTTCTGTTGACATCTCAAAAAAAATTTTTTTCTAAAATAAATTATTTAAAAATTAATTTTAAAATATTTAAAAAATATAAAATATTATTTAAAAAAATATTTTTTTAATTTAAATAATAAAAATAAATTTTAATGCAAATCAGATTATTGACACATTAAAAACAGAAAGGCAACAATA
The DNA here is from genome assembly GCA_036172955.1 of Meloidogyne arenaria. Lineage (NCBI taxonomy): Eukaryota > Metazoa > Nematoda > Chromadorea > Rhabditida > Meloidogynidae > Meloidogyne > Meloidogyne arenaria. The sequence goes on along the minus strand of JARQAB010000012.1, from coordinate 7,276,399 downwards.
AACAAAAAAAATTATATTAAATATTTAGAGGAAAAAAAATCAGAATAAAAAAATTCTGAAAATTTATATTAAATATAAATCAGGATTGTTTCATAAACCAGAATTAATTTAAACCGTAACACGTTATGGCTACTTTTTTTAAATTTAATTTTTAATTTTTTAAATCAATAAAATAAACGTGTTTTTAAAATTACGTGTCAATAAAAATTTTTTTTGATAAAAAAATTTTTTTTAATTTAAAAAAATAGCCAACCAAACACACAATATTGATGCAAATAAAAAATAATATCACAGGGAAAAATTAAAAAAAATATTTTTATAATTTAAAGAGACTAGTTAATAAATAAAATAGAATTTTCAAAATATTTTTGGCTATATTAAAGGAAAAAAAATAATTTTTTTTAAAATAATTACTGGGAAAGAAATGAGCAAAGAAAAAAAGATTTAGGTACAATTTTTAGAAATTTCGTTTAATTTGGCAGGAAAAAATAATTTTTAAAAATTCCCCTTTAATTAATCCCAATAAATAAATTCCCATTTTTGAGTCAATTTATCCTTGTCACAAATTTCCAAAGGCACTTGATCTCCATTTTTGGCATTTAAAGATTCTAGACACAAATTAGTCCCCAAATTCTTCATTAAACCATCCTTTTTTTTAAATTAAAAATAAAATTTAAAACAAAATTTGATTTTTACTTTTGTTTGTTCCCACAATTGATTTTTATTCCCCAAATCACAATTAGGCACTAAATAAACAACTTTTTCTGATTCTTTAGCTTCTGCACAAGTAATTTCTCTTCTAAGTTGGTTTTTCTTGCTTAAAGAAAATACCTGGGCTGAAGAGGCGCCTCCTTGACACTGAAAAAAAATCAGAATTAATTTTCCGGAAAAAATCAGAATTAATTTTCCGGAAAAAATCAGAATTAATTTTCCGGAAAAATCAGAATTAATTTTCCAAAAAAAATCAGAATTAATTTTCCGGAAAAAATCAGAATTAATTTTCCGGAAAAAATCAGAATTAATTTTCCGAAAAAAATCAGAATTAATTTTCCGGAAAAAATCAGAATTAATTTTCCGGAAAAGATCAGAATTAATTTTCCGGAAAAAATCAGAATTAATTTTCCGGAAAAAATCAGAATTAATTTTCCGGAAAAAATCAGAATTAATTTTCCGGAAAAAATCAGAATTAATTTTCCGGAAAAAATCAGAATTAATTTTCCGGAAAAGATCAGAATTAATTTTCCGGAAAAAATCGGAATTAATTTTGCGGAAAAAAATCAGTATTAATTTTCCGGAAAAAATCAGAATTAATTTTCCGGAAAAAATCAGAATTAATTTTCCGGAAAAAATCACAATTAATTTTCCGGAAAAAATCAGAATTAATTTTCCGGAAAAAATCAGAATTAATTTTCCGGAAAAGATCAGAATTAATTTTCCGGAAAAAATCACAATTAATTTTCCGGAAAAAATCAGTATTAATTTTCCGGAAAAAATCAGAATTAATTTTCCGAAATATCATAATTTTTAAATTAAACAAAAATACGTTACAAATCAGAATTAAAACCTTCCGAAAAAAATTAGAAACTGACATAAATAAATATTACGGAAAGTTTATTTAATTAATTCTGATTAATCAGAATTTTTTTAAACTTTCCGGAAAATAAAATTATTTAAAAAATCAGAATTTAAAACAAACAGAAAAAACAAATAAAGGTGTTGTTGTCTTTTCTTCTTTCTGCAATGTGTCTAAACATAACTGACTTGCCACGTTTTGAAGCTAAAAATAAAATAAAAAAAGGAAGAAAAAAATAAAATTTTTATTTATTTAACAAAAACTAACCGCTCCAAACCCATGTACTTCTAAAAAAAGAAAAAAATTAAATAAAAAAATATTTTTTAAAAATAAAACCAGTCAAAACCCCCGTTATTATAATAAACACTCTTCGGGATGAAAAAATATTATAACCTAATAATTAAGGCTTCCCTATGTTTTTGAAGTCCTAGAAGTCTTGGGGAAACCCACTCTTACTTTAGAACGCTTAAACAAAGTTTCCCCCAAACCAGCGGATAATCAAAGCCGAAAAAAAGTATTCAAAATGGAAGAGTACCCAAGTTTAGGAGGTATTTAAAAATGAGGGGTTTTTGACTGATTAATAATAATCAGAATTAAAAATAATTTTTTAAAAATTAAAAAAAAAATTTTTATTTAAATTTACCTTCATCTGGAATGAATTTTTCCGGAATTACATTATCCAAATACCACTATAAAAAAATAATTTTATTATTAAAATTATCAGAAAAAATATATCAAAAATTTACCTTAAAATCTTTACATTTTAATTTTTCTTTCAATTTTTTCCTTTCATTTAAATCCCCAACATTTTTTCCAATTAAATCCCTTCTATGTAAATAATATAATCTTTTATAATCATCCATCCAAACTTCTGCCAGCCTTTTAGAATTTGTCCCGTGAACGTCTTTATTGTTGCCTGGACCTGTCATGTTGTAAGGATGGCCGCTACGAAAGATGTGACCGACGTGGGAACAGGGAATAAATTCTATAGAACCTCCACACATCCAAACCTGTTAAAATCAGAATTTAAAATAAAAATCAGAATTAATATTAATTCCGGAAAGTTTTCTTGTTTTTAGGAAAGTTTTAATTAATTCTGATTTATATTTATTTATTTCCTTTCAACATATTAAGATTTTTCCGGAAAGTTTTTATAAAATAATTCTGATTTCAGAATTTTTTAAAATTAAAATCAAAATTAAGTAATATTAATTCCGGAAAGTTTTAACTAACAATAAAGAGAAAATTCCGATACTTCCAGAAAGTTTATTTAAATTAAATGAATGTTTCAGAAATAATTTTTAAATTAATTTTGATAATTTCAGAAATGGAGAATAATTCTCTCAAAAATTGTTTTCCGGAAAGTTGAAAATAATTCAAATTAATTTTTTAATATTCCGTAGAATTAAATAATGTAATTTATGTCCCCACAAGAAAATTCTGATACTTCCGGAAAGTCTTAAATAACCCAAAAAACTTTCCACAAAAATCAGAATTAATTTTTAAAAACTTTCTTTAAAGGTTAATTAACAAATAAAAAATTCCTCCTTACTCTAAAAGATATTTCCAAATTCTCTCCACCCCAAATATCCATTCCAGGGTCATAACCACCAACTTGAAGGAAATATTCTCTGTTAGCAGCTAATAAACCTCCAGCCATTGTTGGGGAACTAAAAAATAATTTTTTAGAAAATTTAAAAAATTTTTCAAAAAAATTTTACGGAATTGGATCAGCAGCCGATTTGAGAGTTTTTCGAATTCTTTCAGGAATTGGATCCCAACGAAAATGCAAAGACCAGAAAAACGTTCCAATAGAATTAATTTCTCCTCCACTTGTATATGCTTAAATAAATTAAATTAAAAAATAATTTATTTAAAAAAATACCCATAGTTTCAGCATTTATATTATCTATTGAAGGACATACAATTGCTGTTCTCTTTTCTTTTATTCTTTCAAGCATTGGCTCAAGCCTTAAAATTTGTTTAGAAAATGAAAGAATTTTTTTGGAAATTGAGGCTTTCCGGATTATCTCTGGTTTTCAAGATGGATTTGTTTTCGTTCCTTAACGTTTTGAAGGGTATTTCTTTCAGAAACTGGAGTTTTTTTCAGAATCCAAAAAATGATCACCAAACTATTTAAAAGTTTATTTAAAATAATTTTGGTTGGCCACAGACAATTTTAAAAAATTAAAAAACCCAAGATTAATATAAATAAAACTCATAAATAGTCCCCAAACAACTGGCCAAAAGCCCCAAACTCAAAAAACGTAAAAGAACCCATCTTTGAAAATCAAAATAAATTTAAATGGAAATACAACCCAGAGAAAAGCTGGTAAAAATTTCCTTATTGAAAAATTAATTTAAAATCCAAACCATCCAATATTTGCCTCACAATGTGAATCCAAAAACACAACAACTTCCCCACGTGCTAATTTTGCACCATTTAACTTTGCACGGATCAAACCATTCCTTTCTTTGAGTCTGTAAATGTGTACTTTTCCATTAAATCGTTTAATGTAATTGTCAAGATTTTGGTGGAGATCATCTAAATTTTAAAAAGTTTTTTTATTTAAATTAAATTGGAAAGTTAAATTTTGCATAAATTTTACTATAGATTGGTATAAGTAGTTCTAATAAGGAATTAATTTAGAAGATGTTAGTTAATTTCGATTAGGAACTAATCTGGAAAGTGTTGAACAGAACAATTAAACCTTTCCTTTAGATAACTTTCAGTAACTAAAAAATCGTTTAACTTTTATTTAGAGGTACCATTATACATCCACTAGTGAATCAAACTTGAAAACAAATTTCAAATAAGGGGGGAGGGGATGGATGCATATAAAAATAAGGTCTTGGATATAATTGAGATTCTTTTAAAAATTGACTAATTCTTTAATATTTTTTGGAAATTCGAATTAATTTCAAAACCTTTCCTACAAAAAATATAAATTAAAAGAAAACCTCGTTGACTAAAATCATCAACCAACAAAACTTCTTCTAACAATTTATCAGGTGTTCTATTAATCACAGAATAGACAGTTCGTAATAATGGAGACCAAGCTTCATCAGTAAAAATAATAACAACCGAAGTTTTTGGTAATTTATTTAAATCATAAATTTTTGTTTTACATTCCTTAATACGGACATCTGGCAATGAACGATCCAAAGAAATTTTGTCACTTAAAAAATTTTTTTTTGTTAATATACTATTACTTACTTCTTTTTCAACTTTGTTTATCCCTGGTTATAATGGTGAATTTTGGATTTTGTAACATTATTTGGGGTTGACACGCAACATAACTTCAGGTGGTTTGGGATTATCTACTGGGTTTTGGTACCTTTTTGGCTTGTTATGTGTAATTTTATAAGAGAAATGAGATACCAAGAAAAACCGGCAGGGAGAGTAGATGAAAAAATCTATTCGAACCGGACTCTATAAGAAGATAACGGGCGGTTTAAAAAGCTTAATGACCATAAGTTGTAACGAAACTAAAAATCATAACACAAGCTAAAATAGAAAACCCAAAATTAATCCAAAAATAAAGTTTAAAGAACTAGGGGAAGTCACCATCAATTTAAAAAATTTAAAAAAACCTAGCAGCAACATTCATAAACCATTTTTTCATGTCAGCAGTGCCCTGAACTGCTTCCTTGCCTGTTAAAAACACAGCAGCGCCCATTTCACCTGGACCTATAAAAAATTAATTTTTAATTAAAACAAAAAAAAACCATTTTTATTCTTCACAGGCAAAACAGCCGCCAAAACCTTTTTATTTAAACTTTTCCCAATTTCTTTCTTTTTATTTAATAAACTTTTATTTTGTGGCTCCCAAGTCCTTCCTTCACCCGGTGGAAGTTCTTCTATTGTAGTTAACCAATCACGAATTAAAATAAAACAAATCATTGAAACCAGAATTAAAGAGAGTAATAAATTAAGTGTTGATATTCTGAAAATAAATAAAATAATCAGAATTTAAAAACCAGAATAAAAAAATCAGAATTTAGAATCAGACTTTTAAAAACTAGAATTGAAAATCAGAATTTTAAAAACCGAAAAAAATTAAAAATCAAAAAAATCAGGACTAAAAAATTCTGATTTAAAAATCAGAATTAGAAGTCAGAATTTAAAAGAAATCAGAATTTAAAAAAACCCAGAATTAAAATCAAAATTTAAAAATCAGAATAAAAAACCAGAAGTTAAAAGTCAGAATTTTAGAAACCAAAAAAAATCAGAATTAGGAATAAAAATTAAAAACCAGAATTTAGAAATCAGAAAAGAAAAATTCTGAAAATTTTACTCTAATTTAATTATGTATATTTCCAAAAGCCTGATTTCAAGTCTAATTTTTAAGAATTCTGAATATTCTTCAAAAAAAATATAAAAATAAATTAACCTTTTTCTCGGGGCCATAATCAACCGCATCAGAGTTCTCTGCATACTTCCCAAATATTCTAAATCTTTTAAAAAATTCTAAAATAATTATTTATCTTTTAAAAATCAATTACTTTTTATTTAAAAATATTCAAAAAATTTTATAATGAAAAAATTAAAAAAAAATCCAAATAATATTTATAAATTTATTCGTTTGAGTAATACATATGTACATATTTAAAAATAAAATGAATGAGGAAATAAAATAAAAATGAAAGATTAAAAGTAGAGAAATTGAGAGGATTCTCAAAATTACATATAATTTCTCTTTTAGTTTATAAGCAAAAAAATTTTTTATTTTAATTTTTTGTCCAAAAATATTTTTTTTTATTTGAATTTTGTTAAAAAAATTAAAAAATTTTAGAAAATTCTTTTTAAAAAAATTATTTTCTTTTTTTTCAATTAAAAAAAGTTCGAACATTATGTATTTATTTAATTCAAAAAATATTTTTCGTCTAGTCTTTTAATAATAACAAAATAATAAACAAAATAAAACATTAAAAATGTTGTTTTAACAATATGGAGGAAGAAGAATTGAGCGAGAAAAAAAAGAAAAGTGAATGTGTATAAATGGCGCTAATGTGTATAAATGGCGCTTATCAGCGCTGCAGGCGAAAATTTTTCGAATTTTGTAAGGAGACGGGATCCCGATTCGGACGGGATCCCGATAATCCCGTTCGTCGCTTAAAAATCGGGATTTCGGGACGGGATCCCGTAAAATCCCGTACGGGATCCTGTCCCGTGCCGCACACTAGTTGAAACCGCTCGATTGTTGTACTGCTTGTTTAATTTTTGGCGGCATTGAGTTAAAGGGCAACCCAATAAAGATGATGGTTGTTTTGGTTCGGATGGAAGCTGGTTGTTGTTTAAAAGATGATGTGATTGTTGAAATCTTTAGAATAATGTTTTGAGTTGTTTCAATTATTGGCTTCAAAAGTTCTATAACAGTGAGAGAAATTTGTTCAAGTTGAGAATTTGATAAAACCGGTGTTTTATCATTTTCACTATTCTAACTAATTGAACTAATCGATGTATCGCGTTTCCTTTTTTCGTTTCCCATGACGATTATTTTTGAAAATACTTATAGGAATGTGAAAATATTTCGAATCATCTTTGTTTTTTGTTTGTATTTTTTGGGAAAAAAATTGTCTGCTTATTTTTAATTACCTCTAAAATTAAGCTAAATACCTACCCTCGATATTCACATTTAGTTAATATTATTTATTCACGCTTCCTTATTTCCTTTAAAAAGGGGAATAGAAAGCTAATATACTAACTGGTATAGCTAAACTAAACTTCTTTGAATTTTTTAAGTTTAGAGTATTTATTCAAAAATAAATTTTTAAACCCAAAAATTTAATTTTGTCTAAGACGAATTCGAAAAAACACAAAAATAATATTTAATAAGGGAAAAGAGAACAATTTTAGCTCATTTTCGTTGAATTAAAGCAAAAAACTTAACAATACAGAGAGAATATGGTATAATAATCAAAAATATGACACCTTGTTGGAAACAAAATTTTTTGAGAAGTGGAGGAGAATATGAGAAAAAAATTACTTTGAGTGATTTTTAAAATATAGTCTAAACTCATTAATTAAATAACTAAATTTAAGATATTTTTAAATTCAAGTAACTATAAGGGGAGTGGGGAAGGAGAGGAAGGGGGAAACTGTATAAGCGATGCACCAAGATCAAGACACCTTTCATTAGAAGATATATTTTCCGCCTAACAACCATTAGTTACTGCAATAACTTTTTAGTACCATCCGACAAGAGCGTAGCTGGAGTGAGGCTTCCGAGACTACAGCCATAGCCCCCCCCCCTTGAAGTGGGTAAAAGGAAATCGACCCGTGAAATCGACCCCCTGGATACGCCCTTACCATCCGAGGCCCCCATATTTTCTATTACGAAATGATAGCCGTTTACCCGCAAAATGACCTTGGGCCGAGTTTAAAAACGGAGATTAAACTATATTTTGATTTAAACAAAAGTCCAAACCTTTCCTTTATTTATTCTTTTTAATTTTCTCACCACCACCATTATTATTCTCAACAACCAAATTTTCATTTGAAGAACAAATTTTTAATTTTTTCCTTCGTTTATGAACATCTTCCTGTATTGCACCCAAATTTTCACAAGAAGAATCCAAATAACAATCACGAATACCCCCACCACGAACTTCTACTTCTCGAGTAAGCATTTGATATTTTGTCCACCAAATTGAAACCCAAACACAAAATATTGTGCCAACAGCCTTAAAAATATTTAAAAAAAAATTGAAAGTCAGTCAATCTGTCTAATAAATAAATTAGTCTTCCCATTACTTAATAAACATAGGAGAGGTTTATTAAGCCTAGAGGGCAGGAAGATCGTGTCCGGACAATGCGTCAGTGGACAATGCGTCAGTGGAAAATGCGTCAGTGGACAATCGGTCAGTATTGATAAAAAGTGATTAAAAGTGATGATGCAAAGAGATAAAAGATGATATTAAAAGATTAAAGATGGGATATAAACAGATTAGGAGTATTTGAAAAAGGATTTTGGGGTTTAAAAGAGATATAGAGGGATTTGTTGGGATTAAGGCCGATATCTCGAGTTTGGGAGGATTAACAGAGATATTAAGTTTTTTGGTTTGCTTAAGATGGAGATCAGCCGATTTGGAGGGATATCAGTCAATTTTTATCTCTTTATATCATCACTTTTAATCACTTTTTATCAATACTGACCGATTGTCCACTGACGCATTTTCCACTGACGCATTGTCCACTGACGCATTGTCCGGGAGCCAGGAAGATTATTATCACCTAGAGGGCAGGAAGAACGAAAAAGTTAGGGCAAAGATAGGGCAATAAATCTTGATAGCACAAAGACAAGCTAACGTTTTTTCCTTATTTGGCTCATTTCAGTCCAGAGGAATGTATTAAATAAAAGTCGCTTTGCAACATGCAATAGAAAAAATTTTCAAAACAAAATCGAGCGCGATTTTCTTCCTATTTTTCCATTATTTTTTCTGACAAAAGACGCTCGCAATTTTTATGTTACGTAAAAATTAGCAAGATCTGATTCTCTATAAACGTCACATCGCCTTAAATTCAGAACCGACGATGTTTTATCGAGATTTGACTAATCTCTTATTAAAATAAAAAATATTTAAAAACCAAAAAAGCAATCCAAAGGCCAATTAACCACAGCTTAACAGAAGGCAATTGTTCACGACCAAATTTAATACAAATAGAAGCTTCTAAAGCACAAATAACAGCATAGAGCCTAAGAAAATATTTAATTTAAAAAAATCCTAAAAAATAAAAAAAATAACCAGCATTGCATTCCCATCCTTTTAACTTTTGGATCAGTTACATAAATATAATATTGACTTAAAAAGAAAATAAAAATATCATAAATTAAATAGAAACCGAATTGTTGGAGCACAAATAAGACAAATTAAAATTATATGCCAAAAAACAACAGGATGAGAAGTGTCGATAGCAAAGACGTGTTTAAGGAAGAAAACGTTTAATTCTGTTGCCTTAAAAATTAAATTTAATTAGAAAATTAATATCCAAATTTTAAGAGAATTTAACAGGGAAAAAAGGATTCTAGGGATTAGAATGCATGAAAAAATGGAAAACAGCACAATCCAAAGGAAAATCATCCGCTAATTAAACCCATCGACTAATGGTTTTCATTCATAATTTAAATAATTAGGAATGGAGAAAACCCCCGGCTTTTAAAAATAATAATATTGGGGGGGGGGGGGGGGGGAGGTTTGGAAAAAAAATAGTTAGTACAATAAAATGCCCAATCCAAAAAAATAAAATAATCATCGTCCCTTTACTAAAATTTAAATAATCAAAAAAAATTCCCCAAAAACTTACCAACCAAATCATAATAAACATATATATTGCAATACAACGTTTTAACCCCGCCCAAGTAGATGCCCAAGTAGAAACTTTCCCTCTAGCATCAGCAGCCACCATAGCAACGGATCTAATTGAAGAAGCTGATGTTGGGGTTAAAATTGGCGTTTTAACATTTTCTGGGGTTTTTAATGTTTTGTTGTTGACATTTTCTGGGGACAAACTTTTTGCTGTATTTAAATCGGCTTCTTTTTTGTTCGAAGATAAATCACTTCCTTTTAACCAATTAACGGTAATCCAACTTTCTGGAGTAAATTGAAGAACTGCTCGACGAAGTTTACCGTGAATTGTTCGAATATTTCTTTAAAAAGGAAAAAATTATTTAGAAAAAGCAAAATAATTTATCCCCCCCTTTTGGAATGACAGAATAAAATCTTCAACAATAAGCAACAGGGCAGAAATCGAACCTGGGAACATCATGGGCTCAAGGTGCTCAAAAGCTATTGAGGCTACAGATGACTTTACTTTGCTTATTCAAATCTTAAAAACCATTTAAACGTTTTAAAGGATAACCATCGGCATCCCCGTTTCCTTACTTACATGTCTACATTCCCCAATTAATATAAAAAACAAACTTTATACTTTCCCAATGATATTGACGCATTTCCAAAAATCTACAAACCCAATTACCAAAAAGAATTCCAAATCCATTACAAATTAAAATATCTAAAAGTATTGCATCCCACCAGCATTCTTGAAAATTTGGAAGTAAATGGGCAAAAGCTAACTTAAAATAAAGAAAACAACAATCATTCTTTAAAATTTATTTTGATTAAAATCATTATTATATCGGGAACAGACTACTCAATCATGAGCACATTTTACTAAGAGGTTTAGCTGTCCAATAAGTATATTGGATCAGCAAATTCGGACTGGAGTCAGACAGCGTCAATAATAACAAAAACAACAAAATTTGAACAATTTTGAAATAGTGAGTTCGTGGTAAATGAAGGTAATGGAGATACTAGAACACCCCAATAACTCAGAAATTTTAAAGAGAATCAGAAAACGATCTGACCAAATAAAAAAACTTGAGGACCTAACCTTTACTTAATGAAGAAATATTGGCTAAAAATTTGAAATTTTGAAACTACGTTGAATAAACAAAAATTTTTAAAAAAAAATAAAAAAAAAATTCAAAAAAACCTCAGTAAGTTCCCAAGAAATACTTATATACCAACAAATAATTGTATGCCTAATCATTAAAGCTTTCATCGCCCATCCAAGAAAATGGCCAACAGCAAAAATATCCATATGACCCCAAATTCGTGAAATTGATACATCTGTACAATTAACTGCATATTCCTTTGAAAAAATTTTTTTAATTTTGTTGGATATTTGGAAGTAGAAGAGGGAAAATAACAAATATAAGCTAAAAATCTTTAGAAAATGTTGGCTAACAAGAAACTCGTTAATGACTATAAACAAAAAATTTTCTATAGGATGGTTGAGTTCCTCCTCTGTTAATGACAGTTAAGGTCTAAATAAAATCTGATAAGTATGTCTGATTTAAATAAATTTTGATTTTGAAAGTTAGAGTAGACAGGCTTAATTATGTATTCTAAATACAAAAGGAGCGAAAAGGAATCTCAAAATAAAATTTTTGGCTCTATCCGAAAGGAACGCCGGCTCCAATTTTTTCAATATTATGTACCAAAAATAGTTAAGGCAATAATCAAAAATAGAAAGAAAAATATAAAAAAATTAACCATTTCTAATAATATGGAAAAAATGGATGCTGGCATACCTCCCGGATATTGCCAAAAAATTTTTGTGAAGGTAAAAAATATTTAAAAAACCCCCTAAACAAAAATTAAAAAAAAAACCCAAACCTTTTCAGTTAAATTTCGAAGACTTAACCCAACAGGATCAATCCAAGAAAGAACAGCTTTAACATCATCATAACTTTGATATAAAGTAAATTGTAATAACAAAGCATATAGAACACTTAAACCAAAAACAATTCTCCAAATAATTGGATGTGGACGAATAAATGGGCCATTAGGGAAAATCATTGCACTTTAAAAGAAAAAATATGAATATTAATAAATTATTGAATAACCCCAATTACCGCAACTCAACCTATGGCAGGGCCAATTAATTAAAGAAAAGTCAATTTTTGGAAAATTTTGATAGAATTCAACCCTATCTCGACTAGATGTGTTTAATGACATCAAAATCAGTTTAAGAATTTTTTATTTCTATGGCTCTGTGACAGACTAGGTCACGAAAAGCCTGTCCAGTTTCCCATCATTGAAGGGTTAGCTGATTCAGAACCGAACTTTTTCCTCAACACGACCCATCTCCGAAACTAGTAAATGAAGCAAAGATTGAGATAACCAAAGATTCTTTTAAGGGGTTACTTTAGTATAGAAAAATAGGTGAATCAAACTAATGTTTTAATAAAAATAAAGAAAAAAATACCTAATAATAAGAAAAAGAATAAACAAAGCTTTAAGCCCTCTAAAAACATTAATATCCGTTGATCCCAATTGCCTTTAAAAATAGAAAAATTTAATTAAAAAAAGAATTTAAAGAAACTTTGTAAAAACAACATCATAAATTAAATAAGCACAAAGGAGACCAAGAACTGAAAGAATAAATAAAAAATATTAAAATTTAGAAAAAAAACCTGTAAGAGTGTGAGGTTTATATAAAGCTTCTAAAGTAATATCCTTTAAGAAAAAAAAGTAAAAAATTATTAAAAATAAAAATTAGGAATTAAAAAGGGAAAAATAAATCCAAAGTAAAAACCAGAGAAACGATAAGAACATTTCCAGTAACTAAAGGACAAAAAGCCTTCTCCCTACAGATTTTTGGAATTGTAGAAAAATGTGGAATTTATTTGGTACTTTTCCGTTATCCCCACAAACATTTGCGGACTTTTTTGCGGACACTTTGTTTTACTTTCTTTATTGATCTCTTATTGAATGACGCCACAAGGAAATAGAGAAATTGAGGAAGGGAGAAATACAAACCATTTTGACATATAAATGATCAAAAAAGGAAAACAAAGTGTCCGCAAAAAAAAGTCCGCTAATGTTTGTAGGGATAACAGAAAAGTAACAAAATAATTGTTTGGAACAAGGATTAGCCAAGGAAAAATTCTCAGGGAGGAAATTTTTTGTGAAAACGTTAAACTTTATATTTTAAAAATGTAAACGTGTTTGGTTAAAAGAACTAACCAAATATTTTATTTAAATTTAAAACAAAACTTACATTAACAACCCTTTCATTAATTAAACGAAAATGAAGTCGCTCAATTTCTGTTGGATTTCGATGTTTAAATTTCTTTCGAGAACTAAAATTTAATTATATTTGAGGAGTGAAGAATAATTTTTATAGATTGAACGAGTTTATGTGTCCTAAAAACCTGTGGTATCATCTACAGTATTTGAGAATCAAATGTTTCGACCAAAAGGTTTTTGCGGACCCACATTATTTAAGGAAGGGTAATTATTAATGTTTTACCGTAACCGAAACCGGATCCAATTTGCGTCCCGGCTCCCGGAACCGAAAAACGCCGAAATTTTCCGGAACCGGAACTTCCGGTGAAATTCTCTAGTAATTATCCAGATTTGGTAGTAAATTGTCGAGAAATTGAATAGAAAATAAGAAAATTAAAAGACAAACCCTTTATTTGTTTCAGGAGAAGACCATTCATCTCCACTATCTAAATCTGTTTCTGCATTATCCGTTTCATTATTTGTTTCTGTATAAATTCTATCAGAATCTTCTACATTTGTTAAATTACTCATTTTTTCTTAAAAAAATAAACAAATTAATTAGAATTTTAAATTGAAAAACGGAGAAAAAAAAATAAAAGAAAGTAGAGAACAGCAACGGAGAGCTCACAATCGAAGGATTTTACGCGAAACCTGACACAGAATCCCGAGTTTTAAGTGATGAACATCACCGGAATTAATCCTGTGGGATTTCTGCCACTCGCCCTTTTTGAAAATCAATCTCATTACGGAATTCCGGAAGGCGATTTGAAAATCTCCAAATAAAAGTACAAAATTTTTATATATATTTTGTATTAATTTATTTAGAAATTTCAAAATGACATTTCTACAAAATTATCTAACTGTCTAATTTATTAACTATTTGCTTACTCTCTTTCTCTAATCTTTTTAAAATAAAATAAAATTTTCAAATTGTCAACTTTTCTGGTCTTTCACTTGAACAATTAAAAAAATGGTCAAATCTCGTAACCTATTAACAAAAAACTTTTTTTCCTATTTAAAATCGGGGATTTGAAGCTTCATTTTAAGTTAATTCAAAAACCGCTTGATATAGTTCAGATCAGACATGCACGAAACTCCGAAATTTTTTCAGACGAAACGAAACGAAACAAAATTTTTTAAAAATCGTTTCGTTAACGAAACGAGACGAAACAGTATAAATTTAGCGAAACGAAACGAAACAAAACGAAACATTCTAATTTTCAAAAAAATTTAATTAAAACGTTTTATTTTTTAATTATTCTAGTTTAAGCACGTTAATATGCCAGTTATGGCCTATATATAATCTCATAGCTTTGTGGGACCTTAAATTGTGGTCCCAGGCTCCAAAATTTTCGCGTGTTTCACTCTTTATCCATATATCAGCCTTAATTCCGGCAAATCGACTACTATCGAATTATGTGTTGGGAAAATGTATAAATCAGGGATCATGCCGTTTCTAAAATCAGCAAATATTTTGTCGGAAATTAATATTCCCGAACCCCGCTCCTGATGCTGACAATTTTTTTAATTTACATTTATTTAACCCTCCAAATCCACCTATATCCGTTTACTCTCCTAATTTCTTATACCATCATTTCTCCCGCCAATCCCCTGATATTCCTCTACTCATTCAGATTTTTTTGATTAACAACGTTCATGATTAGGTTGGCAAAATGGACCGACTCGGATTTGGCCTGAAAAAGACGTACTGGCGCGACTCGAAAACGGCAACCCTATTCATGATCATTGGCATCTTTCGTTTCACGTTTATTGAAATTGAAATTTTAAATTCAATTCTCTTGCGCCCGACCCTGATTGGCATGAGGTAGACCCTTTCTATATGCCTAATCTGGCATGGAATTCGAACTTTGCGTATTAAAAAACATAAAATTAAACGGGAAATTCTAAAAAATATAGCAAATTATGCATCTTAGGCGCATAAAATCCAGATTTCTGCGCCGCAGGCAAAAATTTTTTAAATTTTCATCACCAAAGAGGAATTTTTTTCAGTTTTTGGGTAATATTTTGGGCTATAAAATTAATAATGTTTCGTTAACGAAACACAGGTGTTTCGTTAACAAAACGAAACGAAACAAATTAAAAACTGTTTCGTCACGAAACGAGACGAAACAGAAAAAAACATAACGAAACTAACGAAACAACGAAACGAAACGAAACGTTTCGTGCATGTCTGGTTCAGATAGGGCAGGACTGTGAAATTATTCGAGATATTTCGAAAATTCTCAATTTTTGAATAATTTTTGTTCGAGCTTCTGTCTCGCTCAATCCAGTCTTTATTTCAGTTTCCTTTATGTTTTTATTATTTCCTTAAACTCTTTCCTTGAATGATTTAGAATAATAATAATAATAATAACTTTATTCCGAATGGACTCCAAAGGAGCCACTTAAATCAGAAAACAATGAGTGAAATGCAAATAAATTGATACAGTTTAAGCTTTTCTTATTCATTTATTCACACTCTTCTATAATAGTTTTATTATGGAACCCAAGTCCATATACTTTGGAGAAGAGCGTGAACGTTTTGTTGACATTATTTTGGAATAGGTTTGTCAAAGCACAAATGTCTAAATTTCTCTAAATTATAAAAGCTTGAATAAAAAATGAGAAAAAAAAAAAAAGTGAAAAAATTAAAATTCTTACAGGGTGGTAAAATAAATAAAAATCAATAAAAAGTGGACAGGCAACAAACCTAATTTAGAAATAACTAAATTAAATGTAAAATCAAAAAACAAAATCAAAACGTCAAAATATAAATTATATTAGGTCATAATGGTCAGGACATAATGGTATGGACATAATGGTCAAAAGTAACTAAAATTAATCTTTGATTTTTCCAAATTTAGCAAATGAACTCTAAGTAAATTCCAAAATACTTTAGGATTAGGTGAGCTAACAATATTAATAGGCAAGGTGTTCCAGAGATTTGCCGCTCTATTTATAAACCAGTTTTCTGTTTTATTAGTTTTATGTGAAATTCGGATTTGAAATTTGTGACGATTTCTATTGGGCCTGGAAGAGATATTAAAAAGTTTCGTTTGATCAAGGTGTGTATAATTAAAAATTATTCTATAAATGTACGTAAGATCATAAAGTGAGCGTCTTAGTGCCAATGTTTCTAGGTTAAAGAAAATAATTCTATGAGAGTATTTCATATAACTTCGTTTACATTTAATCAGGGCACGCCTAGTATACCATTTTTGCACTTTTTCGATTTTTTCTATTAGAGATTTATTTTTGGGGCTCCAAATAATAGACGCATATTCCAGCACAGGACGAATAAATGTCTTAAATGCTAAAGTCCAAACTGTAGGGTTATTAGAATGAATATTATTTAATACTAGTATTGCTTTGGCATACGCGCTTCTTAATAACTTGGAACAATGGCTTTCGAAATTTAATTTATTTGAGCATGTTATTCCCAAGTCGGAAATAGAAGGGGCTATTTGGAGCTTTATATTATCAAGTGAATAAGAGTGATTCGGGTTTTTATTATTTATATGTACGACAAAAGTTTTATTAGTAGATATTTCAAGTGCCCAATCCGAGCACCATTTGGAGATGATGCTCAAGGCATTTTTTAAATCCTCTGTAGTTTCATTATTTTTATAAATCTGAAAGATTTTTAGATCATCAGCAAATAATCTATGGGAGATAGTGGTTGGTAATTGCAGAGATAAATCATTTATATAGATGATAAATAAGACTGGGCTTAGTATGGACCCCTGAGGGACCCCTGATAATATAGGAAAAGGTTCCGAGAATTGGTTATTAATTTTAACTTTAGCAGTTCTTCCCATTAGGAAGTTTTTGATCCAGCTTAGAGTTTTACCTCTAATGCCGATATTATACAATTTATAAATGAGATATTCATGGGGTACAGAGTCGAAAGCTCGTTTGATGTCAAAATAAATACAGTCAATATTTCTACTCTCTAATATAGCTTTATACCATTCTGAGAATGTAGATATTAATTGAGTGGTGGTAGAACGTTTCTTTAGGAACCCAAACTGATTAAAACTAATAATTTGGTTTTCTTCTAGATGATTGAGTATGTTATTTAAAATAATTCTCTCTAAAACTCTGCATACAGCTGAAGTGATAGAGATGGGTCTATAGTTTTCTATGTTACATTTTTCTCCTATATTTTTAAATATTGGAGTTATATGGGAAACTTTCCATACGTCTGGTAGTGTACTCGTATCTAATGATAACCTGAAGATCTCAGAGAGAAAAGGAGTAAGAGATAAGTGACACTTTTTTAGGAGTGTATAATTAATACCATCTTCGGCACAGCAATTATTAGTCGGTAAACTCTTAAGTATATTGTCAATATCCAACATGCTAAACTCAATGTCGTCCATAGTACTAATAAGGTTATATGCTGGTAGATTTGGTGGACATGTAGTAGGAATGTTTGAGAAAGATTTAGCAAAGACCGTGGCAAAGATATTGCATTTGTCCTTATCATCAAATATATAAGTATCATTTTGTTTTAAATAATTGAGAGGAACATATTTTGAAGAAAATTTCTTCATAAATTTATTCATTTTATTTTGATCAGAAACTATATATTTAATTTTTTGAGATTTATAGTTGTTGACAAGATGTTTGACTGTCTTTGCTAGTTTGTTATACTCAGTAAAATCTAGTATACGGTTTTTTTTTAATTGTTTGAACATTTTTGATTTTTGGTTTATAAGTTTCTTAATATATGTGGGATATTGTACACTACCAGCTGTTAAAGTCTTGGTACGTATTGGGGTAAATTTATTCATTAAAGTAGATATTAGATTGGTTAAAAATGAGAATTTGTCTGAAATGTAGAAATACTCGTAAATATCGTTAAAGTGGTTTGTGAGATAGGAATCAACTAAATGAATATTTTTGTAATCCCTAAAAGAAATTGTTTGTGGTTTAGGTTTTTCAATATTAATAGAGAAGTGGATGGAAAAATGATCTGATGTAGATAATCCTTCCAAGATCTCAAGTGAAGAGACTGCATTAGGGTTATTTACTAATACCAGATCCAATAAAGAACCTTTATTGTGTGTTGAAGATTTGATAATATTAGCAAGATTAAAATTAAAAGTAAATTCTAGAAATTCTTTACTTATTTTAGAATTAGCTGAAGATAAATGCCAATTTATTTCTTTTGTATTGAAATTAAAATCCCCTAGTATAATTAAATTTCGCACATTTTGACGTTTCAATAAATTAATGAGTTTAGTAGTTAACAAGTCTTTAACGTCCGGCGGACGGTATACTAGAATTACTCTTATACTATTTTTAAAAGAGGGATTAGAAGCTATGTCTAAAATAATATAATCAATCCCTGGTATTTTCTTATCTAGCATTTCTTTATAAAGGATGCCTTTACGCAGCAAAAGCGCAACTCCTCCTCCAGCAGTTTTGTATTTTTTATCGCGGTTTGCAGTTATAACGTTAAAATTTTTTATAGAAGTTAGACTAGTTAGATAAGTATTGTTGTCCTCTAACCAAGTTTCGGACAGAAAAAGTAAATCAGGTTTATATTTAGCTATTTGGATATCTAATTCATTAATTTTATTTCTAATGGAGCGGCAATTCTGGTAGATACACCGAATATTATTTTTTATTGTATTAGAGTTTAAATTTGCTAAATTTGGTAACTTTAAATTAGAATACTTTAAAAATTTATTTGGCAATGTACTAGAACATAGTGGAGTCCCTGATGGACTTAAAATTTTTTTTGGGTAAGGATTGTTTAAATGAGGGGATTTCACTACGTAATAGTACAGTGCCCGCATAAATTACAAAGTCAAGCTTAGTTGACTCACGTTTTTTTTTACATTCCTCTATCAAATTAGACCTTGTTTTTAATTCCTCCATAGTCAAACTTCTTCGAATATTCACTTCTTTAAATTTTCCATTTAAAAGTTTTCTTTTGTTCTTTAATGCTTCACCAACTGCTGCCGAGCATGGGAATAGAATTTTGATGGGACGAGGTCGTGAGCCCGGAGGCCTTGGTTTGCCGAGACGAAAAACTCCCGATGGCAGACATCGGTCGACTTGTAGTTCATTCAAAATTTGGCGAACCTTTTTGTTGTCATCCTCAGCTCTTGACATAGGTTGTTGTTCGTTACTCTCTGGAAGACCAGTAAGAACGAGTAAATGTTCCCGCTGTCGTCGCTCATATTCAGCATCAAAGTTGTTGTTGTTTTCCTGAAGCAGTTCAGAAGCAACTTGTAATAAACCTTGCAATTGCTTTATGATGACATTTTGTTTATTAATAATTATTTGAGCAAAATTTGGGAGTGCTGGATCATTAGGTGTGTTGGAAATGTCTGACAAGTTTATCGAAGCAATTGTATCGATTATAAGTTGTCTTTTGGCTGAAGGAGCTTTAGATGGTGAAAAGTCATTACCCAAGTCCATATAATTTGGAGAAGAGCGTGAACGTTTTGTTGACATTATTTTGGAATAGGTTTGTCAAAGCACAAATGTCTAAATTTCTCTAAATTATAAAAGCTTGAATAAAAAATGAGAAAAAAAAAAAAAGTGAAAAAATTAAAATTCTTACAGGGTGGTAAAATAAATAAAAATCAATAAAAAGTGGACAGGCAACAAACCTAATTTAGAAATAACTAAATTAAATGTAAAATCAAAAAACAAAATCAAAACGTCAAAATATAAATTATATTAGGTCATAATGGTCAGGACATAATGGTATGGACATAATGGTCAAAAGTAACTAAAATTAATCTTTGATTTTTCCAAATTTAGCAAATGAACTCTAAGTAAATTCCAAAATACTTTAGGATTAGGTGAGCTAACAATATTAATAGGCAAGGTGTTCCAGAGATTTGCCGCTCTATTTATAAACCAGTTTTCTGTTTTATTAGTTTTATGTGAAATTCGGATTTGAAATTTGTGACGATTTCTATTGGGCCTGGAAGAGATATTAAAAAGTTTCGTTTGATCAAGGTGTGTATAATTAAAAATTATTCTATAAATGTACGTAAGATCATAAAGTGAGCGTCTTAGTGCCAATGTTTCTAGGTTAAAGAAAATAATTCTATGAGAGTATTTCATATAACTTCGTTTACATTTAATCAGGGCACGCCTAGTATACCATTTTTGCACTTTTTCGATTTTTTCTATTAGAGATTTATTTTTGGGGCTCCAAATAATAGACGCATATTCCAGCACTTTTTTTTTTTTTGGGGCTCCAAATAAACTTTTTGGGGCTCCAAATAATAGACGCATATTCCAGCACATTTTGGGCTATAAAATTAATAATGTTTCGTTAACGAAACACAGGTGTTTCGTTAACAAAACGAAACGAAACAAATTAAAAACTGTTTCGTCACGAAACGAGACGAAACAGAAAAAAACATAACGAAACTAACGAAACAACGAAACGAAACGTTTCGTGCATGTCTGGTTCAGATAGGGCAGGACTGTGAAATTATTCGAGATATTTCGAAAATTCTCAATTTTTGAATAATTTTTGTTCGAGCTTCTGTCTCGCTCAATCCAGTCTTTATTTCAGTTTCCTTTATGTTTTTATTATTTCCTTAAACTCTTTCCTTGAATGATTTAGAATAAAGGTAAAATTGAACTTCCTACATTTATAACAAGTTCATCTTCTGTAATCCAAGCTCTGCAAGACATACAAGTTGAGGAAGAAAGGAAAGTCGGACCATTCTTAAATTTTAAGGAAAGATAAAGGAGGGATATGCGAAATTCAATTTTACCAAAATAAAAAAGTTTTTTAACGTTAATTTTTTGGTTCTACTTGACTTTATGAGTCCAATCAAAATTTATGAGTCCAAACAAATTTTACAAGTCCGAACATGTCTTATTATTTTAAGCAAAAATTTTGGCTCTACTGCAATTTATGATTCCAATCACAGTTTATGAGTCCAATCAGATTTTTGCGAGCTATTTACTAGGGTAGGTCGGCGGATTAAGGCTGAAAATGGAAAAAGGGATAGGTTTATGTTACTGATGTAGAACCCAGCGACCGTTGACTCCCGCGAGGCGCGTGCCGCAAAACCCCGCGCGAAGCGCGCGCGTTTTGCACAAGCGCCTCGCCGACGCCCATAGGCTAGCTAGCAACATAATCCTATTTTTTAATGTATTATTTAATAAAATCTAATAAAATGTGATAGGTCTCATAAATTTTGATTGGACTCATAAAGTTTTGTTTGGACTCATAAAGTTTTATTAGGACTCATAAAGTTTGATTGGACTCATAAAATTCGATTGGACTCATAAAGTCAAGTAGAACCAATTTTTTTTAAACAGATTTTAAAAATATTTAATTACTCTTTAAATCGAAAATGTTACCAGCAACTTTATTTCCAACGATTCTTCGAAATGTTAAGGTTTTACTTTTAATTATTTTTTCAATTTTTTCTTAAATTTAAGCCTTCTAATATGACAAAAATGGTTTCTTCAACTTTAAATTCTTTCCAAAAATCTTCTCTTCAACCTTTTTCTACTTCGCCAATTCGTTTTGAGGCAGATAAACGTCCTTTGGGGCCTGGAAATGCTGTGCCGAAGTTTTTGGTTTTTTTTGAATTTTTTTTTAAATTTATTTTTTTTAAAGGGAAAAGCTGTTGTTAATAGAGAAATTAAGACAATTGCTTATGACGATAAATCTGCGGGTAAATTTTTAAATGAGAATTTTAAGGGTTTATCTTTTTATTATTTTTAAGAACGATCTTTTTAGGAGGGAAGGCTGTTTAGAAATTTGAAGAGGAATTGTCTGAATTTTAAGTAAAACTGCCAAATTTTGTGACTTTGGTTGTTTTGTGGCCATATCTTGGCCAGATCAAAAAGCGGGCAAAAACGGCACAAAATCCTCGTTAGAAAGGGCACATTTTCTATCGAATAAGCCCGGTCTCGACCGTTTTTAGGTCGGACACGTCGCAACCTTTCCTTGTAATGATAATTATGGTTGAGATTTTCGAGTTGGAACTTTAAGAGAAAATTTTTCGCCCTCCTCTCTGGGGACCATTTATGTTTCTCAAATCAGGCTTTTATTTTGTCGGGCCAAATATGCGATATTCGATTCAATCCTCCAGGCTATATTGTCACCCCTAAACCTAACAAATGATGACTCATCTTCCTATCACTTCCTTTATCCTTAGCTTTTGGGTTATTGAAGCCTTTACTTCTTTCCACCGTCAAAAATTTAATTTTTACTCCGTCCCTTCTCTGAACGAAAAATTAAAAAATTATTAAAATTATTTCTTTAAGATTATAACTATGCTGGAAAATGGCTTGTATTTTTCTTTTATCCGGTTTTGATTTTTAATTTTTTAATAATTTTTTAAAATTTTAGCTAGATTTTACTTTTGTCTGTCCAACAGAGGTTTTTCTTTTTTTTTTGAATTATTTTTAAAATTTATTTTTTTTTCAAAGATTATTGCCTTCAGTGAGAGATGTGAAGAATTTCAAGATTTGGGAGCTGAATTAATTGCTTGTTCTTGCGATTCTCATTTTTCTCATTTGGCTTGGGTAAATACTAAACGTGAAAATGGAGGGCTTGGAAAGATGGAAATACCTATACTTAGCGATTATAACAAACAAATTGCTACTGATTTTGGTGTTTTGGATAAATCTACAGGAATTCCTTATCGGTTTTTTAAATTTAAAATTAAGTATCTTTTTGGAAAAATTTTCGGAGGGTTCGAATTCAAACCATTAAATGTATTATTTTTAAATGTTCACGATCGGTTTATTTTCGTTGATGAGGGTGGCTCAAATATCCTTAAAATTTTCCATTTTGAGCTGTCACCGGTGCAAATTAACCAGTCGTGATTAATTTTTGGTAATATTGAACCGGACAGACCCCCTTTTTCCTACCCAATTTTTCCCCTATATTTTTGCAAAATGGTCAGACTTTTTCCTTTCCATCCAAATTGCCTTTCTAATTTTTGCCTAAAATCAAACAAAAAGGATGATTGGTACTCTTGTGTTATCTCCCCCCATTTCTCAAAAAAATACACATGGGTAAAATTGAACCTTTGTCGTGAGTTACCATATTTTGAAATTAGAGATCCCTTCCTAACGTCGTTGTATGTACCAGTACTTCTATTTATAATACGTTCACAGTATTACCAGAATATTTTAAGGGAAAAGGGGGCCCTATCCATC
Organism: Meloidogyne arenaria; assembly: GCA_036172955.1. Classification (NCBI taxonomy): domain Eukaryota; kingdom Metazoa; phylum Nematoda; class Chromadorea; order Rhabditida; family Meloidogynidae; genus Meloidogyne; species Meloidogyne arenaria. Next base: position 7,253,082 of record JARQAB010000012.1, on the reverse strand, counting down.
CAGAGTTACCATACATAAATACAATAAAGAACATTGGTCCTTAAAACCAGAGCTGGGTACCTATCGCCATAATTTTTAAAAGTATGTTAAACAGATTAAATTGTGCCTTTTATGGAGAAAGAAAAAGGTAAGAAGAAACAAAATAAAATGGGGGGTGATAACACAAAAGTACCGGATTATTTAATTTTATACAAGTACTATACATATCTAAAACAAGTAAAACGAGGAAAAATATCGGGAAAAATTGTGGAGGAAAAACGGGGTCTGTCCGGTTCAATATTACCTAATTTTTATTTTTTTTAAAGTGGACTCTTTATAATTGACCAAAAAGGATTAATTCGTCATACTCTTGTTAATGATTTACCAATTGGTCGAAGTGTTGATGAAGCTTATCGAGTTTTGAGTGCTCTTAAATATTTTGAAGAACACGGAGAGGGTTTAAAAAAATTATTTAAAAAATTAAAAAAAATTTTTAAGTCTGTCCCGCAGATTGGGAGGAAGGAGATGACACAATTGATGTTAAATCACCAAAAGATTATTTCAAGGAACATGCAAGAGATTATTACCATGACGAAGAAGAAGAAAAATGAAGGGGGTAATAAAAATAGAAATAAAAGATGGAATTTAAGTTTAATTTTTTATTTGAATTTTAAGCGCTATATTCTGTTGAATATATACAAGTAAATTATTTTGGTATGTTTTTTTAAAAGTTGAGGGCGGGAAGTCTTTAACAGTGCTGGGTATAGCTCCGGGAGCTAGCTCCGGAGCCCGGCTCCGGAGCCGGCTCCGGCGGAGCCGGAGCCGGAGCTAAGATTTTGGAAACCCCGGAGCCGGAGCTGGAGCCGGAGCCAAGAATTTGAAACCCCGGAGCCCGGAGCCGGAGCCAAGGTTTTCCAATTCCCCACGGCTCCGGCTATACACCCCTAAAGATGGGTTAGAGAAAAAAAAGTAAGCAAAGAGGGTAGGCGTGAAAAGAAAAGGGGAGATAAAATTGAGACGGGTAAAAAAGATTTTCTTTCCATTCAATCGTAAGGTATGTGTGGTTGACTGGATAGTGCGTCTGGTTCATAGTTTCGTTCAATTAAAGTTCGAAAAATATCTCAATAATTGATTAAATAATTGTTTTTCTTTGGAAAATAAATTATTATAAGGATTTTTTTATTAAATGAAGCTGAATAAATTTTTCGAATTGGTTAATTTTAGTCTCCTAGGTGTCAAAATTTTCGCCTGCGGCGCAAAAAAGAAGGTTTTTGGCTTAAGGATCGTCCAAATTTTTCAAAATTTTCGCCTGCGGCGCTGAAAAAGGATGATTTTTGGATCCAAGTCCCCTTAATCCCCCCGATATCGCCCTTAATCCACCTAAATCACAAGATAATCCACCCAAATCCAGATTAATCTATTGATAACTCTCTTAATCCTCTTATATCACTCTATATCCCCCTTAATCTACTCAAATCTCCCAATGAAAAATAATTCATTGATTTTCCACCCGGAGCCCGGAGCCAACATGGAGCGGCTCCGAAAATCGCCGGCTCCGGAGCCGGAGCTGGAGCCGGAGCCAAGATTTTAAAAGGCCGGAGCCCGGAGCCGGAGCCAAGATTTTTAAACCCCGGAGCCCGGAGCCGGAGCCGGAGCCAAGAATTTGAAAGGCCGGAGCCCGGAGCCGGAGCCGGAGCCAACAAATGGCAAATACCCAGCACTGGTCTTTAATACATATGTAAAATAAGGGAGAATCAGCCACTTCAAAAATACCTACCTTTGAAGCTCTATAATAACTTTATTTGGGGAAGGTTGGTCCTAAAACATGAAACTTCTTTTCTTCAATAGGGCAATGTACTATCCAAAACCAGGTGGTCGTAGATTCCAAAATCAGCTAGGGTGGCTGTTCACAGATTGAAATATCCCTTTATTTCCGTCCCTCCTCATGCCTTTTGGTGAAAAGGGGAAGTCAAAACATTGTTAGAATTAAGCAAGTGTGAAGATAACTTTCAAATTTGAATATCCCCCCACCCCTTTATCGGCTAAGTATTAGAGAAAAGTTGAAATAATAATAACTCAAATATTCAAAATATTTTAAATAAAAACAAATTTAAAAACTCAAATTTAATTAAACTACAAAACACAATCTCATGAAAAAAAATTTTTAAATAAAAAAATAGCGTCTGAAAAAAAGAGGGGGGTAAAAATAATAAGACGTAAAAATTTGTTTGATTGGGCATATTAGACGAGGCATGGGGGGGGGGGATAGAAGGGAGGGGAGAGGGGGAGATTTATAGAGAAAATAATTTTCTGAAGGGTGTACATTTAAAATTTATTGACTTATAGAGAGAATTTATTTAAAAAATTTTTCTTGGCAGCCTTCCATTAATAAACAACTCTTAGTCTAGACATTCATTCATAGAGGAAGGGTTGTCGAGAGGAAAATTTTGGCTGCCCTCTCCTTTTAATTTCCCTTTAAGGAGAATTTAAAAAAGCTTCTCCCTCCCCTTTTAATTCCCCTTAAATTTTAATTTGTCGGAATTTAAAAAAAGACGTAAATCGGAATCCCGAATGTACATATAATTCTTATTCCTAAAAAATAAAAAAAAATTTTTTCTTTAAATTACCCAAAAATTCAACAATGTTTATTATATTTAAATTAATGTTGTTAATTTTGTCTATTCTTAAATATACAACATTTTATTTGGATGCAACAGAAAATATAGATAAGGTTTGTAAAATAAAGGGAAAGTTGACTAACAGATCATTTTAAGATTTTTAAAATTAATATATAAACTTACTCGATAAAAATTTCCAGTTAAATATATTTCTTCAAGAAATACTGTTAATTGAAGGAAAAACAAAAGAAATTAAAAGAGAAATGGAAGGAATGGATAATATTGATAAAGTTATTGAGCATGTATCTGAATACATAATTAGTTGCAGAGGATTGAAATATGTGAAAATAAAAGATAAGAAAGAAGAAAATAAAAGTAAAATACTTGCTCGGGTAAGCTTTTTTAATTGAACATTGAAAAAAATTTGATAGTAATTTGCGGGCAAATGGGGGGGGGGGGGGGGGGGAATTTAAAAAAATTGATTGAATAATTAAATTTACTTAATAAAGCTAATTTTTAGTATTTTATCGAATTAAAAATTAAAAAATAATTCGAGAGCAATTTTCTGTGTTTTTTGGTGATGGTAGATAAACATTGGGGATTGATAAACATAACATCACACACAAACTTAATAACTATTTTTGAAGTCCTTTTAAAAAATATCTAGTCTAAGAATGTCCCGATCACACACACACTCCCCTTGTATCCTTATAAATCTGGAAAGGGCCCACCGCTTTGGCTCATAAGTTAACTGGGAGAAGGGTTCTATTTTATTCTAATTGGAAAAGTAGATATACACATACTGTATATGCTCGAATAATCACCCTTTCTTACATATTTGCCCCCTCTCAATTAATCACCTCAATATAATGAGAGGGTAAAAAAAGAGATAGGCCGTACCGTATTACCGACGGTATTCATCGGTATTTTTCGGTATTACGAGACGGAATACGGTACGGAACCAAATTCCGATAACTAGTCAAGGCAATAATTACCCTGAGTAATCATTTTTTCACTCAAAACAAAATTTTCAATTTTTAGAAGAAAATAGCTAAACTCATAGCACAAAGCATACCAAATTACCGAGTTAATCTAAACCAAATTTCAAATAAAAATGATGAATGTCCAATATGTTTAGAAAACTTTTTCAAGAAAGATAAAACAAAATTAATTGTAAAAATTGGATGTGGACATGTATTCCATGAAGAATGTTTATTAAATAATGTTAAGTGTTATGGAGACAATATTAAAGAAAACCAGCATTTTATTTGTCCAACATGTCGAATGTTGATTAAAAAACCTAAAGTTTTGAAGGAAAAAAATTTTTCAGAGAAGAATGGACATGTTAAAGAGCAAAGCTCTGAAATAGCAATTAAACCAAATTTAGTAAATTTTTTGGTTTATTTTAGTAAAGATCAGGGTTGGAGGCCTGGTTCGGTCGAACGGCCCTCGAATTTTGGCCCGAAAAAGACTCGAACGGCCCGGTTCGATAAAAACGGGACCCGAAAAGAGGCCCTCCCCGAGAGGCCCTTGATAAATTAATGAACGTCGGCCCGGTTCAAAAAATCCAACTCTAGTAAATTTGAACCCTAGTAGACTTTTTCAAGAAAGATGGACCGGGTCCACATTAATCTTTTCGTACTTACACTTGTCATTTTCCTTTTTTCCGATCCGAGCCCTGATTTAAATTAAGCATAATTGCATATCGGTGCAAGTAATCCGTGCTTATTTTGCCCAACCCTAGTAATAAGTATAAATGATGGAACTAGTTATGGAGCTAGTTAATTTTGTTTAAATTTTAAGAGTGACATAGTTAATCGTTTAATGAATACAGGTGATCAATATCCGGTGATTAAGAGGGATATCAAGGGATTTAGGAGTATTCCGGTCGATTATCGTGGTATTTGAGTGGAGTTCCGCAGGATGTTAATGATGGAACTAATTAATTTTATGTACTTAAATTTTAAGGGTGAAGTAGCTAATCGTCTAATGAATACTCACCGACGGATTTCACTTGAATCCATATTAAAAATTTCCAACAAAAAATGCCCTCATTGTAATGAATTATTAGAAAATGTAAATAAACCGATAACAAAACTTTATTGTGGACATGTTTTCCATATAAATTGTTTAAATGAATGGATTGAAAAAATTAAAAAAGAAGGAGAAACAAAATACTTGAAATGTCCTATCAAAGAATGTCAAGCCCCAATTATGTGTAGAGAATTGGATGTTAAAATTGAGGAACATAACGATGATAACTGTAATCTTCATAATGGAACATGATAGATTTTTAATGAATTTTAGATTGTTAAATGTACATATATAATTTTAAAGTAAATTTAGTTAATCTTGTATTTGTAGTTTCTGTATTTAATCCAAATACCTAGTAGGAGTAACTAAAGAAGAGTATTAATAGTTATTTCGAAGGTTAGGAAAAATTACAAAATTCCAACAAACATGTACTATATTGATATTATAAAAAAAATAGGCCGATATCTTTACCTGAAGATTGGTTTTTAAATAATTTTAAATTATATATCAAATCTGTTTAATTGTTATTGTTTTATTCTTTCTGACAGTTAATTTGATTAAAATTAAAGAATACTATAGGTATTTTTGTCATATATTCCATTTATTTCACTTCTAAACTTTTATTAATAATTAATTATAACATTCTTGTAATTTCTTCTAACACTACTAAACTTTTCTGTTCATATATTCCATTTATTTCACTTCTAAACTTTTATTAATAATTAATTATAACATTCTTGTAATTTCTTCTAACACTACTAAACTTTTCTGTTCATATATTCCATTTATTTCACTTCTAAACTTTTATTAATAATTAATTATAACATTCTTGTAATTTCTTCTAACACTACTAAACTTTTCTGTTCATATATTCCATTTATTTCACTTCTAAACTTTTATTAATAATTAATTATAACATTCTTGTAATTTCTTCTAACACTACTAAACTTTTCTGTTCATATATTCCATTTATTTCACTTCTAAACTTTTATTAATAATTAATTATAACATTCTTGTAATTTCTTCTAACACTACTAAACTTTTCTGTTCATATATTCCATTTATTTCACTTCTAAACTTTTATTAATAATTAATTATAACATTCTTGTAATTTCTTCTAGCACTACTAAACTTTTCTGTTCATATATTCCATTTATTTCACTTCTAAACTTTTATTAATAATTAATTATAACATTCTTGTAATTTCTTCTAGCACTACTAAACTTTTCTGTTCATATATTCCATTTATTTCACTTCTAAACTTTTATTAATAATTAATTATAACATTCTTGTAATTTCTTCTAGCACTACTAAACTTTTCTGTTCATATATTCCATTTATTTCACTTCTAAACTTTTATTAATAATTAATTATAACATTCTTGTAATTTCTTCTAACACTACTAAACTTTTCTGTTCATATATTCCATTTATTTCACTTCTAAACTTTTATTAATAATTAATTATAACATTCTTGTAATTTCTTCTAACACTACTAAACTTTTCTGTTCATATATTCCATTTATTTCACTTCTAAACTTTTATTAATAATTAATTATAACATTCTTGTAATTTCTTCTAACACTACTAAACTTTTCTGTTCATATATTCCATTTATTTCACTTCTAAACTTTTATTAATAATTAATTATAACATTCTTGTAATTTCTTCTAACACTACTAAACTTTTCTGTTCATATATTCCATTTATTTCACTTCTAAACTTTTATTAATAATTAATTATAACATTCTTGTAATTTCTTCTAACACTACTAAACTTTTCTGTTCATATATTCCATTTATTTCACTTCTAAACTTTTATTAATAATTAATTATAACATTCTTGTAATTTCTTCTAACACTACTAAACTTTTCTGTTCATATATTCCATTTATTTCACTTCTAAACTTTTATTAATAATTAATTATAACATTCTTGTAATTTCTTCTAACACTACTAAACTTTTCTGTTCATATATTCCATTTATTTCACTTCTAAACTTTTATTAATAATTAATTATAACATTCTTGTAATTTCTTCTAACACTACTAAACTTTTCTGTTCATATATTCCATTTATTTCACTTCTAAACTTTTATTAATAATTAATTATAACATTCTTGTAATTTCTTCTAACACTACTAAACTTTTCTGTTCATATATTCCATTTATTTCACTTCTAAACTTTTATTAATAATTAATTATAACATTCTTGTAATTTCTTCTAGCACTACTAAACTTTTCTGTTCATATATTCCATTTATTTCACTTCTAAACTTTTATTAATAATTAATTATAACATTCTTGTAATTTCTTCTAGCACTACTAAACTTTTCTGTTCATATATTCCATTTATTTCACTTCTAAACTTTTATTAATAATTAATTATAACATTCTTGTAATTTCTTCTAGCACTACTAAACTTTTCTGTTCATATATTCCATTTATTTCACTTCTAAACTTTTATTAATAATTAATTATAACATTCTTGTAATTTCTTCTAGCACTACTAAACTTTTCTGTTCATATATTCCATTTATTTCACTTCTAAACTTTTATTAATAATTAATTATAACATTCTTGTAATTTCTTCTAACACTACTAAACTTTTCTGTTCATATATTCCATTTATTTCACTTCTAAACTTTTATTAATAATTAATTATAACATTCTTGTAATTTCTTCTAACACTACTAAACTTTTCTGTTCATATATTCCATCTATTTCACTTCTAAACTTTTATTAATAATTAATTATAACATTCTTGTAATTTCTTCTAACACTACTAAACTTTTCTGTTCATATATTCCATTTATTTCACTTCTAAACTTTTATTAATAATTAATTATAACATTCTTGTAATTTCTTCTAACACTACTAAACTTTTCTGTTCATATATTCCATTTATTTCACTTCTAAACTTTTATTAATAATTAATTATAACATTCTTGTAATTTCTTCTAACACTACTAAACTTTTCTGTTCATATATTCCATTTATTTCACTTCTAAACTTTTATTAATAATTAATTATAACATTCTTGTAATTTCTTCTAACACTACTAAACTTTTCTGTTCATATATTCCATTTATTTCACTTCTAAACTTTTATTAATAATTAATTATAACATTCTTGTAATTTCTTCTAACACTACTAAACTTTTCTGTTCATATATTCCATTTATTTCACTTCTAAACTTTTATTAATAATTAATTATAACATTCTTGTAATTTCTTCTAACACTACTAAACTTTTCTGTTCATATATTCCATTTATTTCACTTCTAAACTTTTATTAATAATTAATTATAACATTCTTGTAATTTCTTCTAACACTACTAAACTTTTCTGTTCATATATTCCATTTATTTCACTTCTAAACTTTTATTAATAATTAATTATAACATTCTTGTAATTTCTTCTAACACTACTAAACTTTTCTGTTCATATACAGGGTGGGGCAAAAGTTCGGCGACAAATTTTATTTTGTCCTTTCTTAAAATTTTATTTTAAATTTTGCTTTTTGTTTATTTTTCCCATATTCTATGATTCGTGCTCTACAAATTTTATCTTGAAAATTTTTTTCTATCTCATAAAGTAAAAATTTTACAGACTTTTAAAAAATCGTGCTCCCATTATTTCTTTGTATTTTAAAAATGTTCGAAAATGTGACATCGCTAGACGGCTCGATATCTGTCGTATGTTGGTTTCCAAAGCAATAAAACGATATCATGAGCTTGGAAATACTCAGGACCGCCCTAGTAGTGGCCCGACGGTAACCGCAGTTACGCCTGAAAACATTAACGTGGTCAGATTCCGAATTCGCCGTTTTTCTGAACAATCGATGTGAAAAACGGCCTCAGATCTCGGAATGAGCTCGAGGAGCCTCCTAAGAATTGTCATAGTGAAGCTTAGACATCGGTGCTAAAAGATCAGCCGCGCATATTTCCTTATCTATCGAATGAAGCATCAGAAGCTTCAGAAATGTCGAAGCATTAAACGCCTGGTCGCCATAACAGAGTGGTGAAATGTAAAAATTTATGCAAGTCTAAAAATGACATTCTGAGGGGGATTGAGCATCCATGGCCATTATAGCTTTACGGAGAAAACCAATTCTCGCTTCAGCAGGATTGAGCACCCTCGCATGGAGCCAAAACGACAATCCAGCTCTGTGGGGAGCTGTTTCCTGGTTTTTGGGAGTAAGAAATCTGGCCTTCAAACTCGCCGGATTTAAATCAGTGAATTATTCTATTTGGGCATTTCTGGAGCAAAAAGTGTGCCGAATCCGATACGCCACATCGGAGGAACTGAAAATTGTTTTGGAGCGGGCTGGAACGAAATAACCGATGAACAATGCGCGACCATTGTGAGTAGCATCCGTAGGCGTTTGCATGCGTGTATTTCAGTCAAGGGCGGTCCTTTTGAGCAATTACTTTAGATAAATGATTATTATATCCTATTGATTATATTTTATCATTTTTTTATGTTAAATAAATTTTTTTACCAAAGATTTTATTAAAAACATTTGTCGCCGAACTTTTGCCCCACCCTGTATTCCATTTATTTCACTTCTAAACTTTTATTAATAATTAATTATAACATTCTTGTAATTTCTTCTAACACTACTAAACTTTTCTGTTCATATATTCCATTTATTTCACTTCTAAACTTTTATTAATAATTAATTATAACATTCTTGTAATTTCTTCTAACACTACTAAACTTTTCTGTTCATATATTCCATTTATTTCACTTCTAAACTTTTATTAATAATTAATTATAACATTCTTGTAATTTCTTCTAACACTACTAAACTTTTCTGTTCATATATTCCATTTATTTCACTTCTAAACTTTTATTAATAATTAATTATAACATTCTTGTAATTTCTTCTAACACTACTAAACTTTTCTGTTCATATATTCCATTTATTTCACTTCTAAACTTTTATTAATAATTAATTATAACATTCTTGTAATTTCTTCTAACACTACTAAACTTTTCTGTTCATATATTCCATTTATTTCACTTCTAAACTTTTATTAATAATTAATTATAACATTCTTGTAATTTCTTCTAACACTACTAAACTTTTCTGTTCATATATTCCATTTATTTCACTTCTAAACTTTTATTAATAATTAATTATAACATTCTTGTAATTTCTTCTAACACTACTAAACTTTTCTGTTCATATATTCCATTTATTTCACTTCTAAACTTTTATTAATAATTAATTATAACATTCTTGTAATTTCTTCTAACACTACTAAACTTTTCTGTTCATATATTCCATTTATTTCACTTCTAAACTTTTATTAATAATTAATTATAACATTCTTGTAATTTCTTCTAACACTACTAAACTTTTCTGTTCATATATTCCATTTATTTCACTTCTAAACTTTTATTAATAATTAATTATAACATTCTTGTAATTTCTTCTAGCACTACTAAACTTTTCTGTTCATATATTCCATTTATTTCACTTCTAAACTTTTATTAATAATTAATTATAACATTCTTGTAATTTCTTCTAACACTACTAAACTTTTCTGTTCATATATTCCATTTATTTCACTTCTAAACTTTTATTAATAATTAATTATAACATTCTTGTAATTTCTTCTAGCACTACTAAACTTTTCTGTTCATATATTCCATTTATTTCACTTCTAAACTTTTATTAATAATTAATTATAACATTCTTGTAATTTCTTCTAGCACTACTAAACTTTTCTGTTCATATATTCCATTTATTTCACTTCTAAACTTTTATTAATAATTAATTATAACATTCTTGTAATTTCTTCTAACACTACTAAACTTTTCTGTTCATATATTCCATTTATTTCACTTCTAAACTTTTATTAATAATTAATTATAACATTCTTGTAATTTCTTCTAACACTACTAAACTTTTCTGTTCATATATTCCATTTATTTCACTTCTAAACTTTTATTAATAATTAATTATAACATTCTTGTAATTTCTTCTAACACTACTAAACTTTTCTGTTCATATATTCCATTTATTTCACTTCTAAACTTTTATTAATAATTAATTATAACATTCTTGTAATTTCTTCTAACACTACTAAACTTTTCTGTTCATATATTCCATTTATTTCACTTCTAAACTTTTATTAATAATTAATTATAACATTCTTGTAATTTCTTCTAGCACTACTAAACTTTTCTGTTCATATATTCCATTTATTTCACTTCTAAACTTTTATTAATAATTAATTATAACATTCTTGTAATTTCTTCTAACACTACTAAACTTTTCTGTTCATATATTCCATTTATTTCACTTCTAAACTTTTATTAATAATTAATTATAACATTCTTGTAATTTCTTCTAACACTACTAAACTTTTCTGTTCATATATTCCATTTATTTCACTTCTAAACTTTTATTAATAATTAATTATAACATTCTTGTAATTTCTTCTAACACTACTAAACCTTTCTGTTCATATATTCCATTTATTTCACTTCTAAACTTTTATTAATAATTAATTATAACATTCTTGTAATTTCTTCTAACACTACTAAACTTTTCTGTTCATATATTCCATTTATTTCACTTCTAAACTTTTATTAATAATTAATTATAACATTCTTGTAATTTCTTCTAACACTACTAAACTTTTCTGTTCATATATTCCATTTATTTCACTTCTAAACTTTTATTAATAATTAATTATAACATTCTTGTAATTTCTTCTAACACTACTAAACTTTTCTGTTCATATATTCCATTTATTTCACTTCTAAACTTTTATTAATAATTAATTATAACATTCTTGTAATTTCTTCTAACACTACTAAACTTTTCTGTTCATATATTCCATTTATTTCACTTCTAAACTTTTATTAATAATTAATTATAACATTCTTGTAATTTCTTCTAACACTACTAAACTTTTCTGTTCATATATTCCATTTATTTCACTTCTAAACTTTTATTAATAATTAATTATAACATTCTTGTAATTTCTTCTAACACTACTAAACTTTTCTGTTCATATATTCCATTTATTTCACTTCTAAACTTTTATTAATAATTAATTATAACATTCTTGTAATTTCTTCTAACACTACTAAACTTTTCTGTTCATATATTCCATTTATTTCACTTCTAAACTTTTATTAATAATTAATTATAACATTCTTGTAATTTCTTCTAACACTACTAAACTTTTCTGTTCATATATTCCATTTATTTCACTTCTAAACTTTTATTAATAATTAATTATAACATTCTTGTAATTTCTTCTAACACTACTAAACTTTTCTGTTCATATATTCCATTTATTTCACTTCTAAACTTTTATTAATAATTAATTATAACATTCTTGTAATTTCTTCTAACACTACTAAACTTTTCTGTTCATATATTCCATTTATTTCACTTCTAAACTTTTATTAATAATTAATTATAACATTCTTGTAATTTCTTCTAACACTACTAAACTTTTCTGTTCATATATTCCATTTATTTCACTTCTAAACTTTTATTAATAATTAATTATAACATTCTTGTAATTTCTTCTAACACTACTAAACTTTTCTGTTCATATATTCCATTTATTTCACTTCTAAACTTTTATTAATAATTAATTATAACATTCTTGTAATTTCTTCTAACACTACTAAACTTTTCTGTTCATATATTCCATTTATTTCACTTCTAAACTTTTATTAATAATTAATTATAACATTCTTGTAATTTCTTCTAACACTACTAAACTTTTCTGTTCATATATTCCATTTATTTCACTTCTAAACTTTTATTAATAATTAATTATAACATTCTTGTAATTTCTTCTAACACTACTAAACTTTTCTGTTCATATATTCCATTTATTTCACTTCTAAACTTTTATTAATAATTAATTATAACATTCTTGTAATTTCTTCTAACACTACTAAACTTTTCTGTTCATATATTCCATTTATTTCACTTCTAAACTTTTATTAATAATTAATTATAACATTCTTGTAATTTCTTCTAACACTACTAAACTTTTCTGTTCATATATTCCATTTATTTCACTTCTAAACTTTTATTAATAATTAATTATAACATTCTTGTAATTTCTTCTAACACTACTAAACTTTTCTGTTCATATATTCCATTTATTTCACTTCTAAACTTTTATTAATAATTAATTATAACATTCTTGTAATTTCTTCTAACACTACTAAACTTTTCTGTTCATATATTCCATTTATTTCACTTCTAAACTTTTATTAATAATTAATTATAACATTCTTGTAATTTCTTCTAGCACTACTAAACTTTTCTGTTCATATATTCCATTTATTTCACTTCTAAACTTTTATTAATAATTAATTATAACATTCTTGTAATTTCTTCTAACACTACTAAACTTTTCTGTTCATATATTCCATTTATTTCACTTCTAAACTTTTATTAATAATTAATTATAACATTCTTGTAATTTCTTCTAACACTACTAAACTTTTCTGTTCATATATTCCATTTATTTCACTTCTAAACTTTTATTAATAATTAATTATAACATTCTTGTAATTTCTTCTAGCACTACTAAACTTTTCTGTTCATATATTCCATTTATTTCACTTCTAAACTTTTATTAATAATTAATTATAACATTCTTGTAATTTCTTCTAGCACTACTAAACTTTTCTGTTCATATATTCCATTTATTTCACTTCTAAACTTTTATTAATAATTAATTATAACATTCTTGTAATTTCTTCTAACACTACTAAACTTTTCTGTTCATATATTCCATTTATTTCACTTCTAAACTTTTATTAATAATTAATTATAACATTCTTGTAATTTCTTCTAACACTACTAAACTTTTCTGTTCATATATTCCATTTATTTCACTTCTAAACTTTTATTAATAATTAATTATAACATTCTTGTAATTTCTTCTAGCACTACTAAACTTTTCTGTTCATATATTCCATTTATTTCACTTCTAAACTTTTATTAATAATTAATTATAACATTCTTGTAATTTCTTCTAACACTACTAAACTTTTCTGTTCATATATTCCATTTATTTCACTTCTAAACTTTTATTAATAATTAATTATAACATTCTTGTAATTTCTTCTAACACTACTAAACCTTTCTGTTCATATATTCCATTTATTTCACTTCTAAACTTTTATTAATAATTAATTATAACATTCTTGTAATTTCTTCTAACACTACTAAACTTTTCTGTTCATATATTCCATTTATTTCACTTCTAAACTTTTATTAATAATTAATTATAACATTCTTGTAATTTCTTCTAACACTACTAAACTTTTCTGTTCATATATTCCATTTATTTCACTTCTAAACTTTTATTAATAATTAATTATAACATTCTTGTAATTTCTTCTAACACTACTAAACTTTTCTGTTCATATATTCCATTTATTTCACTTCTAAACTTTTATTAATAATTAATTATAACATTCTTGTAATTTCTTCTAACACTACTAAACTTTTCTGTTCATATATTCCATTTATTTCACTTCTAAACTTTTATTAATAATTAATTATAACATTCTTGTAATTTCTTCTAGCACTACTAAACTTTTCTGTTCATATATTCCATTTATTTCACTTCTAAACTTTTATTAATAATTAATTATAACATTCTTGTAATTTCTTCTAGCACTACTAAACTTTTCTGTTCATATATTCCATTTATTTCACTTCTAAACTTTTATTAATAATTAATTATAACATTCTTGTAATTTCTTCTAGCACTACTAAACTTTTCTGTTCATATATTCCATTTATTTCACTTCTAAACTTTTATTAATAATTAATTATAACATTCTTGTAATTTCTTCTAACACTACTAAACTTTTCTGTTCATATATTCCATTTATTTCACTTCTAAACTTTTATTAATAATTAATTATAACATTCTTGTAATTTCTTCTAACACTACTAAACTTTTCTGTTCATATATTCCATTTATTTCACTTCTAAACTTTTATTAATAATTAATTATAACATTCTTGTAATTTCTTCTAGCACTACTAAACTTTTCTGTTCATATATTCCATTTATTTCACTTCTAAACTTTTATTAATAATTAATTATAACATTCTTGTAATTTCTTCTAGCACTACTAAACTTTTCTGTTCATATATTCCATTTATTTCACTTCTAAACTTTTATTAATAATTAATTATAACATTCTTGTAATTTCTTCTAGCACTACTAAACTTTTCTGTTCATATATTCCATTTATTTCACTTCTAAACTTTTATTAATAATTAATTATAACATTCTTGTAATTTCTTCTAGCACTACTAAACTTTTCTGTTCATATATTCCATTTATTTCACTTCTAAACTTTTATTAATAATTAATTATAACATTCTTGTAATTTCTTCTAACACTACTAAACTTTTCTGTTCATATATTCCATTTATTTCACTTCTAAACTTTTATTAATAATTAATTATAACATTCTTGTAATTTCTTCTAACACTACTAAACTTTTCTGTTCATATATTCCATTTATTTCACTTCTAAACTTTTATTAATAATTAATTATAACATTCTTGTAATTTCTTCTAACACTACTAAACTTTTCTGTTCATATATTCCATTTATTTCACTTCTAAACTTTTATTAATAATTAATTATAACATTCTTGTAATTTCTTCTAACACTACTAAACTTTTCTGTTCATATATTCCATTTATTTCACTTCTAAACTTTTATTAATAATTAATTATAACATTCTTGTAATTTCTTCTAACACTACTAAACTTTTCTGTTCATATATTCCATTTATTTCACTTCTAAACTTTTATTAATAATTAATTATAACATTCTTGTAATTTCTTCTAACACTACTAAACTTTTCTGTTCATATATTCCATTTATTTCACTTCTAAACTTTTATTAATAATTAATTATAACATTCTTGTAATTTCTTCTAACACTACTAAACTTTTCTGTTCATATATTCCATTTATTTCACTTCTAAACTTTTATTAATAATTAATTATAACATTCTTGTAATTTCTTCTAACACTACTAAACTTTTCTGTTCATATATTCCATTTATTTCACTTCTAAACTTTTATTAATAATTAATTATAACATTCTTGTAATTTCTTCTAACACTACTAAACTTTTCTGTTCATATATTCCATTTATTTCACTTCTAAACTTTTATTAATAATTAATTATAACATTCTTGTAATTTCTTCTAACACTACTAAACTTTTCTGTTCATATATTCCATTTATTTCACTTCTAAACTTTTATTAATAATTAATTATAACATTCTTGTAATTTCTTCTAACACTACTAAACTTTTCTGTTCATATATTCCATTTATTTCACTTCTAAACTTTTATTAATAATTAATTATAACATTCTTGTAATTTCTTCTAACACTACTAAACTTTTCTGTTCATATATTCCATTTATTTCACTTCTAAACTTTTATTAATAATTAATTATAACATTCTTGTAATTTCTTCTAACACTACTAAACTTTTCTGTTCATATATTCCATTTATTTCACTTCTAAACTTTTATTAATAATTAATTATAACATTCTTGTAATTTCTTCTAACACTACTAAACTTTTCTGTTCATATATTCCATTTATTTCACTTCTAAACTTTTTTTTCCATTTATTTCACTTCTAAACTTTTTAAATGTACATATATAATTTTAAAGTAAATTTAGTTAATCTTGTATTTGTAGAGAAAGAGTTTAGCAAAAGTTTAGCCATCAGGGCTGTGCGTCATGGCGTTTTGGCTTGATTTTTGGCCGATTTTGGCGTCATGGCGTTTTGGCGTGATTTTCATCTTTTGGCGCGCCAATACGCCAGAAATTTACACCCCTAATGATGGAAATTTTCCAAATAAATGGGGGACTGGGCAGACCTCCTCGTAGTTATTGCTAGGCGCTTTCACTCACCGCATACAGGAGCTCCCCCACTGATTTGAGCTACCGGGGCAACGACTAATGCTCTAAATGCTCTAGTTGAAAAGGAATACTAAGAAATGTGAATTCCTTTAAATAAATGTACTATTAGGGCTTTTTAAAATTAGTTCTTGGAAAATTTTGAAATTAAGAATTTAGATTTTTCTAATGTTAGAAACACGAAAATCCCAAGTGCATTTATAATTCTTAACACCTTTTTGAGGAAAAACTTTTAAAAAATGAGATGGTTGAAATTAATTTTAAATTCTTTGTAAGTCTTATTTACATAACAATTTTTGATGTAAAAATTTTAAATAGATTCGATGACTGAAACATTGAGAAATATAAAAAATCTAGGTGCGCTTATAATTCTTAACACCCCATAGGTAAAACCAGCTTTTTCAAAAAATTTTTTTATTCGCAGTGATCTGATTTTCTAAAAATTTAAATACATCTTTTAGCGAATAACTAGCAATATGGTATAGATTTTTGGTTAATTTCTATTTTGAAAATTTTTAGAACAAAATTTACATTTTCGGCCTAAGCAAAATAATTCAACTTCCGTAAATTAAAAAATCCATTTCAGTATTAAGTATGGTTTATCCCTCGGCTCTATATGATAATTAAAAAATCTTTTAAAAAAGTTGACTGGAACATGAAATATTGAGAAAAATAGGGGTGCGGGTATAATTTTGGAACCGAGTGTAAGTTTTCGAACATTACTAAAAATCTACAAAATTCCAACAAACATGTATTTTGATATTAGTGATCGGACCGTACCGTAGTTAATTTTATTTCTTATTTAATATAGTTTGAATTTTATCACATATTTATTATTACAAGTTTAACACATTAATTTTTACTTAACATATCGCAATTATATTATACTTTGAAAAATATTTTTTCTTTTATATCTTGGGAACTCCATAAGAAATACCTCTTGTTTCAATGTTACATTCATCTTTTCCACGACGGATGTAGAAGAAGCCGCCTTTTCCCCATTTGGGACCCCATGAATTTCTTATAATCCAAAAAGGGATTTTTTCCCCATTACACGTAGCAGTTCCATATCCAACAATAACAACAGCATGCCCTCCTTCCCTTTTACCCTTTACGTACTGAATAAAAAATAATTTAATAGATAGTGAATAAATTAAAAAATACACGGTAAACTCCGTCCTTGTAACCTTGAAAATCTTCATAAACAACAAAGGCAGCAGATACAGGTCCATTTTTTTCGAGCTGACTTTTAATATTAGCTTCTCCTCCCACGGTGCCGACTGATGTCACTGCAAATTGAGGACATTAAATTAATTTTCTCAATAATTTTTAACGTGCCATAGTGTTTCCTATCAGTAGGATAAGTTGGTCTCCATCGTGAGTTAGTGCAAGTTTGTTTGCAACCTTCCAGTTTTGGTTCTTTTACAGTTGGAGCAAAAGGATATGGCTTGCAACCGTTCTTACGTTCGTAGTCAGTTCCTGTACATATTCCGTTTTTTTCTATCCATCTCCATGCATCTTTTTCCAAGCCTCCGTCACACCCTTTTGCTTTTGAACAAGAGAGCAAATCAAATGCCGAAAATGTATAGGTAGCATTGTTTGGGGTGCTCACTCCTTTTATTGCTCGTTCAATACAATAACGATCAGTGTAACAAGAAGCTACTGAATGAGCCCAACAACTACCACAATAGCCCTGATTTTGAACATAGTCAATGATAGGCTTACAATCCTTCCATTTATTGCGAGCATCGAATTCAATATTATAGCTGCATGATGCTGCCCGTTTAGATCTTCCTGCTTCTCTTTTTTCTTTGGGAGATTCATCTTCATCATCATCATCATCATTCGCTTCAGGAGGTTCATCATTATCTCCATTCGCTTCAACATCCAATGATCCGCAAAGTGACTTTTGAGCTTCTTCTGGCAGCAAAGTTTGTAAAGTCAATTTTGCAGTCCATTCTCCAGCAGCTACCTCCTTCCTAGGTTTGGGCGTACCTCCTTCCTAGGTTTGGGCGTACCTCCTTCCTAGGTTTGGGCGTACCTCCTTCCTAGGTTTGGGCGTACCTCCTTCCTAGGTTTGGGCGTACCTCCTTCCTAGGTTTGGGCGTACCTCCTTCCTAGGTTTGGGCGTACCTCCTTCCTAGGTTTGGGCGTACCTCCTTCCTAGGTTTGGGCGTACCTCCTTCCTAGGTTTGGGCGTACCTCCTTCCTAGGTTTGGGCGTACCTCCTTCCTAGGTTTGGGCGTACCTCCTTCCTAGGTTTGGGCGTACCTCCTTCCTAGGTTTGGGCGTACCTCCTTCCTAGGTTTGGGCGTACCTCCTTCCTAGGTTTGGGCGTACCTCCTTCCTAGGTTTGGGCGTACCTCCTTCCTAGGTTTGGGCGTACCTCCTTCCTAGGTTTGGGCGTACCTCCTTCCTAGGTTTGGGCGTACCTCCTTCCTAGGTTTGGGCGTACCTCCTTCCTAGGTTTGGGCGTACCTCCTTCCTAGGTTTGGGCGTACCTCCTTCCTAGGTTTGGGCGTACCTCCTTCCTAGGTTTGGGCGTACCTCCTTCCTAGGTTTGGGCGTACCTCCTTCCTAGGTTTGGGCGTACCTCCTTCCTAGGTTTGGGCGTACCTCCTTCCTAGGTTTGGGCGTACCTCCTTCCTAGGTTTGGGCGTACCTCCTTCCTAGGTTTGGGCGTACCTCCTTCCTAGGTTTGGGCGTACCTCCTTCCTAGGTTTGGGCGTACCTCCTTCCTAGGTTTGGGCGTACCTCCTTCTTTCAATCTTTATAGTTACTTTATTATATTTTTAAAGGAAATTTTCAAATTTTGTCACCAGACAGTTAAATAAAATTTAAATTTTAATAGGTTCAAATGTGGCTTTTAATTGTTAAACGGGTAAAAATGTGACAATTTTTTATTTTTTTTATTATTATCTAAAGTTACGATTGTACTTTTTAAATTTGTTCAAATATTTTAAAAATTTTATACTCTCCCAGACTAAACACAGACATGGATATTAAGTACAAAATATTGACTATAAATAGCATTTCTGAATAAATTTAAAATAAATTTTGCTCTTTTTAAAATTATCAAAAAATGCCACATTTTTATTTAAAATTTTTAATTAATTTAATTTTATTAAATTTATCCCCTTTACTTATAAAAAGCGATTTGTGTAAATTTCCTACAGCAAAGGGAAACCAAACTGTTGATGAAACTATACCATTAAATGAAGATAAAGATTTTGGATTTATTCGACTAATAGCTTCTCCAAAGTTGGGAAGTTGTACAATTGACTTTAGTAAGAAAATGTCGCCAATACTTTGGTTATCTAATGGGGTGACTGTTAGTAATTTAATTATTGGAACTGAATCTTCTTCAGGCATTTGGTGTAGTGGAAGTTGTACTTTGAAGAATGTTTAGTTGAGTTTATGGTACTTATCCCTTATACCACACCCCCCAAAAGTAGTGTCCAAAATGTCATATATGGGGTAATAAAGGGTGCTGATCACGATTATGGTGTTTATTTCTCAATATAAGAACCCCCTCACCCATAAATTGTCATGGTTCATAATGGTCAAACTTCAGGTTTTTATTTAAATAAATATATAGGAATGAGCAATATTAATGCACTAATATTTAATATTTTTGGTCGTTTAACGAGTATATAAACGATTTCATTTATCTGGACCCATAATAATAATGCCCTATAATTACGACACACTAATGGGGGAATGTCCTGATGAATCAAACGCTGCAAAATTTTTTCAAAATTGCGGTTTACTTCATACTGAACGTTTCTGCCATTGTGGTTGTCAAATGCGTATTTGTGCGAATTTCTCTGGCGAAGTGATCTTAAAAGAAGAGAAGCTGATCCATTTGAAGAAATCATAAAAGCGATTAAAGAATACCACCAAAATAATTTTTTTAAATAAAAACCTGAAGTTTGACCATTATGAACCATGACAATTTATGGGTGAGGGGGTTCTTATATTGAGAAATAAACACCATAATCGTGATCAGCACCCTTTATTACCCCATATATGACATTTTGGACACTACTTTTGGGGGGTGTGGTATAAGGGATAAGTACCGAGTTTATTTTTGTAGATACTAAAGTAATTATTGCTTTGTATTTGCATTGCATTTATCGGGTGGCCCAGCATCGACGGCCAGTGTGACATTTTGATTGTATCCTTAGAATCAGTTGCCACTACAGGGTGACAAAAAAGTAACCGGGCATTTTATTCTGGGCATAACATTATTCAAATTAGAGATAATAGAATCAAATCAAGCTTGTATGATAGAGAACTAAACAGGGAACAAATATTATTAATATAAACCTACCTAAAAGATTTACCATTAAAATATACAGTTTTGAGCGTGTGTGTACTCACGCCGCAGCTTTTAATGCAACAACCGACTTTACAAAAACTGATAGACGTTCATTTACTTATACAGTTGAGGGGGGTGCTGGACTTCATGCTTTAGATAAAATGTTTGTACAGTCTGGCCCCGGCAAAACAATCCTATATATAATTTTAGAAGTTTTGTGCGTCTGTCCGGTTTTGCCGGCGCAAGCACAGTTTGGCGTAACAAAAGAAAATGCAAGAAAGGGGCGTGTCGTTTACTAAGAAAAGCAATAAAACTAAAAAAGGAGAAAAAATATTCAGAAAAAAACAAATCAAAAAGAAAGATTTTTTCTTTGTTTACTAGAAAGGAAAGGTCAAATATGATGAAAGTAGGCATAGAATTAAAATTTACATTATTAATGGAAAAGAGTACTTTTGATTTATACTTTGTGCTTGTGCAAGTTTTTCATCCCAGTTAAACAAATTTACTTCCAACATATACATTTGCTTTTTTTAAATTTATACTTGAATTTTTTCCCATCTTGGGTTCATAAAATCCAATAAGAGCCAGATAATGTGTAGATAACAGTTTTGGCAATGGGCAAATACGTTTTGTATGGGTAAAAGAGTTCTGGCAGTGAAAAAAACGAGTTTAGCCAATGGGTAGATAAGAGTTCAAACAATGGGTAAATAAAACCCAGTAAGAGCCATATAAGGTGTAGAAAACAGTTTTGGCAATGGGCAAATACGTTTTGTTTGGGTAAATAAGAGTTCAAACACTGGGTGGATAAGGGTTTTGGCACTGGGTAGATTATCCAGACAATGAGTTGTTAAAATTTCAGATACTGAGTAGGTAAGTAGATAAGAGTCCAGACACTGTGGCCAAGGTCGTAGATTAGAGCCCAGACACTGTGTGACCAAAATCTATACAATGTGTAGATAAAAGCTCAGACTCTGGTTAGTTAAGAGTTCAAACACTGGGTAGATAAGTGTGTGGCCAAGGTCTAGACAGTGAGTAGATAAAAGCTCAGACTCTGATTAGTTAAGAGTTCAAACACTGGATAGATAAGAGTTCAGACAAAGGGAAGAAAAGTGTTGAGCCAAAGGGTAGATAAGATATAGACAAAGTGTAGATAAAAGCTCAGACTGGATTGATAAGATTTCAAACACTGGGTAGATAAGAGACCAGACGATGACCAGATAAGAGTTTTGTCAATGGGTAGATATGAGTTTTGTCTTTGGGAAGAAAAGATCCAGTCAATGTGCAGATAAAAGATCAGACACTGGGTAGATAAGAGTTCAAACACTGGGTGGATAAGAGTTCAGACACACGGGTAGATAAGTGGTAATTACCGGAAATGGGTAGATAAGAGTACAAACAATGGGGAGCTAAGAGCTGTACCAATGTGTTTTTAATTGTTTAGGTGTAGATAAAAGCACAAACACTTGGTAGATATGAGTTCAAACACTGGGTAAATAAGAGTGCAAGCATTAGGTAGATAAGAGTTAAGACAAGTGGGAAGATAAGATTCTTGCCATAGGTAGATAAGAACTAAACTCAACACTGGGTAAACTCAACACTGAACTCAACACTGGGTAACTAAGAGCCAAGACAATGGGTAGCTAAGATCTAGACAATAGGCAGATAAAAGCACAGACACTGGTCATATAAAAGTTCAAACATTGGTTCAGACAATGGGTAGCTAAGAGTTTTGCCAACGGGTAGATAAGATGCAGACAATGTGTCGTTAAAATTCCAGATACTGAGTAGATAAGTGTTCAAACAAATGGGGAGATTAGAGTTCGGGGACACGGTGATAAGATTATTGGCAGTGTCTTGATAATGATTCTAGCATTTAGTAGATAGAAGTTCTTGAAATGGTTTAGAAAATGGTTCAGGCAATAGATAAATAGTTGAACAAAAGAAATAGTTTTAGGCTAGCGGAGAGACTCGCCCGAAGGGCGAGTCTCTCCGCTAGTAATTAATAATTTTTGTGGGGATGGATTCCAAAAAGTTTGGCGATCGTGTGGGACGTGTAATGATGAAGTGAGTCAAAATTCTAAACAAAGAACTGTTACTATAACAAATTCAAATTTTACTGGCAAAGGATATGTAATTGCATGTAACTGTATATTTTTAATAAATCTAAAATAATATTTTTTTAGCTGGAAATGCCCCGTATAAAGACAAAGTTTCCTTCAATAATGTTAAAATATTTGGTTATAAAAATCGTTCAACAAGAGTTGTTTATGCCTGTGGAGAAGTTAAACCAGAAATAAGTGAAGATAATTTAAATACAGGAGCTTCAAATTGGTATATACCTGGACGTGCTGGCACTGGAACCGTTTGTAATTATCCAGCTTCTGCAGTTAAAATTGTTAATTAATTAAAAGTTTGATAT
Organism: Meloidogyne arenaria; assembly: GCA_036172955.1. Taxonomy (NCBI): domain Eukaryota; kingdom Metazoa; phylum Nematoda; class Chromadorea; order Rhabditida; family Meloidogynidae; genus Meloidogyne; species Meloidogyne arenaria. The sequence goes on along the minus strand of JARQAB010000012.1, from coordinate 7,229,747 downwards.
TTAGGATATAATAAATGTTATTTATTGTGAATAAAGTTTTATAATTAGGCATTTGATAAATTTAAAAAGCTAGTGACTAGAGACCGGCCTGGGTTTTTCCTGTACCCAGAGTCCAGGCCCGGGCATTTTTTTACCTTTCTGGGTTTTTCCTAGACTACAGGCCCAAGGTCCGGTCCATGTCAATAAATAAACCCAGAGCCCAGGAACAGGTTCAGCCTTAAATACCAATCTCTACTTGTGACTTTTCGCTGGCTGAAGTTTAAAATAAACAATGAATAAACAATATTATTAAATTTAGGAAAATTCTAAACAAATTTTTATTTTTAATCGGCGATTTGAAGAAATATAAAATTGTTGGATGAGGCACACAAAATTAAAAATAAGAACGTGTATTATAAGTACTGTTTTATACAAAAGAGAAATTTATTTCTTCCCTACCCCAAACACAGCCCTTAAAAATAATTTTAATTATCGTAATTAATATAGATATTCCTCCTAAACTTCAGTTGATTTTCTTTCATTGCTTCTTTTTATAGTCTTCAAAGTCTTAAAAAAGAAGAAAAAATTATTAAAAATTAAAATGGTTGTGCTTCAAGTATCTGAGGTCAACACCCCGAACTTGGGCAAATATACTTTCCTTAATCTGAAAAACATTCAAATGTTCTAAGCCAAAAAATTAACATGGAGGAAGACATTGTCCATCGATTCTGAACGATAGATGGACATAATTTCGTTGTTTTTTTGCAACTGCGAGTTATGGAATCAGCTAAAGTACAACCAAAAATTTTTTTAGAAATTATTGGATATGTATTTTGTTTCGTTCGAAAATTTATTTTATTTCGCTCCGAAACGAAAAACTTCCACCCAGCCCGGTTGCAGGGTTTAAATAAATTGTGAGTTGTAGATTGTCAATTGCGAACAGCCCTAACCTAAGTATTTTAATTTTACGTTCTCGAGTTGTGACCTCTGATCGAAGAGCTCTTATTTAAAAAATTTCTTTGAATTTAAATTTTTAAAGTTTTTAAAGCCCAAAGCAATTAATTTAAGGTTAATAAATTATCATAAAGCAAAAATATTAAATTTCAAAAGCAAACATAAAAAAAACAAAAATCCAAAGCAAATCATTTTTATTAAAATATTTTGTATATTTAAGGAGTATAATTGGACAACAAAATAAAATAAATATACAAATTTATAAGTCCATATGAGGGAAACGAATTTTTATTTAGGGTAAAATTAAATGAAATTATATTTAAATATTAGGAGAAGAAAGCACATTTATAAATGTGGATATATATATTTTTAAAACAAAAAAAAAATAAATTTTTTTTGTTTAAAAAATTAAGGGAAATAAAATTAAAAGTCAATTAATGTCAAATATATTTAATTTAAACTGTATTTATTACTTGACATAAAAAGGAATAATGAGGAAAAATTTAGAGAAAGGAATGACTATTTTATCAGATTTTTTTGGGATTCAAAATTCAAATTTTAAAATCTGAGGGTTACTCAATTTTAAGGGGTGAGAGAAGGGATTTCCATTACTTTGCAGAAAAATGTTTTTGTAAAGGTTCAGGACTAGAAACCGGACCAAGAAGAGATCTCGAACGAAAATTTCGGTTATCGGGATCGAGAATTTTTTGTAATCTCGATTCTCGTACGACACCCCAGTCCGGTTTCTACTCAGGACTAATGGTCCTTTTTAAAGAATTTATTAACCTTGTGGTGATCTTAATCTCAATTTATAGGGGTTTTGAAAGCTTACCCTGATAGAAAAGACTTCCAAAAGAATTCATTTTTGGATACAGATTTTCCAAAAAAATAATTTTTTGGACTCTTCTAATTAGTTTTTATGAACACCAAATTAGTCCAGCTTATTATTATTTTAGTTAGCAAAAAAAACTAGCCAGTTAAAATAAAAACTATAGATTAATTAAAAGCATTAATATTGTTAAATTTAAGCACCACAACTATTTTTATAAAAATGTTTTTTTTCCTTTCCCTTTTTTAAAAAATAAAATTAACAATTAAATTTTAGGGTCTTTCAAAAGCTTTAAAATTAAATTTTTAAAGCTTCTTTTTCATCATTTTACCGCTATGCATTTCCATTCGCCGTGCTACGAATTTCAAAATTTCATCTAGCAAAATAACTGGTATAGAGAATTTTAATACAGCCATCCATTCAACAAAATTGAGAGGAGTTATTTGGAAAATTGTTGCCATAATGTCAACATAGAGAATAAGGAAGTGAAGAGACATAGACAAAGCTATAGCTGCACAAAGCCAAATATTTGTCCAAGGAGGCATTTTAAGAATTGATTGATTTTCTGAGAGACTGAAAATTTTTTTATTAAATTTATAGTGCTAAGAAAAAAACTAGGAATCGTCTTTTAAAACAGAATTTTCGAAAAACAAAAAATACAAAAAACTCGGCCCTATTTAAATTCCCCTCTTCCTCACCTATTCACAGCATTCAACATTTCAATTGTCACCAAAACAGAAAGTGCCATAGCATTAGGATGATTATCCATAAACACAGAACAGTCAAGGTCATCAAAGTTTTCAGGTTCAATATCACAACGCATCCAATGTGTTAATTGATAATAACTTACTTGAGGGCCATCCTCATAAATTACTTTAAAACAAAATTATTTTTAATTTTATTTAAAAAAACTTACAGAACCACCACATTGATGCAGCAACTGTGGCACATCCAACATAAGCTAAAGTTAAATAAATTTATATAAAAAAATTCTTTAAAAGAATTTACTTCCAATAGCCATATAACGGAAGAAAAGCCATTTAGAAATTAATGATTCAGAAGCTGAACGTGGCTGGCGATCCATAATATCCAAATCGGGAGGATTAAAACCTAATGCTGTTGCTGGCAAACCATCAGTTACTAAGTTGACCCAAAGAAGTTGTACTGGGATTAAAGCCTCAGGAATTCCTTTGAAAATATTTCAAAATTAATTAAGAAAGATGGAAAAGGTAAAAATTTAAAGAAGTAGGGAAAAATTGAACCAAGATACTTAAGATATTTACATGAACTTTTTTTCAAAATTAGCCCAAATTTGATAAGCCAAAATTAGCAAAACATGTATGCGAATAAGCTCATGCGAAATAAATTTTTTTTATTAATAACAAAATTATCATCAGCCAAACGCGTACAAATCTTTAGTTCCCTATAACCTGAAATCAAAGTCAGACTACCTAAAAGGACCCAATAGTTATCAACTCACAATCAGAAAAAGAAAGACAAGGAGATTTCTAATTCTCTCCTATTAGAAGTAATCAAAAACCCTAATTCTCAAATCAAAATCAAAAATTTAAAAAAAAAATAAATTTTAAAAAATACCAAGTGCAGCAACCAAGAAAATGGAAACAACTTCACCAATATTTGAAGAAATTAAATATCTAATAAATTGTTTCATGTTGTTATAAATAGCACGGCCTTCCTCAACAGCAGCTACTATTGTAGCAAAATTATCATCAGCCAAAACCATTTCAGCAGCGCTCTTAGCTACAGCAGTACCAGAACCCATTGCAATACCAATTTCTGCTTTTTTAAGTGCAGGCGCATCGTTAACACCATCACCAGTCATTGCTGTTATTTCACCATGAGATTGGAGATATTCAACAATCTGAACAGAGAATAATTTGAGAAAAATAATTAGAAAAATTTAGCCTTTCTTAGAAATTTTGTTTAAAAATCGCAAAGCTACTACTAAAAATTTTTTTGACACAAAACTGGTAAATAGAGATTGGAATGTTGTCCAAAGTACCGATACGTAATATCAATAAATACTGTCGGTAATACGAACCGTTCGATTAAGGTTGGCGGTTACTGTTATTTAAAACCGAAAGAAGTCCGGCATCCAGAAAGTTTCGGTTCAAATATCGGTCACGGATATCCGGAAATTTCCCATGAACCGCCAACTTTTAACACAATTAATCCCCTCAAAATTACAAAATTTAAAACCTTAGATTTATGTGCAGGTTCTACACGAGCAAAAAGTTTGGCCCTTTTACATGCTTGACTTTGCTGTTCTGGCGAGAGATCATCAAATTCTCTTCCAGTATAAGACAATCCAGTTGTATCCTCATTTTCCCCAAAAAGACCAATTCTTCGTCCAATAGCTTCTGCAGTGTTTTTGTTGTCTCCAGTTATCATAATAACACGAATCCCAGCATGGAAACATTCACGAATTGAAAGCGCAACTTCTTGACGTGGAGGGTCTAACATTCCAACAACACCAACAAAAGTAATGTTACGTTCATATTCGCCAAATTTAGTAGAGTCTTCCAAGTTCATACTAGACAAAAGAAAATTGATTTTAAGGTGAAAGAAATATTTTCTTTAATTTATAGAATTCCGGAATACGACTGCTGGCCTCTCTTTTTCGGAAAAAAATTCCGTCACCGGTTTCAGGTAAGCAAATGGATTTTTAATTGGGTTTTTGGCTACCGGCTAATTTTTTGACTGTGTCAGTCAAACTCCATTGAGAGCCACAGGCTCAAACTCCATTGAGACGCCACCATTTGAGACGACACAGGCTGAAAATAACCGGTTGCCAAAAACTCAATTAGGGAATCTAATATAAAAATTGCGAGAAATAAAGACATTCAAGGAATAAAAACATTCCCAAGTATAAATAAAATATATAAAAATTATACGCATTCGGTGTTGGCGGTTCATCAACTGTTCCAAGAGCTAAACAACGCAACGTATCTTGACCAGTTCCATATTTAACACAATGTTGAACAATTTTTTGAGTCATTGCAGGGGTAAGTGGAACTTTTTGGTCACCAATTCGAACATGAGTACAACGGGAAAGAACGCCTTCTGGAGCACCCTGGCGAAAATTTTTTTTAAAAAATCCAAATAAATTTAAAAAACCTTAACAAACATTCGAGCACCAGAATTAGAAACTGTTGGAACACAAAAGACAGACATTGATTTTCTGTCACGAGAAAATTCCAAAGTGAATTCTTTCTGCCATTTTTGTTGAATTACTCGATTGCAAACATTTCCAATGTCACGAGGTGAAAGACCACCTTTCGGTGTATCATAAACATTCATTTTTTCAACGAGAACGACTAAAGCTGTTTCGGTTGCTTCTCCAACTTTTTCGTAAGCATGTTTGGTCTATAAAATTTATAAAAAAATTTTGAATGGAAAGAGATTTGTGTAATAAAATATAAAAAGGATAGTAGTATGGGTCAAAATATAGTGAAAAGGAATCAACAATTTTTCAGAAAATTAATAATCAGAGTCCAAAAAATTTTATAGAAGACGTGACAAGACCAACCCTACCAACTAACCCACCCTTTAAATAAAATAATTAGAAAACCTCATTATAATCAACAGAAGAATCATTACACATTGAGCAAATTGTTGCCAATTCAGTTAAAGCTTTGTGATCATCAGAGGCACAATTAATTTGAATGCCACTGTGAAGAATTTGTCCTTGAGGCTCGTAAGTAGATCCAGTTATTGAATATTCACTAAAAATATTTTGAAAAATAAATACTATTATAAATAGAGAATTCTCCTTAAATAATAAAACAATGATTCGAACAAAATTTAGACATGATAGTGTAAAAATACAACTCTTAAACAAAGGAAATAGATTTTATATTTGTTCGTTTTGTCATTCCTAACCAGAGTAGATGAGAAAAAATTGTCTCAATCTCGACCTAATAAAACTAGGGCTGTTCAAAACACGCAAAGTTGGTAAATGAAACATGTATTTCTAAAACATGTATTCCTCCTTATTTCTTCCTCATTTATTGCAAAGGGGAAAGTAAAAGGACTGAAACACCAATTTTGCATGTTTTGGACAACCTCATAAAAACTTTCAAAAAACCTGAAGCTAATTTGATCTCCACGCGCTCCCTCCACAATAAACATTTTTGACACCGACATTTGATTTGTTGTCAAAGTTCCAGTTTTATCAGAACAAATAACCGATGTGCAACCCAAAGTTTCGACTGAAGGAAGTGAACGAACAATTGCATTCTTTTTAGCCATTCTACGAGTTCCTAAAGCCAAACAAGTTGTAATTACTGCTGGAAGGCCTTCAGGGATAGCTGCAACGGCGAGTGCAACAGCAATTTTGAAGTAATAAATTGCTCCTTTTAACCAAGAACCGCCATGTGCTGGGTCATTAAAATGTCCAATATTGATAGCCCAGACAGCAATACAAATTATTGAAATGACCTTTAAATTAAAATTTTTTGAATATAATTAAACAATAAAGAAATGTTTAAAGGAAATCTCAAGTAAAGACTTAAATTAATCGAAAAGCCCTCAAAAATATTTAAAATAAAAAATGTGGAATAATAAAAAATTCTATAGTCTAACAGCATAAAAAACAAATAAAGTCTCCGTTCATGCCTCTAACTAAAGAAATTAAAATGTTAAACGTAAACTGCAAATTTCAGCCAGATTTTCTGTTCTTATTTGATATAAAAAATTATGCATAATTTCCAAGGCGCATTCAGGGCAGCCAGTGGGAAAACATGCTATCGACCCACCGGCTAACTGATGTCCTTGTCAAATTTACAGAAGAAAAAACATCTTGCACTCATTATATACAAGCTCCATCCTTATAAAATTTAATGACAAACCTTAGAAAGTTGTTCCCCAAATTCATCCAACTTTTGCTGTAAAGGAGTCTTATCAGATTCCGTTTCAGTTATTTCTGTCCTGATTTTGCCAATTTCTGTATTTAAACCAGTTCCAAAAACAATTCCACGAGCTTTACCAGAAGCAACGTTTGTACCCTAAAATTAATTTTTTTGTTCCTCAAAAATTTAAAAAAATTCAAACCGAAAACAGGCAATTTTTCTTGTCCTGATTTACAGCTCTCGGATCAGGCACAGTGTCCAAATTTTTAATAACAGAAACTGATTCTCCAGTAAGAATAGATTGGTCAATTCTGATGGTTGTAGAATAAATTTTGACGAGGCGAAGGTCTGCTGGGATTTTGTCTCCAACTAAAAAATAATTTTTGAGAAGACTTTAAGGAGCGATAGATTTTTAAGTAAAATTTTTTTCAAAATTTAAAACCTGAAACTTCAACAACATCCCCAGGAACAAGTTCTTTAGCTCGAATCATTTGAATTCCATGCTTTCCAGAACGAATTACTTTAGCCATTTCGGGTTCATATTCTTTAAGTGCTTCAATTGCACTTTCAGCATTCCTCTCCTTAAAAAAATTGTGAAAAATATAAAATGTAGGAATTCTTAAGAATATTTCTAGAAAAATATATAGACACCTTTCAAAAATTAAGCTGAAAAAAATCGGAATAAAATAAAAATAAACCGAAATTCGAAAAAATTTTAGTCTCAAAAATTCCAAAGTCATGATTAAATTTACTAGAAGGAATTATTGAATGAAGGAATAGAAATCTAAAGACCGTTAAAACCGAGAAGTGGATCTGTCCAACAGCCAACACCCTCCCACACAAATAGAGATTGGCCTGGAACAGGATACAGACCACCCTGATCCAGCTGAAAATCAAGTCTTGGATAGAGTCAAAATCAGGGCATTTCTCAGTGTTCCATGATTCTTACTTGACTTAGGGTCAAAAATCTGGTCAAAATGCCCACTTAAAGGTCTAGCTCAGAATTAAAGCTTTTTAAAATCCCCGATCTAAACTAACAAATAAAAAAATAAAAAACAAACCTGCCAAACCCCAACAGTTGCATTTGCAATCAAAATGAGCAAAATAACAAAAGGTTCCACAAAAGCAGTAACAGCACTAGTTTGGTCATCATGTTCTTCAAATAAAGCGAGGACCTGAATTTTTAAATATTTTCTTTTTAAAATTACAAAAAATACAAATGAAATTATTGCGGCGAGTAAAAGAATTTTAACAAGGAGATCATCAAATTGTTCAAGAATTAGCTCCCAGAGCTTTTTTCCCTCCTCTGCTGGCATTTCTGAAAAAGAAATTTTTTTAATGTAAAAATAACAGAGATTAAAAAGGAATGGGGGGGACTTGAACTAAAAAAAATATTTTGGAATCCTATGTGAGGAGAAAGGGGAGGGTCACAAAAGGTAGGGTTGTTGGTTCCTGGAAATTCTTCGGATATCTGAAACCGAACCGAAAAATCCGCAGTTCTTCGGTTCGGTCCAGAACCAACAACCCTAAAAAAAAGGAATGGTATTCTTAATGGTATTCTTTTTTAAACAAAGCCTAGAACCAGGCCTTTTAAGGGTGCTGAATTTTAGCCAGCATTCAACACTCCTAAATAACCACTATATTTTGCAAGGAAAAAATAAATTTATAATAAATTAAGTCAAAAAAAATTGATTTATTTTGAAAAACTTACAAGGAATTTTAAATTTATGGGCCTTTCCATTTATCCTATTTTCTATTGTTTTATATAAATGATCAATCTTGAGTTGTTCTTAAAAAAGTTTCTTGAACTCTAAATTTATTAGTCAAAGTCCAAGCTTTTGATTAATTAAGATACCAAAAAGAAGAGAAAAAAAGGACCCACAAAGTTTCAAAATTCAGTTATGAAACCAAAAAATCAACAAAAACCCAAAACCTCCTTAACAAAAAATCAAACCATTATATCCATATTTATCCCTCAGCTCCTCCACTTGATTTTCAGAAAGTCCATCGGGTCCAGTGCCAAAAAATTGAAACAATTCTTCCGAAGTTTTAGCATGAGCGTTCTCCATTCGCTAGCTAATTTTAAATAAAACCAAGTAAATTAAAAGATGTCTTTGTTGTTTTCTAATAGGAAAATTAAATATTTTAAAAATATATGTAGAATAAACTGAAAAAATGGAAAAAATTTTAAGAAAAAAATTTTTTTGGAAATAAAATTATTTTTAGAATTAGGCGACAATGAATATCAACTTAAATAGAGGTAAATAACAGGGATCAGTGGGAATTCAAATTTCCAACTTTTGAGCCATTTGTGATCTCATGCACCTCCGTCATTTCTGACCAGGGCATTGTGTGTCATGGCGTGTTTTAAAAAATTAATTTTTGTGGTAATCGGCGTTTGGCGCGCCACGCGAAAATTCTGGCGTACATCCCTGCTCCAACCTACCCTTAATGAGATCAAAAAAAATTTTAGGAAAAAAATTTTTTTTTCTAGAATTTCGCTATCGAAAAATATGTAGAATTTAAATGCTAATTTAACAAAAAAATTGGTTGAAATTCAATGGCTATTTTCCAAGAAATTTCCTAGACAATAAATTAATCCCTATTCCCACAATTTTGCTAGGAAACTTGAAACTATTATTTGCAGAAAATTTCAACTAAAAAGTTAGACATAAAGGGAAACATTGCAGAAAATAAATTGAATGGGTACAGCCCAAAACTGCGCGAGCCAAAACTGCGCGACCGAAACTGCGCAGGCCAAAACTGCGCACGCCCAAAACTGCGCAGGCCAAAACTGCGCAAAACTAACTAACAAGGATGGGATCTCTTCTGCCTTGCGTCTTCCGCCAATTTTCGTCTTTTTTGCTCTTCCGGCTTCAGTTTTTAAATTCGGTTTTCATCAAAATTTATTTAATGTAAATTCTAACAAAAAATTCAATAACCAGAATAACAAAGTGAAATAATTATGACCAGAACAAAAAAGTTGGGAAGAAGACAGTAGAAAATTGGTAGAACATAGTCATTTCGTCGAGCCAAGACCACAAAGAATTGGTAAAACAAAACAGGGCAAATCAGAAATGTGCCGTCGACGTAAAGTTCTTCGATAAGATGCGACCAAGCTTAAAAACAGATAATATTAAAAGACTACTTGTTGGAAGTAATTTAGTTTAATTCTTTAAACTAATACTAACTAGTTTGTAGTAGTACTAACTAGTACTAGTAACCTTATACCAACTAGTTTGTAGTAGTAGTACTAACTAGTAAATACCAGTAGTAGTTTTTTATTAAAATTTTAACCCAATGGGTAGTAAATTATCTAAAACTAATTAATAAAATCTTTTTGAAAAAATGTATAAGAACCATAAAATACTTCATTAAAAGTAATGGAATTAGATTAAATTTAAAATAATTGCTATTAACATTTTTGCGCGCTAAATATAGATAGTTTTGCGCAGTTTTGGCCTGCGCAGTTTTGGGCGTGCGCAGTTTTGGCCTGCGCAGTTTCGGTCGCGTAGTTTCGGTCGCGCAGTTTTGGCTCGCGCAGTTTTGGGCGTGTCCCAAATTGAATGTCCCGTCATCATTCTGCTAAAATTTTAGAAAATTAAAAATTTTTAAAAATATCGCTTTGAAATTTTTTAATGAAAAATATTTAAATTTTAAGGAACTTTTTGGTGCGATGGAAAATATTGGGGTTTGGGTCGTTTGAGTGCCGAGATTCCGCATAAAAATTGACCGTAACCGAAATTATTCTTGTAATTTTTTCAAATTCCATTAACATCCCTCAACCAAGAAATTTTCTGAGAATTTTTATTGAATATTTTTAAACTTAAAATTGTCATTTTTAAGTAAATGGCCCTTTAATTTATAAAATTTATATATAAAAATTCTTAAATTTTTAGAGAGAGTTTAGCTAAACTTATTAGAGTTGTTTTTACTTTTATGATTTACCCGATTAATTCACCACAATTCGTTCTCCTATAACTTTTCAAGTTATCTCTCTTTTAATAATTTTTGATAAGATGAAAGACAGGCTAATTGAATAGAGACTTCCTGGACTCTTGGTCCTGAGTAATGACTCAAGACATTTCTTGGGGATTTTTCGGTCTTGGGCTTGGTCTTGGGGTCAATTCTTGGTCTTGGGTCTTGGTATTGGGGTCTAGTCTTGAGTCTAGGAAAATTTTCGGTCTTGGAAGTCTCTACTAATTAAATTGTAAAAAATTTTAAAATTTGGAAAACTCTCATAAATTTTATTTTTTATTAAGAGAGAAGATATATATTATTCTATATAATAATATTTAAAAAAAAATTAATTTGGATATCTTCAAATGCACGCATTTTAGTGTTATTTAAACTGCAAAAAAGTTTGTCTAGTCTCCACGCCCTTATTCCACTTGAAAAATAATTTTTAGAAAAAATTTTTTTCTAAAAATATAAGCCTCATAAATTCTTTAAATGAATAACAAAAAATAAATGAAAATGATTTTTTTCATTGTTTCTAAAATTTAGCAAAAACCGGAAACTAAATGAGGGGAAATTAAATGTATTTATGCAGATAAAGATTTCGAACCAGACAATTTTTGCATAGATTTTCTTCAAGAATACCCTAAAATACCCTTTAAAGTTTCATCTAAAATCTCCAAAAATTTCAGAAATCTTATTTGCCTTAGAATTTATGTAGAAAAGGTTTAAATTATTCGAAAATTTTTAAAATATTTCTTGAAATGTGTGGCTGGGAAAAGTTAAAAAATAAAAAAATTCTGGAAATAACAATGTTCTTACTATGGATTTGGGAAGATTAATGTCGAATTTTGGTGTCTGCTCATGCGGAAGTATATAAAAAATCTCCAAACCCATCGCCTGGTTTGGAGCACACTTAGTGCATAAATCTGGACTCCCTCGATGAGGTTCTATTCCATTTCTCATTTAATGAAATTTTCAACGGCACAAACAATAATTTTTTAAATAAGAAAACCACAATCATGACAGGACCCCTGCCTATATCTTTCTTTAACATTAACGAACCACAGACGCTCTTATAATGTTAGATTCATCTCGATTAGCGGCTACAGGGCTCGCGGTAATTTGTCCTATCTCTCATTCCGATTTATTAGAGAATATTTTTAAAATACCTAATTTTAAAAAGTTTTAAAACAGTTAAATCCAAAAAATATTTATTCCTAACAAATATTATTTAAAGTAAAGCAGTTGTGCATGATTTAAAATAAAGAGGATCAGTCAATAACATATGTGAATGTTAGTTAAAAGTTTATATCCCTCAAAAACTGCGCTTTTTATATTTATCAAAAAAAGGTTTAAAGTTGCTGGTGGGTGAAGAAACGGAAGGAAAAAAATTAAGAAAATGGTGTTTCCGTTTATTATTTACAATGGAATCTCTTTACAAGGAAAGGTTGCGAAATGTCCGACCTAAAAACGGTTGAGACCGCCGGGCTCATTCGATAGAGAATGTGGCCTTTCTAGCAAGGATTTTGTGCCGTTTTTGCCCTTTTTTGATCTGGCCTAGGAGCTAGAAAGGCCACATTCTCTATCGAATGTGCCGGGTCTCAACCGTTTTTAGGTCGAACACCTCGCAACCTTTCCTTGTTAACATGACACCCTTCGGGTCCGAAATAAGATTAGGAATATGGTACGGGATGGGATCACAACTGGATTTTTGGGATTTTCAACGGGATTTTCGGGATGTCAAAAACAAATCATATAAGAAAAAATTAAACGATTTTTTATTGCATTGACCAAAAATTTTGTTTAAAAAATAAGGGGAGAGAAAATTTAGGAGAGGAAAAAGAATTACTTGCTCGAGAGAATCACTTACATTATCCTCTATTTAATATCCCCTTCTACTTTAAAAGCAAAAGAAAATCGTTAAAAAAATAAAAATGAACAAAAGTGTGTGGTAATCAAAAATCTGCTAAATCCTCCCTCCACTAAAAGATTTTTGGGAAAATTATTGAACACAAAATGGAGGAGGGAAATCGAGAAAACTTTGAGAGAATTGGCAATTGATTAAAGCAAAAATCTAACTATTAAGAGAATAATTGGAAAAAATCTATAAAAGGGATAATTAAAGATTTTCTAGTCAAATCTAATTTTTAGAGTTATCCATTAACGAAAATTTTGAAGGATTCAAGGCCAAAAATTTAAAAGACATATGCCGTCTATTTTTCTGTCATAAAGACAAGTTTTGTACCAAAAATTATTCGTTTCCGAGATTTCTGATGTGAGCTTTGAATACTAGATTGATTGAGCTTTGAATAGATTGTTCGATTGATTCAGTGAAATATTTTTAAAATATTTATTAATGAAAATAATATGTACTGTTATTTGTTACTTCCCCATCTAATATTATTGTCTGAAACCAGAGGTGGTTTCGAAATGACGAAGGTGCCGGAAATCGGAAATTGCTTAAAAGTCAGAAATCGGAAATCAGCCTAAATTTTCGGAAGTCGGAAAATGTAACACCTCTGTCTGAAACTAGCACTTAGGGTTGCCGGTTTCAAACCGAGTCAAGGTAAACAAAGATTTTCCGTTCGGGCTACCGTTCGAGGTTGGTAGACCAAAGTTCTTGGTATGGTCTAGAAAAATTTGCGTCAGCGGCGCTAAAAATTTAAATATTTACATTAATATGCATGGAAACGGTTAAAAATTTCTCCTGCTAGATCCTCCAACAATTATTATTTTATTATAAAATTTATCAAATCAGGCATTTTTAAAAAATAATATAAAGCATTGAGATGAACGTGTCTGCTTTGGAAATCTCAATAATTTAAACATGAAAGATAAATTCTAAATCTTTTTAAAAATAAGCTGTTAGTTTAACTCTACTAGAAATATATTGATCAAAACAATTGTTAGAAAATGTTTGGGGATATTAAACACGGGATTTTCTCATGTAAATCTTGAATGAGTTTGGACTTTTATTAGACTAAAGGGCAAATGTTCTAAACAAAAAATTTTTAAACAAAAAATTTAGACAAAAAATTAAATGAATGAAGGAAGTAAATGAGGCACTAAATAATGTTTTTTTAAAGAATTAAGGGTAAAAGTACACAATTTTAGAAAGGATTATTATTTATGTTTAGGAATAGAATAATGCTTTTAAAAAATGGACTTTAAATTTTTAATTAAATTTATATATAGTCTCAAAAATAAATTTAAAAGAGAAAATAAGGTACAAGACTAAGAGAGATTCGTTCAGCCCTGTGTCGAATTCGTCAAAAACAATTATAAAATTAATCTAAAAACTAGATTGTTACTTTATAGTATGGTTGATAACCGTATGGAACAGGTAGCTTCTAGATATAAGAAATCGCTACCCAGGACAGGACGTGCCTTCAGAATTATTAAGCAAAATGAAAGGACGTTCCTTCAAAAATATGACAGGACGTGCTCTCAAGATTATTAACCAAAAGGTGATTGAGGGAAAAAGTAGCTTAATATTCATTGTATTAAGTAATTAGCAGTGTTTGGAAATTTGAAATTTGCTCGTACACAGGTACGAGTACAAATTTTGGTACCAGCTTCTAATTTGTAATAATATTTAGTGTCAGGGTTGTTTCGCGGAGGTTTTCGGGTCAAGGGAAAATCTGAAAAAATTTTCTGGAACGGGGGTCGGGATACGGGGTCGGGGCGCAACTCTAATAATATTAATAGCGAGAATTTATATTGGGGGTTTTTTGTAAAATAAAAATATTCTAGAAGGTTTTTTAAATGAAGATATACTACAATAACTTTAATAATGATCAATTTAATAAAAATTACTGCCTTGATTAAAAATGCAAAAAATGTTAAACTATTTATTAATATATTTTTATGATTTAAAATTATTGAATGAAAATTCTCGCGTTTGCAGTGATCAGTAAAAATGAACACTTATGAACACTTAACACAATTTTAAAAAAGAGAATATAATAATAAATGATCGTTAAAATAAATATAAGTATTATTATTATTGGAGGTTATTAATTAAAAGTATAGTCTTGTATTTATAGAAGATTTCATAGATTTCATATACGTGTTACGTCCGAAGGTTTAGCAGGGAGACTGGTGTTGACGTGCACAATAATAACAGTTTATCCAAGAGAGAAATGACAATGTAGGCGAAGGGATTGAGGTGGAACAGACGAAGGAGATCAGGGACTAGCCGGGCTAGTATGATCCAATTAGACTGGCGCTTACAGTGGCTTTTATAGTAGTGTCACCACTACCCGCCACTACCCAACAAGGAGAATTTCAAAAAGGAGAATTTTTATAATTAAAAAAATAAATTAAAAATGAGCGATAAATAAAACTATTAGGGATCATAGAATAATAATGACCTCTCTAATTATGTATTGATAAGTACCAGTCTGTGGTACTTATCAATACATGTATGTAGTGCTCATGTCCAAAATAGTTAATTCAACCCTGTTTCAACATCCTTTAAACAGAATCAAAATCATTAAATATAAATGAGGTACACACACAGAATTTCAAAGCATTTAGTACATACATTAATTCCCAGGTATCTTGCTTAATCCATTAAAGTGTGAAAATATACCTCTGGAAATATTGTATAGATTCTTTGGATAAAATTTTTCTCTGGATTTTTTAAAAATATTTTAAAAATAAAAAAGGTCATGAACTAACAATTGTCAAATATCTATAAGTACTTCTTTTTTTGAGTCATTCATTTTTGCTTACGTAAATATATAATAAAATTGTCTGTTTTTTATTAACTTTAGAAAAAATGATAACGTAAATTGTTTAATTTAAAGAATTTTTAATAGGTATTTTATATTACCTAAATAGAAAATTATTAAAGAAAATAAAAATGAATAAATGGGATTTTAAGGGGTTTTTATAAATTATTTAAATGTTTTGAAATGTTACCGGCTGGCAGTATTGTTGATTTTTTTGAATATGTATTTTTATTAATTAAATAATTATTTAAATTATAATTACAGATTTCGCGTTATTTTAGTGGTACCTATGTATTACATGCTAGAGATATTCAGAACATTCGCGACAGGACTGTGCGCCAAAATTTTCGCCTGGAACGCCAAACGCTAAACACCAATTTTTCAAATTTTTAAAACACGCCAAACGCAAAACGCCATGACGCTCAGCTCTGATTCGCGAGTCTTCACTTAATTTTTTTGTGCTATCTTTGAAGAGATTTATTTAACTTCTAAAAATCTGTTAGATCTGTTCACGTAAAAAATTTCGGCTTCGTCATTTAAATGATAAATGGTGATGAGACAAAAAAGTATCATCTTTTGCCCTCCCGCTATTTTACTTTTTAATATAAATTAACGGATTTCTATTTTGGATTAAACAAAATCATTATAAAGATTTTTAAATTCTTCTAGCTTTATGAATAAAACTATACAAAATATAGCTAGAATTATCACTAGAAAACTAATTTATTTAAAAAACTACTATATCTTTATCACAGGAAAATATTTTACTAAAAACCATAAAAAGATTTCAAATTTAAGGAAAATAACAATAACAGGAAAGAATGCTTAAATAATTAAAAGGAGTATGTAGTTGAATATTTGACCTTTTTTTTAAATATAGAGAGGTCTGTGGCGTAAGGTTGGCGGTTCCGGGTATCCGGAACCGAAAAAACCTCGGATATCCGGAAATTTTCGGCTCGGATACCGGTTCCGGATATCGAAGATTTCCCAGAAACCGCCATCCTTACTAGGGAGGTTTAATTTAAAAATCAAAACTTTTTTTAAAATTTAGAATAAATGAAGATAGTTTACTGTTAATTTTGTTTTAAATGTTTAAACAGTCATCGTGTTTTTTTTGCTTGTTCAGAAAAATTTTTTCATCTCATTTTTTGTCTCAATGGCCTCCTTAAAATAATAAAAAATTTAATATAATTATTATTTTATTTTCTAACCGACAAATATCATCGAGAAAAAAAATTGGTAAAAACAAAATTACCTGGATTAGAACCATCAGGAAAATTAGCAAAATTATCGTCATTAAAGCTGGTTGTTTTTCCAAATTTTCCTTATTTTATTTAACATGAGAATTTTTTTTGAATTTTGTTTTTTATTTACCAGTTTTTAACTTATTTTTTGGATTATTCAAACTACAGTAACTGCTCTAATATAAGCTTAAATATTAGAGGCTTATATTCCCCTCTCTAATACACCCCCCTAATACATATAAGCATTTATTTATTAAAAAATCCTATTAAAATATATTAGATTAGGCTTCCATTAGAGACTGGGCTTATATTTTTCGATGGGCCTCATTGGCAATGGGTATATAGCTTTGGAACTAAAATATTCAGGAGCCTAAATAGCTAATGTTTTGTTATCGCTTTTACAAATCTTCGGAAATTTATTGAAATTATCAAAAATTTTTTTGTTAAATACAAAGCTATAAATATTTGAAAAATTTCTAATATATATTTCTAAAAAACCTTTTTTATTGGCACGTTCATCATCTCCACTAGAGGTACTGCCGGGATTTGGATTATGAGGCGATCCATGTTTTGGGGCTTAAAAATAATATATTTAAATGTATAATTTTTATAACTTAATTATTTTTAAAAAGTTTTTCGGTACTGTTGGTAGCACGGTCCCGTCCGGACTCTAATTATAAACACAAACAATTTAATTTTTAACATTTTTAATTTTACTTGGATATTTTTGATGAAAGTCGTTCACATCATTAATAGCTTTTTCACATTTTTCCAACAGTTGTTGCTTAGCAGAATATGTTGGAGTATCCTTTTGTCCCTTTTTTTCTAATTCTTGTATATCATTTTTAAGTTGACGCATGCTTTGTTTCAAGGCATGAAGTGGATCATCCACTTAATATAATATTTTTTAAATTTATTCTTTTATCTTTTTAAAAATTTATTGTAATCTTTTAAATTTTTCCGATATTCTTCGATATTCCTCCAGCCGGGCTCTAATATATGTACATGTGGGCATTTTAGACAAAGTTTCAAAACGTCAGTTTATTTTTAAACTATTAGCCTATTTAAATCCTTTGTCTACAGAATACTTAAGAGGGGAGGAGGGATTGAAAGTGTAGTTTTTGTAGACATTATTAAAAATAAAACACAGATTCTCCCGAATTTTTCACTATAATCTATGGATAATTAAAACAAATTTGCACTAGATTAAACCTGGATCTGTTCTAGATTGAAGACTTGGAATTCGAGCAAATTTATCTTAAAAATTCAAATATACTTAAATTCAATTATTTTTTAGAAAAGTTGGAAGAATTAATAAATAGAAATTGTTATGAGAATATTTAACTTTTGTAAGGATGATTCACCTAGAGCATTTAAAACGCTTAATCGAGGGTTAAACGATCTAAAAGGATAAAAAGAAAGCATTAGTCGATGCCCCAGTAGCTTAGTAGTAGGACTTCTGTATATGGTGAGTGAAAGCGCCTAGTAACTGTCAGGAGGTCTAGTAACTGTCAATCCTGCCCGGTAGCTAAACTTTTGCCAAACTCTTTCTCTTTTTTGTTATTATATGTAGTTTCTAAAAGATTTTAAAAGTTTGGCAATACATATAATAAATCGAGTTATGATACATAAAAGGTTTTATAGGATTTCAGGAGATACCAATAAAATATAACATTAAAGCACTCACCGCTTCCTTCGGCCTTTTCTTTCTTTTTACCTCCTTTATCATCCATACATTCAATTAAATTTAATAAAAAACAAAGAAAAATTGGAATTTTTAAGAAATTCATTTTATAAATTTAAACTAAAAATAAGCAAATACAAAAACTTGTACAAGTTTATGAGTTTTTATGAAGATCAGTTAGTTTGCATGTTAAGAGGTATGAAAAGCAGGGATGGGCAGAAGTTATTAGTTTTTTATGCAATTTTGTGCTTTTTTCAATTTCGCTCGTTTTAAACAGGGTTGCCGGTTTCACAAAGTTCTTCGGTTAACCGAAAATCTTCGGTTAACTTTAGTTCGGTTCGATCAGAATTCTTGGTCTAGAGGGAAAACATTTTTTAAATGAAAAAATAAGAGGTTCCTTTTAAAATAAGTTCTTATCCTTTTAAAAATTTTTTCCTTTGTAAGGTAATATTTTAAACATTGGCAATGGAAAGGGCAATTTATAAGAAATATAAAATATTAAAAAAATTAAAATAATGCGCGAATGAATGAGCGAATGCCAATTTTTAAATTAGTAACAAGATGCGCGTGCGTTTAACGTCGAATATACATATGTACATATTATCGATGCATCGACAGTTTCGCAATTCTAATAAACAGGCTTCCTCAAATGTTTATCAACTAATGTTGAGCTGTTTGAAAACTTTTTTTAAACTTTATAGTCTCTGTGTAATCTAGGCATTAATTGTTTCAAAACTAAAGCAATTTAACATAGAATTTATTTGGCTGTAAATATATTTGGCAATTACTCTCTATCTAATCAATCCTCTCTCTCTCTCTCTCTCTTACAATTTAGAATGCCTGTTAACACTAGCTATAAAATAGCTAGGGAATTCGGCAGGCAAAATTATTCTTTTTATCGACTTTTTATCGACTCGATTGATTAGGGAAAGGAAAAGAAGAAAATTGATTAAATTTTCTTAATAATAAAATTAAAAAATTTTAATAATATTTACCTATATTAAAGTTTCTGAGCAAAATATCACTAGGGTATTCCAGTGCAACTCAAAAATAAAAATTTATGCACATTTATGGGACTTTAAATTTAAATAATTGAAATAAACCTATTTAAATACAGGGTGGGGCAAAAGTTCGGCGACAAATTTTATTTTTTCCTTTCTTAAAATTTACTTTATATTTTGCTTTTTGTTTTGATTTCCCATATTCTATGATTCGCGCTCTACACATTCTATCTTGAAAATTTTTTTCTATCTCATAAAGCAAAAATTTTACAGAATGTCAAATAATCGTGATTCTATTATTTCTTTGTATTTTAAAAATGTTCGACAATGTGACATCGCTAGACGGCTCGATATCTGTCGTATGTTAGTTTCCAAAGCAATAAAACGATATCATGAGCTTGGAAATACTCAGGACCGCCGTATTAGTGGCAGGCCGGTAACCGCAGTTACGCCTGAAAACATGAACGTGGTCAGATGCCGAATTCGCCGTTCTTCTGAGCAATCGATGTGAAAAATGGCCTCAGATCTCGGAATGAGCTCGAGGGGCCTCCTAAGAATTGTCAGAGTGAAGCTTAGACTTCGGAGCTACAAGATCAGCCGCGCATATTTCCTTATCGATCGAATGAAGCATCAGAGGCTTCAGAAATCTTGAAAGATTAAACGCCTGGTCGCAGCTGGTCGCCATAACAGATGAAATATTAAAATTAATGCTACAGTCTATAAAGATGACATTTTGAGGGGGGTTGTGCATCCATGGGCATTATAGCATTTTGTTGCAAACCAATTCTTGCTTCAGAAGGATTGGGCAACCGCGCTTGGAGCCAATACGACAATCCAGCTCTGCGAGGAGCTGTTTCCTGACTTTTGGGGGAAAGATATCTGGCCTTCAAACTCACCGGATTTAAATCCGTGGATTATTAAATTTGGGCAATTCTGGAGCAAAAAGTATACCGAATCCGATGCGCAACATCGGAGGAACTGAAAGTTGTTTTGGAGCGGGCTTGGAACAAAATAACCGATGAACAATGGGCGACCATTGTGAGTAACATCCGTAAGCGTTTGGATGCTTGTATTTCAGTCAGGGGCAGTCATTTTGAGCAATTGCTTTAATAAAATGATTATTATATCCTATTGATTATATTTTATCATTTTTTTTATGTTAAATAGATTTTTTTACAATAGATTTTATTAAAAACATTTGTCGCCGAACTTTTGCCCCACCCTGTAGTATTCATTTTGATGATCAGATTTAAAAACGCTAAACATGTCAAACGAGAATATCCATAAGGTATTCATCGAAAAACATGCTAAACCGACAGAACTTATGTAACACCCTAAATACCTATATTATATTTAAAATAAAATTATTATAATTACAAATATTATTTTTACATTAAAAATATTTTTATTATTTTTTCTATAAATATTTTTGTCTATTGTTGATAAATAAAATATAAAAATTTTAGATATATTTTCTTTTTAACTTTAAATAATCAAAAATCACAAACAAATAATTTCTAGTAAAGTAATTGTTTAAAAAATGTCTGGAATATTTATTATCCCATAAATATAAAAAAGTTGCTTTAATATTTTTTGTCATAAATTTTTTATTTTAAAGAAATTGTGAATATAAATAGAGCTGATTTTTAGTGAATAATACACCAATATCCTCTAAATATTTTCTGATATAACTTACAAAACCCCCAATTTATCAGTAAAATTATGCTTAATATAATTCTTATTTTCCTCTCCCTACAATTCGCTTTAATTTCTTCCTTCGAATCCTCTGAAATATTAAACATAATAGGTAATGTCTTTGACGGGAAATTAAACGAAGAAGAAGTTAAGAAACTCGCAGAAGAAATTTCTTTAATAAAAGAGGTTTATGATGTTGAGATAAATGAGGAACAAATTAGAAAGATTGCTGGAGATATTGCACAAATTAATGAAAAAAATGGAGGATTTTGGAAAGCAAAAGTAAATTATTACTCCCTTTTACCAGAAAATGAGCAAAAGAGAATTTGTGGGGTACAAAATAGTGGAAGAGGCAAAAATGGGGACGGAAAACCGGAATTTCCAATCCTTGAAAAGTTAGCTAACAACGATGATTGTGTAACTGAAATTGAATTCGATGCTAGAGAAAATTGGCCAGATTGCTCGTCCTTCATCAACTATATTCAAAATCAGGGTAGATGTGGCAGTTGTTGGGCTGTGTCAACAGCTTCTGCTTACACTGATCGTAGCTGTATTCAACGGTCATTAAATGGGTTGAGTACGTCCATTGATGATCCTTCCCTCCATCTTTCTTCAACTGACGTGATGAGCTGTTCGATTGATTATGATGGTTGTGAAGGTGGATGGCCTTCTAAAGCATGGCAATGGATACAAAGTAATGGAGTGTGCACAGGAACAGATCATGTTTGGAACAATGGATGTAAGCCTTATCCTTACGAACCAAAGGGAAAAGCTGAGCAAGTAAAGTGTGAAGCAGAATGTAAAAATACAGATTGGAATACCGAATATTTGGAGGACAAACATTTGGGTATTTTAGAGTAAATTTAAGTAAAATCTAATTAAATTTACAGCGAACTCCGTTGATTTTATGACCGAAAATAACTCTACTGAACAAGCTATAATAGAGGAACTTCAAAATAATGGCCCTCTAGTAGCTGCATTTATGGTCTACAAAGATTTCTTCTCATATAAAACAGGAGTCTATTTTGTAAATATTTGCGGATATTTTGAATAAATAAATAAAAATTTCATTTAGAAAACTCCAAATGCTACAGAATTGGGAGGGCATGCAGTTGTTATTATTGGATTTGGAACTCAAACTTGCAATGGAAAGGAAATGCCTTTTTGGCTTGTAAAAAATTCTTGGGGAACCGGTTGGGGTGATGAAGGCTTTTTCAAAATACGTCGCGGGGTGAATGAATGTGGATTTGAAAAAGATGAAATTTCTTATGGAATTCCAACTGTATAATTATTCAATTTTAATAATAATTTAATTTTGTCATTGTTTTATTTATAAAAATGGCTTTGAAATTTGAATAAATCAGTTGTAGTTGATCTCTGGTTTTGGAACTTTTATTTTAAATTTTGGGAATATTCAGTTGGCAAAGAAGTCAGAATTTCTCGTTAATATATTTTGAGATTGATCGAATCTGAACCGAAAATCTTCGGTTTTTGAATTCGGTTGGGGCCGAAACAACAACCCTACTTATAAAATTTCAATACATATCTAAATGATAAAAGCTGAAAGTTAAGTTTCTATTTCAAGCAAGATGGTAATGAAAGCGAAAAATGAAGAAAAAAACTATTTAAATATTAAATCATCCAATTTATTTTTAT
This sequence comes from Meloidogyne arenaria, assembly GCA_036172955.1. Classification (NCBI taxonomy): domain Eukaryota; kingdom Metazoa; phylum Nematoda; class Chromadorea; order Rhabditida; family Meloidogynidae; genus Meloidogyne; species Meloidogyne arenaria. The sequence continues at coordinate 7,207,138 of JARQAB010000012.1, read as the reverse complement.
ATATTCCATTATTATTCTAACATAATTTTTAATCAATTCATTCTTATTTCTAATCATTCATTTATCTTAAACACACTTCCAACCAGTGGCTGCAGTGCATTTTAAGCCTGCACAACAGTCATATGCATTTCTCGTAGGATCGCATTTATGAGTATAAGTTGGATAATTATATTTATATATACATCCATTTATTTCATTGTAAAAGAGAAAAGTGAAGAAAATTATGACAAAAATTAATTCAACTTTGTTGAAGAACATACTTTTCTTTTAAATTTCTTAAAAATGAAAGTTAGGTAATCAAGTAAAATTTAAAAATTAGGAAAAATAACACACTAGGGTTCAGCGGTATCGGGATCCCGACCGGTATCGGGCGGTATTATACCGGTCTCTTTGGATACCGATACCGATTTAGGCTAATCCCGAGTCGGTACCTGTATCGGTATCATCAATCCGAAATACCGATACCGTTTTTTTTCTCGGAATACCGGTACCGCAGAACACTACAACACACTAATCACACAAATATTTCCATTCAAATGCCAGTACAATTCTGCCCTAGAGGATAATCAAATAATTTACAAGAAGGCACAATTAAAATTTATTTTTTTGAATTGACCATTTAATCCTCCTTTTAAGCATCTTGCTAGATATTCATAGTACAGCGGAGCTGGGCTATAGCTATTTCTTTCCTTCAGCTAGTGCAGCATCTTCGGTAGACCGAACTGATGTGTTATCCATTACAACACGCCGGCTACTATACAGCTTTAGGAAATAAATAGCTATAGTACTTGGCTTTCTTCCGTAGAAAGATAAGAACTATTTTTCAACTTCTACACAATTCCTCTATTAAAGTGACATTAGGAGCCGTACTCTTATTTTTTTTCTAAAGGGACAACACTCATAAAGGAAATCGTTATTTAAAAATTTTAATGAAAATTTGAAATTTTGGAATAAAAATTATATCTAAAGATACTTGATTAACTAAAAATTCTTTTATACCCAATTTTTTGTACTATTTAGTCTGGGAATTTTTAATAATAAATTTTTTATGTTCAGATTCATAAAAAAATTTTTTTATTAAAATTTTAAATATCCGAAAAATTCAAAAAGAATATCCAAAAAGAAAATTTTATTTAAAAAGTACAATCGTAACTTTAGATAATAATAAAAAATAATAAAAAATTGTCACATTTTTATTTAACAATTAAGAGCCTGACCCTATAAAAATTTAAAGTTTATTAGCTGTCTGATGATAAAATGTGGAATTAAGGAAGTGTTGTTTTTTACGATTGTACTTTTTTTTTATAAACAAGATTTGAATTAAAACTTTGTTTTTACTATTTCTCTAATATTCTTTAAAAATTGTCTAGACTATATTCTAAGGAAATTTTATACGTCCAATCAAATATTTTAAATACAATCGACAATAAAATTTTATATTTCAAATTTTCTGTCCCATCTAACAGAGGTGGGTCAGAATTCCGACTTCTAATTTCTGACGTCTTTTTTCTTCCGATTTTTGAAAAAAATTTTGATTTCCGAGTTCCAAGTTTCGACTTTTGAGCCATTTCCGATTTCCGTCTCTTCCGATTTTCGACATCTCTGGCTGTTCCGACCCACCTCTGCCAACTATTACGTAAAGGAAAGAAATGGACTTTATTTTTAATTTATTTATTTTAAAGAATTTATTTGAAAAATTAGCCGTTATTGATAACAAAAAAATTTTATTTTTGAATTTTAATTAAATTAATTGGCAAAAAGGATTTAATAATTAATAGTTAATTTATCCCAAAAATACTTCTTTATAGCATTTTAAAAATTAAATGGATTTAATACATCATTTAGAATTATTTAAAAGGCCCAATCTTTAAAATTAGAAAAAGTTCCTTTTTTGTGTTTTAACTTCCAGGAAAATTCATTTTTAAATTCCATCTTAGCAAGTTCCATTATTGCAATTGTTAACCAATTCCTCTTCATTTCCTTTATTTTTTAACATATCCACCCCGTCTCTGCGCTACAATGATACAACATGTTTTTGCATTTCTTTCCGGACGGCAATCTTTATTAGGTTAAATGCAGGCTTGTGTTTATTGAAGAATTATTACAGTAAGGAGTAATAGTTTGGCTGACCATCCCCCTTTTTTCTTGCTTCCCTGACCATTTTGAGTTTTTTATTTGTTGTATAATTTATTGATTATCATTCGACCCATCTCTTCGATCTGGGTCGAATAATACCAAAATAGTCTAGATTTGATGATTTTTAAAAAATTATGAAGAAAAATCCTCATTGGAAAAGCATTTTAAAACTAATGGTCATAACTTTGTTCATTTAAGTCAAATTTCGTCGATCTTAGTACCACCCGACTCTGCTTGAAAACTCTTTCGAATGATATATATTTTGCCATAAAATGTGGAAAAAAATTGAAAAAAATAGAAAAAAAAGAAGGGGGATGTCAGCCAAACTATTACCCAGTAAGGATAAGCAGAATAAATATTATTTGAATATTTTTGAGAGATTTGGAGAACATCATATTTTCTTTGTAAATATTTGGATCTAAAAATAAATTAAAATTGTTATAATGAATTTTGGGAATTTATTAGAGTCAAAGATAGGTTAATCCAATGTTCTATTTTCAAGAAGAAGCTCCAGATCCGGTCCGGGTTTAAACTCTAGTTTTTAACCCTGAACAGGAGCAAATCAGATACAGGAAGTAAAGAAGAATGAGAATTTATATAAATCCAGGCCTAAATCATATCCCTACAAAGAAATTTAAAAATCTAAAATCTCTCCATTAGAAAATTTAAAAAGATTTTTTAGTGGCATTTCATTAAAAATTTTTTCTCATGGGGGTCTGAGCTTAGAAATTTATTTTAAAATTTTAAGCTATGAGTTGAGCTTTGGATTAAAATTACATGTGATATTACTTCAAATAAGAAAACAGGCTTCCCAATTTTTGAAAAATCCACGTTGCTCAAAATTCAATTCAATTTATACGTATAAAACGTGACATTCAGATAAAATAAAGTAAAGTAAACGTGACAATAATTTAAATTTAAATCACTAAAGGTCTGGAGACATTAGAATGGAATGTGGCTTTGATAAAATATTGTTTAGGTTAATATTGTTTAGGAGCTTTGGAAACAATTCGATTGACGATTTTTGTAATTCTGTTGGGAGTTTTCTGTAAATGTTTGGGATGTCTATAAAGAATGAGTTTTTCCGAATGGTGCTTGAACAAAAGGGTATAAATAAATTTTGCGGATTTCCTCTAGTAGTGGTAGGGAGAATGCTAAATGAATTATCGTGTTTTAATTTAATTTTACCTAAAATAATATTATGGAAAAGGATAAGGTTTGATTTTAGACGTCTATACGATAGAGATTCAAGTTTAAATAGGTCGAGAAGTTCTTTATAATCAGGTAATGTTGGACTGTTATTGTGTTTCATAGAGCGTAAGTATATTATTTTTAAGGATTTATGTTGAATATTTTCTAAAGCGTTTATGTCTTTATTTAGATGAGGGTTTATTATAGGAGATCCAAATTCGAGGATAGGTAGGACATATATTTTGAACAGAGTAATTAGGAATTGGGTGTTATTAGTTTTAAGAGATCTTATAAGAGTATAATAAATTCTAGTTGCTTTATTTGTTGCAATTTTAATGTGAGAATCCCATTTCAGGTTGGATGTAAAATAAATGCCAAGATCACGGATATGTTCATTGGGTGGAATGATTGGTATATTTGTGTTTAGTAGAGAATATTGGTGAAAGGGATTTTTAGTTCCTATGTGGAATGAACTACATTTGCTGATCGCGATTTTTAGGCCATTTATTTCGCAGTATTTTGAAAGAGATCTTATAAGAGTATAATAATTGTATTTGAAAGAGATCAAAAAGCCAATTTAAATTTTTCTAAAAAATTAAATAACTAAAATAAATTTTTTTAAATTTATATTTATTCATTTGATTATGTAGAATAATTGGGAGGGTATTTGAGAGATATTACTTCAATCCATTTTGATATAGTTTTTTCAACTTGAATTCTAACATGAAAATTTAAACAGACCCTTTTCAATCAAACAAATAAACTAAGAGTATGTGTATAAATATTTATTTCATTACATTAAACATAATATTATCACCGCGGACAAGAAAACATCAAAACATCACTTCTAAATCAGAGCAAATATTAATTAAAATTTACGAATATTTAAAACATTCTTTTATCATTTCATTATTTACATCACTTTTAAAAAAATTTATTAAATGTTTTCCATAGCGACTAAAAAATTTTAAAAATTAAAAAAATGTTTTTTTAGATACTCAGTCATAATGTTCATAAAAAAGCTACAACTTTTATTTATTTTGACTTTTCTCAGACAATGTATGCTGCGAAAATTAGATCTTTTCTCCGTTGATACGATTAAAAAATATGTTTCTTATACCTTGGCGTTTTTGTAAAATAAGCTATACATATATAGGATCAGGAGAAATGAAATAGGATATCGTTGGATCTTTATTGATCAAACAAAATTTGAAGGGATAGTGGATTAAGGAGGGTATCAGCAATTTGGCAGATATCAAGGATATAAACGATTTTTCTCTTAATCACTTATATCCTATCGATACCCATCTATTGGGACTGAGAAGCCTATTTTTGAGTTCAGATTTTCGACGGATTTATTTAGATTTCCGAAGATTAAATACCACGCTAAATTAAAACATTCCTTTGACATTTATTCATTTCATATCATTTCTAAAATAATCATAAAATGTTTTTTTTCTTATTTCTTACCAAATTTAGTCTTTCATTACATCGTGGAATTATAGTAAAAAGTTGGAGTAGAAAAAAGGCTAACAATTGATGAGAAATTTGAATGTTTTAGTGACAATGTTAGTTAAATAAACATTTATATTTAAATTAGAGAGGCTTTCTAATAAATATAAAAATAAATTTTGTTAAATACCACGTCATAATAATTTTTATAAACAATTATACCTCCTAATAAACTAAAAGCCTAAAACTATACATTATTTATTTTGACTTTATTTGTATATTATTATTAACCTATCTATTTTAATTTACCTTGTAAAAATGAAGAAAATGGCTAGTATATTTTCAATAATATTGTTATTAAATATTCTTTCAAATTCGAAAGCTGATTTACTCGGCAATTTACTAGGCGGTTTAACCGGCGGCTTAGTCGGCAACATAGTTAATCAACTTATAGATCATCTTAAAAGTATTCTTAATGGAATTTTGGATTTGACCCAACAAGAACTTTTGAAGCTTGTAGATGTTTTAAATTTACTAAAAAGTATGGGCATAGAAGTGACGGACGAAAAGATCAAGATAACTGCTCAAAATGTAGCTATAATTAATGGAAGAACTAATGGAATTTGGGAAGCTAAATTGGGGTTCTTCAGCCTTTTACCAGATGAGGATCAGAAGAAACTTTGTGGGGTATTTGATATTGAAATTGAAAATATAGCCGGAAGGGATACATCTGTAGTTGATACAGGAGAAAGGAGTAGAAGACAAGCTTCACAAGCAAATTGCAATTACGAAACGGAATTTGATGTTCGTGATAAATGGCCAAAATGTTCTCCTTTCATCAATCAGGTACAACATCAAGGACTTTGTGGCAGCTGCTGGGCTATTTCAACTGCTTCCGTCTACACAGATCGACATTGCATTGAACGTGACAAGAAAGGTCTTAGCACATCAAACAATGCTTCTTTTACATATTCATCATTTGATGTGCTTGCTTGTTCACCTGAGAAGGGCTGCTCTGGAGGGTGGCCTCACAAAGCGTGGGATTCGATAAAAAGCAATGGAATTTGTACAGGAACTGATTTCAATGGCAATACTGGATGTAAACCATATCCGTTTAAACCTACAGAAAGATACCCTATTCTCAAAAGTTGCAAGAAATCTTGTACCAACGCATATTGGGGAGTACCTTATGATAATGATAGAAAAAACTACGGTATTCTTTGATTTTAAAATTACATTAAATACTTATGTTCAGTAACATCTACTAGTACAATAAAAGGAGAAAAGGCTATTAAAGAGGAACTTCATGAAAATGGACCTGTAGTTGCTTGCTTTTCTGTCTATAAGGATTTTTATTCTCACGCAGATGGATCTGATGGAGTTTATTTTGTAATACTTAAGTAAAACTCGAGCAAAACATTCAAGAGCATTACCGCTAACTAACCTTCTTATTCTAACTCATCATTCATTTAAAAGAACCAATTCATCTAGTAGTAACTAGTAATGGTTAGGCATTTCGTTCGGGATTGTTTTTATCGAGTCAGGCCTGTACGAGTCACTTTCGGGCCTAAATTTATCGAGTCGGGCGCCGAGACATTTTTTAGCCTTTTTTAAAAGATTTAGTTTAGTTCGTAGTGCCTAGCTAATGTTCGTGATGTTTTCTTCGCTGTTTTCATTATTAAACTTTTGATCTAATTTTATTTATTTTTAGCACGTTTGGGGTGATTATGATAGATCTCACGCTGTTGTTATCGTTGGATATGGAACTGCCTCTTGTGAGTATGAGAAAATACCTTATTGGATTATTCGAAATTCTTGGGGTACTAATTCAACCGGTGAAGGCTTTCTCAAATTTCGTCGTGGAAATAATGAATGTGGAATTGAACAAACTGTTTCTTTTGGAATTCCTAAAGTTAATTGAATGAGCATTTATTTGAAAAAGAATTACAAAATATTTATCATAATTTTTTATGATTTTAAATTATATATGTAAATAATATTATGTAAATAAATAAGCTAAAAAATTTAACACGTTTATGGGACTTTCTTTTAAGAAATACAGTAATTACTTTTAATTTACTGCTCAAAACTCTCACTAGGATCATGGATTTATTGACTAGGATTATGAATCCAAATTTTTAGAGTCTAATGAAGCCGCTCGATTTATCGAGTCAGGTCTTGTTGGTAACCAATTCACAGCCAAGAATTCATCTGTAATTAGTAAGAGCGAGGTAAAAGTTTAATCCCGGGCAGGCTTCGATCCTGCGACCTTCTGGCAGTTATTGCTAGGCGCTTTCGCTCACCACGTACAGGTACTCTACCAACTGAGCTACCGGGACGCTGCTTTCACCTTCTCTTTTATTAGATCTTAAACCCCCGCAGTCAGCTTTTTAAAGCCAGCTGGATCTTTTCTCTCTCTTTCTCTTCCTTACAAATTTAATAGTTTCAGATCACTTTAAAAAAGAATCATATAACGTTTCCTATTTTTATTAAATTTAGTCTAATGTTGTTTTTTGTTATCATGAATATACTATATTGGAGATAATTATTTAGAGGAAAGAAACAATTGATGAGGAAGTTTTGAATGTCAATAATTATTAGAATTGTTATTTAAACATTTATTTAAACTAAAGGCTTTCATAAGGAAATTTTATAAAAAAAGAATAATTTTTTGTTAAATCCCACGTCATAATATTTGTTATTTTTTACATAAACAATAGTTCCTCTTTAAATTAAAGAGACAGGAAGAAAATATTTTTAATAAATCAGTAAAGCATGATGACATTTTAATTTAATAAAACAATTTTTACTTTTGTTTATTCGCTATTAAATTTAGCTACTTATGTATTAATTTGATTGTCAAAATTAAATGTTATTTCAGGGACACGCCCAAAACAACGCACGGCCATAACAACGCAAAGCCATAACTTGCTTCAAAATTTCCAAATCTTAACAAATTTAGTATTAAACGTACCAAAATTGATGAGGGCCAGAAATTTTCCGGCTAGTTATGGCTTTGTGTTGTTATGCCCGCGCGTTGTTTTTGGCTGTACCCGTTATTTCAAAGCTTTAATTACTTCTATTAAAGAGACATATTTATCCTACAAGTTCTTTTTAAAGAATAAAAATGAAGAAAATATCTATTATATTTTCAATATTATTATTATTAAACTGTGTATTAATCACCAAATCTGATGAACTCGGCGATTTACTAGACAGTTTAATCACGGGTGTAAGCGATGAGAAAATAAATAAAATTATAAATCATCTAAGAAATATTCTAAATGGAATTTTGGATTTGACACACAATGAACTTTTGAATCTTGTAGATGTTTTAAATTTACTAAAAAGTATGGGCATAGAAGTAACGGAAGAAAAGATCAAGATAACTGCTCAAAATGTAGCTATAATTAATGGACTAACTAATGGAATTTGGGAAGCTAAATTGGGGTTCTTCAGTCTTCTACCAGACGAGTATCAGAAGAAACTTTCTGGAGTTACTGACATTGAAATGGAAACTGTAACAGGGATAGAAACAATTAGAAATAAAAGACAGACATCAAATTCTACCAAAAAATGCAATTACACAACAGAATTTGATGTTCGCGATAAATGGCCAAAATGTTCTCCTTTTCTCAATCACGTACAAGATCAAGCTTTTTGTGGCGGTTGTTGGGCTATTTCAACTGCTTCCGCCTACACAGATCGACATTGTATTGAACGTGACAAGAAGGGTCTGAGCACATTACGTACTGCAAATACTATATTTTCGTCGTATGAATTGCTTTCCTGTACACCTAAAGGTAGCTGTAGAGGGGGCTCGCCTTACAAAGCTTGGGAATTGATAAAAAGCAATGGAATATGTACAGGATCTGATTACTTAGGGGATGGTGGATGCAAGCCATATCCGTTTGGCCCTAAAAACACATTCCCTATTCTCAAAGATTGCTATAATAAGTGTACCAACAAAACATGGGGAGTACCATATGATGCTGATAGAAAGAATTACGGTATATTTACTGTATTTCCGTTTGATTTTTATCTTTAGTAATAACTTCTGGCACATTAAAAGGAGAACAGGCTATCAAAGACGAACTTAATAAAAATGGACCTGTTGTTGCTATCTTTAATGTCTATAAGGATTTTTATCATTACGCAGACGGGGAAGATGGAGTTTACTTTGTAATAAAGAATCGAGCAAAACATACTCGAACATTCAACTAACTGATCACTATCTTCCTACATAGAAACTCATCTCTCATTTTAATGACAGAGAATTTATGAATTAATCCAAAAAATGTTGTAGCCTTCTCCAATTCTTCACCCAGATCACCAGTATGTTACCCGCCAATATTCTCCAATTACCTCATAGATTCTTAAAAATGAAAGAAACAATGACAAGTAATGTTTAGGCAGCTCAATGTTCGTGCATGTTTTACCCGGCTCCTTTAATTATTTGATCTTCTATTTATTTTTAGTATGTTTCGGGTGATTATGATAAGCCACACGCTGTTGTTATTGTTGGATATGGAACTGCTTATTGTGAGTATGAGAAAACACCTTATTGGATAATTAGAAATTCTTGGGGTACTAGTCAGAATTTAACCGGATTTCTAAAATTTAAACGTGGAAATAACGAGTGTGGAATTGATGCAAATTTATCTTTTGGAATTCCTAAAATTAATTGATCGAAAATTTATTTGATAATAAATACATAATATTTATCAAAAAATTTTTATGATTCTGAATTATTGTATAGTTGACATGCAAATAAGTAATCTAGTGGATTTAACTAGATTACTCACATTTAACTAGATTACACTACATGATTTTCCTGAGGATTAGCATATTGACTTTTCTAGAGAAGATTTACTAAATGTAAATTTTATAACTATTTACTTTGTAAACACGTTCTCCTGTTAGACCATGAAAATCTGTAAAAATTCGGAATATAGCACAAACAGGTCCATTATTTCTGATTTCTCGCATAGTATCCTCGTTATTTATACTGTTTCCAGAATAATATCTCCATGATTTCAAAGTAAATAGTTATAAAATTTACATTTAATAAATCTTCTCTAGAAAAGTCAATATGCTAATCCTCAGGAAAATCATGTAGTTGCAATTATTGGATATGGAACTCAAGTTTGTGATGGCTGTGAAACTGACTATTGGTTAGTCAGAAATTCATTTGTATGATGATCACCTGCATCACTGTCAACAAATGCCCAATACCCAGCATTTATGATGAATAAAAGTGTTATTTTTATTAAAATTATTTTAGAATACTGTTTTATAAAAATTACTCGTTTTACCCGTTTTACTCGTACTCGTCTCGGCCTAAAAATTGAAACTCGTACTCGTACCCGGACTTTTCATACTCGGCTTTACTCGTACTTGGGTTTTTCCAAATTACTCGTACCCGGACGCACTCTATTTTTGGGGAAATTTAAATTAAAATAGGTACCTATATTGTATTAACAGGGTAATGCCCGAGGAACTGATCGAAGTATTTAAAATTGGTGATTTATTATATTTCCTTATTTGTTTAAAATGAAGTATGTATAATCTGAATTTATTAAATAATTATTGCATTTCTTTGTTCAAGACTGTGAGATCATGATTCAATGTTACGTGGAATATTTGTAAACATATCATCATTCTCTTTAAAATTTATTTCCTTTATTTTCAAAAAAGAAATTATTTTTTTATTATCTCCAACAATTCATTATCACATAATTTTAAATATATTTTTTTAAGAAAAGATTTTTTGTGTTGGATGTTAAGCTCGAAATAAAGAAAGTAAAATATAAGTATTTTTTATATTTTAGATACTTATTTGTCGACCAAACTTTGTTAAACAATATTTAGACATTTTAATAGTTATGTTGAAAAAATACACACCGTATTTCCTAAAATAAAGCCCCATGGGGCTCTAGATTTCAACTACCCTCCAAAATGGGGCATGGGACTTTATTTTAGAAAATACGGTATTTTTAATTGTTCACATTTGGGGGGGGGGGGATATTTTTGTTTTTGGGTTAGTAAATTCTAATTGTTCTAATTGAAATTTCTGTGCTTTCAACTTGAATAATTAAACCTTCATTAATTGAGGCAAATGTCTTAATTAGACCCCCAATTTAGAATAAATTTCAATTAAAGAAGAAAGAATTATAAAAATTTATTTTGATTTAAAATAAGAAAGGGAGCATTTTATTTTAAGGATTAAATTTAAAGGGAATATAAAATGATTAAATGATGGTTTTTTAGCTGTTAATTGTTAGTTTAAATATGTGAAGGTTGCATCAGAATTATAAGGACAAAATGTTAAATTTAAGGAAGAATTTAAAAGATGATATATGAAAAAAAAGGGTAATTTAAAAATATCACAAGAATAACATTTTAAAAAATGAAGAAGAATTTAAAAATATAAAAATATGTTTCAATGATTAATTTAAAATTAAGAAATGTAAATTTTAAAATTTAAAATTAAAATGTCAATTTCGGCTGTTGCCGACAGCAAATTTTTTTCAAATTCCTCTAAACCTCTGTATTTTCCCCAATCCAAATAATTATGATTCAAAAATTCTCCAAAATAATTTTTAAAAAATATTATATTATTTATTGATTATTTAATTTCCTTATTTTTCATTTTTCTTTTTTTCGTTATTTAATTGCTTTTGTACAAGCCTTAAAAGGCGCAAAAACTTGATGGCGACACATTTACCACATAAAAATAGATCAACGAATTTTTGTGTTAGAAAAACTTTATTTTTAATAAATTGTATGTATAATGTTGTCTTTTAATAATTTAATAATATTTTTTAACTATTTTTTTGATTATTTATTTATTAAATATTAAAATTTTATTTTTTAAAATTTCTTCTAAAAACAAGCCATCATTCGATATATCGGTTGAAAGTTAAATAAAACTTCCATTAAAATACTCTCGGTTTTCGGCAATACAAATTTTAAAAACAGTTTTCGGTTTCAAGTTTTAGTTAAATACTGGTTCTATTTTGGGGGAATTTTTAAAAGCTTACTCATTTTCATGAATCTCCGGTTTTGGTTTTTAAAATTTCAAGAAACGCTTAAAAAATATCATAATTCCCGGTTTTAAAACCTGCCATGTCCAGCCCAAGTTTTTACTAAAGATCGAACTCTCAAGCGAAAGTTTAGGATGTCGAGATTGCTATTTTTCTGGATATCAATACTGATCTCTTATGATCCTCCCAGTCCAGTTTCTAGTTTTATCACTCTAGAAATCTAAATTAATTATTTATAAACTTCAATGAAATACATATATTAGAACACTCAAAAAATAAATTTAAATTTTTCCCTCATTTTTTTTGTAAGAAAAATATAATTTTTTAAAATGGAATCCAGTAATCGTTATCAATTTGAATTTCATGAAGAACATCAGGAACGACCACAAAGACATTTTTATCCCCGTCAGGATCCGAATGTCACGGCAACAACAATCGAAACAAAATATTATAGTCGTGAGATACCTCCAAGAATTTATTCAAGAAATGGGAATAATACAAGACGAAGATCTAGTATTTCTTATAATGAATATGATAGATACGAAACAGACACACTTAATACAAAATATTGCATTGAACCTTCTGGAGTATTGAGAATTATAGAAATTGTGGGTTTTTTAGACTTAAATGAATACTGGCAAGCGTAGATGTTAACTGATAAAAATTGAAAAAATTGTATTTAATAATTAGGGATATATCTTGAATTCAGGATTTCTAAAAACCAACTTTTTATATCGGGCCGATTGTATAAGCTAAACAGGAGGCAAAACTTTTCTGAGCTGACGCTGTTTTATCGTTGGTGTGCCATTTTTTCGTCGATTTTGCCCTTTTAGTCTATTTTGACACACCTCCGACATTTCAGTGCAATTCGCTTTCAAATAAGGTTTATGGATCGTGGAAATCCCCGGATATCCGGAAAATCCCCGGATAAATTTTCTGATATCCGGACCTTTTTGGATCCAGAGAGACAGCGAGCGGAGTTGGTGCTTTTTCAAATTCAACCCTATTTTCAAATTTCAAAATAACTTTATAAAATGTAGCTCTTTATATTTAAACAGATTATTTGCCTAATTGTCGTTTGTCTACTTACAGTAGTTTATGGCCCAGGCCCCTTTAAGGGTATACTTTTTGGACAGACATTAATAATGTTATTTACTGGATTTGCACTTTGCTTAACATTTTTAATTCTTTTGGCTTATTTTTTCAATTTACCTCGAACATATTTAAATTTTTGGCCGTGGACTGAATCTGTAAATTAATTTAATAAAAAATATTTCTTAAAAAATAATTTTTAGGACATATTATTGTCAGGGATTGCTTCAATTTTCTTTTTAATTTTTTCATGTTTAGAAGCATATTATTCAACAGGGAGTTGGGCTAATAATTGTAATGATATTGGAGGGGATGGAATTATTCACAATGGATGCCGCTTAATTATTGAATGGGCATTTGCTTCGGTAAAAAGTGGAAGGGGGATTTTTACAGATTTTTTTATCACACAAATTTAATTCCCGTATTGTAGATTAGTAATCGTTTGAATAGTTGTTGATCCTTTAAATTTATAAAAATTTTTTTGGATTTTCGCTCAGGTTTTCAATAGAAATCGAAAGATTTAAAATTTATAAAATTTTTCAAATATATGGGGGAAACAGGATGTAAGTCAAGATTTACTCGTAGCAGGCCAAGGCCAATTTTTTAAATTTTTAATACACACCAAATACCAAAAATGGGCAACAAATAACGCCAAAACATAAATTTATTTCGTAAAAATTCAGGCCCTATCAGGATTAATGAGCATGTAAAAACAGCGAGATATGCAGTGATAAAATCTAAAAATGAAATGCTTTTTTCCCAAAAAAATAAATACATTTGCCTAAAATCCTCACCCTAGTTTTAAAACAAACTTTTCAAAATTTAAATATTTAATTATTTTTTTAGTTTTTTTGCTTTGTTTTGTTCGCCTTATATGCAGCAAGTGCATTCTTTGCTATCAGAGAACGTAAATATGAAATAAAAGAAAAACGTCGCTTGAGACAAAGAAATATTAATAATGATTTTGAGAATTAATTAATTTTATAGAAAATATTTTTTTTAATAAATATATTTTTATTTTTAAATTTTATAATAAATTAGAGATTATGACCTATAAATGTATGCCAACAAAATATCCACACAAGAGTTTTTTTGAATTATAAGTTCTGAATGCTTCTCCATTTCCTCATTAAACTTAAGGATAATTAAAGGCCCTTCGAGATCGCTGAATAAAATGACTATTTCTCCTTCATTTAATCCCTATTTTTAACATTATTCGAGAAATAAACATTAAATATCAATTTTCTTATTGTTTCGATTCTGATGTCCTTTCAATTGAATTAAAATTAAATTTTTGAATTTTAGGATAAATTTAGAGAGAAAATTGTAATTAATTAATTTTTTTAATTAATTTTATTCCTTACATTTAAATAAAGTATAATTAACAAATTAAATTTATTTATTTATATCTACCTACATCCTTTAATTCTCTTAAAGTTTAAGGACAAAATTTAATATTATAATTAACTTTCCCTCCATTTGTGCAAACAAATGTTGCTTTATCGTCATCATAAGGGTAAAGATATTGTTGAGGGCATTCTTTATTTTCTATTTTATAAACATCATAATTGTTAAAGACTGGATGGCAAGTTTCGGGTTTATTCCATTGTTGAGTACAACAATATTTTGAATCTTTAAAAGCTGCACAAGGGCTGAGGATTCCAATTATTGTCTATGGAATAAGATTAAAATTTAATTTATTTATGGCCTATCTTAAAGATAATAAGCCACAGGAAGGGAAACAAAAGTTTAGCCACCAGGACACAATAACATGGTTTGTGGTCTAATAATCCCTCCATATCCCCTCTAATCCCTTTCAATCCGATGATAACCACACCAATCCATCAATATTAATCCAAATCCTTATTGAGGAATTTATTTATACTAAACTATACTATTCTGAATCAGCCAATTCTGAATCGGTGATTATTGTTAAATTTATAATAAACTATAACTAGGATCTTCCCCTAACAAATACAAATACTCTACTACTAATTGAGATACCGAGGTAGTAATTTTGCTTACTCTTTAATCGGTCGGGATAAGAGGTATATTTTTCATTCTATAATATCTTTAGCTTACCCCTTTATTATCCTTCTTGACCATTTGTGGTGGCAATTTAGAAGCAACTTTTCTAAGATCACATGCATTGATCTTTTTACATTTTGGTCCATTTCCTCCAATTGGCACAATTTCAACAGGTATATTGAAACCATCAACTAAGCTAACATCGTAGAAATCGCCATCTTTAGTACCAAAAGTGAATTCTGCCAATGACATGGGTGGTTCCCCTCCTGTGCCTTTACATTCAATACCACGCTAAAGATTTTAATTATTTCGATGTTAAGTCTATGTTTGATTTATGTGGGAACGTCAGAATTGAGTGACAGAGCTAAAAATCTATGATCCCGTACCCCAAGATTTAATGTTTTTAATACTTAAGGCTGTTAAACTCATAATTTTTTTATTTTAATAAAACACAAACTCCTCTGCAAACTCCAGTTGTGCAACTAGTTGCATCCTTATTACACCCTGTCCTCGCCCAAATTCTCAGTGCTGACAATTTTGGATTAACTGTGAATGATACACTTTGTCCCTTATTTAACGCTCCGCTTCCTCCATTTTTGGGTACAGTTTGTCCGGCGCCAACTTGGTAAGCTGGCCAAATAGGATAAGGACAATTGTTGATGACTGTAAGCTTTGGATCGCCTAAAATTTCTCCTTTATATTATAAACATACTAATCTCTTTTTTAATTTTAAGGTTGAATTTTATATATATATATTTTACACTCTTTTATTAGTGTGATTTTTGGGGTGCTGTAGCACATATAATATTTTTGGGTTTGCTTAAAATCGAGAACATTTGTTTGAGAGTTTATTCAACAAACCTTTTATACAAATAATGTAGCTCAACAAAATTACAAATATAATTGAAGACCTAATCATTGTCATTTTAATTTAATTTTTTCTCTATACTTAAATGGTAAAATTAATTTTAATTTGGATTTAAAACTTTCCTGAATCCAAAAATTTCTTGTACAAATCTTGTCAAATCCATGATCTATTAATAGAGTTGCCGTTTTCGAGTCGGGCCGACGATCGAGTCATTTTTTCGGGCCTCACTTTTATCGAGTCGGGCCGGTACGAGTCTTTTTCGGGCCAAATATCTTAGGCCCGACTCGATCTTTCGGTCCGAGTCGGGCCATTTTGGCAACCCTATCTATTAAAAACTAAAAAGATTAACAGTTTTAGAGTTTTTAAGCGAACTTAAATTTAAGAGAATAAATAAATTGTTAGTGAAACTGTATAAAGTTTGATATTTTTACTAATATTTTTTGATTAATGAATGATTTAAGAAAGTTTAGTTACAACTTTTATACTCAAAAAATTTGTCTGATAAACATTTTTGAATTTTATAAAAAATATTTGTTCAAATGTAACTTTTCCCTTAATGTGAAAAAGTGCATAATTAAAAACAAAATATTTATTAGGTATATTTATTTTAAAAAACAAAAACAAAATTATAAATATTCGACTATCACAGACTGCACTTTTTAATTATTTAAAATGTTTATAATTTAATTTACTAATAATACTTTTACTAAAATCGTTAATAATTGGAAAATAAACTGAAAATTTTCAAAAAATAATTCATAATTCATTCAATTATGTATGTACATGAATCAATTTACTCATTCATTCAAAAATTTTAAAAGATAATCCAGATTAAAACTTTATTCAATGGGAGTGAAATCCGTTTAAAATAATTTCAGTTATTTTCCATTTAGCGGGTCTGGGAAGAACCCAGCTGTCCCGTAAATGTTTATAATTTATTCACATTTGGAGTAGAATAAGCACAAATCTTTAGACATGTAAAAATGAAGGATGGTATGAGAGAAATATGAGAAATACTAAAAGGGAAACTACCATTATGCATAGGATTTTAAAGATTTTTCTAATTAATATTTTCTTCTAATTTAAAAATTTTTTTATTTTTTTCCAAAATTTTCTAATTAATTATCGAGAATCTCAATCAGTTTACATTATTAATGAATATTAATTTAAGTACATGACGTTGTAAGTCTGTCAACAGATACTTCTAAAGCCTTCTAGATCCCTTCGTTTTTCTTCCATTATATCGACCATAATTAGCCATTGTAAAGGTTGTACGTTCAATTTAATTTTGTACATCTCGAGGTTGTCCAATGATTTTTTAAATGAAATGCATTTAATGATTAAAGTAGTTAGTAGTGCCAAGAAGGGTCTATCAGAGCATTTACGGTAACATAATACAATTTAAGAAATGAGAAATTATACCTAAGAAATTTTACTTTAACTATTAAAAATGTTCAACTAAAATGCAAAAATATTTTCCAAGCTAAGGTAAATGTGAAAAAATATTAAAGAAAATTTTGCTAACATAAATTTTGTAAAAAAACGTTTCATCCACATATTAAAAACCTTTACACTTATTTAAATAAATATAGCAGGAAAATAAAAAGCAATAAACTAAAAAAATTAAATGAGAAAAAAGTCAAAGATTTAAAGATGGAATTGAAAAAAAGAAAAAAAATTTATAAAAAAATTTATATGAAAAAGAGAAAAAAAACAAATTAAAATGCCACATAAATTTACAGCAAGCATATTTTAATAGTTAAATGGAAATTGAGAAAGATGATAGATCAAAGGATTATGAAAAACATGGATATAAAATGAACGACAAAAAACGAGAAGAAGCATCTATTTAACTTCACAACATCAAAAACAGTGTTGAATAGAAGAGTAAGATGAAAGCAATAATTCTACTTCCAACTCTTTTCTCATTAATAAATTCAATTGCCGGGCAAACCTGCGAACCACCGACGACACCGCCTGTCTGCTACTGTCAATGTGGATCAACAACAGGAGAGACTTCATCTGCTCAAACGACAACGGTTGGACCGACAGGCCCGTCTACCTCTGCCGAAGCTGGCTCAACCTCTCATGGAGGAGTGAGCGGAGCACCAACAGCAACTCCACCAGCAACTGAATCATCGACAGCATCTCCTGGTTCGTCTACTTCTTCCGAAGCTGGCTCAACCTCTCCTGGAGGAGTGAGCGGAGCACCAACAGCAACTCCACCAGCAACTGAATCATCGACAGCATCTCCTGGTTCGTCTACTTCTTCCGAAGCTGGCTCAACCTCTCCAGGAGGAGTTAGCGGATCGCCAACAGCAACCCCACCAGAATCATCATCTGGCTCGTCAACCTCAGCTGGAACTGGCTCAACCTCGCCTGGAGGAGTAAGCGGAGCACCAACAGCAACCCCACCAGCAACTGAATCATCGTCGGCATCTCCTGGTTCGTCTACACCAGCTGAAGCTGGCTCAACCTCTCCTGGAGGAGTGAGTGGATCACCAACAGCAACCCCACCAGCAACTGAATCATCGACGGCATCTCCTGGTTCGTCTACAGCTGCCGGAGCTGGCTCAACCTCTGCTGGAGGCCCAACTAGAGCATTAACAGCAACCCCAGCATCAACAGAAACGACAGCATCCCCTAGCTCGTCAACCTCATCTAAAGCAACAACACCAATTTCCTCTCGTAAAACCACCGAAAATAAACGTAAAATTTCTTAAATTATTTAGAAACACTCATTTTCTTTTTCTTTAAAGGATGTTGCAATTACATGAGATGTGAAGATTGTAACTATAATCAACAATGTACTGGAGGATACCCCAATCCATGTGTTGATATTTATTAAAAAATGATTATAAAAAATAATCAAATGTTGTGTAGTTTATACATAATTTTTATTTGATTGTAGTTTTTAGTTTGAATAAAATTTTGGATTAAAAAATTTTATATTTTAATTTTTTATTACTTATTATTCCAAATTAATATTTTAATTGATTATTAAACATTGTATATAATTGAAAATAATTTTTTTTTAATTAATTTTTGGCTTAAAGCTAAATAAATACAATCCTCATGATAGCGGTGAAACGAGATTTCGTCTCTCCTTCACATGGCATGAGACACTTTTTAGTTAAACAAGGCTTAATAAATATTATATGAGAACCAGAGACGAGCGCAGTACGACAATGAAGAATTTTTCAATGAAGAATTCAACGATCATTAGACGGAAAAAGACGAGAAAAATTTAAAAACAAAACGTTAAAGTCATCACCTCTCGAAGAAGAATTCTTAAGATTAAGCTTTTTTCAATGAAGAATTTGAATTCAATTAATGAATTCAACATTAAATAGAATTAATCTCGACGTTTCCCTTTAAATCATGCTGCTTACCCTCTCTCAAATAATTGTTTTCCCCTCTCGATTAAGTACCCTACCTAGCGAAGTTTACTTAATAATTCCACGGGGTATTTAAGCATATATGGTACCCACTTATCGAAATAACGATCCACCTTCCACCGGTCCCCGACTAAAAGCTTTCCTTTAAAAAAAATTTTTTTTTCCTTTCAATTTCATCATATCGAGCTCGATTGTATAAAATTGATTAAAAATACAAACTATAATTTTTATTTTAAAATTTTTTTAATTTAAAATATTTTTTAAATAATTAAAATCCCTTTCAACACCTAAATAAACAAATTTTAAATTAAATCTTTGCTTATTTAAAAGCCTTCAAATTAATTAATATTTAAATTAAACATTAAAAATTAATTTAAAAAAGTTATTAAAATATCCTCAAAAATGATCCAACAAATTAAAAATTCCATTAGCTTTTTAATGCCTTTAATGGTGTTTGCTATTATGGTTTTGTTACTTCCTGTGGAAGGTGGACGAAAGATTCCACCATCTGAACCAAACGGAGGAGGTATAGTTTTCGAATAAATTCACACTTTTACAATAATTCTTTTGTTTTAATATACAGAAGGCTAAATTGGTTATGGACGAGCTGAATCAAATGACATTTGCATGAAAAGAAAAATAAAAAAGGGTTTATTTTCATTTTCTATTTCTAATTTTCGATTCCCTTTACTTCTTAAAAAGTGTGAAAACTTTTCTATAATTCGATAAAATTAATCATTTCTTGGTCTCTGACCATTTTCTACGTTTAAGGAAAACTCTGAGACTCAAAATAGGAGGGGGGTGACATATCCATAAAGTACCCATTTCTTATATTGAACTTTAAATGACCGATATGATAACAACAAAATTCACTATTAACGTCCAAATATAAATTGATTTGTTTGATAAACTATAAAGCAAAATTAAAAAAAGCTGGCTTATCCGACAATGACAAACAAAAAAATTTTAGAAGCGCAAAAATTAGAGCTACATTTTTGTTTCACTCAGGGCTGGATATTAAAAAATATTAATCCGACAACTTTTATACTCATTAAATATAGAATTAAATGGAGTATTTAATAAATATAAAAATTTTCTAAAATCGATTTTTAACTGAATAAATCGTGTCTGGTGAAAACGGCAGTGGTGAATTGGGCAGTGAGTAATTTGGGTAGTGAGTGATTTGGGCAGTAAACGTTTTTTTAAAAATAATTTTACACGCAAAAACAATTTGAGTAACGTTAGAAGAATATTTTGAGTGATTTGGGCAGTAACATAATTTTTAAATTATTTACACAAAAACTCAAAGAACCACACCCCTTTTTCATTTTGATAACGTTGTAGGTACAACATTACCCTTTATTGAAATCGTCTTGGTCTCAATTTTGACGTTTCCCTATGTGATAAGTAGATTTAGGTATGAAAAATTGAGAAATAATTCCTATTTTAAGTTTTTAGGTCTCAAGATAGGTCAAAATATCTGAAAAGGTCAAAATAGTTTTGGAGAAATATGTTCAAATTTTGGATTTACTTTAAGTTAAATAAAAATTTCCGGAATTTTTCTTATCAATTTTAAATAATAATAAAAATTATGTTACTGCCCAAATCACTCAAAATTATTATTATAATGCTACTCAAATTGTTTTTGCGTGTATAATTATTTTTTAAAAAACCTTTACTGCCCAAATCACTCACTGCCCAAATCACTCACTGCCCAAATAACTCACTGCCCAATTCATTACTGCCCAAATCACACGGCACCGAATAAATAGGTGATTTTCATTTCACCTACTCTTGTCTTTATAACCACTAATGTAAAAATTATCCTTCATAATATTGTAAATCATATCAAATACACATATTTACATTCAAAGTTTTACTTCCTTCCTTATTATTCCTTCACTGGAAGTAAATTTATGAAAAATATTTTCCTATTATTTGTTTAGAAGAAAATTTATAAACATTTTTATTTAAAGAAAATTAATTTTAAACACAAAAGAATTTAGCTTACAAGTAAATATGTAGGCTTTCTCAATTACATAAACGTGGATTAGAAAATTTTTACAAAATAATTATGAGATAGAGAAAAATACAAAAGAATATATAACTAATCAACATAAAATTTTAGGAAGGAAAATATATGATTTGATTAAATTGATACGTTTTAAATCGTCAAGACATATTTAGAATTGCGTGTATAAATAACAAGGATTTTCCTGTTAATTTTAATTCTTCAATATACTATTTATTTCTACTCAAATCTTCTTATTAATAATTATTAAATTCTTTGTTAGGCAAAGCGGCACCTCCTAGGATCTTATAAAAATTACTTTATCTAGCTAAATTAAGGAAGATTAATTCTTCTTACTAGTAAATTAATATATACATTAATTAAATACCTAATTATCACAATAGCTGTGAAATCCTTAGATTATTTCTTTGCAAAGACTTATTAGAGCGCATACTCTTTAAATTAAGTTAATAATCAAAAATGAACACAAAAGACAGTTTATTTCTCTATTTCGGATATATGAAGATTTTCTAATAACAACCAATAACCCAAACACATCTAGTAATAATACTGTTTTTCATGTTTTAATAATGAGAATATAATAGTATATTTATTTTTTTAAGAATAATAATGAAGAAAATAACTATTTTATTTTTAATTTTAATAATCTTAAATATTTCTTCAACAATAGAATCATTGGATCCACTGGAGAGATTGCTTAAACTTTTACCTGGGGATATTTTTGGAATAATATTTAAATTGGTCATAGATTTAATTACAGCTTTACTCAAACCAAAATTACCATTAAATGATGCTGAACTTAAAGATCTTGCAGAAACATTAAAAGAACTAGCAAAATCAGGTTTTTCAATAAGTGAAAAAGAATTATTGAAGATTGCACAAGAAGTATTTGAAATTAACAAACTAACTGGAGGAGAATGGACTGCTAAATTAACTTTAGAAAGTTTGTATCCACTAGAAATTCAAAAAACTCTTTGTGGGACATTGGATGTTCAAGAGGATGAAACTGAGGATAAACCTCCAAGGGATAAACGAGCAGTATCTAGAAGAGATAAACGAGCAGTATCATGCACCTATAATATCGAATTCGATGTTCGTAATAGATGGAAAGCTTGCAAACCTATCATCAGCTATGTTCAAAATCAAGGCCAATGTGGTAGTTGTTGGGCTGTTTCAACAGCTTCTTGTTATACTGATCGTTATTGTATTGAACGAGCAAAAAAACGATTGAGAACGCCAAACAATGCTACCTATACATTTTCGTCATATGATTTGCTTTCCTGTTCAATGTTAAATGGGTGTAAAGGAGGCTGGCCAGATAAAGCATGGAAATGGATACAAAGAAACGGAATATGTACGGGAACTGACTTCCCTCGTAGCGACGGTTGCAAGCCATATCCTTTTGGGCCAACAGTCACAAATCCAGTACTGAAAAGTTGTTCACGCTCTTGCACCAAAGCATCATGGAGACCTACGTATCCTATTGATAGAAGACATTATGGCATGTCAAAAATTCTTAGGAACTTAATTTAATTTCCTCAATTTGTAGTGACATCACTCGGAAGAGTTAGGGGAGAAGCTTCTATTAAATATCAACTCCAAAATTATGGACCTGTGGTTACTGGCTTTACTGTCTATAAAGATTTTGAAAGTTATAAAGGAGGAGTTTACTATGTAATAAAGAATTATTATTTATTAAATTATTTGAATTTAGAGAGTATGGGGTGAAAATCTTGGAGGTCATGCTGTTGTTATTACCGGATATGGAACTGCTACATGTAATGGTCGTAAACTTCCTTTTTGGGTTCTAAGAAATTCATGGGGTCCCAAATGGGGAATGGGCGGTTTCTTCTACATGCGTCGTGGAAATAATGAATGTGGTGTTGAAAAATATATAGCATATGGAGTTCCCACGCTATGAAGAGGGAAATATTTTTCAAAGAATAAAAATTTGTGATGTGTATAATTAAAAATTGATATGTTAAACTTGTATAAGAAATGTGAAATAAAGATTATTCTAAAATATTTAATTTTTTGAATTCAATATAAAGATTAATTTTAAAAATTATTTAATAGTAGTGTTTGGTCAATCTTATCTTTTTATGTTTTAAACTTCTTAAATAATTGCAAGGCTTTTAATTAATAATGCTTCTTACGTGTCCATCAAATAATTCTGCAAGTAAAAAATGCTGGATTCCGTTTTTTGCTGACAAATCGATTGATATCTAAAAAAAATCACAAATATTACTTGTTAAATATTTGCAAGGTTTTAATGGATTGCCGCAAATGTTCAGCCATGATGATTAAGTGGAATAAAGGTAATAATGGATCTAAATATACAAATAGAACAAGACCATTATTAATTTCCAAAAAAAATTAATGGATATGGAAAATAGATCAAAAAAGTCAATCCTAGAACATAGAAAATGTTGTCTGCAAACTGTGTCCGCAAAAAGAGTTGGCACATTTTTTCGAGGAAAAATGAAAATATCTATTAATTAAAAATATGAGGAGTTTAATGAGGTAATGAGGCATCAGAAGAAATGAATAAAACTTAAATAAATAAAGGTGTAAATTAAAACCTGAATTTAAAAAAAAATCAATTTTTATTAACTAAAATAAATACAAAACCTCGAATGTTGTGACGTATAGAGGGTAAGTTTAGTTCTATAGAGGGTAAGTTAGTTCTCGTAAGGTTTACAGCAATGGAAGGCAATTCAACAACTTTAAAGAACTAAAAAATGCCATTAAAGAAGAATGGGAGTTACTGGACCAAAATAAAATTTCTGAACTAATTGGAACAATGAATAAGAGGTTAATTGAAGTGCTTTCAAATCAGGGCAATATAACACATTATTAAAACTTTTTATTATTTGTTTGTTTTCTTTTTTGTAAAATAAAGAAAGGTGGCTTAAAGTTATGAGGAATCAGGCTAATAATTTTTTTAATACTCATAAAATCTAACCGATATTGGCGAGTTTGAATTCGAGCGAAGTTGAATTATTATATATCGGTTAGATTTTATGAGTATTAAAAAAATTATTAGCCTGATTCCTTGCTGGAAACTTTTGTGGCACTGCAAGGGATTAAAACTAATGGGCATAACATTGCTTATTTAAGTCAGATTTCATCGTTCTTAGTGTCATTCGACTCATTGTCAGCTCGAAGAGCTTTTTCGAATGATACATAATTTGGCATAAAGACAGAAAAATAGGAGAAAATACGGAAAAAGGGGGGTCAGCTAAAGTATTGCCGGGGTTTTTGCTTTCAAAATTTTTTTGTGTAATCACTATTCAAATTGACAAATTTATTGTAAAATCCATTGTCGTAAATTTAGATAATTTTACTTTTACTGCTGCGGTACCGCGGGAATGGTTTACGCGTTGGTTACGCGGCCAACAACGCTATGTGGATGTTAGTGGTGGACATCAAACTACAAGGACCTTCCATTGTCGAATACTTTTTAATTTATATTTTTTAAACTAAGAATTTTTTTTTAAATATTTTTTGTCTGGATTTCCAGCCTAAAGTCGACGACCCACTCAGTAACGGATCGAATCATGTGTCATTCTTATTCGAATGACGCCAAAATTTTCGTGAGACCCATTTCTGAGTGGGTCTTCGCGCAGATTACAGCCTTTCTATTTCATTTTTAATTAGGCGCAAGATGAACATAGAATGTATATCTGCCGTAGGCGAATGAGGGTAGTTTTAACAGAATATCAAGCTCGATTTCACCATAATGGATATGAACACAATTTTGCGCACCCTGCCCACTGGTAGTGGGTGGGGTGTCGCTTAATGTGCCACCATTTATGGTTAGGGGTTGGGGCTGACTATCTTAATTTACTTAATAAGTATTTAGCAAGGTCGTAGCCAGGGGTCGATTTCAAAGGGAGAACTAAAGTTGGTTGTTCGCCAAAATTCTGGCGTTTGCTTTGTCGTTCTGGACGCAAATTTTGTACATATATTTTTATTTTTTCAGCGCCGCAAGCGAAAATTTTTTGAATTTGTAAGGTCGCAAGCGAAAAAATTTCACTTTTTGAACATCCTTCTCGCAATTTTTCCCTTTTCCCCATTTCGGGGTGGGGGTGGCTTTAGCCCCAGAAGCTCCTCTGGCTACGCCCTTGGTATTTAGAACATCAATTTTTTAGCTTTTTCTTTTTTGATAGAGTTGCCCCTCCCCAAACGGAACATTTTAAACCCTCGGTTCTGTCTTTGATTTTTTGGTTTTGGTCTTAATCCTTTCTATGGTCCTAGGTCTTAGTTTGATGGTGGCACTTAATACAGTCGAATCTCACATTTATGTACCACCAGAATTATAAATCCCCAATTTTATATTGTCTGATCAATCGGCGGAAAGAACTGCCTAAACGATACTCTCTTCTATATACAATGGATGGGATAGGTTGAGAAAAGTCAGGTCGGGTTTTCAAAATTTTCTTCCGTTCGTATTTCGGGTAGACAAAATATTTCGGGTCTCTTTTTTTATAAAATTCTTTCGAAAGATATAACATATTTTGATTGAAAATCAAAAAAGAATAAATATTATTTAGTTCTACCCAGGGTTGCGTCGTAATTACGAATTACGATTACGAATTACGAATTACGGCGTTTTTCCAGTTACGAATTACGAATTACGATTACGAAAATTTTTTTTAAATTACGAATTACGAATTACGATTCCGAAAATTTTTTTTAAATTACGAATTACGAATTACGATTCCGAAAATATCGGGAAAAATTACGAAAATAAATTACTTCAAAAGTGAATAATGGCTGCCATTTCTCTTTTTTACTTATTTAGAAATTAATAGTTAAAAAGGGACACATTTTTTAACTTTCAAGTTAAAAAAAGGACACACAAAAATATCTAGGTAGTCAACAAGTCGAAAAAATTTTTTTTAAAAAGGAGAGGTACCTGATTCGTAAAGAAAAGATCCTGTTAGATAAAAAAAAGTTAAAAAACAGAAAATAATTAAGCGGAAGTCTTGACTAAATATGTTTAAAAAAAGTGGAAAGAAAAATTTACAATGAAAAACCTTAAAAAATAATAAAATAAATGAGCACACTAACAATTTTAAACAAGGCGCGGATACATTATTTACTCTAAAACATGCGCAAATAGATTGTGGTCAGGGTTGCGTCGTAATTACGAATTACGATTACGAATTACGGCGTTTTTCCAGTTACGAATTACGATTACGAAAATTTTTTTTAATTACGAATTACGAATTACGGCGTTTTTCCAGTTACGAATTACGATTACGAAAATTTTTTTTAATTACGAATTACGAATTACGATTCCGAAATTTTTTTCAAAATTACGAATTACGATTCCGAAATTTTTTTCAAAATTACGAATTACGAATTACGATTCCGAAATTTTTTTCAAAATTACGAATTACGAATTACGATTCCGAAAAAAAATTTTCGATTACGACGCAACTCTGGTTCTACCCAAATTTTCAATAATTTTTGTAACTTCTGTCCATTGTTGTGATGTTGGAGGTACTCTCCTTCTAATTATCTGTAGCATTGTTAGGTCAATTTTCTCTGCTGCTAGTGTTGCCGCCTTTTTTATTTCACTTCAAAGAAAGATTAATTTTTAAATTTCCACAGTTTATATACTCACTTCATAATTAAATAGGCGCGAACTTGTTCCTCGTAACCCGTCAATTTATCCATAAAACGCGTTGCTAAATTTTTGTCTCCATATTTCGTACACAATTCAATAATTGACTAAATATTAAATATTTTAATTGAACAATTAATTTGTATTATTTTAAAACTTTGATAATTGTCTCCTCTTTTTGACACTCACTCTTTCTGACTCAATTAACTTTACTCAGATTATATGTCTTCAAATTTTGCCAATAAGACTAGAAACGTGGGTTTAGCCTTATTGTCGAAATATAAGAAGCCTCACGTTCTTTCCATTTTCTGAGTCGAGAGAGTGAATAATAACAACAGACGATATAAGAGAAACATATATAATTGAGGAACATTTAAAACCATAAAATTCCTACCAAAAATCCTATTGGACTTTTTCTTGAACGTGCATATTGTTCCAATTGTTGCCATTTACCAGCACGAGCAAATCCTTCAATTGTCCAAAGGAAAACTCTATTTTTCAAAATAAAAAATATTTTTTTAATTTAAAAAAAACACAAAAAGACTGTTTATCAACAAGTCTGTGTTGTTTTCTTAATTGATCCATTATTGCAAGTTCGTCGTGTTCAACAGCCCAAATAAAAGTGTCCCGAACAGATAAATGAGATAATGAAGTACCAAACTATAAATTATTAATTTTAAAATATGTCAAAAA
Organism: Meloidogyne arenaria; assembly: GCA_036172955.1. Classification (NCBI taxonomy): domain Eukaryota; kingdom Metazoa; phylum Nematoda; class Chromadorea; order Rhabditida; family Meloidogynidae; genus Meloidogyne; species Meloidogyne arenaria. The sequence continues at coordinate 7,179,567 of JARQAB010000012.1, read as the reverse complement.
TTGTGAAATCTGACGACGACATATGTATGTACAAGGGGACGCGCCTATAGGTTTAAAAAAATTTCCCTTTCAACCCTCTAGCAGGGTCACCCTTTCCAAATCACCAAAAGGAAGCATGGCCTCTCAAAAAGGGGGAATAAAGTAGGCGAAATTAGCCAAAAAAGGGGCGAAAAAGCCAAAAAGGTGGAAAAAGCCTCCTAAAGGTGGTAAAAGGGTCACACTGCCCTCTAGTCACAATTCAATCAAATCAAAATTTCAACTACCACACACACACTCACCTTTTCCTCCCTTTTAACATTTTCTATAATTAATTGAGCATTTTCACCAATTAATTGAGCTGTTTGTGTTTCTTTCATATTTTTCAAAGCTTTTTCAGCTTTAGACAAAAATTCTGTCGTTTTGGAAGAATCAAAAACATCGGCACTAGACTGTTCTGCTTTGTTTAGATATAAAAGTGCTTGCCGAATAAAATCATCACTTTGTTCGTATAAAGCTAATAAACGGTCTGGGGCCTCATCTCGAATCTCACTCTTAAAAATGGGGAATTTTTGAATTATTAGAAAAATTTAAAAATAATTTTTTGGATTAAAGCCAGAAATAAACAAAAAAACAAGTTAAGTGAGTCAAAGCCGAAGATAAATAAAACAGATAAATTTAAGATCATTTTTTAAAAATTTAATTGGACATGGGTGGGGATAGATGCCTAAACGATAATTCCTATTTAGGATGTAATATTTCACTCTCACGCGTATATCTCACGGTAAGGTCAGAGTGAATTTACCGTTTGAAAATAATTAAGATTTTTAAATAAAATTTGTAATATACCTGATAAATGCTGAGAGCCTGTGGGGCTTTACTTAACAACATTTCCACTTCTAATCCACTCATATTGCTACGTAAATGCCTCAAAACAAGATGCACTATAATTTTATTATAATTTAAAGTGCTTGTTATAATAGGAATAAATTTAAAACCTCACTCAAATCAGGTTGCTGACTTTGTCCCGCCCTCTGTAACGCCTTCTCCAATTGTTTTAATTTTAGCATTGCAGTCACTTGTCTGCTTACATTTGTCTCCAAATCAAGTAAAATTTCGGCCAATGCTGGCAATCCTTGGCGGGATGCCATTTCAGCAACGTCTTTAAATTAATAGATTGTAAAATTAAAAAAGATATAGCTAACCCGCATAGCTAATGGCTGGATATTGGCGCAAACGGGAAATTAAACGTTGTGCAAGTTCTGCTATTTTATGAGCCTTGGCACTTTCAGAATCTCTTAAAAGTTAAGTCTTTATTAATATCCCCCACTTAAATATGCCACAAGAAAAATCCTCTGTTAAGAGAAGGAAGGAAAAGATAAAATTTATGGACAACCATTTGCGGACCTGTGGGGGTATAATGTTGATAGTACCTAAATTCAAATAGAATTTGGGCCTCATTCCCAGATTAAGCTATATATTTTATTTCCTTTGGGTTTGGATTAGACTCTAACATTTTTTGCTTCCTAAGCAATAGGCCTGGTATCACCCAGTAGTCTTTGAAAAGCAAATAAATTGAAATAAGTAACTTCATAAGACGTATAAGACTAAACAAAAGCCCATTTATTTTTTCAATTTTACAAACCTATTTTGTTCTTTAAAAGTAGTCATCATAGCCAAACACCAATGTGCAATTACTTTGTAAACACCTTCTTTTGAATTAATTTCCAAAAATTCGCAAAGCTTTACAGCCATAGGCCAATGACCCAAAACAACTAAACGATCGACAATTGAAGCTGGGGAAAGTTCTTCTAATTGAGTAAATGTTAAAGGAATTCCCATAAGTCGAAGAGCATTTAAAACACGAAGAAGACGACAAATACGAACAAATTTATCAGCATCGTAAGGTCTTTGACATTTTATTTATTTATTTATTTACGCCTTGATGGCGCGAGTCAAGTCAAAAAACAATAAAAAGATGAAATCAAGTCAAAAAAAATATATATATAAAACGAAATCATGTCAATAAATAAAAAAAACAAAAAGAATGTTAATAAATAGTATGAAAAATTTTAAGTGTATGAATTTAAGTCGAACTTAATTCGGCCTCCGAATTGCGGGAAAAATTAATATGTGTTATGTTTTTTGCAAAATTTTTGTAATCTAATTTTCTAAAGAATGCTGGTAGTTTATTATAGTACCTTATAGTCCTTACAAAAAATGAATTATGTCTAGTAATTGAGGTGCATGCTTTATATGATATTTTGTTTTCGTCCCCCCTTGTTTTAGATGGAATGATGAAATAGGGGTTATTTATGTTAATCGGACTTAATCCTATGCAATGCTTGTGAAAGATTTTAAGATCTGTTATAATTCTTCTATTCTCTAAAGAATCTATATTATATAATCTGAGGAGTTCATGGTAGTTAGGGATTTGTTCATTAAGTGTTATATTATTCTTGCGGCTATATACCATACTTATGAAATCTTTTTGAATCTTTTCTATTTTGTTAATGTACTTTTTATAGTAAGGATTCCAGACAGGAGAACTAAATTCCAATATGCTTCTTACATATGTAGTGAACATATTAATTAAGAATTTTTCATCATTTGATTTTAAGGACCTAAGAATTGTATAACTAATTCTCCTAGCTTTATTACAAATAATGTCGATATGATTATGGAATTTTAACTCATGGTTAAAGAAAATACCCAAATCCCTTACAGTTTGATTTTTGCCGATTTTTGTTATGTGAGTGTCTTTTATTGTATAAATGGTGCGAGGATTTTTAGTGCCTAGATGTAATATATTACATTTCTTTATAGCTATATCCAATCCGTTTATTTCTGTGTATTCGGAAAATTTTTCAATAAATTTTTGCAAAAGGTTTGAATTGACTGGATTGTCTTTGAAAATGTAATATGCCTTAATATCATCTACATATAGTTTAACCGTTACATTTTCTGTATAACAAAATTCGGTTAAATCATGTATATAATATAAAAACAGTATGGGACCAAGTAGGGAGCCTTGGGGTACTCCGCTTTTTATGAGCATTTTTTCAGAAAAGGATTCATGGATTTTAACAGAGAAAGTTCTATTCCTTAAATAGTCTTTGAGCCACTCAGTTAGAGTATCTGGAATATTTAATGATTTTAATTTAATTAATAGTCTTTCATGGGATATGGTGTCAAAAGCTTTTGATAAATCAAAGTAGACTATATCTACAGATTTTTTATTTTCCAATGCCATGGTAAAGTCATCCATTACTTCTAGAAGTTGGGTTGTTACGGATTTACCTATATGGTATCCGTGTTGCTCTTTTGGAAAAATTTTGTTTTTCTGTGCATGTTCAACTAATTTAGAAGCTAATATCTTTTCTAATATTTTGGCTGTTGAGCAGAGAAGAGAGATTGGTCTAAACTCGTTAGGTTTTTTAGCTTTTGGAATCTTTTGGATTGGAACAATTATGCTTTCTTTCCAGAGATTAGGTACCTTTTTTGTCATTAATGATAGAGAGAATAAACTAAAGAGTGGATATGCCAATGTTTGTGCGCAGTTTTTAAGAAAGATGTTAGGTATATTATCAGGTGATGTATTATTCTTATTATCTAATTTTGTTAAATAATTAAATATATCGTAAACTGAAAAATCCATGTAATCTATTGTACCCAATAGTGGGGAAGTTTTGTTTGTAATCTGTGTGTTAGACCCATTGCTTTTAAAGACTGAACTGAAATGGGATGCGAGTATGTTGACTTTCTGTTTATTTGTGAATATTATGTTATTGTGATCGTCTACCATCGTTGGGTATTTCAAATTTTTTGATTTAAGAAAGGCGCCAACATATGCAAATTTCTTTTTTGGGTGGGGTAATATTCTTTTTTCTTTATTTTTCCGAAATTTTAGCATCTGTTTCCTTATTAGATGAGTTATCTTCAAATAGTTTGGCCTATTCGTTTTATGAATGTTTCGTTTCCATAAACCCTCTTGAGTGTCTAATAATCTTTTAATATGAGTCGGTAATCCTTTTAGTTTATTTTCTATAGTTAAACAAGGTATAAAAAAATTTATAGTTTCGTTAATTATGTCAGAAAATTTTTTATAGTTGAAGTTTATGTCATTGGATTGCCCAAATATGGTTATCCAATCAATTGAAGCAAGGTATTGGTTAATTGTTTTATAGTCCGCTTTTTTAAAATCCTTAATGTATTTTGTTGGTTCATAAGTTAATATTTGTTCTAATTCAAAAATTATACTGTTATGATCCGATGTTGAGAAAGGGGGTGCTATTTCTAACTTGTGTATTAAGTTGTGTGTGTTAGTAAAAACAAGATCTAATATATTTTTTCCCCTGGTACCTTGAGAGACAAGTTGTATTAACTGTTGGCTGTTAGTAAACTCACAAAATTCGTTTTCAATCTGAGTGGTGTGTGAAACAGGTAAGAAGTGTTCCCATTCTATTCCAGGAAAATTAAAATCTCCTAACATTATACACGCATTTTCCGTGGTGCAGCAGTATAATATAGTTTCCAAGAAATTAGAAAAATCTTGTGATTTTTGAAATCCAGGGGGTCTGTAAACAGCAATAACTCTTATTGTTTGGAGTTGCGGTAATAACAAGTCGAATGATATTAGGTTGAAACTGTTTGTTTTCAAAATTTTGTACTGTTTGAACGGTAATGCTTTATGAATTAGTACGCAAACGCCGCCACCTTTTTTGGATGGTCTGTCTGATCTTAGAATCTCATAATCTAATGTATGTAAAATAAAACTATCACTAATTTCTTTATGAAGCCAGGATTCGCTGACCACTATGATTTGGTATTTATGGGTGCTTAGCAATGACCGAAATTCATTCATTTTATTTAATAAACTACGAGCGTTAAAGCAAATGCATTTTATATTTCTGGATTTTTTAAAATTTTTCTTTTTATTTTTATAGTTCTTGTTGATTGTTTTTACGCAATTCGGAGGTTTTTGGGCTATTTTATAAGTATTCTCATAATTTAGTGGGTGGAGATTAAGTTTTTTGAGTGTGGATTTGTATTTATTGTTGTGCGAAAAATAGGGATCTCCTCCCGCAAAATTACTATACCAGCATATATAACAAAGTCGGCACCGGGATGCGCCTGACGCTTTTCATGACACTGTCTTATAAGAGCGGATCGATTAGCAAGTTCTGTTTTAGAAAGGGACTCTCGCAAATGTAAATGTTTGTATTGATTTTTTAGAAATTTTTTGCCTGAGAGTGCCTCCCGAACAGCATATGAACATGGAAATTTAATTTTAATTGGGCGAGGTTTATTTTGGTTAATTTTCCCCATACGAAAAATCCCACTTGGCAATGCACTTGAAACTTTACATTCATTTAAAACCTGTAAAACTCGTTGCTGATCATCCTTCGCCTTTTCAACAGATTCGGCTTGTTCACTTTCTGGTAATCCATTAAGCACAAGACAGTGACGTCTCTCCTTCTCCTCCATTTCTTGCTTAAATTCACCATATTGAAGTTGTCTAGATTGTTGATTCCCATTTAGTTGTTGTTGTTCCAATAATAATTCAGAAGTCAATGTTAATATCTGCTGCATTTGGGTCATTAGAATTTTTACCCACGGAGGTGTTGTAGTGTCGTTATTCATTTGTTGTAAAGTTTCTTGGAAATTTAAATTATTGATTTGCTCAATTAATCGTGAGCGCTTGTCGTTAATTGATGCACCAGATAAATTTAATGGCGTATTTGCATTTCTTTTTGTGGATGTTGATTGATTATTTATTGACGTTAACATTTTTTCCATAAGTTATTACCCAGAGTAATTTTAAAACCTCACTCAAATCAGGTTGCTGACTTTGTCCCGCCCTCTGTAACGCCTTCTCCAATTGTTTTAATTTTAGCATTGCAGTCACTTGTCTGCTTACATTTGTCTCCAAATCAAGTAAAATTTCGGCCAATGCTGGCAATCCTTGGCGGGATGCCATTTCAGCAACGTCTTTAAATTAATAGATTGTAAAATTAAAAAAGATATAGCTAACCCGCATAGCTAATGGCTGGATATTGGCGCAAACGGGAAATTAAACGTTGTGCAAGTTCTGCTATTTTATGAGCCTTGGCACTTTCAGAATCTCTTAAAAGTTAAGTCTTTATTAATATCCCCCACTTAAATATGCCACAAGAAAAATCCTCTGTTAAGAGAAGGAAGGAAAAGATAAAATTTATGGACAACCATTTGCGGACCTGTGGGGGTATAATGTTGATAGTACCTAAATTCAAATAGAATTTGGGCCTCATTCCCAGATTAAGCTATATATTTTATTTCCTTTGGGTTTGGATTAGACTCTAACATTTTTTGCTTCCTAAGCAATAGGCCTGGTATCACCCAGTAGTCTTTGAAAAGCAAATAAATTGAAATAAGTAACTTCATAAGACGTATAAGACTAAACAAAAGCCCATTTATTTTTTCAATTTTACAAACCTATTTTGTTCTTTAAAAGTAGTCATCATAGCCAAACACCAATGTGCAATTACTTTGTAAACACCTTCTTTTGAATTAATTTCCAAAAATTCGCAAAGCTTTACAGCCATAGGCCAATGACCCAAAACAACTAAACGATCGACAATTGAAGCTGGGGAAAGTTCTTCTAATTGAGTAAATGTTAAAGGAATTCCCATAAGTCGAAGAGCATTTAAAACACGAAGAAGACGACAAATACGAACAAATTTATCAGCATCGTAAGGTCTTTGACATCTACGCATTCCTATTGAAGCTGCCTTTAAATTTTGAAAAATTATCTTTCCAGAAGTCCGCAAGAATTATTTATTAAAGACTTTGGTGATGATTCAAAAATAAAAAAAATTAGAAACCTTTAAAAGTTGTTTTTGTAATTTTGAGTCAAAATGGTGTGCAGCAACAGATAAACATTGATCTACAGCTATATTCATATCCTCTGGATTTATTGAACGAATAAATCTAAAAATAAAATTTTAAATTTGGCCTCTTCGCTCGCTCGAACTAGTCAGAGGCAAACGATTAGATTCGGAGAAAAAAAATTAAATAACACCCCACCGCTATTAGATAATAGTGCTGCTCAGGAATCAAAATTTACCGAGACTCCAGAACCGAGATTGAGAATGTCGAGCAGCACTATTATAGTAGATACACACTCAATTTTATTTTAGATACTTTTTTAATTTGATTGGCCAATGTGTGGGAAGAGGGAACGGTTATCTCAACATAAAAGATTCACACGATTTTGATATCAATCATTTTACAAAGCCCACTATCTCCAAAAATTTTTCGTCAGTATTTTAAAAAATAAAAAAACAAACTCATAAGAAGCATGACTTTTTTGTTCCAACTTTACAGCAGATCCATAGAGTAAAGCTCCAGGTTCATTACTTCCCAAGCCTAGGACAGATTTTGACGCATCTTGGATTGGTAAAAGTAAAGAAGTAGACCGTCTAGTAAATACTCGAATTCCGTCAATATCAGCGTTAAAACGAGCATCAGAAGAAAATGAAAAACTAAAGAAAATATAAATTTTTAATCGGCTTGTAAATAATTCTTCAATTGTAAAGAATATTAAAAATAAAAGTCTAGTTAATGAATTCAATCTAAATTTTATGAGTCCAACCAAAATATAAATCAAAAATTATTAATGGAAACACCAAAATGTTTCTTGTCCTAAAACACCCCTTTCTCTAAATGATTTTAAAATAAATAACAAACGTAGAATTAAAAGTATTTTCCATATTTTCTGTTTGATTTAAATCAGAAGTTCCTTCTAAAGAATAAATGGACAAATTATTTGAAGATTCTAATTTTTGTTCAATTGCAAAAGATGATTTTCCACACCTTAAAAATAAAATTAACAAAATTAGAAGAGAGTTGTTGGAAGCTGGTTCAACCTTTGATAAAAAAAAGTCAAAGAAAATTAGTTTCAGAGTCAGAACTTATGTAAATAATGTAAAGTTTTAAAAAGTCAGCACTAATCTGGTATAAGGTAAATAATAAAAAATAAAAAGATTGAGCCTGAAGAGTCCCAACAAATAAAAAATATACATTTAAAAATATACCAAAATATTTGTCCAATTTCTCCATTAAATTCCAATTTAATTTGTTTAAGACATTGAAAATCATCAACCTCAACATCAATTAATTGCATCACTTTTGAATCATGTAAAAGTAATAATTGACATTGGTCGTTATCCAATTCCATTTTTATGTATTGTCCTTCTGTTTTAGCCCATGGAAAATTCTAAAAAAAATTATTTTAAAAAATTGGGAGGATGGGCAAAAAATAATTAATTTTGTAAAAATAAAAAAAATCTAAAAAAGTGGGAATGAAAATCTGTCGCTACTCTTTAGCCAAAAAAAGGATTCAGAAAGGTTTTCTCAAGAAAATTTCACAGTCATTGAAAGAATTTTTTGTTACCCAAGAGTTAATTTTTACAAAAAATTTCCAAACTAACGCAAGGTTGAAAGGAACACGTTTCCTGCTCACCAATTAAAAAACTATTTTTAGAGCATAACAAAACACGTGTTGGTTTAATACAACTTGTAATGACTGTCCAACAAGTTAAATTCCCTAAAATTATTTTTCTTTAAAAATTCTGAAAATAAAAAAAAAACTTGAATCACTCAAAATTCTCCACAGTAAAGGTGTAGTGACAGAATTTACAATAAAAAAATGTCCGGATTTATTAATTATAACAAGTCCAGTCTCATTTGAATATGAAAATATTTTTGCCTCAAACAATCCAACAGATAAAGTTTCCTTGAAAATAAAAAAAATCTTTTATTTGAAATTTAAGTCAAGCTATTTACGACATTTATTTTATTTAAAAATGTTTTGGAAATTTTTCACAAGGCCAAAGTTTTTGCGGGTATAGGTAAAAGTTGTCAAGGGGAGTGGGAAACATGGGTCCTGCCGACATAAAATAAATTCCAAATTTTCGGGAATCAGAATAGTAGGATCTCTGATTGGGGAACCACTTCGGAAGATAGCTCTAAATATATAAATAGAACAAGACAATTATTGATTTTCAAAAAAAATTGGTGGATATGGAAAAAAGAGTTAATAGACTGTCAATCCTGGAACCTAGAAAATGTTGTCCGCAAACTTAGTCCGAAAAAATAGTCGGTACATTTTTTCGAGAAAAATCAAAATATAAGTATATTAAGTAAAAATCTGAGAAGTTTAATGAGGTAAACAAAAAATTTAACTCAAAAAATAAATTTAAATAAACCTCTCCCATAGTTGAAGTTTTTAACAATTTTCCCAAAGCATCATAAAGCAATACCCGCCCAACATTATTTATTACAATTAATTTGAGACATTTTGTCCAAAAAAGATATAAAGCATTACTCGCGTTTATAGAAGCAATTTGGGCACCATTTTGCATATAAATACCGATCATTGATGAATTTGGTGATTTACTTGGAATTGAAATTGCTGAAAAAAATTTCTTTGATTTAAAAAATTTCTAAAAAATTAAAATAAAATAACGGAATTATGAGGAAACTACTTTTGAAGGCATAAATGCCCCTATTCTTCTTTATTCGGGATGCTACAATGAAAGATCGGTTAACGATAATCCTAATTTTTAATTAAAAATATGCAAACAAAGAAAAAGATTCCAAAAATTTTTTAGATTTTCAAAAATTAACAATATTCGAAACGCAGAAAAGAGGGAGCGAGGAAAACCAAAAATAATAATTTTAAATAATAAAAAAGGGTCACAAACCTTTTAAAAGATTAAAAAAAGAGTTTAAAAAATCACAAACCAATAGGTCCAGCAAATGGACAGCAAGCAAAAAGTATTTGTTCATCACTTCTTTTCGGAAATAATGGCAAATTTAAATTGTCATAAAGACATAAATTTCTTTTAAAAAAATAAAAATTATTGAAATAATTAAAAGAAAAATCTTACTGAATTGAAGGAAGACCAGTCATAATTAATTAAAAAATTATTTAGAACTAAAAATGAAAAAATTGAACAAAAAATTAAGTATATTGCCAAATTGACTCATTCTATACGACAATTGCGGAAAAAAGGGGAGGTACCAGAAAAAAGGGGTTTTAGGAATTTACTTCAAGATAAACCTTTTTTAATTAAAAATAATTTTTTTTCGAAAAAAACAAAACTTTCTGAACCCTGCCATTTTAGCTTATTTCAACGAGTTTGCTCTGGAAAATTTTGAGTAATTCAAGTTTGTTTTTAATTTTTATTAAAAATATTTTTTTAGAAATTTAACTGATTTATTACAAAAAATGGAAAAACAAAATAGTAAATCTTTTATTAAATTTTTATCCATTTTATGAATAAAATAATTTTTCTTATTTATAAAAATTCACGGTTAGGGTTTACTCTTCACATTCTTATTATTAAGTGATTCTTGTAATGCAATGACTGACCCCCCATTTTTTCCAGTCTCCCTAACTATTTTGAGCTTTTTTGATTGATACATTTTTTCATATAGCATTCGAATGAGCTCTTTAAGCCAGGTCGATGATACCAAGAAAGGTTGTATCTGATGTTTATGAATATTTGCCATAAAGATAGAAAAATGGGAGAAAATACGGAAAAAGAGGGTCGGCCAAAATATTGCCGGGGTTTACGCTTTCAAAAATTTTTTTTTGTACTCACTATTCAAATTGACAAATTTATTGAAAAAAAACCTTTGCTGTAAATTTAGATTTGGATATTATACGTTGTAGGCTGTTGTGCCGCGTCCATGGTTTGAACAATGGTTGCCGGGTCAAACACGTTATTTGGATATCTCGGGTGGAAACCAAACTACACGAACGTTTCATTGTTGTGTACGTTTTAATTTATATTTTAATTTTCTTTAAAATATTTTTTTGTCTGGATTTCCACCCTAAAGTCGACGACCCACCTAGAAACGGATCGAATCATGTGTCATTCTAATTCGTTTGACGCCAAAATTTTCGTGAGACCCATTTCTGAGTGGGTCTTCGCGCAGATTACAGCCTTTCTATTTCATTTTTAATTAGGCACGTGATGAACACCATATGTTCATTTGTCGTCGTCAAATGAGGGTGATTCTGACACAATATCATGCGGAATTTTACCATAATGGCTTTGAACACAATTTCGCGCACCCCGCCCACTGGTAGTGGGTGGGGTGTCGTTTTATGTGCCACCATTTATGGTTAGGGGGTGGGGCGGAATATTTTAATTTATCTAATAAGTATTTAGCAAGGTCGTAGCCAGGGTTCGATTTCAAGGGGAGGACTAAATTTGTTTTACTAGATTTGGTTTTTTTAATCAAATTTATTCCTCCCCTTGAAATCGAACCCTGGCTACGACCTTGCTAAATACTTATTAGATAAATTAAAATATTCCGCCCCACCCCCTAACCATAAATGGTGGCACATAAAACGACACCCCACCCACTACCAGTGGGCGGGGTGCGCGAAATTGTGTTCAAAGCCATTATGGTAAAATTCCGCATGATATTGTGTCAGAATCACCCTCATTTGACGACGACAAATGAACATATGGTGTTCATCACGTGCCTAATTAAAAATGAAATAGAAAGGCTGTAATCTGCGCGAAGACCCACTCAGAAATGGGTCTCACGAAAATTTTGGCGTCAAACGAATTAGAATGACACATGATTCGATCCGTTTCTAGGTGGGTCGTCGACTTTAGGGTGGAAATCCAGACAAAAAAATATTTTAAAGAAAATTAAAATATAAATTAAAACGTACACAACAATGAAACGTTCGTGTAGTTTGGTTTCCACCCGAGATATCCAAATAACGTGTTTGACCCGGCAACCATTGTTCAAACCATGGACGCGGCACAACAGCCTACAACGTATAATATCCAAATCTAAATTTACAGCAAAGGTTTTTTTTCAATAAATTTGTCAATTTGAATAGTGAGTACACAAAAAAAAAGCTCGAAATGATCAGGGAGACTGGAAAAAAATGGAGGTCAGTTAATGTATTACAAAAATCCCTTAGGAACAAAAATCGAAAGTAAACCTTACCGTGAATCTTTATAAAAGAAACTTACATTTTTACGCGAAAAAAATTTAATAAATATTTTTTTAAAAAATTGACTTTTGTCCTGGAGAAAGTTCTTCTAATTGAGTAAATGTTAAAGAAATTCCCATAAGTCGAAGAGCATTTAAAACACGAAGAAGACGACAAATACGAACAAATTTATCAGCATCATAAGGTCTTTGACATCTACGCATTCCTATTGAAGCTGCCTTTAAATTTGAAAAATAAATTTATTTAAGTTTGCAAGGTTTATCTGCAGTCAATAAGAATGGAAAAAATTTTCATCTCCAAAAGTCCGTGAGCTTTTTCTCTCAAGAAGGATTATATATCAACAAGATTATATATCCTTTAGCGATAGATTTAAAAATATCAAAAACCTTTAACAGTTGTTTTTGTAATTTTGAGTCAACAGCAGATCCATAGAGTAAAGCTCCAGGTTCATTACTTCCCACGCCTAGGACAGATTTTGACGCATCTTGGATTGGTAAAAGTAAAGAAGTAGACCGTCTAGTAAATACTCGAATTCCGTCAATATCAGCGTTAAAACGAGCATCAGAAGAAAATGAAAAACTAAAAAAAATATAAATTTTTAATTGAAATAAATCTTTGAATTAAGAACCAGAAAAATATGACTCTATTCTAGTTTATTAGTTCAATAAAATTTTGATGAGTCGCCAAACAAAATATAAATCAGAAATCATTAAACTCGTAAACTAAAATCAGCGTAAATGGGAACCCCCAAATGTTTCTGTTAACAAACGTAGAATTAAAAGTATTTTCCATATTTTCTGTTTGATTTAAATCAGAAGTTCCTTCTAATGAATAAATGGACAAATTATTTGAAGATTCTAATTTTTGTTCAATTGCAAAAGATGATTTTCCACACCTTAAAAATAAGAGAATTAGGAAAACTAAAAAATTAAATTAAAAAAGGAGACGGGTTCGGGTACGGGTTCGAAATAAACAAATTCTAAGCCCATATTCGGACTCAGCACACTCGATTACCTACTGGCAGACCTAAAAATACCGAAAAAGTACCTCTACCACATTTTTTTCTAGGGACCAGTAAAGCGGAAGATTACCAAATAAAGAAATATTTAACAAATATACCAAAATATTTGTCCAATTTCTCCATTAAATTCCAAATTAATTTGTTTAAGACGTTGAAAATCATCAACCTCAACATCAATTAATTGCATCACTTTTGAATCATGTAAAAGTAATAATTGGCATTGGTCGTTATCCAATTCCATTTTTATGTATTGTCCTTCTGTTTTAGCACATAGAAAATTCTAAAAAAAAATTATTAAAAATATAATTTTTATAAAATTTTGTTAGAAAAGGCCAAAAAGCCAAATTTCTGCCATTTTTAGCGCCGCAGGCGAAAATTTTGAGGATTTTGGGAGGCCAGGAAGTCAGAAATCCTTCATTTTTACCAGTTTTTAAACAAAATCCGAAGAATTTTTAAAATTTCAAAGATTATAAAAATAGGGCAAAAATATGGCAAATGAGAAAATAGGGAAAAAATAGGGCGAAAAGGTCAAAAATAGGGAAAATCCTCTATAAATAGGGTAAAAGGGCCACCCCTGGTTTTTTTATCAAAGGTTGAACCAGCTTCCAACAACTCTCTTCTAATTTCGTTAATTTTATTTTTAAGGTGTGGAAAATCATCTTTTGCAATTGAACAAAAATTAGAATCTTCAAATAATTTGTCCATTTATTCTTTAGAAGGAACTTCTGATTTAAATCAAACAGAAAATATGGAAAATACTTTTAATTCTACGTTTGTTATTTATTTTAAAATCATTTAGAGAAAGGGGTGTTTTAGGACAAGAAACATTTTGGTGTTTCCATTAATAATTTTTGATTTATATTTTGGTTGGACTCATAAAATTTAGATTGAATTCATTAACTAGACTTTTATTTTTAATATTCTTTACAATTGAAGAATTATTTACAAGCCGATTAAAAATTTATATTTTCTTTAGTTTTTCATTTTCTTCTGATGCTCGTTTTAACGCTGATATTGACGGAATTCGAGTATTTACTAGACGGTCTACTTCTTTACTTTTACCAATCCAAGATGCGTCAAAATCTGTCCTAGGCTTGGGAAGTAATGAACCTGGAGCTTTACTCTATGGATCTGCTGTAAAGTTGGAACAAAAAAGTCATGCTTCTTATGAGTTTGTTTTTTTATTTTTTAAAATACTGACTAGAAAAATTTTTGGTAGAAATGGGCTTTGTAAAATGATTGATATCAAAATTGAGCGCATCTCTTGTGTTTAGATAACCGTCCCCTCTTTCCACACATTGGTCAATCAAATTAAAAATTGAGTGTGTATCTAATAGGGCTGCTCTAGGTTCTCGAGTCTCGGTAAATTTTGATTCCCTAGCAGCACTATTATCTAATTGCGGTGGGGTGTCATTGAAATTTGTTGTCCGAATTGTTGTCCATATTTAAAATTTTATTTTTAGATTTATTCGTTCAATAAATCCAGAGGATATGAATATAGCTGTAGATCAATGTTTATCTGTTGCTGCACACCATTTTGACTCAAAATTACAAAAACAACTTTTAAAGGTTTCTAATTTTTTTTATTTTTGAATCATCACCAAAGTCTTTAATAAATAATTCTTGCGGACTTCTGGAAAGATAATTTTTCAAAATTTAAAGGCAGCTTCAATAGGAATGCGTAGATGTCAAAGACCTTATGATGCTGATAAATTTGTTCGTATTTGTCGTCTTCTTCGTGTTTTAAATGCTCTTCGACTTATGGGAATTCCTTTAACATTTACTCAATTAGAAGAACTTTCCCCAGCTTCAATTGTCGATCGTTTAGTTGTTTTGGGTCATTGGCCTATGGCTGTAAAGCTTTGCGAATTTTTGGAAATTAATTCAAAAGAAGGTGTTTACAAAGTTATTGCACATTGGTGTTTGGCTATGATGACTACTTTTAAAGAACAAAATAGGTTTGGAAATTTTTTTTGAAGAAAATATTTTGGCTTTTGTTCATTTTATACGTCTTATGAAGATGTTTATTTGAACCTAGGTGCTATCACATTATACCACACAGGTCCGGGAATGTTTGTCCGTAGATTTATTCTTTGCCTTCTTTCTCTTTACAGAGGATTTTTCTTGTGGTATATCCAAGTGGGAGACATTAATAAAGACTAGGGTTGGATATATCCATAAACTGACTTCAAAATTTATCAAAAAATATTTTAAAGTTTTTAGTTTTTCATTTTCTTCTGATGCTCGTTTTAACATTGATATTGATGGAATTAGAGTATTTACTAGACGGTCAACTTCTTTACTTTTACCAATCCAAGATGCATCAAAATCTGTCCTAGGCTTGGGAAGTAATGAACCTGGAGCTTTACTCTATGGATCTGCTGTAAAGTTGGAACAAAAAAGTCATGCTTCTTATGAGTTTGTTTTTTTTTCAATTTTTAGAATAAAAAACATTTTTAGAAATTTTAACTCTTTGGACAGTCATACAAAATATGGAAATAATGGGAGAGAACAGTAAATTTTTCTTTAAATTTGTATCATTTTTATGTTGAATTTTAATTTTATTTTTTTTTACAAAAATTCAAGGTTAGGACTTGCTCTTTTCAATTCTTATTTTTAAAGGGTTTTTGTCTTTTCATTAGTTTTTCTCTTTCTCACTATTCAAATTGACAAATTTATTAAAACCTTTGCTGTAAATTTAGATTTCGATAATTTTACTTCTACTGCTGCAGTACGCAGTGGTTTATTTGGCGGTTACGCGTTAAACAAAGATATGTAGATGTTTCTGGTGGGTCGCATCGAACTTCAATGACTTTACATTAGATTGCTTCAAGATTTCCCAATCTTACCAAATTTAGTATCAAACGATTCCTCTCAGCTTTAAACTTCAAGTTTATTTTTAATTTTTTTAAAATTTTTATTAAAAATTATTTTTTAGAAAAGAATGTTTAGGTTTTATTTATAACAATGGAACAACAAAACTACTGTTCCTTTTGAATGGTTTAATCAATGGATAGAAGGAGAGGGACTTGACATTTTTACCCAAGTTGGTGGTGGTTATATCATTTTACACTGCAAGGTACTTTTAATTTATATTTTTATAATAATACTTTTCCCTTTTTAAAATATTTTTTTGTTTCTCCACCCCTTTAAAATCGAATATCCATTTATAGGCAATTATTTTTGTGTGTTTTTTGAAGTTTTTAATGAATATTTTTTAATCCACTTATAGATGGGGTATTGTTGGGGTTCTATTTTTTGAATTAAAATACTACAAAAGTATTTTCTTTCCTATTTTTATTTTATTTAAATTAGGCCAGGGACGACGAAGGGATTTATATCTGCGAGAGACGATTGGGAGTAGAATTTGTTGGAAATCAAGCATTTGTTTACGACAACGGAATTCCGCATAATGTTTTTCACCCTGCCCACTATTGACTATCGAAGTGAATAGTGGGTGGGGTGTTAAGGGTGCCGCCATTATTGGCTAGGGGATGGGACGGATTATGTAAATTTACCTTAAGTATTTGGAAAATCATTTTTTAGTTTTTTCTTTTTTCGATAATGGCGGCACCCTTAACACCCCACCCACTAACCAGTTTATACTGCATAGTGGATTTATACTGCACAGTTTATACTGCATAGTTTACATAATCCGTCCCATCCCCTAGCCAATAATGGCGGCACCCTTAACACCCCACCCACTATTCACTTCGATAGTCAATAGTGGGCAGGGTGAAAAACATTATGCGGAATTCCGTTGTCGTAAACAAATGCTTGATTTCCAACAAATTCTACTCCCAATCGTCTCTCGCAGATATAAATCCCTTCGTCGTCCCTGGCCTAATTTAAATAAAATAAAAATAGGAAAGAAAATACTTTTGTAGTATTTTAATTCAAAAAATAGAACCCCAACAATACCCCATCTATAAGTGGATTAAAAAATATTCATTAAAAACTTCAAAAAACACACAAAAATAATTGCCTATAAATGGATATTCGATTTTAAAGGGGTGGAGAAACAAAAAAATATTTTAAAAAGGGAAAAGTATTATTATAAAAATATAAATTAAAAGTACCTTGCAGTGTAAAATGATATAACCACCACCAACTTGGGTAAAAATGTCAAGTCCCTCTCCTTCTATCCATTGATTAAACCATTCAAAAGGAACAGTAGTTTTGTTGTTCCATTGTTATAAATAAAACCTAAACATTCTTTTCTAAAAAATAATTTTTAATAAAAATTTTAAAAAAATTAAAAATAAACTTGAAGTTTAAAGCTGAGAGGAATCGTTTGATACTAAATTTGGTAAGATTGGGAAATCTTGAAGCAATCTAATGTAAAGTCATTGAAGTTCGATGCGACCCACCAGAAACATCTACATATCTTTGTTTAACGCGTAACCGCCAAATAAACCACTGCGTACTGCAGCAGTAGAAGTAAAATTATCGAAATCTAAATTTACAGCAAAGGTTTTAATAAATTTGTCAATTTGAATAGTGAGAAAGAGAAAAACTAATGAAAAGAATAAAATATTTAATATATTTTAATATTAAAATCAAACCCTTTAAAAATAAGAATTGAAAAGAGCAAGTCCTAACCTTGAATTTTTGTAAACATTCCCATTATTGATTTGTGATTATGTAATATTTTAAAATACTCGGGATTTTGTAAAAAAAACTTCCTAGTTTAATAATCTTAATAAAATTCCTATTCAGTATACAAAAAACTAAAAAATTTAAACAAAATAAATTGCCAAAATAAAATATTTAATATATTTTAATATTAAAATCAAATTATCCGTTGCTGTTTTTCAAAATTCAAATATAATTTTTAAAAGGCCATCCTCTCATTTATTTTACACGAAACATTCCTGTTGGTGTATTAATCTTCTCAACATAATTAGCTGGCAGCATTCCCCATAACAATGTTTTCTGCACTGTTCCAGTTAACCTAAAAAATAATTTGAAAATTTTTGAATTCAACTTTACAAATTTAGACGAGTTAGCTTATGATTAGAGTTGTGGGTCTAAAACAAAAAGTAAGATTTCATATTTTCGGTTTAGTATAGGGGGCTTTTCCAGTATAGGTATCAGTCCGGGGTATCAGTTAACCAAAGAATTTAGTAAACCGACAATTCTACCTATGATAAGATTCCAAGTTAGCGCGGTTTGGAACCGTCGCCTACTTCGTACTTACAATTAGTAGGGTAGGGGACGATTCAGTATGGCCGATTCAGAATAGCCGATTCAGTATGGCCGATTCAGAATGGCCGATTCAGTATATGGCCGATTCAGAATAGGCCGATTCAGTATAGCCGATTCAGTCTACGGCAAAAAGGGGACGATTCAGAATACGTATATTTTTGGGCTAGAAAATCTTTTTTCTTGTAAATTTTTTTCGTTTTTCTTACTTTCTATGATCTAAGGAACATCTTAAAAGCTAGCCGAGTCTTAATTCTAGGCTTTTTCGGGCTTAGGGTGAAGTTTTGGTCTCGAATTTTTCTCTTAAGGCAAAAAATTTTAATTAAAAAAACGAGTCAAATAAACAAAAATTTATCAAAAAATAAATAAAAATCAACGTCTACATCTCAAAGAGGGCCGTTTGGTTAAGTTGTTGAGATCTGTGCCTAAATGTGGCTTAGCAAATCCGCCAGCAGATTGCTCCCTCTTGAAATGGGGAAAATAAAATTTTTCAAAAAGCCAAAAAACAAAAATAAACCATGTGTCTGTAGTAGAAGCCTCGCCATTCAGCATAGAATTCTCCACTTCTGGAGTTTTTAAGAAAATTGAAGAAATTTAAAAATTTTTAAAAATTAAAAAAACTTCTACATTTTCCATAAAAATTTTTTTTTCGTTACTAATTATTGTTGTTTATTGCTAATTGTTGTGCTAGATCACTTAAAGAACAAAGAAAATGCTTATACGAAAAAAATAAACCAGTCCCTTTTCGAAATTTCAATTTTTTGTGTAATTTATTCTGCGTATTCTGAATCGTCCCCTTTTTGCCGTAGACTGAATCGGCTATACTGAATCGGCCTATTCTGAATCGGCCATATACTGAATCGGCCATTCTGAATCGGCCATACTGAATCGGCTATTCTGAATCGGCCATACTGAATCGGGCTTTACCGCAATTAGTACAAGATACGAAAAAATATGGGCGGTTCGGAAAACTCTGTGGGGATATACTAAGTTTTTTAGTCCGATTTTGCCCCCTTCCCATTTCTATCTGAATCAAAGTTTTTTTTATTCAAAAACTTTTTAAAAAATCTCAAATAAAACTGACCAGCCATCATCCACTTTTTGGCAATTAACAATAACATCTCCCTCCTTAAAGCTAACCTAAAAAATTAATTTTTATTTTAAATTTCTTTTCAATTTTTTTCTCACTTCATCTTTATCCGCAGCTGTATAGTCATAAAGAGCTTTAACAGTAAAACCTCCAGTCGCAGCCTTTCCTCCGGGGGCTTTTCCTCCGCCTGCAGGGCCAGATGCGTTTATTTGTTTGGTTGGTTGTTCTACTAAATTTTTAAATGTTTTTTAAATAAATTTAGAATTTCCCACTGTTCATAGGGTCATAATCTGCAATTGAACCGACAGGTTTTTTCTCGGTTGGGGAAACTGAAAGAAAATTTTTTTTAGAAAATTAAATTTTTAATTTAAATAATTTTTTAATTGAAATCTCTCTCTCTTTTTGAAATCCCGCCTCTTTTTCTTTCAGGCTTTTCTATCACACTTCCTCCTATAAAATGACCATTTTGGTTAATATTTTAATAAACATTCTCTTATAAAGAGGAAAGGCCAAAGGGGCGGGGCTTATGGGGTGTAAACTACACATGTAGCATTTTTTCTAGTACCAAGATGAATTTTTATAAAACTCTTTGTTGGGAAAATGGAAAAGTAATTAATTTTATAACAAACAAAGCGGGGTTTGTTATTAAGGAAATTGGGATAACTCTTAAGGAAAAATTCAAGAACACTCATATTAATTAAAAAAAACAGCAAAACAACTCAAAAATTAATTAAAAGACCAAAACAAAAACACACCCCTTCCACCCATTTCTGTTGAATAAACAATAGTTCCATGTGTTTGTTGCATTAACCTTTGGGTATATGGAGATATTCCATCATTTTCTTTATTTTTCTTTTTTGCATCCACAGCAGCTAATAATCCATAAACATTAAAGGAAGCTGCTGGATTTCCATTAGTATTTTCGTTTCCATTATTTATTTGTTGCTTTTTTTTAAAAAATATTTTAATAAAAAAAATAAAAGAAAAATTAGTCTAAACCCCCAAGAGCCGAAAATTATTTTTAAAATTTCTCTGAAATTCCAATTAAAAATATTTTTAATTTTAATAATGGAGGAGGGTTCCATAATTCATAGAGTTGCCCAAAAGAAATTAAATAAGTGCCGATTCAAATTGAGGTAAAAAAATTCGGGAAAAATAGCCAATAAGAAAAACAAAAGGTAAACAATGGTTTAGGGTTCACCTTTTTCTTCCCCAAGTTTGTTCCTTATGTACAGAATGGTCAGCCTTACTTCCTTATCCAATTTCACTCTTCCTTTCTCGCTTTCTAATAAAGAAAAGATTAATTTGAGGAAGTCTGACCATTTTGTACATGATAAGGAAGAAACGGGTAAGAAGAGAAGCCCTAAACCTTGGCTTATCCAGAACAAGTCGTTAAAACATTATTTTAATTTCAGAAAAAATCTACAAAACTTACATAATTTAAATGTAAATGTGTAGTATTGGATGGTTGTGAAGAAGAATGTGTAGAAATAGATTCCATAGAATTAGAATTGTGAACTTTATGAGAAGGCTCATAAGCAGGTGCTGGTTGAATATTGGCTGTTGCTGCTGTTGCAAAGAAAGCTTTAAAAAACAAACCAAACAAAATAAATTTTTAATAAAACAAAAATAAAAAATAAAGTTTGTTAGCAAAATAAACGAAAAAGGGGGTAAAAGGAAAAAGCATTTTTAAACTTTTTACGGTAATATTGAACCTCACAGACCCTATTTTTTCCTTCGCAAGTGTTTTCCTATATATTTGCAGAATGGTCAACTTTTTTCTTTCTTCCCAATATTCCTTTCTTCCATCCAAGGGGGAATAAAATTAATTCCTTTTGATTGTTTGTAGGCAAAATTAGAAAGGCACTTGGAATGGACGAAAGGAAAAAGGTTGACTATTCTTCAAGTATATAAGGAAAAACCCATTTTACAATTGTAAAAATATTTTTGTATTCTCCGTCCAAATCCACATACATCCCCTTTAATCCCACCAAATCTTTCAATATCTCCATCAATCTCCCAAATCCCTTTTAATCCCATACTGAAAGCAATAAAAAATTTTCGGCATCGGTAGGTTGGTGTAGTGGTAGAATTGAGGGATTTATTCTCTGACGGAAACATTTTTTGAAGATTTACTTGACAATTTATTAAAATCAAAACGCTACCCGCCGCTGCAGGGTTTGGGCTTTCCCCACCGGAGCGGTGAGCATCCTGATCCACTTTCTTTTGGTGTTCTCCATGATAATGTGCCAATGACTGGACTTTTGTGTTATCCAATAAACGTTTCATTTCTGGATCATCGGCAACCTCAATTTTTGTTCCACGCATTTTTTCGAATTGTTCGTGGTATTGGACCTTTAGAAATTTTTAATTTTTTAAAATCCCATTTAAAATCCTTTTCTCACCGCTGACTGATTTTTTGTATTAATCCGCACTCTTTCCATTTCTGGAGTGTCAATTACTGCCGAAGGCACTGTTTTTGGGTAATGAGCCTTTAAATAAATAAATTTAGTGAAAGTAAAATTATAAACAATTTACTTCACAATAAGGCTTCTTTTCATATCCTTTATATGTTTTCATTGAAAGAGTCATTCCGCAAGCTTAAAAAATTGAAAAATTAGGAAATCATAAGGTTTATTGGTAAAATTGGAAAGAGAAGGCATTTATTAGGGTTGTTCACTAACGGTTATTAAACGATACCAACGGCCTACAGATACCGTATTCCTCTATTAGAATGCCATGGCATTCTATTTCTCAATCACTTTCAAAGGTGGCATTCTATTAGAGTGTGGCATTCTAATAGAAGAACACGGTATTCCAAATTTAAAAAAACTCCGGTATCCGGTTAAAGTTTTAGTTAAAATACCGCTTTTATTTTGGGGAATTTTCTAGAATTTAATAATTGTTGGCAAGAAGTATCAAAATTTTAGGTTTTAAAACCGCTCGTGTCCAACCCGTTTCAATTTTTATTTTTCACCCAACTTTAGAAACTCAAGTTTATTTTCTAAAACTAATGTTTAAGCTTGCCTTTTCGTGTTTCTTAATTAAAATATGCTTCACAAATAAAAAAAACCTACCAGTACATTTAAAGCAACCTTTGTGCCACACCTAAAAAATTTTTTAAATTCCATTAAAAATTTATTTTTTTAAACTCCTACTTTATCCAAACATTTAAGCTCTTCAATTGGATAAACAGTTTTTCCACACTCCTCTCGAGCACACTTTGCTGCCATTTTAGAAACAAAAATAAATATATATGGAGTAAATAAAGCAAATAAAATATTTTATATTATTTATTTATTAAGACACCTATTAAGTAGAATATAGGAAAATAAATAAAATAAAAATAAGAATGAAGCAAAGAAATAAATAATTAAATAAATTTAAAAGAAAAAATACACTTTAATTAAGGGACACGCCAGGCTCACGGCCATAACAACGCAAAGCCATAACTAGCTGGAAGATTTCTAGCCCTTATCAATTTTGGTACCAATCTCTTCAGCTCGATGAGAGGAATCGTTTAATACTAAAGTTGGTAAGATTTGGAAATTTTGAAGCAGGTTATGGCTTGGCGCCGTTATGGCCGCGCGCCTATTTGGGCTGTACACTTTAATTAATTATTGGCAACAATTCCCAATTTTATAAAATTAAAATAAATAAATATACTATTAGTAAATTAAAAAATTTTTTTTAATTTAAATATAAAGCTTGGAGAGAGTAATTTTAAAAGAAAATTTAAAAAATAAAAGAAAACCTTTACTTATATAAATAAATGAATGACTCATAAAATAAGCAAACACCGAAAAAGGTTAAAAGAAGTAAAGTAATGATGGGTGGGGAGGAACTGCGTTCCTTAGATCAATAACAAATTAGTAAATAAAGGGGAAAGATTAGAAAAGTTTAAAAAAAATTTTTGGAATATTAAAAATTAAGATAAATTAGTGAGGCTTTTACAAAAACTTTGTCTACGGGAGAAGGTTCCCATTGTTTCGAATAACTAGTATGTTTAAAAAAAAACAAGTAAAACATGTTTATAAATAATCAAAAATATGTTGATAAATTTAAATTTTAGTAAACTTGAAAACAAAATTAAACTCGGGACTTAATTAATAGCCAGCTATGGTCTCATAATGGTCAAAAAATACAACCTACCTATGTATAAATCTAAAGATTCAGAACAAAAATAATTCGACAAAAAAAATAAATTTAAGTAGTAGTAGTAAGTATTTAACTGAAGCTTCACTTAAAAACAGAACGACAAAATTGATTTAATTTTGAGAATATGCAAATTAAATTAAACTTGAAAGAAATTAAATAAACTTAAACCTTTAAATTAGTACGAACCTAAACTTTGTGTTTGTAAAATTTATATTGTAATAAAACAAAGAAATAAAAAATTAATTTAAAATCAAAAACAGCATGGAAAAGCGTCATTTGCTACAAAAATAAAATAACAAGTACATACTCTCTCCCAAACAACCACCTGCTGATCATGGTTGTAAAATATCCACTAAAAATATGTGTGTAAATGCTCATCAGCCAAACAATTTGTCGATCAATATGAGTGCTTTCTTTCGCTATTTTTAAATGAAAAGCTAAGGAGGAACTGCATCTGACCATTTACTTTAGGGAGAAAGTATAGCGAAAATATTTATGGGGAGAAGATGGGGGGAGGGGGGGGGTTAGTGTGTTTGCGTCTTTATACGCAGAAAAATAAATGAACGGCTACCCGACTTTAAAAGATGTTACTTTTAAGGATATGACTTGGGAAAAATTCCGTTATATCTCTCATACTCCGGTTTGCGCAAACAAAATGTTATTTGAAATAGCTAGAAAGAGCTGAGTCGAAAGACACCAAAATTAAACTCGGGCTCAATTAATAGCCGAGTTATGGTCTCATAATGGTCAAAAAATGTAAAATTATTTGACTCAGTTCGGTGAGCTCTTTCAAATGACATATTGTTTGTCCGAATTGGAGTCTGAGAGAAAAGACGAAATTTTACCCTGATTTATTAAATTATGAACGATTTTTGTGAACAAAGGAGAGACTTTTAAAACTTCAAGGAATTCCTGCCTATAAATTAAAATTCCCATCATTTCCTTTTTCCCTTCCCATGAATCTTCATGATCGGAAAGAGTCTCACCTAAAGTTACGTCATTCAAATTCCGTCCTTGTATTTTATTTCCGAATTTTACTTCCAAACAAAGGAAAATTTCTCCCCGTAGATTATGAGAATAAATTAAAAAATTTGCTTTAGCTACATATTTAAGTAAAATATTATTTTCAATAAAAATTACATAACCGGATTGATCAATAGAAAATAAAAAATAAAAAGAAAATGAAGCAAAACACTAAAACAAAAATTCTTTAGAATAATAAAAAAACAGTTGGCTTTTTTTTAATATTAATAATTTATCTAAAAACAGTTGGCAATTGTGTGTTGTTTTTATTCCTTTTTTAAAGTGGGGGCGAAACAAAGAGAAGTTGCACGTTAAATTCCGTTTATGTTTTTAAATGATTTTTTGGATCAGGAAGCAATCATTATTGTATTAGCGTTTATTGTCTATTGTAGCTTGATTTGTATTGTTGTAAAATAAATTATAGGTTTTTTTAATTTGTATGAAAATTTTTTCAAATAAAACTGCTTGTGGCTTAATATTATGTAGTATACCCGCTTTATAAAGTAAACGGGTATTTTACAAAAAGGTCACTAAATTAATGACATTTAAAGTTTTATTTTTCTTTCTTCAAAGGTAAATAGTGCATACCGTATTTACTCGATTAATTCCCCTCCTTTGAATAATTTCTCTCTCTAATAATTGAGTTGAATGAGTTGAAACAATAACCCCCTCCCCCAAATACACTACTACTACACGTTCAAATTTAAAACTCGAATAATTCCCCATGCTACGGATAGGTTGAAAAATAATTCCCCAGTGGAATTAATCGAGTAAATACGGTATGTCACCGTCCAAATTACATTTTAGGAAAATTTGAATTTTGCCGTCCAAATTAAATTTGGCCGGCCGAATTTAATTTTTCCTAAAATGTAATTTAGACGGTGACACATATATGTAAGTATATTCAAAACCAAAATTTTATTTTTCAAAAAAATCTTCCTCTGCTTCTTCCTTCTTCCTTCTTCCTTCTTCATTAATTATTTTTCAATTCTTTATAAGTAAGATCATTTAAACGTCGACGTATTTGAACATCACCTTTATCATTTTCTCGCTTTCCATCTTCCCATTCATTAAATAAATTAATAAATTGTCGATCAAGAAAATATTCGAGAAGGAAAAAACTGACAACTAAAAAGATGAAGACAAAACCTTTTATCCAAGTTTGTCTGTCGAATTCTTTGAAAGGAGGAAGAGGAATATTTGGCATTATTTTTAAATAATTAATTAATTTTTGTTAAAAAATTTTTTGGATATTTTAGTTGGGGTTTTGGCTTTAATTTTTATTTTTGTGGGTAGTGTAAGTGTTTACATATGTGTGTGTGTTAAGTGATTTTATAATTAAAAATTCTACAGATGTTATTTAAAAAAAGATGATTCATTTGGCTATTTAATTTATCTAATTTTAATATCTAAAATAAAATCTATCGAATGTTTATCAAATAAAAATATTAGTTTAAATAAATATAAATTATATTAAATAAATATAAATTTTTTACTAATTAAATAAATACAGTCGGAGGTATTAGAGGACATCTCTCTGGCATCTCTCCCTTCCATTACCAATCAAATTTCAAAAGAGTATATCCTAAATCGAGGTATATCTTGGCTATCTCTATGTACAAGGCTCATGGAGTGCTCAACTGGTGACTACAGACTTTAGCTTTGTATTTAGCTTAGTCTTAGTGTAAAATCTCACATGCGGCGCTTTTTTAAAACCTTAAGGAAATGTTGAAGCATATCCGAAATTTTCGGTTTGGATACCGGATCCGAATATCCGAAGATTTCCAACCATCCGACAACCTTAATGAATAAATGTTTAACTGTCCTATATCCTTCGTACCATGCTTAACTGTTAAAATTGTTGCTGTTTCCGACTGTAAACTACAAATTTATTAAAATATTCAAAAAATATATGTTTTGATTAAATATTCTTTTTTTCTTTTTAAATTTTGTTTCCTTTTGATTAATTAATTTTATCTAAATGTCCAACTCTAATTTTTAATATTCCATAAATATAATTAAATAAAAATTCATTAATTTTCTTCTTTACTAATTCCTTTGTTTCTTCCTCATATCTTTCATTTAATTCCATACAAAAACATTCATCAGGTATTTTACTACATTCATCAAAAATTGAAAATAAATTCATTAAAATCTCCAAATTTTCCCATTTTGTATTTAAATATTCTAAAGTAAACATTGATTCGAGTAATTCAATTAATGCAAGAAAATTAAGCAAAATGTTAATTTTGTTTAGGACAATATCAAGATTGTAGACATAAACACTTCCAGTATCTAGATTTTTTTAAAATTTTTTTCTTTATTATTAGTAGGGTTGCCGTCTTCGAGTCGAGCCGACGGTCGAGTCATTTTTTCGGGCTTCATTTTTATCGAGTCGGATCATATGAGTTTTCGGTCCGAGCCGACACGATCTTTCGGTCCGAGTCGGGCCATTTTGGCAATCCGAATTATTACTATAGATAAATAGCAATTTTGTGTCAAAAATAAGGGTTGTCTTAAAAAACCAAAATATAGCTTAATTAAATATATTCAGACTTCATAGTAACACCTTTAGAGTTGCAATTTATCAAAAATTAAATTTTTTCTGATAAAAAAGGAAGCGTTATTGCGCCAAGTAATCCACCTACATTTAGCGCAGGCAAATCAAATCATCGAGGATAGGTCTTGGAATATAGCCCCAGAGGCAGTAGTCAGCGATAGCTTCAGTCTCTCCCCCCTCCCCCCTCCCTTCCCCTTAGCAAATGAACTACATATTTCATGAGGGCGTAATTTATAAGGGTTATTTTAATCCTTAGCATAAATCTCTAATTTACTACGAGCCCAGATAGTTTATATTAATTTTCTAAAAAATATTTACAGGTAAGATTATCCTTCAATTCGATACCAAAATCTAAAAGAATCATTTTATATTTATTTAAAAACATTTCAAAATCTTGTTTCACTTCTTTATTAGGTACTATTTCAATTAATTCTTTATAATATTTATTTTCTCCAATTATTTCCAAATATTTATTTTTTTCTTTATTATCTTTAATTTTTTCAAAAATTTCTTTTGCCATTTTTAATAATTTAAAATAAAATGTTTTAGCTTTAATTGGACTTATAAAATATACATTTCCATTAATTTCCCATTTATCATTACCACATTTTTCTTTCATTTTTTCATCCAATATTTTTTTAATTTCATCAACATTTATTTTAACGTTTATTTTTCTATAAAGAAATAGAAATTAGAGAGGGGCCGGAATTTTCGTCTCTGTAACTTTTGTCTCCAAAATTTTCGGAATTTTCATCTTTAGCGGAAACTCGTCACCAAGTCAAAAAAACAGCATTGTAAAATATATCTTTTTTTACAAATTTCCGGAATTTTTATCCCGCGCTTCGCGCGGGATTTTGTACACGCTTGAGATGCTGGAGACGAAAGTTCCAGAGACGAAAATTCCGTACACCATTAGAGAAAACGAGTTGAGATTGAGACTAAAGATCAGGCCATGCCATACTATCGACGATATTTTCCGGTATAATACGGTACTGTAGGAAATTCTGATCACTAATTGAGATTCGGTTCAGATCGAACTCGATAATCGAGGGAACGTTTTGAACTACACTAATATTCATAAAATAAATTCCATTCTGTTTGTAAGATAATATACTATTAGAAATTCCAAACCGTTGTTGTAAACTAATTTTTTGTTTATGAAGTATTATTTTTACAGTATTGAAATGCATTTTATAATATTTAGCTAAGCTTTCCATACTAACATATCCATATAAAAATAAAACACAAAATCCTTGAGCGATTGTATCCTAATTTTTAAAAATTTTTAATTGAAAAATGAGAATAAAAATGATCGGGATTGTCCGATTTTTTCGAATCTCGTATAATGAGATTCCCACATTAAGTAATCAACCAAACTAAAAAAAACATGGCAAATGGATCGTATTTGAGTATTGCGCGGTCTTGGATTGTTAGAAAAGTTTTTTCTTATATTTTGACATAAAATTACGGTCACAACCTAAATTGGAAATACCTATATGCGATATTGAGCGGCAGATCCGTAACAAGATTTGGGGGGGGGGATTCCACCCCCCCCCCTCCCCCTGGTTACGGGCTTGTCGAGAGAGATAAATATCATATGTGTCGCAGTCCAAATTAAATTCTTGTCAATTTGGCCTGCGACCTTTGTATTTTTCTTTGATTATTGTCATATTTTTCATTCAATTATTCTAGATTATGCGATATTGAGCGGCAGATCAATATATATATATGCGATATTGAGCGGCAGATCCGTAACAAGATTTGGGGGGGGGGGGATTCCTCAGCTCGATTGAGGCTAACTATAATAGTCACAACACTATTATGGAGTCAAAGTGGTCAACCCATAAAATCCAACCCCTGTAACTTTGCCAAATTTACCCCTAAATTTTTACAAAAAATATTTTTAGACTCAGCTCGATAAGGGCTTTCAAATGATATATAATTTGCCCCACTTATCTTTCTTTTTGGAGAAATACTTTTTTGGCCGAAAATTTTGGCCGAAAAAATCACCAAAATTTTTAAAAATTCATATCTTTTTTAATATATAACCTATGAACACGTTTTAAAGTCCTATTCTATGTAAAAAATTCTGCTCTATCTGAGAAAAATACCTCCATCCCCAATCGCTATCGAAAATCTGAAAAAATTTTAAAAAACTGAAAATTTTTAAAAATTTTGAAAATCGAACCCTACGTCCCCAGCTCTGTGGTTACGTGAATTTTTTGCATCTCTAAAAATTCCTAATTTTTAGTATTATTTTATAAAACAAATCCGAGCCAGAAATATCTATCCTTTCCAAAGTTATGGCAATTTAAAAATTTCCAAATATTTTTCATAAGGGGTACCCCTTTGGAAAAAATCAGGGGTACAAAATTTTCTAACTTTGATACAAAAAATGTCTTATATAGTGGATTAGCATGCGCTGAGCACGAATCCGTTGTCGAAAAAAATTCTAAAAAATTTCGTGGGGCAATTAGAGTCTCAAAATCACTTCAGTCCGAGACCAATTTTTGCAACTTTTCACCGCTATCTGACTCAGACTCAAGTGGAACACCAACAAAGTATATATTTTTCGAACAATCAGAAGATGATCTAAACGATCTAAACACATTTAATGTACATATCCAAGCAAAAATAAAATCTAGCGTCCTTTTAAAGCCGCAGGCTTTCCACGCGCGTCCCTGGACGCGCCCCCAAACAACCAAAACTTAACAGTAATGTAACCAAACGCTCCCCCCAGCGTAACCAAACCCACAGTATCTTTACACCCACCCAGCTACTCACCCTGCAGCTGGTTCTAGATTTCAAATAAAATATTTATTTTACCTTAAATTTATTTGAGTTTCTATCAAAACTGCCTAATATATCTTTAAAATTTGAATTTTTATTTTCATAATGTTTAATTATTTCTTCCTGTATTCCCATTGGTAAACAGTTTCTAAATTTCTCATTTGGAAAAAATTCATTTTGAATTTTATTAATTTCACTTATTTTTAATTTTCTATAAAAATAAAAGTTTTACCTATATCCTTTTTAAATAGTTTTAAAATCTGGAGAAACCCAAAACTTTATCTAAACTTTTTACTCCAAAAGTATCGCAAGTTTATTTTACCACAGGTATCTAACCAATTTTAACAGCTGAGTACATTTGTGTTTGGCATTGGCATAATTTTTTATCTTAAATGACGTTTTACGTTATTTTTAGAATTGGAAAATGGCATTTTTGGTGTTTTGCGCGCAACACAAAGCTTTTACGTTCGGCCCAGATTAGAAACAAATAATATATAAACTTTTGATAATCTGAATTATTTTGAGAAGTTTCCATTAATTTTCTTTTACTTCCACTAATATTTACAGAAGCTTCTTCATTTGTTTTTTCTAAATTTTTTATTGTCAAAGGTTTTCTATTATTGGATAAATTTTGTTTGGAAACTTAAAATAAATTTAATTTAAAATAATTTAAAAAAAATTCCTACAAGAATAATCTCCAGGCGTAGATAACACTTTATTTATTATAAACAGCAATAATAAGAATAAATTGATTAACATATCTTTTCTTTATTTTTAATTATTAAATAAATAAAAATTTATTTAAATTTTTAATTATGGCGGTAGATTGTAAAAGTAAAATTATGAAATATTTATTTCATAATTCTTTAAAGTTGTTTTTAATTTTATAGACAGACTTTGAAAATAAAAATAAATTTAAAAAGGTCAATGTACTTTTATCTATTTAATTTTATAGGATTTTAAAAAATGCTTTTCAATCAAATGTAAATACTTATTTTAAAATTTATTTATTAAATAAAGGGGTGTTGGTGGCCCGTTCCGGTCCGAAAAATTGAGTCTTTGATTAAACTTTTGTGGAAGTTGAAAAATCGTGAAAATTTCAGGTGGTCCTAAATATTATTTTTTGTTACACAGTATTACTTTTAGTTATTATCGATGCCCTCTTTTTTAGTTAAAATGTTCACAATTTAAATTTTACTATGTCAATGTAAATGAAAAATTAATAAATATTATTAAAGTGTTTCTAATCTTCTCCTTATCATTTAGAAGATTTAATTGTTAAATACAGTGCCAAAGGTTTTACCACAAATGTGTTTATGGCTTTATATGGGGTGCTGGATTATCATTCAACTTGCTTAGTTATAGAATTTTGCATGAAGAAGACTGCTGTATTCTGACAAAAAATGAATTCTTTCAATTGGGGTTGAACAAACTACTTGCTTTCCGAAGGCGATGTTAAGCTTAGATAATAGGTATATCCCTCTGATACAATTACTCATTCAAATACAAAATCAACAAGTGCTACAATTTTTGGGTTTTGTCTTATAATTGTTCTGATATTAGATATAAAACAAATTTAAAAGTTAAAAATTTTATTAAATATTATCTATTTATCGTCTACTATAGCTGCCTTTATTGCTTTATTCTGAGCTTTTCTATAACGAATTCGTTTATTTCCAAACCAATTAGACACCTTTAAATTATTAAATTTAAACTTCTTTTTGAATAAATTATTATTGTTTTTACTTATCTTGGATACGGCTTATTAATAAATTATAACTAAATAAAAATGATCCATCGGATAGTTGACTGGTGGCACATTCGATTGTGCTTCGGTTTGGGCCAGGGATCGGTCGGAAATGACAAAGGTGTCGGAAATCGGAAATGGCTCAAAAGTCGGAAATCAGCATAAATTTTCGGAAATATGAAGGAAAAACCGATCCCTAGTTTGGGCTTATTCAACAATGGCTCTTTGCATCACTCATAAAATGATGCAAAGAGCCATGGGCTTATTCAACCCAAATTAAAAATATACTTGTGCTAAAGTAATTCCACATTGTTCAGCTAAAGCTAATTTGGTCTGCTCATCTTAAAAAATTATTTTTCACTCATTTTATATTTACTATTTTTAATACCTGGATAAGGCTTACTGAGATGATTAATAAAATAATTATTAAGAATGTTGGTGATTTTATTAGAGAAGTTTTGACGTTTTTTTCTGAATAATAAAAGGAAAATAAAATTTAAAATAACCCCAACCGTTTCCCTATACCCAAAGCTTTCAATAAAAGCAATTGACTACAAACTGCATCGCGCACCTCAGCGTCCCAAATATGTGTTGAGATACGAATACCCGATTCAAAAAAGTTTAGATCTGTAGAGGTAATTGAACGAATTTCTGAATGATGTAAAAGAAGTTGACGTCCAATTTGAATACAATTTATGGAATTCTTAAAATTTTGAGAATTTTGACTCTTGCCAATATTTACGCGTCCAATCACACCTATACGCTTTGAATGAAAAATAAAGGGTTGATCTATGCCGATAAGTCATATACCAAACCTCTGGGTGAGTAGAGCTTTCGATTCCCATAAATTGTGTGGTACTAAAGTGCAGAATCGTGTACTTATCGCAATTGATTGGACGCATAAACTTTTCATTGGACGCAAAAGATTGATCTAAGTATTGATTTACTTTAATATAAATCTCGGAAAACCCAGTATCTGTAATCGGAATTCTTTCTCTCAAATAGCTACCATGCCTTAATTAATTACCCTCCCCCTCCCCTCTCCCCAACAGCCATGGGGTAAAATTATAATTACCCAAGGTAATTCAGGAATTTAATTATATTTTCCGGAAAATTATTTTTAAAGATATACATTAGCTATATCGTTCTCGATATTGATGCTATTCTCAATAACTTCCCTCATACGTAGTTTTAATTGTTTATCTTCTGTTTCGTCAGTCAATTCTTCTGATAAACAATAGTCTCTGCATTCCGCCTAATTTTTAAAATTTAAATTTTTTTATTAATTTAAATGATTTAAAACCATCTTTTGTTCCACAGAAGGAATTAATTTAACAGAATCTTCCAATTTATCCCCTCTCAATTTATTTTTAGCTCCATGTGATTGAACAATTAACAACTCCATAGCAGTAGCTAATTGTTTACATATTTCCCCTAAAATATTTTTTGTTTGTTTAAAATTATTTCATTTTACCATGTTTTTGTTTTTCATCATCTAGCACTGAACGTAATGCTCCAAAATATTCATTTGTTCGCCTTTAATAAAACAATACAATTAATTTATTAATAAAATTACTTCCTGAATGTAACTTTAAATCGAACTTAAGTTCTTTTACTCTTGATAATTAATATAAGAATGATCTACCTAGGCATTTAAACGCTTAGGCGGGGGTTGAACGATCTAAAAAGTAAAAAGAGAAAGCACTAGTCGATGCGGCTCGGTGGTAGAGCTCCTGTATGTGGTGAGCGAAAGCGCCTAGCAATAACTGTTGGGAGGTCGCAGATTCAAATCCTGCCCGATGGCTAAACTTTTGCAAACTCTTTGAACTTGTTTTGGAAATTTAATTTAAATTACTAAAATTGTTTCCGGGTACTTAAGTTTAAAAATTTAAGCGTATATATTAATTCAGGGTTCCGATATGTGCGGATTTTTCTCATTTTGTGATTTTTTGATAGGTCGATGTGGATTATTTTTTTAATGCTGATTTGCGGATTTTTGTGGACTTTTGAAGATTGAGGAGTTTTTGGATCTTTTGTTGTTGTTTTTTCCCGCGGCGTTGAAAAAAAAAGGAATTTGGTCCTTGGCCTCCCAAAATCGAATTTTTGGGAGGCCAAGGGCCAGATTTCCAAATTTCTAAGAAGCCAAATTTTCGTAGAAATTTGGCCTTAGGCCCAAAATGGAATTTTCGAATTTATATTTTAGCTCGAAATTGCTTATTTTTTGAAATTCGAGATCCGAGCCCTGCATTAATTTATGATACTATTATTAAAATGTATTTCAAGTTTTTATTATTTTTAATTATAATTACATTTCATTCATCAATTCATCCACATTTTTCCTTAAAACGATTGCAGTTGCAGAACTATGTGAATTTGAACAATTTAGTTGTACTTGTTCAAGTAAATGTTCAAAACACACATCAGGGCATTTATTTAATAAATCCGTCTTATACATTTTTTAAATTTTGCAGATTAATATATTTTAATTTTTGGAAAGAATTAAATTTTGCTTGTTTTATCAATAAAAATATATTAATTATAAATAATAAATTTTATTATTTAATTTATTTTTCAAAAAATGTTTCCTTATCTAAACAATTAATAAATTTATTTTAAAAATGAATGACAGTCACTTTGACAGGCAAAAAATTTTTTTTAGTTAAATGGTTTTTTTGATATTTCGGAGGTAAGGAGATTGGGAAGGGACATATCAGGATTGCGATGAGAAAAATAACCTCTTGCTTGTTTACGTTGGATTTAAAACATGAAAACTCTTTTCTTCAATAGGACAATGATCTATCCAAGACATAGTGATCGTAGTTCCCAAAATCAGTAGAAAGACGTATATTGAAATATAGACGTATATTGAAATATCCCCAGGATGTCGCAGGATCGAAGCTTGGAAGCCTGCCCTGGATTAAACTTTTACCTCGTTCTTACTATTCTATAATTCTTATATTTCCGGATAAGTAAGCTTAAATTATAGGAAACTTAAAACTGCTTAATTAATTCTAAATAAATTTCCGGAAACTTTAGTTAGGTATATATCACAATTTCCATTCCATTAAAATTAATTTCACTCAAGTTTCCTTATTTATATTTCCATTAACAATATATTTAACATCATCCTTTCCCAATATAATAAATTTTTCCGAATCTTCATTTTCTTTAATTTCCAACCCATCTTCAATGTTCAATGAAAATTTCCTTTCTTCTACTCGATATTCATTTGATCTTCTTTTCCAAGTATAAAATTTACTGCAGAGAATAAGTATAATCAACAGGAGAATGTTAGCGGCAACGGAAGCTATTACAACAAAAAATGTTTTGCTCATTTTGAGATTATTCCAATTGAAGAAAGTATAGGAAGTAGTGTTTAAACTGAATATTTTTATTTTTTTTTTGGTTTTTATCTTGCTTGGTTTATCTTAATTTTAATCTACTCAATCAGGAAAATTATTTTTAAGCATAATATGTACATATAATATATAGTATATACCTTATAACTAGGGCTGTAAATTATATGGAAATCCATATTTTTTCCTGAGTTGCTTAGAGTCTGAAACGCACGAAAAACACACTTTCCGCGCTGTTTGCTTTCAAAAACAAGGACTTTCATTTCCATATTTTTCCATATTTTGGCATTTCGTCCATATTTTCCATATTTTATCCATATTTCGCCATTTTTCAAGAAAAAAATGTCAATATTTTAGCATTTTGTCCACATTTTCAATATTTTATACATATTTTGTCATTTTTCAATACCTATTTTTCAAGATGCCTTCAATTTGTCTCACCCCAATTTGTCCCACAGACATAAACTCCCAGATTGTGCCAACCCATTTCGTCCCAACTCAAAATGTCCATAAGACTAAAAATACGCATTTTGTCTCACTAAAAACAAAAATTATCTAATGTTCGCGACCAAATTTATTTAACTGTGAGTAAAAATTAAAATTTTATCCATATTTCGTCCATATTTCGGAATTTTTTCCATATTTTCATCCATATTTTGAAAATTTTCATCCATATTCTAATGCATATTTTTTGGTTTTTTCGTCCATATAATTTACAGCACTACTTATAACCTATATTAATTGCCCTTTCTCAAATTACCCCATTTCCATTAATTACCCCATCCAGCGATAGATTGAAGCAATAGTTACCCCAATCAGATGCCCTAAAACACGTTCAGATTTCAAATCTCGTGTAATTACCCTCCCTCGATCAATTACTCCCTCCAGCGGAATTTCGAAACAATAATTACCCAGGGTAGTTAATAAGAGTTTTTCGTTAGGTATTATTGTATAATTTAAGTACTTTTTTCCCCAAAAATTAAAAAATAATTAACAAACTTTGTGCTTCGATTAAAATTTGACATGTATGAGTAATTTCTTAATACTGTTAAATTGTTAATACTTGTTAAATTTGTTGTTGTTTCCATTAATTTATTTTTTCTTTTAATATTTCCAGTTTTATTTTTACTCAATTTAGTCTGATTATAATTATTTTTTAAAGTCCCATTTTTAATTTTTTCTTCAATTAAATTGCCCAACGTTTTATTTAAATTACTTATTTTATCTTCTTTAATTTGTTTTAATATTTTTTGATCGGTTTTTGGAATTTTTATTATTTTTTCTATTTGATATCCACGTTCTCTCAATAAATCCAATAAATTACTTTTGCCAATGAAATGATCTAAAAAAATATTTTAAACAAATTACTGTCCGACTGGCCGGTTTATTTTTCAATCTCCCTCTAGAGGGTCAGTTTATTAGAAGGGGTCTGTCTAATAGAGAGAGCAGCACTATCAAGAAAAATAGGGTAAATTAACATACCAACACTAAAGGTAAACATAAAAGTTTTGTTTGGCGTTTTACTAATCAACTCATCAATTTGATTAGCCCATTGTTTATTTCGTAGTTGCACCAAATCTTTATTGACAATATTCTCAATCTGATAAATTAACTAATTTTTAGATTAATCTTCCCCTTTTTTTAATTTTTTTAAATTAAAACTATAATATTTCCCGAGAATTTCATTAATTACATTTCTGTAAAAGTGATAAAATTTCCGGAAAATATTTAATAAATTATCCAGAATTTTATCAATTTACAGGAAAAGTGAATAGTATATTTTTGTAAAATATTTTTAATTTCTAAGAAAATAGATTTGTTAAAATTTAATAAAATTTCCGGGAACGTAACTACATACATAAATAGTATTTATATAGCCAGTGTCGATTGGAAATGACTTAAGTGCCGGAAATATGTAGAAATTGTAGGAAATCGGAAATGACTCAAAAGTCGGAAATCGGAAATCAGCCTAAATTTTCGGAAGTCGGAAATCGGAATTCCGATCAACCTCTGTTATGTAGTTACGTTCTCGGAAATTATTAAACACGTATACTAATGGGAGGCGTAAATATTTTTCCTAGACAAAAATTGCAAGTTCGGAGAATTTCTGATTAGGGTTGGGGTTTTCAAGTCGGGCCGACGTTCGAGTCATTTTTACCGGGCCACCAACCCTATTTCTACTAAATATTTTTAATAATTTATTAAAATTTTAATAATTTCTCTTTAAAATTTATTTAAATGTAATTGAATGCCTTAATTAAATCGTGCCCAATAAATTCTTTCTTGGCTTCATTCAACATTTGCTTTCCTTCTTCATTATCTAATAACCCACATTTGTAAAGGTGAATACGTGTTGAGGCAATGTTTGGTTGTTTTGTATTTATATTTTGTACTTTTCCCAACACTTTTAGCATTATTTGTAAAGCATTGGAAAGCTACAAATTTTTAACAATTTTTGAGTTCAAATAAAATTGATTTTAAATTACCAACTAAAACCCCTATCTCTAGATTAAACCTCCTGAGAAATTTAATCTAGAATAGCAATCTTAAAGACTAGGAAGGTGTGACGATTCGGGGGCTATCTGGATTAAGTTAGATGCCTTCTTTTGCTAATTTCTGTGAAGGATTCGGCCATTCTCTCGTAAATATTTAGCGGGTATCAGAATTAATTTAACTATATTAGACAGCTCCACACACCCTGTGGCCAACCAGCTAGGAAAACCCCTATCTTAAAGCGGGGTTTGATATCACGGGACGGGGGTTGAGTTTATGGGGAACGGGGGTTGCGGGGAATTCGTGTTCGGGGAACGGGGCAGCGAGACTCCCAGCCTCGTATGGGAACGAGGCTGGGAACGAGGCAGGGAGAGAGAGAGTAAATACTAAAGTGAGGTATTTACTACATCATTCTTTCCAATAGAGGGTAAAACCATTGGACATTTTTCATTATCATTTAAATTTTCAATATTTTGAAGCAGAATATGTCCAGTATTAAACATTTGTTCTTGTAAATAATAATCTAATGTTAAAAGAGGAATTCCTTTTAAAGCTATCATTTCGTGTTGCTGAACAAGTTCTAATAAGGAAATATAAATCCAATCGGGGGGCATTTTACGAACACTAATTTGAGATAATGGTCCGAGGCTGACTATGCCGGTAGATGCTTGGAGTTCAATTGCTATATTTAATTAAATAAAATTGAAATAATTATTGTTATTTTAATTAAGATCGGAACTATTTGTGCTACTTCAACACACAGGAAGGAAGGAAGGTTAATGACAGGAAGGTGGGAGGCTCTCACCCAAAACCCGAGACTAAAATTACCGCGGTTAACGGATTTACGTAAGGCTTTTTATTAAGTTTACTGGAAAATTTAAATAAAATTTTATTTTGCCACAAAGAATGCAATTTATATGTAGTATATATGTCATAGATCGTGTTCGCTACCTTTTTCAATTAAAACTATGAGATCTTCAGAAAGCAGATTTTGTGCTTGCCTAGAAGGCTCCGTATTGTTTAAACATTTAAATATATTTTTCAAATTTGTATGATTTAATAAATCGTGTTCAAATACAGCAATTTCAGTCTTATTGAGCATCACGTCCTTTACAATGCTTGGAACTTAAAATTCCTTTATTTTACTAAAAAAATTAATTTTTCACCAAAATCCCAAATTAAATTCCAAGAGACATGTATTGAACCAAAAAGATAATTTTTTCCGTGATCTGATTCATTAACATTATTTTTAGTTTCATTAGGTGCGCGTAAATTCCAAAAATATGCTTCACGCTAAACAAATTTTTTAATAAAATTTTTCTGTGATTTTTTAATATATTAATTCAAGACAATGAATATATTCTAAGTTTTCATCAGAGGTGGGTCAGAATTCCGATTTCCGACTTCCGAAAAAAATTTTGATTTCCAATTTCCGGTTTCCGACTTTTGAACCAGTTCCGATTTCCGGTTCTTCCGATTTCCGACACCTCTGACTGTTACGACCCCCTCTCGTTTTTAGGAATCTTAAGTTTTTCGGAAGGTGTTGATATTTATTTTTAGAGAAAAGAATATGTTCCGGAATCTTAAGTTTTTCATAAAACTCGCTAAAATAACTTGCCGTTGTATTCGTCAAATCTTTACAGTTTTCCAATAAGGAGGTATTTTGAATGGAAAAAGTTAGTAGATTAATAAACAAAAATATTTTTAATAGCATTTAAAAATATTACAAATTAAAGGGAAAATTATTAAAATTTTAATTGCAAAATTTGGAAATTATGGACATGTTAATGAGCCGAAAATATTTTTTGGATGCCGTTAAATTATTTAAATTAGTTAACGTACACCAATTTATAAAAAATAATGAATTTCTAATTAATGATTC
Source organism: Meloidogyne arenaria (assembly GCA_036172955.1). Lineage (NCBI taxonomy): Eukaryota > Metazoa > Nematoda > Chromadorea > Rhabditida > Meloidogynidae > Meloidogyne > Meloidogyne arenaria. Next base: position 7,140,238 of record JARQAB010000012.1, on the reverse strand, counting down.
ACACTCTGCTATAAAATTTTTGGATTATTTATTTAATTTATTTAATATTACTAAATTTAATTGAATATTACTACTACCGTTATTTCTAAAAATGAATAAAATTTTTAAATATTGGCTCTAAATTATTTTAGTAGTCCAAAGAAATTTATTCGTTCATTCAATGTTTATGAGTCAATGAGGTTTTTATAAGTAGCATTTTTTATATTAGCACATGAAACTGCTGTATTCATGGTGCAACTTACTTGATAGCAATGTCTCAAAGTTTATTGAGTGATTAACTAATTAATGATTAGTTATATTGTTGTTGGAGTCCTTATTTGTCCTCCTTTCTATGCCAAAAACACAATCAAATCCCCCTCCACCCAGATTATATTTGGCAGGAAGCGCACTAGTAGTTAACCCCCCGTCCGAGTCGCTGGGGGCAGAGGGGTCCGCAAAATTAATCCCTAATTAATTTCATGTAATTAGTCCACTAATTAAAGTCATCCTAAAGGATTAGGGACATCCGGTACTATCCCAAGGGGTCTTATCAAAGATAACTGATATAAGAAATGTTCCGTGAAATTAATCTCTAATTATTTTCATTTTGTAATTCCTAATTTTCCTTGTAATTAGTCAACTAATTAGGAACATCCGGTACCGATCCAGGGACCCGTCAAACCAAAAGGTCCCTTTTCTCCAAAAATTTTTAAATTATTTTTTACCTTTTTCTATTGTATTTTTTCGCGCAGCGTGCGTGTAGTTTTCTTTTGAATTTTTAAAGATTTTATGGGTCACCTAGAAAACTTTTCCTTTCTTTAGATTTTTGAAAATTTCTCTTTTGTTAAAAATTTTACCTTTGTTTAAAAATTTTTTAAATTCTTTTGAATTTTATTAGGACATTTTGACCTAAATATTTCTTTTGTGAACAAAGAAAGATTAAAAAATTGGAATGAAAAAAATAGGGATAAAAATATGGAAAAATGGAAATAGTACTAAGTTAGAGAAAAAGAGCGAATGTTAAAAATGAATGAAAACCCTTTGTTTTACTTCCCGTCTAATAGTCCTGGAGTAGTATAAAAGGAGATCATAATTACTAGATGTAATTAATTTAATATGAACTCCAAAAATTTTCCAAAAATTTTTCCAGAGGTTGAATTTAATTTAACCTCTAGCGGGATCACCATTTCCAGCCCCCGCTTTAATACACCTCGTTTTATTCCCTATGAGCAGGGTGGAAGGTGTCGTACATGTAAAAGTACAGAAGTGGAACTAGATTTTATAATAGTCAAAGAAGGAGTGGTGGTCTATTGCACGCGATTTGAAGGAAGTCGTTTTGCTCCATTTGACTCATTGTTTGATTTGCCTGGGCATTGTTTTTTCAAAGTAAAAAACAAGGGACGAGTCTTTAATGTACCCTACAATGCTACAACACAAACTGTGGTTCCCTGTCCTAAGACCGAGTCTGCTACACCACAACCAACCCAAATCCCCAGCACATTACCAGAGGAAACATCTCAACCCACAGATTCACTTCCATCAAAAGAGGATTTAGACGAATTCTTCCAAAGCTTAAATGCTTCGGTAACTGGAATACCAACAGATTGAAAACATATTTAAGTGATTTTCCTATGTATTTTTGTATTCATTATGGATCTAATTTCTAATAAAGAATTAAAATTTAAACTTCCTTTTGGAATGATTTTAGCTGGCCCTAGTTCCAGCGGTAAAAGTACATTTCTTTTAAAATTCATTGCAGGCTCTAGCGAACTTATCGACCCCAGTCCAAAATCAATACTATATTGTTTTGGTGAAATGAACAATATTGTACCCCTTTTACAAAAATCAGGAGTCGGTGTATTTGCGGGTGTCCCTCCAGAGGAGTTGATTAAAAAATATCCAAAGCCCTTACTATTGATTCTAGACGATTTACTCCTCTCTATTAATGAAAAATATTTATCAGAATTATTTACCAAAAAATCCCATCACCAAAATTTTTCTATAATTTTTGTCTCACAAAATTTATTTGATCCCAAAATTAAAGTTGCACGCCAAAACTCTCAATACATTATTATAATGAGATCCCCCAACTCTATGCTTTCTGTCAGAAACATAGGAGTACAATTATTTCCGAGGCAGTTGGACTATTTCCTTGATGCGTATCGTCAAGCAACCAAGCATCCATATGGATATTTGGTCATAGACATGCATGCTTCATCAGATCCAACTCTCCGTCTCCGAACAAACATATTTAAGGACGACGAAGAGAAACTTATCTTTATTCCAAAAAATGGTTAGCCAATTAGTTCATAAAAACATTGATTTTTTAAAATTATTATCCAAGACAAAATCTGAAAGAAAACGTAAAAGACTATTGAGACATTCAAATACAAATCAGCTCTTAGCAATAGCTGAAATTTGCCTTAATATTGTAAAGTCCAGGTTTCATCTAACTAGCCAGCAAAAGAGACGTCTATTACCCTATTCAGAATTTGTTCGCAGTATGAGCAGAGTCAGAAGTGAAAGAGGAGCAAGACATGTTATAAATCAAAAAGGTGGAGGTGTCGGAGTGTTTGCAGCCCTCTTAACACCTATACTTGTTGAAGTGGCAAGGATGATAGGGAGCGCGTCTATAAAAGAACCAAATTTCAACTAAGTTCAATTTTATTAATGGCAAATAAATTTATTCTAGTCCCAGAGGAGATTTACAAAGGACTTACAACTCATGACACGGGTGAACAAAACTTGGATTTTATTCGTCGTGGGTTAGAAAAAACCAAACGCAAAAAAGTGACCCCTAGTGAAAAAAATATTAATTATAATCAGGAGTTTAGACGATATCTACAGCTAAGAAATGAAAAACTAAATAGACCGGTCAAGGTCGAGATGGTGGCTAGTTCAAAAGGTATCACGGCTCGTCCTGCAACAAGCTTAACTGAAGAAGATGATATGTGGACTCAAGATTTCTCATCTCCCTCTTTTCACAGTCTATCTGATACGACGTCAACGTTAAAAGATCTACCCTCTTCATTAGATCTACCCTCTTCATTACAAACAGAAAATATTACCACAAAAAAGGAAATGCCAGAAATAAAAACTCCCAAGTTCAAGAAAAGAAAATATTCTCCCAAAAAATTTAACACAGTTAAATGGGCCCAGAGGAAACCCTCAAGTAGGCGAAGACCTATAAATAGGTTCAGCCCAGCATTATGGAGATAAAAATGGCAGACTATACAAAACTTTTACAAAATCTTTACAACAATCCTGAATCTCCCGCAGCATTTTCAGGTGTAGATAGACTCTGGAGAGAGGCTAGAAAAGTTCTCAAACATATACCTAAAAGAGTTATACAAGATTATTTGGAGGGTCATAGGACATACACATTGATGCGCCCGAGGCGCATTCATTTTAAAAGGGCAAAAACTATACCTGCAGGTTTTATGACAGATGTTCAAGTTGATCTTGCAGATTTTCAAAAGTTATCAAGACATAATCAAGGAAATAGATATTTACTATTAGGAATCGATGTCCTTTCCAAAAGAATATTTGGAGTCCCGCTTAAAGCAAAAAATGGAGAGAATATGGTAACAGCATTTGATTTATTATTAAAACAAATGCCTATGAAACCTCATCGTATATTTTCGGATAAAGGAACAGAATTTAAAAATTCTCTAATGAAAGAATTTTTCCAAAAGGAGGAAATTCAAAAATTAGAGGCCACTCACTCTACCGTTAAGGCCTCCTTGGCTGAGAGAGCTATACGTAATATTAAACAAAGAATTTATCGGTACTTTGCCCAAAATAAAACTCTGGATTGGGTTCAAGTCCTTCCCAAAATTATCGAGGGAATAAATAAAGCAAAAAGTAGAGTACATGGTATGCGACCTATAGATGTAAATTTTGATAATGCTCAAGATGTATGGGAAATGATATTTGGTGACGTATTTTCAAATAAAAAGATAAGACCCAAGTTAAAGAAAGGAGATTATATCAGAATGAGCGTAGGGAAAGGAGTATTCGAAAAGGGATACATTCCAAACTGGGGAGATGAAATATTGCAAATTGAAAGAGTTAAAGATAATGTTGATCCCATTCGCTACAAAGTCCAAGATGAAAAGGGTGAAAAGTTTAAAGGATCATTCTATAAAGAAGAATTAGCTCACGTTCGTAAGGATGCTGATACTGAATATAGAATTGAAAAAGTTGTGAAAAAGAAAAAGAGACCAGATGGAACATATGATCTTTTAGTAAAGTTTATCGGGTACCCTGAAAGAGAGTGGATTCATGAGACACAGTTAGTATAAAAGAACAGAGTTTTCCACTATTCACAAGTAAAAAATGTCAAACACATTTTTTGTCTATCTTCCTAGCAATGTTCCCGATTACCCCGATAACAAACCAAATAAATTTAGAGTCCATTTACCAAAACCCTTATATTTTTCTGGTGACTGGGTTTGTGGTCTTCATAGCATTAGCTACCCTTATTCGTGGCCTTCAACTATTGGTACCCTAGATGAACAATGGATTGACATCCATTTTACTAGAAATGATGGGCAAGCTAGTGTTATCCGTGTTCCCATCCCTAGAGGTTCACATACTTCAACAGAAGAGTTGCTGCAATTCATAATAGCTACTTTACAACACCAAAGTAATACATTAGAATCTTCGCCTTTGGATTTACCAGAAACATTGGTTGAAAAACCCAAAGTCCGCAGACCTAAACGTAAGTTATCGCCTGGAAGTGAACTTAAATCACTCCCACGTCTATCGCCTGAAGGCGAACTTAAATCACTCCCTCCTCTATCGTCCGACGAAGAGGAACTTAAAAATCTTCCACTTCTATCATCTGACGAAGAGGAAATCAAAACTTCACCTCGAAACAAATCACCAGCACCCGAAAAGGAAAAAGAAAAACATGTTAAACATCCAATCCAACCCCCTCCGCAACCTCCAGAACCTTCTCCTCAACCTCCACCACCTAAAACAAAATCTCCAACTCCACTTCCAAAACCATCACCACACCCTCCACAACCGACTCCTCAGCCTCCAAAACCCGCTCCACAACCCTTACCACAACTTCTACAACCTGCAAAACCGATTCCTCAACCTCCAAAACCTACACCACAACTTCCACAACCTCCAAAACCGACTCCTCAGCCTCCAAAACCCACTCCACAACCCTCACCACAACTTCCACAACCTGCAAAACCGATTCCTCAACCTCCAAAACCTACACCACAACTTCCACAACCAAAACCTACACCACAACCTCCAAAACCGACTCCTCAACTTCCAAAATCCACTCCACAACCTTCTCCACAACCCTCACCACAACTTCCACAACCTCCAAAACCTACACCGATACAACCCTCACCACAACTTCCACAACCCTCACCACAACTTCCACAACCTCCAAAACCGACTCCTCAACTTCCAAAACCCACTCCACAACCCTCACCACAACCTGTACAACCAAAACCAACTCCTAAACCTCCAAAACCTACGCCGCCACAGCCCTCACCACAACTTCCGCAACCTCCAAAACCGACTCCTCAAACTCCACCTCAACCTCCAAAACCTACAACACCTCAACCTCCAAAACCCACTTCTCAAACTCCGCCTCAACCTCCAAAGCCTACAACACCTCAACCTCCAAAACCCACTCCACCTCAACCAACAAAACCCACTCCTCAAAGACCAAAACCCTCCCCTCAACTTACGACTCCTCAACCTCAAACACAACCTTCTCTACCCACTCCTCTGCCGTTAAAACAAAATACAGAAGAATTAAGATCACTATCTCCTTCTTCAACCGAAGGGCAATCCTCACCTAGTTCACCTACACTTCCAAAACTTCCACAACCTGAAGCTATTTTTAAAGATCCTCTTTGGACTGAAGAGATGGAACAAGTACTAACAAAAATTCTTGGAAAAACACCAACAAGACAAGCCAGAATAAACTATTTACCAAATATGCCAGCACTTTTGCGACAGTATGGTAGACTAAAAAAGGACAAAATAGATTCATCAGTCCAAAAACAAATTATTGATGCAATTGAAATATTTTATCACGTTGACTTTTAAAGATTTAAAGTCAAGTTCAACCACCCAAAGATAAAGTATCTTTCCTTTTCAAATCAACTTGGTTATGTGCTAGGCTTTGAAAACCCTGATATGGTTCGAAATAATGAAGTAGCCAAATATGGTTGTGATTTACGCGGAGGATTTTCAAGTTTTGCAGTATATTCTAAAGGACTTACCGAAAATATGATTATCGGTAACTCACTCAGCTCGCTATTGAGAGTTGTTTCTGTTGCAGGAGCAACACCTGGAGAATATTATGAAAAAATTTACGATTCACCCATTTACGCAAGGGTCCTACCAAAGGAAGTTAATGAGATTGAGATTGAACTTAGAACAATGGATAACGGACGACTAGTACCATTTGAATTTGGGACGGTGCTACTGGTCCTCATATTTAAGAAGGTCATAAATTTCTAAATTTCATTCTAACGAAAAATGGTTCACATAATATTTGACACTAACACTGTAAGTTATGATGATTTTCTCCCAATGAGGGGAGATGGAATTTCAGATGAATATTTCAAAGGAGCAGCTCCTTTTCAGAGGGGATATGGACAAAAAGGAGCCGGAGTTGGGGATATTATGAGAGGTATTTGGAGATACTTCCTTCCAATTATGAAAAAAGTAGGCACTACTGTATCAGAGGAAGCACTAAATACAGGTCAACGAGCACTAAGTAGGGTTATTCAAGGAGAACCAGTAAAAGAAGCACTAGTCTCGGAAGGAAAGAAGGGAATAGACACAGTACTAGAGAAAGGAGGCTTGCCCAAACAATTTGGAGCTGGAAGGGGTATAAAAAGGAAACCAGTTCCCAGTCATCAAAAAGTTATAAAAAGAAAAAGATTAAGATCTGATACCTTTGGATTTTATTAAAAATGTCCTTTCATAAAATTGATCGTGATAGTATAAATTCTATCACAAATGCACTAGATTTTTTCCAAGTTCCACCTACAAATGTAAGTATTTCATCGTCCAAAAACTTTGAAATCCTACCCAGCAATCCTCTATCAGATACACCATACCACTTTAAAATTCATAGTAGTCAAAATTACATAGATTTATCTAAAGTATATCTATTTACAGAGTTTCGTATTAAAAAAGTAGATAATGATGGAAAATTGACAAACTTGGTAGCGACAGATAATGTTGCACCAATACAACTCATAGGTCAAACCTTTATTAATAACATGAGAATTAATGTAAACGGTAGAGAAATTTTTAATTCAAATTCCCTCTATGCGTACAAAACATACTTTTCACATGAACTGTCATACTCTCTAGGAGCAAAAAATTCTCACTTGAATGCTGCTGGCTATTATTATGATTCAGACACAAATCTTGAAGGGGGCACTGCATTCACTACAAGTAAAAGCCTATTTTCTCTTAGCAAAACTGCGCAATTTATTTCAAAACTTGACGCAGACATATTCAATCAGCCTCTATATCTAATCAATCATTGCGAGATTGACGTTGAGATACTACCAAATGATGTAAAATTTGTATTAATTGCCCCACCAGCTAACGGTGTAGCACAAACTTCAACCTATCAATTTGAAGTTATAAGCTGTAAACTTTATGTGAAAAAGGTTGATCTGATGGATGGACTTTCTTTAGATATTGCAAGAAAATTAGAAACTAAACCTGCTCGTTATGCTATTAAGAAAACAATGATGAAACCTCTTTTCATAAGTCAGGGTCGTTATGAATTTAATGCGAACCTATTCATGGATCAAATTCCTAGAAGACTCACACTAGGACTAGTTGCAAATTCAGACTATGTTGGAAATATAGGGCGAAGTCCCTTCAACTTTCAACATTTTAATGTCAGAGAAATTAGTATTATTGCAAATGGAAGGCCTTATCCCCAGGCACCCTATGACTTTGATTATAAAAATGGGAGATATGTTAGAGCCTTCCACGATATGAATGAAGGTACAGGTTTAATAAATTCCAGTGAAAATAATGGGATCACTTACCAACAATATGGAAAGACACATTGCATATATGTATTTAATCTAACAAATAGTGGGGACGATAATAGTGGAACATTTGACTTGATCAAAAATGGGACTACAGCTGTGCATATTAAATTTAGTCAACCGGTTCCAGACGGTGGAGCTATGCTCATTGTGATGGGCGAGGCAGACTCCCTTATAATGCTGGATAAAAACCGAACCATAGCAAGTGATACAACCATTTGAAAAATGAAAAGAATTTTACTATCTTTATTTTTAATTCGTTTGTTTGCTCCGAGTGTTGAGGATAAATCAGAAGAGATTCCAGAATATTCAAAATATTTGAGAAGAGCAGGATACCCTCAAAAAAATTACACGATTGAAAGAATTTCTGCTCCAAGTCCACCAATACTAACTCTCCCAGCAATTGAATTATGCAAAGAAGGACCACAAGACAATAGTTTTTACAGTCATGTTTTTTGTTGGAGTATGATTGGCCTATATATTATGCTTTTTGTAAGCCTAATTATTTATCAACTGCGTTCAGTCTTTTGGTTAAAAACTAATATTCCTAAAAATAATGTACAACAGTCAAATAGCAACGATATTGAACACCAACCCTTACACAACTCTAATCTTTCAAGGATGTTTTCCATGTAATGATCTTCCTCAGCCAATGCAAGGAAAAGTATTGATTGTAAATTTGGACCCTCAAGGATTTGAAGGTTCACATTGGATTTCTATATACGTACAAGATAAAAGAAAGGCAATCTATTTTGATAGTCTAAACCTTCCAACAAGTATTTGTATTATAGATTCATTTTTAAAAAATTTTTCTATTGTAACTAGGAATGTAAGGACATATCAGTCCTTTTATTCAAATTGTTGTGCCCACCACTGTATTTCATTTACCTATTTTCTTTCAAAGGGGTACAACTTTGATGAATATTTAACTTTATTAGATAAACAAAATGATCCAGATTTATTTGTACAAAAAATTGTGAAAAAAATTATAAATTATCGAGATAGTTCTTTGTAATATCTGCACATTCTGGGCATAGATAGAAAGCGTATACAAAGGATTTTTCATCCTTAGGAACCAATATTTCATCTTGCATCTGTTTCACAACAAAACTAAGACAGTCGGAGCACCATTTCCCTGCTCTAAAGTAATTGATGAGAATACTAAGTCTTGCCCCCATGTCAAGTTGAAGCTGATTTTTTAACGCATCATTAATTGAATGCACATAGGTCCTTATTTTAAATTCACGATATTCGCGAACTCCATTGACAAATCTTATGATTTCGAAATTTTCCTCGCTCATTTTAATAATGAATTGTGTTTTAAGATTCAAGTCGATTAAATAGGTCACGCCTCACAGCGGGGAGTAAGTAACAAATTTAAAATGTAACTAGGTCAAATTTAGGATTATGAAATCAAGAGATCGAGGCATATATAAGCAAAATACTTTGAAAAAATTTCATTCTTCATTTTCTAAAGTCAATCATCAAAATGGTTCGTGTAATCGATGAAATCGCTCGCTTCCTTGAATGTTCAGTCCTTAGTCTAAGCGGACACCTAGTAAATCCTCAAACTCGTATACGAGTTATGAAACAATTTTTGGATCGTAAAGTCCAAACAACATATTTAAACAAAAATTGTCAAAGAAAAACCTTTTTGTTTGGAGGTTTGACAAGAAAAGGCGCAAACAGAATTTTCGCCTATGGACGACTTAGACGACCATATAATGTTACTATATCACAACACTTTTACACAAGACATCGCATCCGTCTGCGCAACCCTTATTTGAATTGTGTTATTGATCGCAGACCGTTTGAGAAGGATCGTTTTTATCCTTTGGAAGTATTGGAATTCGTTGATGAAGAACACATGGATAAGATAAATCGTTTAGCAGTAGAGATGGGACGTTTAACACTACAAGAAGATAAATCAAAATCTGAATCAATTTCATCACTTGGAAGTCCAACAATATTTATGAACAAGGAAGAGGATGATGAAATTTATAGAGGAGATCTAAGTCAGGACAAATGGTAAAGATATCTCTGCCCCCTATATGTATGTGCACCCCTTGTATATACCCCTATATACACTGAAAAATGATAAAAATGTAATATTTTTCCTTAATTCCGCAATTTTACCCCTAAAATTGTAAAGTTCTTTTCCTTAATTCCGCACTTTACACTTAATTATGTAAATATATTTTTAAAAAATGTTAGATATTTTCCTTAATTATGCAATTTTACCCCTAAAATTGTAAACCTATTTTTGTTAATTCTGTAATTTATTTTATCTTAATTTTTCTTAATATTGTATTTTTTAAACAACATATTATAAAATTTTTATCACGAATAAAAATCAAATACAATAATGTGAAAATAAATAAAAATAGAAAAAAATAGTAAATAAAAAAGGAAAGGAGAATGGCTTCGCCATTCGACAGACATCACCAAACTCAACCAGGGACTTGAGAATTTACTCAAGTCCGCTACCACCGATTTTCAATGCGAGGATTACCTCACAATATGTGAATAACACATTTGATAATCATCGACAAGTCAATGAGAGGTGTGACTCGCAACATTACGATGGTTGGTATAGAGTTTGGGTGCCCATACCCCTGGCTACTTTCCATCTCCAAATTAATTTGGGAAAAATTACAAATTGATAAATCCAAAGTCCAATACAGAAAAATCAGAAGGGCGGACTACTCCCTTTCCGACGTAGGGCTTATAAATTTTCTTAAGAGGAAGAGTGGTAACTGATCCATCTTTAACAGATGGACGTAAAAAATTTGGATAAGAAACAATAATTGGATCATAATCACCTTCAGCAAAGTTGAACACTTTTTCTTTAAACGTGTCATACCGCATTCCTTGATTGTTGATTGCATCCCAATTCAGAGTCATCCCACGCACTTTGAGCACGAAGACAGGTTCATTGTTAGGCTGATCCTTCTTTTCCATCTTCAGTCCATACTGTTTTGCGCCACCAGAGCAAAATTCCAAAATTTTGAAGTCCGGGTACTCATCAGTGAATTGACCCAGATGAGGACCAAGTTGAAGAGGGCAGTTGTCAATTGGGTGTGAAAAGATTAAGGAGTCCGTGTCGGTGTAGAGCAAAGCGCAGCCAGGAGTCCTCACAACCTGTTGCATGGCGTGAAGCAAGTGGATCCTTGCTGCTGAGGTAGTCCATAAGGAGATGATGACATTTGATGAGTCATGTTCTTCCACAAATTCCTTCTTTTTGGTGTAGGAAATTAAAAGTAGATCATCTGTTAATTCTTCAAAAAAGTTTATAATAAGCGAAGGGTCGTTTGAATATTTGGTGTATACAGTAGGGTCGTCCGTAACTACACACTGTGATAATCCAAAGTTACGGAGAGAGAAACGGCCCCATAAGTTGTTGAGACATAATTTGGCTTGCGTCCTCTTTCCTTTATTAACCTTCATTTTCTCTCTATCTATGATGATTCCAAATTTTTCATTGCACTCCTTGATAAAGTTCTCTTCCTTCTGTTGATTTCCTTTGATGTCGTTGTCAAAGCCGCTTGCGTGAATTTTTTGTGCCATAAATTCACGGATGTAGGGACGAAAGAGGTTTTCATCGTATTTCTTAAATTCCAAGACGCGAAAGACCTTGGTGACCACATATCCTTCTTTCAATGCCTCATTCAACTCAATTGATGTGCATGTTGAGACCCATCCACGTTGTTGGTCTGTGTGTTTGCAGCTGTAGTTCTCATTCACATCACCATTTGGATTTTCCTTTGCACAAGTGGAGCAAAGGGGGAATAGAAGTCTTTCATCGTCGTCTCCAATTTTCATAGGCAATACTGGTATGTCGATGCTGCGTGGAGGTATCACAAAAACTTTTAGAAGAGCCAATTCAAAAGTGTTGTCTGAGGGTTGAGTCCAGTTGACGTCGTTGTTCAAAATATGGACGACAGGGTGACCAATTGGATATCGTGTTGACATATTGATGAACGGGTACAAGGAGGTCACATCATAATAGGAAATTTTTTGCCCCTCCCCCGTTTTATGGAATAACTTAAGTGGGCCAGTTCTCCCCCCAAAGAAGGCTGATCGAATATCGATCGGTCCATTGTCCAAATAATTTTTAAACTTTAACCTCATAACCCTATCCCTTGAAAGCATCCCTCTTATTTCACACTCCCAATAAACTTCCACTTCTACTCCAAAACTCTCAATAAATTCCAACCGCCTTTCATCCCTTTCCCTTTGAATCCCCGCAGTAACCCCATTGGGAAGCCTTATTTCATCATCAGGGAAACATTTCTTACACCCGTGCCAACAACACCCATTGACCTCAATAACCAATTTCTTTTCTTCAACCCACCCATCTACCCTATAATTCCCAAACCTCTTTTCCCCTTCTTTAGAATAAGTATTACGTATGTTTACATTGTGTTCCTCAGCATACCAGGCAAGGAATCGAAGAGCAAGCAAACTCTGGTTGTCTGCGTTGTCGTAGCCCTTCTCTGGAACAATTCCAAGGTGTTGAGATGTTAGATGATTTGTTCTAAAGTGTTTCATGCACGCGCTGGCGATTGTCATCGCTTCCCTCAGAACATCCAATCCATTTGACACATCCAAGAATTCACGCCGAAAAGCAACCAGAGCAGCCATCAGAATTTCCACGTCGTTGGTACAATATGATGCCAAGGATTCATCCAGATTGAAAGGCTCATTCTTGTGTTGTTCATACCATTTATCAAATTGAGTTCTCTTGTCGGGCATCATGCCATCAGCCAAGTAGTCCTCCTTGACCGGGAAAATTTCCTTACCATAATTTTCCGGTCGATTTACCATGTGTGGGAAGAAAGGTTTGTCCTCTACACTAAGTGCAAAGGCAGGGACCAAGGAAGCAAGGGACATGGGCATTAAATTAAAAGTGTCCCTAAAGATAACCCAATTCTTTTTACCAACTTTTACCTTCATTTCATACAACTTATTACCTTTTTTAATCATGTCTGGTGTCAACCCTCTAAGAAACAATTCCTTAAAAACCAATACCATATCAAATCTACCCCCAAAGTGTGAGAAGGCAACCGTGTCTGTCACGGTAGAATCGATAATCCATGTCACAAACTCTTCTAAGGGATTCTCTGTGACATTTTGAATGTCAACAGGTGTCTTTTGGAAAGGTCTCGTAGAAAATGTTATCGTTCTATCTTCCCCACAAACACTGCAATCAGGGTTAGGTCCATTAGTGATACAATCTGGGCAATTTACCTTTACCCCTACAAAGTTAACATCGTGCATTTTACCCTTATCCCCCTCACGATATTGCATTGTTTCAAAATCAAAGGCGACGATTCGGTACGCCTTTGGGGGTTTAATGACCAGGGGCTTGATGTAACACCCACGTTTAGGATCGTGGTAGCTACCGCACGTAGTGCAATAACGTTCAGAACAAATATGACCCTCTCTTCCATTCCTATTATTATCCTTAACATCCCAGATAACCCCACATTTTTCGCATTTTTTAGAGGAACTACAGAAATTTGAGGTGATATGATGGGTAAAACAATTCTCATTCTTAAAGTCTTTCCCACATTTACTACAATGCTTAAAGAATTCATCTAAATTTTTACAAGGAAACTCGGGGCCAACCCTTGAACAGTTAGGACACCTTGATTTACACGCGATTGAATGGTTAGTTTTCTTATCATAAACAGTTTCACAGGATAGGCAATAGGGTTGTCCAAAAAGGTCACTAGCCCTACGAACCCCATCAAAGTGTTCTTTATTATAAAACAAAATTATAGGTGTATCATAATTATCGGGGCCATATTTATAAATAGGTTTTTCCCCTAAATCCCCAAATATAAAAACTTTAAACCATCCTTTATTCAGTAAATTCCAGTATTCAACCACAGATGGGATCCATTCTTCTGCATCGTAGCTGTCTTTGTTGACTGGTGCACCAACAGCTTCAATAAGATCCTTTGTATCTTTCTTGAATTGATTAGACATTCCCAATCTGCTGTGCATGTAGTTGTAGAATTTCCATCTGGGCCATAAACATGTTGCATAGATGAAAGTTGAAATCAAAGAATAGAAGAGGCAATAATTATCGTCGTTGCGGATTTTAATTAGTGATTTGTCGTTAATTTTAAGTTGTTTAGATGAAGAATTTCTTCCACGGCCGTGCACTCGACGAGGGGTGTTACTTCTTTGGATGGTGGATACCGAGACTTGAAAAGGTGCCCCCCACAACATACCACTATCTTGTTTCTTACTCTGGGCGACCTTTAGGAATTGATTCAGGATTGAATCAATAGTGTTGGGGGTGATCTCACGAACGGGGATCCAAACGTCTGAGTCGAGGTTCTGACTCGAAATAATACAACCTAGTTGGTCAGGTTCAACCCCCCATTGACGACTCTCTTGAAGAGCTTCGTCAATTGTATTTTGGAAAATCCCAGTTAGAAGGGATTCAGGGTCATTGGGGAGGTCAGAAATTAGGAGCCTAGTAGAGACTTTGGACGCATTAAATTTACGGCTAAACTTGGTCTCATGACCAAGCTTCTTAACATATGGGTTATTGGTTTCGGAACCTAATAAATTGGAAATGGAAAAATTCTTAAATTTTTTGGGTGGAGGAGGAAACATGTTTAAAAAAAGTTGAAAGTAAAAGGAGTTTTGTCTCGAAGTAGTAGATGTTGAACTGCAGAATGATTTTTCCAATAAAAATCAATCGCTTTTTATACCCTCCCTAGCTCCACCTATTTTAAGGTATTTTTAAAATGAATCACAGTTGGATTTTCAAAGAAATTTCTTAACTAGGTTAAAATTTTTAATAATAACCTTGAAAAATTGACCTAATTTTTGGAAATGTTATAAAATTTTATTTAAGAGGGATGTTGTAGTACCGGGGTTGACAAGCAAGAGATAATACTTTATCACAAGTAGACAGCAAAGTGGACTAAGGTGATTTTGGTTTGAAAAGACGAAGCAAAACAGCACAATATTTTAATATTATCTATCACTATTATTATTTTCAGTTCTTTATTTATTTTTAAATTTTTTCTTTTATTTTTCATTCAAAACATTTTTTAAATCTTATTTCCTTTATTTCTATTCAATTTTTAGTTTCACTATTTAATCCTTTTTTCCTTTTCCATTCAAAAATTTTTCATTAAAATTTTTAATTCTTTTGTTCACAAAAGAAAAGGTTTTTTAGGTTAAGATGACCTAGAATTTTTTAAATAAGTTAAAAAAAATTTTTTTTAACAAAACGGAAATTTTTTACAAAAGAAAAATTTTTCTAGGTCATAGATGACCTAGAAATCCAAAAGAAAATTTTAAAAAATACAAAAGAAAAAGTGAAAAGTTTTAGGTCAAGATGACCTAAAAAATTTACAAAAGGAAATTAAAAAGTAAAAAATGAACGCACGCTGCGCGAAAAATTACGGAAAAAGAAAAGGGTAAAAATAAATTTTTAATTTTAGAAAAATTAGGAGGGGGGGGGGGGGGTGTCTATAAATCTTTTACTCTATCCTAATTAGTGAAGAATTATTTAGTATTAAAATTAATGTGGGAAGAAGGAGCATTAATTACAAGTAATTAAGGGTAATTAAACGGACTCTTTTTCTTAAATCAGTTATCATTGATAAGACGAATTTGGATGGTACCGGATTTTCCTAAACCTTTAGGATGACTTTAATTAGTGTACTGCTTAATAGGAATTAATTAGAGATTAATTACACGGGCCCCTTTTCTTAAATCAGTTATCTTTGATAAGACCCTTGGGATAGTTCGGAATGTCCCTAAACCTTTTGGTTATGCTTAATTAGTGGTGTAATTACATGGAATTAATTAGGGATTAATTTCACGGACCCTTCTGCCCCCAGCGACTCGGACGGGGGGTTAACTACTCGCACTCAGCATTAAAAGTTAGCATTATTAAATTTTTTAGAACACAAAAAATTTTATCGGACTGATAAACATTTCTTAAGAATACTAAACTCATTCTTCACCTATTAAGCTGTATCAAAGCCACTTTATTTACAAAGGAATAGCCAAATCTCATGGCTAATAAAATCAGAATAAATTTAAGTACATGGTAACACCTCTTTCCTATTATACCAAAATTTAATTTATTAAAAATTAAAAAAATCGTTTAAATTTTTATTTATCATGACTAGTACAATACTGTTTTTAAAGTTATATATGTAATATCATAAAAAACAGAAAAATGTTGGAAAAAAGTAAATAAACAAAAAATTAATTTTTAGATTAAAAAATATTTTTTGGACAAAAAGAAATTTAAAAAAAAGAGAGAGAGTGCACAAAACAAAAAAATTAACAAAAATAATTTTAAAGAATGAGATTTAATTGAAAAGGTATTTAGAATTAGTTTAATTACGAAAAAATAATAAAAATAAAATTATTTTTATTATTTTTAATCCTCTATTTTTTAACAAATTTTTTAAATACTTTAATGTTTTACTAAACTTATATTTCAAGTATTTAATTCTTCCGGATTATTTTTTCAGTCTCATGTTTATTTTATTTCTATTCTACTAATTGTAAGTATATGTCTTTTAATTAAGGTTTTAATTAGGGTAGGACACAACCGGTTATTAAACGGTACCCATGGCTTTCGGTTAATCCAAATTTCAAAAACCCGGTTTCGGTTTTGAGTTTTGGCCGAATACCGATTTTATTTTGAAGGAATTTCTGAAAAAATCACTCATCTTCATAAATTTCCGGTTTCGGTTTTTAAAATTTTATAAAAACATATTTTTCTCCAAAATTAATTTTTAAAAAATAAAAAGAAAATGAAAGATAGGCAAAAATTATAATACTTTAATATGAGCAAAAATTCAAACAAAAAAAATTTTTCTAGAATTTAATTCAAACTCTAGCACCGTGTCTTTCTGAAGAATACCTTTAAAATTTAGAAAAAAAATATTTTCATAAAATCAAATTTATTTTTACATTTGTGGAGGAGCATATCTAGCCCCATTATCTGCATAATGCCCGTTTGTGTGACCTCCATCAACGGTATCACTTTCATACCCTGAAGCAGGTCTTTCTGCTGGTCGTAGGCGAGCCTTTTCTTGCGGGGGTGGACGAGTACGTTTAAAGAAACCGCACTTAAAAAGTAATTTTATATTGCTTAAATGAAAGGGAAAGGACCTGATAACAACAAAAAATAATTAACGCAAGTAATAATAATGCTATTAATATTGCCAAAAGCCAAAGCCACCACTAAAAAGTTTTATTTATTTGAAGATTATTCTTTGATTTTTATGTTTCAAGTTTTTCTTTACAAGTTTGCACTTGTATTCTTAAGTTTATAAGTTTGCTTCTATGCTACAAGTTTATTTTTATTAACACAAATTTATATTCAAGTTTGCAGTTATTTCCCCAAGTTTATTTTATTATTCAAGTTTGTGTTTATGTATTTTCAAGTTTGCGATTCCTTTATAAAATGTTCTCTTAGCAAAGTTTGAAGCATCTCATAAATTTCTATGCTTCAAGTTTATTTTTGTTTCAAGTTTTAAATTTATTTTACTCTGACATGTTTAAAGTTTTCTCTTTTACAAACCGGTAGTTCCCAAATTCCTGCTTCTGGATCTGTCGGATTTACTTCTGTATTAACAGCAATTAACAAAGCAGGTGGTGAATATTTGGGGGCAAATGGCAATGCGGAGATTCTAGCCAAGGCTATTGAAGAAATTTCCCCATCAAGGTGATTCTCATCAATTAAAGTATTCAGCCATAAACGAGAAAATACTTCAACTAACACAAATTCGTTTTCTTCCAAACGGCCAATGTCACATTCAATGTGTGTACAATTTAGTGCGGCACAGTTCTGAATTTTTAAATTACTAATTTATTATTTCTCAAATTTATTAGCATTCTTGATTCAAGTTTATTAAAGGTAATGTTAAAATTTCTTTGGTTTCAAGTCTAATTTTATTTGCTTCAAAAATGTTTCAAGATTATTTTTAAATTGTTTCAAGTTAATTTTTAATAGATTGTTTTTCATATTATTTCGTATAATTCTTGTTTATTATCGAAAATTCTCATCTTTTCTTACAGTAAACACCATGTTTTTCACTCTCAATTCCTTCCCCCAAACCTACAATTGTATTCCTTCCCAACAGTCCATGATATTCTGTAGCACCCCCAGATTGTTTTGCTTTTTGGACAGCATCACGTAGCATGTGCTTCTGAGCTCTAAGATTTCTTTGAACAGCGGTTTGTCTGCGCTTTCTTGGATTATTTGGATTATAATCCTGATATTCCAGATTATTTTCATCCTCATTTTCTCCCAAAGGTTCTTCCACAACCCATCCCTTATGTTTATTACTTTGCCTTTGGGGTGTTTCAATTTCTTCTTCCTCCTCCTCTTCAGGTTCAACATTTACTTCCCCTTCCTCTTCAATACCATGAGCCCCAATTGGGCTAGCTGTTGCCATATGAACGTTAGAAATCTATTTTAGAAATTATTTTCTATTTGAAGCAAAAATGCTTCAAAATTACCGCTAAATTTGCCGGGTTAATATGTTGAGGTTGATTTAATCGACATTTTGCTTTTGTTGTGTCGCTAACAAATGGTTGATCAATCAAATATAGAAGATAACGGTCTCCTTCGGAAAATGAAGGCCAAAAGATATCGAGAGTGGCACCGCTAATGGCACTGGGGCCTCTGTTTGTAACCTATAAATTTTGCTTCATTTTTTTTTGTTTTTTGCTTCAGTTTAATCATTTAAAGAAGCTTGCTTCAACATTAATTTATTTTCATAAAATATTTCATCAGACCTGGAAAAGATGACTAACTGTAGGCCCAATATCAAAGTCAAACGTGGCCGCCACTCCCGGTGTTCGATTACGCACAGAATAATCCACTTGGGGAGGAGTACTCCTTCCTATCAAACCAAGCTGTGCATTAACCTCTATTGGAATACGCAAAACCATTTGATTATCGCCATCAGCACCTGCTGCTTCTTCATTTGTACTTGAATGAGGAATTCAAAATTAATTAATGAAAATGCTTCAAGTTTATTTAAATTTAAACTCTATTTGGAGAATGTTTCAAGTTTATTCATAAAACGTCAATTCTCTCTTCAGACATAGTTATTTACAGACCTGGTCATGGATGCGGATATGGATACAGATAATACCAAAATGCCTGCGGATATCCGCCTGTATCCGTCTGTATCCGCCGTAAATATCCGGATACGGATACGAAAATCAGTATCCGTGACCAGGTCTGGTTATTTTACGACTCAAGTTAGGCTTGAGTTTAATTCCCCTATCTTATCTGTGGGAGGTGAATTACTCCCCTATTGAAGGGTCAATTTAATTTTTATGCTTCATATTTATTAGGAATCCACCTGTTAACACCCATCCTTAGCTCTACAAACTCTTTAGACATATCCACATCATGCCCTCTTAATTTAAATCCAAAATTAGCTGTAGCCCCCGCAGGGAGAGGGTTTCCAATATCACAAATAAATTCATAAGGTTGTTGACTATTTTTTTGAATTATTTGTTGGTGTTCTGCTGGGGAACAACTGACAGAATACTAAAAAATAAAATTCAAAATTTATTCCTACATCAATCTAACTTTTGTTTCATAATTTTCAATTCCTCCATATTCAAAGCCTGGAGGGATAGACACAGTGTATTGTGTTAGATACGAATCCTCTCCTTTATTCTCCACACTCACATTGAGAATTAATGTTTGGTCTATAGCTCCAATTGTAAATTTATCCTTAGCTCTATTTAAAAAATTTTTTCAAAATTAAAAAAAATTTATTTACGGTCTAGCAGTAATGTGTAAATCAGGAACACAAATATTATCTTCCCCACAGTCCTTTTCTATAATTAATTCTGTATCTAAACCCTCCACAAGTGTTGTATCTACAGCAGGTTCTAAACGCCCAGGAATACCACTTTCCACGTAGCTGTAGTTAACAGAAATGAGAATTGGTGAAATTTTATCTCGAATTGTGTCCTATAAATTGTTTGTAAATGTTTCAAGTTTGCAAAGTAAAATTTAAGTTTGTTTAATTGCTTCAGGTTTATTTTATTTCAACAAGTTTATTAATAAAAGTTTCAAGTTTATTATTTTAAATGCTTCATGTTTTAATATTATTTCAAGTTTAATTATTGCATATTATTCCCAAGTTTGTAAACTTGAAAATAATTCAAGTTTTAATGTTAAATATATTAAAGTTTGTAAAATTGTTTTTAAGTCTATTAACGAATATGCTTCAAGTTTTATTATTTCAAGTTCACAAAACACTTACCGGAACATATATTTCATAACTTTCACAGTGCTCCCGCCCCTTTGTAAGAGTTAAAGTATGCTCAATTCTATCAGGCTGATCTCTACTTGAAGACGCTGGATGTACTCGAATATTCGAATCTCTCCGCTTTTCTAATTCCGCACGAGAGAAAAATGCTCGAGAGGAAAGTCCTTTTTTGAGGGCATCAAGGTGGATTTCTACTTTGAGAGCAATCTGTTGATGGTCCGCACCCGCTAATTTGCCTGCATATTTTAGGCAAAGTCTCAGACGATCACTAAAATGATTTTAACGTTTTAAAAGGGAAATTTAATTCAAAACCAAGGCATTTTCCCAAACTCTGTCACACACTGTTTCTCATCCAAATTAATTGTTTTTCTTGTAGTTCGAACAGAACCAACAACTTGGATTACTGGACGACTTCGAAGAACTGCTGCCTGGTTACTTTTAAATGCCCCAATAGCTATATCTATAAAGGAAGTGGGAAAGAATTATTTCTAGTCTTCTTTATTCTCCTACTAACCAGGATATCCATTTCCATCAACATCTCTACCACCGCGCAGAGAAAATCCAAAAGTTCGCATGTCTCGGTGAACATCTTTAGCCAGAATTTTTTGTGTATATTTTTCCCTAATTCCCTCTGAAGAACCGTGAAATATGTAGACAATACTGTGAAAATTTAATTGTTTTTCGGAGGGGTTATTTTTAATTATAATTGTATTTTCGTTAGTTTCCGGAAAGTAGGAATTTCAGGAATGATGTATTTTGTTAGGTTTGTGTTTTGGTTTAAAAACTTATGCTTAAGTTATCCCTCTAAAGTTTCCAGTAAGTTTATTTTAAAATATTTTCTGTGTTTTCAGAAAATATATTTTCTTTCGAAGGTATTTTCATGTAAGATTTTTCACTTCCCTTCCAGAAAATTTTTTAATATTTTAATTTTAATATTTACCCACGCCCATCCTCTCCATCATAAGGTGCACCAACCAGCAAATCTACGGGAAAAATTTTTATATTAGCTGCAATTATTCTTCAAATTATCCCACCTTGAAACCCATCACCATTTAAATCCCCTGCAGCCGCCAACGAATAACCAAAACGGCTCCATTGTTCATGCCCCAAAATAATAACAGGTTCTCTAAATGTGCCAATCCCCGTTTGAATATAAACACTAATTTTTCCAATCTTAAAAAAAATAATTTTTTAAATATAATCTTAATTAAAATAATAACATCATATTGAGGTTTTCGTTCCTGTGTCTTTCCATCAACGTTTGCCCAGTTAATATAAAGAGGTGAACCAACAACTATATCCTGTTTATAAGTTAAAAAATTAAAAACTTAGACAATACTTTACTAATTCAAGTTTGTAATTTTTAAAGTTTAGATAAGCTAAAATCTAGAAACTGCTTCAAATTTTAATATACATATATTTATATTTTGTGAGATTGTGAGATAATTTGCTAGATAAAAGTTATAATAATTAAACATTCTAAGATTCAAGTGTATTTATTACAATATTAAAGCAAGTTTGTAAAAAATTTTATGATAGTAATTAAAAATTAATTATTTAAAAACTTAAGTTTGTAAAATGCTTCTTAATGCATCTAAAACTTTTATTACAACTTGAAGCAAGTTTCAAGCTTTTAGTATTCAAATCTAATTATTTATAGATTGTAAACTTTCTAAAGTATCCTTCAAACAATTACAAACTTAAAAATTTAAATAAACTTGAAATTCAAGTTTAACTTCAAGTTCTAAGAAATTCAAGTTTATTTAAAGTTTCAAGTTTATTTAAATTATTAAGTTTGTAATTGTTTCAAGTTTCTATTGATTACCGCAAGCCCATCATTATTAAAATCTAAAACTGCAACAGAAGCCCCAAAGTATTGGCCTCGCTGCCCATCTTTTTCTGTTAAATTAGCAATTGGTTTGAGTTGTCTTGAATAAATTGAAACCTATTAAATTATTTATAAATATTTTCTAAAATAATTAATTAACCATTCCAATTAATTCATTCCCTCTAGGTACTCCAACAACAATATCATCAAGTTTGTCGCCATCAAAGTCCCCTGTTGCTGTTGAATAGCCTATAAACAAAATTTAAAAGTAAATTTGAAGCATTTCTGCTTAATTCTGTAAAATATCTGAAATTTAAAAATTTCTGAAATAAACTAAAAATTATTTTTTAATTTGCAATATAAAATTTTAGACCAAGTTCTTGATTGTCAGTATAAGCAGGTCCATCAGCGGTATTTGGCCTGTCTGTTATATTGTGAATATTTTGAGAGAATACAGATCCCTAAATTATATAAAAATTAGAAATATTTCTTAATAATATTTAAATATTAAGAAATCTCGATTATTTTTTAATCATTATTAATTATTTTTATTTTTTAAATTAAGTTAAATATTTTATTTCTAACAATTCAAAAAATAAGTCTTCTCTACCTGCCAATACCAAGCACCCGGTGCAGAAATAAATAGTCGTTCATTCCCAAAATCGGGAACAGCAGCACTAAATCCACACATTCCATAACCTAGACGATGGTGTCCGTGACGTGCGGCTAAATAAATTATTTTTTTAATTTTACATTAAATTATCTATTTACGTTCTTGTCTACAAGGAGCAAATTCTTGTATTTTACTAAAATAATCCCGAGAATAATAACAACTTCCTACAGGCTCTACAACATCGAATTTTGCAAAGAAATATTTGTAGTGGGGAGCACAGGCCTTTAAATGGAGAATTAATTTTTATTTTTACAAATTGTAAAACAAGTTTTAATTAAAATTGTAAAAATATAACTTAAATTGTAATTATTTTACAAATTGTAAAATTAAAGTTTATTTTTAGGAAATAAACATACCAAAACATTATCTCCATTTTTAGAAGCAACTATAGTTGCTCCAAACATTTGGTGTGATTTTTCTTCTATTGGTAAAAGAGAAGTGCCGTTAAGCCTGAGCTCATTTCCTTTTTGATAAAAAAATAAATTTTAAAGAATTTTTAATTAATTTTTTAAATAAATTTGTTAGGTTACTTCAAGTTTGTTAATTCAAGTTTCTAAAATAATTTTAAACTTGAAAAAGTTTTTAGTTAAAAGAAAGTTTAATTTGTAAAAGAAGTTGTAAAATGTTACTATTTTGTAAAATGTTACTATAGCATAAAACAATAATAAAAAAATTATTTACTTATACATAAATAAATTTATTTATTTATTTATTTATTTACACCTATTACGGTGCTGTCAAGAAAATGCTCAATACAAATAAAATGACTTTAATAATTTAAATTTTATTTTAAAATAATTTTAAAAAATATTTTTTAATTTAGAATTTACCTTTTTGGTCAAAAAATATTTCTACACATAAATTAGTATCCACTTCGCAACCATAAACAGCACCAGTGTTTTGAAGCCGACGTTGTGAGGTTTGGGCAAATGGGGCTCCTACTAGCAGTCTTAAAGGAGAAATGATATTAAGTAAATTAAAGTCTGACCTCGCTACTCGATTAATTACACTCTCAATTAATTACTTCCTTAAGCGAAAGGTTGAAAAATACTTATAATTATTAATTATTTTACGGTTAATTAATCGAGTAAATAGTGTGCACTCTTGGGACCGAAAAAATGAATTAATCTACAAACACGTGAGGTTCCAGGCGGTTCCATCCCACAATGATCAATCAATTCATAAAAATTTTCAGTCAAATAAAAGTGTACATTCTTGTACATATATCCGACTGGATTTTAGAAATATTTTTTTTAATTTTAATCATGAAGACAAACTCTTTAAGCAATGTGTCTCAATTCTCAATATTTATTCATTCCAATTATTTTTAAAATTTACGTTAATTTTCTATTTCTAGAGTCTCTATAAGCAAAATCTACAGTATATCCAAATCCAGTATTTGGACGTCTATGTATTTGAGCATTTTTAGTGTCAACATTAAATCCTTCAATTCCAATAAATAACGTGAATAAAATTAAAATAAGTTTTGTTGGCAGTGAAAATAAAATATTTAAAGGCCTCCTGATAATATTTAATGAATGGGGAGGCTTCGGCATTTTTGAAAGCCGACTATCTATTAAAAATAATTAAAATATTAAGAAAATACAGAAAATATACAAAATAAAAATACAGAAAAATACATATTAGATGAGTAAACTTTCCGGAAGTAATTAAATCCGGAAATAATAAAATACAAAATAAACACAATAAATATGTGTTTTCCGTGTGTGTTTTCCGGAACCTTAACAAGAGAAACACAGAATAATTAAAATTTAAAGCAGATTACAAAAATACAAAAAAATACAAAAAACACAAAAATACAAATATGAGAAAAAACAATGAAAGGAGATTAAAGAAGAAATCCTCTGGTTTATCTGCAAAAAGAGATTTTTCAAAAAATCAACAAAATTGACTTGAATAGAAGAAGCAAAAATAAAGTAATAAACTAGTCCTTGCCCACGGGCAAAAAATTTTTTACGGATCGAAATTAAGTAAAAGGAAAAAAGAGAAAATAGCTCTTTCTTCTGTCATTCACCCCCATCCACCCCCCCCCCCTCCAACATGTGTTTAAAAAAACAAAAGAAGAAATGAATCAAATCTAGGCCAGAAGAAGAAAATGTTTTTTGAAAGTTATTTTTGTGATTGATTTTAACAAAACGGAAATAAGTAAAGAGAGAGAGGGAGAGATTTTTTTTGTTGTTTTTTGGAGGAAGAAAAATTAACAATTTTTTGAGGAAGAATGGAGAGGTGATAACGTTAGAAATGAAGTTTATAGTTAAAAGACCATCTTTAACATGTAAATTGCTCCGATTCATCCCTAATCAAAAGATCATAAGAATAATCAAAGGCTCATAAGAACCGGAACTAGCCTAAACTGAGACTAACGCCTTTTTAAACACTCATTTTGTATTTATTTTTTTCTCAAAACTGATCAGTCTTGCCAAAACTATTTCTTATGTTTTTTAATTTTTATCATTTTTTAGAAAGTTAAGCCCCTTTATGACAAATTTAAGTACATTTTTGACATTTTTCATCAAAATGAGTAAGCAAGTAAATTCTTTTATCAATAAGTTAGGTAATAAATCTCCAAAAGGCTTACTCATTTTGACTTTAAATATTGCATATTTTTATTGTTGCAAATTTAAGCGACTCATTTAGAGTACATTTTGCTGAATAAACTTGATTCCATAACCTAACGATTAATAGATTTGGCATTTGAAATTGAAGGAGACAAAAATGCATAAAAATATCAAAAAAATTAATGATAAACAGTGAAAAAAGTTAAAAGTAAAAAAATTAACCCCAATTCATCATGTTTTACAAATATTAAACTACATCGCCAGAGGGGAAAAAGTAAAAGAAAAAAGAGACGAACAGAAATATATAAAAAAAATATGTAATTATTAATGTAGTGGATTAAAAGTTCTTTGACTTCACCCCTAAATATCACCCCCCTAAATATCACCACCCAAAATATCAAATGACTCAAAATATCACCACCTAAAATATCGTTGATTCGAACTATTATCCTCATCCCCCTCACCGTAAACTTCTAAAAAACCACTTAAGAATATTTGCTGCTTTTGTCGACTTAGGTTTTTTAGATCTAAAGCTATTTTTATTTATGTTGTAGAGCATTTCCAACCATGGTTCCGACAACTGGCTCGTATTTTTTAGAAGTTTACGGTGAGGGGGATGAGGATAATAGTTCGAATCAACGATATTTTAGGTGGTGATATTTTGGGTCATTTGATATTTTGGGTGGTGATATTTAGGGGGGGTGATATTTAGGGGTGATCCCAGTTCTTTTACTCGATATTAAAAAAGGTCCTTTTAATCTTAAAAATCAAATTTTAGTTTTATTTTTTTATTAATCAAAAGTTCGGAGGTTATTTTACAAGAAAAAGAATAAAAGGATTAATATAAAAAACAGCATAAAAGTATCAGAGAACTCATTGTTCATTTGTAAGGTTCCCTAAATTAATGTGATCCTAAATTAGGACATCTAATAAAATCAACAACGTTAAAAGGATTGAATTTAGGGGAAAATTTGATAGTTAAAGAGTGCATAGGTTAAGGGAAGGAATTTAAAATTGTGAATTTAATTTTGTTTTTTTTCTAGATTTTGATCAGAAACTAGGTGATTTTAAGTAATCTTTCCTTCCTAATCTCGTTATGATTAAAGTTTCTAACTAAAATCAATGTCAACAATTGATCTTTTTTCCTAAAATTTTATTTTTAAGGAAGAGAACCAACTAAAGTTAAATAAAATATTTTGGAAGGTAAAAAATAAATAAAAATATTTTGTTTGGACCAGAAGGCAACTTTAACTTTTTGTAAACGATTAGACCTCCTAAATTCAGCAGAAGTTGTGAAGGAAGTAGTAGGTATTTACTTTCTATTAATGTTCCCCCACTCAGTTCTCTCTCTTTCTTCTATATAAATCCGCCTCTGCTTGTGGCCTAAAATAAAGAAAAAACAACAACTGTTGTTTGAGTCAAATAAATAAATAAATATTTCCTTATAGAAAAAAATAAATAAAAATAATTAAAGATTTTGGGGTTTTTAAAATATTTTGAAAAAATTTTATTTATTTTTTAAGCAAAACTTGCAAAAATAAAACTTGGAAGTGTCGGATTTGGATTTCCTGATTGAAAGATAAATAAGGTTTTAAGATTAGAATCTGTAAAGTACTGGTTTATAGTAGACTTCAACGAAATATTGAGTGATTTGGTGTGATATCGAGCGATCAAGAGGGGTTGAGGGGAGTATCGGTGGATTTGGAGTATAGAAGGATATCAGAGGATTTACAGGGATTAGGTTAGATTGGAAGAGAACATGAATATGTTACTTAATCCCTCAATCTCAGTTTTTAATCGTCCACATTTGAAAATAACGCATTTACTCGTATAGACTTCAACGTTTAAACTTGAATGCCCTTGGCCTTCCAAAATTAAAAAAATATTCCCGCGGCGCTTAAAATGGAAGAAGCCCAATCCCATTTATCCCCCCCCCCCCCATTACCTTATCCACACTTAATCCCCTGAACGGAAAGTAAATCATGAGTTTACGAGACTTAAACTCAATATTTCATCACCGCAGTGGAAATTTTAGAATTATATTGAGTCGTATGTGAAGAAAATAAAAATTTAAAAGTTTAAAAAAATTTTTTTAGTAAATCCCGATCCCGATTTTTTAATCCCGGTCCCGATTCGGGATCGGGACCGGGATCGGGATCTCCATTCCAAATCCCGATCCCGATTTCGGCCAATCCCGATCCCGTGTCGGGATCCGGGATCGGGATCACCATTCCCAAATCCCGATCCCGGGTTTTTCTCTAAATCCCGATACCGGCCAACTCTAGTTTATAGACAAAGGGCAAGAGAAGCTTTATTGGCCTAATTTCGAAATGTAATTAAATATTCTGAAATTTTATGAGTGGGAATTAATAAATTAATTTTAAACTAAAAATTATTCTCTCAAAATAATAAAAATCCTTTTCATTATTTTTTGCAAATAATTCCTAATTTTATTAAGAGAAATAATAAAAAAAGATTCAAGATCGTTTTTTTCTTCTTTAATTTTAAGCAAAACTTGTAAAAATAAAAGAAATTAATCAAAAGAAAATAAATGGAAAGAGAACAATTGTTTAAGATTTTATAAAAGTTTTTGTGATTGAAAAGGAAAAGAATTGAGAGAGAAAGGGAGAGAAAATAAGGGAATATATTTAAAGAAAGGAGAAAGTTTTGGGAGAAAAACAAATAAAAATTAAAAAGTTGGCAAAATTTATTAGTATTTTTATTAAGGAGGGAAAGTTGTATTGTTGTCTATACAATTGAATTAATTTAAAAAATTGATTTAATAAAAAACGCATTGTTTAGATGAAAGAATGGATTAACCTTGCAGAGATTAGTTAAACTTTTTTGTTTTTTATTTTTGTAAACACTGTATCTCTTGTATCGGTACATAAATAGACAAGGGACTATGTATCAAAAAATGTTCGTTAGGTCTATCAATAAAGTACTGAAACGGTATTATACCGAAGTACCAAATACCAGTAAAGTTTTTTTACCAAAAACTAGTAGACTATACGAAACTCAAGATTGTTAGTTTTGATAGGTTTATTTATGATTGACATTTTCGGTTCGAAAAGAAACAGAAATCATATCGAGTCGTACATTCGATTCAATTACGGGCCAGGTATGGATCTTGAAATATCTTTCAGACCCTAAATGGGATTTAGAGATTTTGTTGTCTAAAATCAAACTAAAAATCCTTAGTCAAGAAAATTTATTTTTTTTTAAATCTTTAATATTTACATATTTATTTTTGCGAGACTAAAAATTTTGGAGAAGAATAAAAATTAAATATTAGATTTTCTAAAAAACAAAATTTACATTTCCTTTGGGATAGCTAAATTAACAGACTTGAAATTGAGTAAAAAAAGTCAAAGAAAGAGTGAAAAGCTTAATTTTTAAAATAAAAATTTTTGGTGCCAAAAATGGGTAGAATATAAAAGCGACCAGCAAATTGGCTAAAAATTATTTTTTTTGCAAAAAAAAGAATTAAAAGATTAAAGTTTAAATTTAAAAATCACTTTTTTTTGGAATTTTTTATTAATTAATTAATATTTTTAGAGTAAAAATTAATAATAAAATTAAAAATTTAAAGTTGTACGTCAAAACTCCGTTCCCCTTTTCCGCTATAAATTTATTTTGGAAGTAAATATTAATAAAAAAATTTTTGTAAATTAAAGCTAACGCAAAAAAAATAATAAAAAAAGAAGGGAGGGAAAATAATTTTTTGTAAATAAAAACTTGAATTTGTTTAAAATAGTTAAATTATTAAAAAAATTAAAAAAAATATATTTTGACATCCCCCCACTTAATTTCCTCCATTTATTTATTTAAATAAAATTTAAAATAAAAAGTTGTATTTTTAATTCGAGCAATTGACTCATTCATTCATGCAAAACGTAAACACAAAAACAAAATAGGTAAAATGATGAATTAATAAATAAAGTTGGAATTAATTGTTAAGAATTAAATATGTGGGTGTGTGTTAATAAAAGTTAAATAAACATTCCGGAAAATACATATTAGTACTTAAAAACACAAAATTGTAAATAGAATTAAATTTAGAAAGAAATGAAGAATATTAAATTTAAATAAATAAACTTTCCGGAAATGTCTAAAATAAAAGAATAAATACATGTTTCCGGAAAATACATTAATAAACGTGTATATAAGATACAAAAAATACAAAATTCCGGAAAGAATTGTGTTTTAATTGTATTTTCAAGCTTTCCGGAATTTAAATTATAATTTCCGGAAAAGAAATTAAATAAAATACATAAAAATACAAATAATAACTTAGAAAAGAAATACTGAAAAACTAAGAGTTTTTTTTTAATTTTCAAGATTTTATTATTTTGTAACTATTTACGGATGAAAGTAAAATTGAGGTAAAACACTCAAAATCCTCTCATGAATTAAATAAAAATTCAAAATAAAAGGATAAATTTAGAAAGTGTTATTTATCTTGCTGTGGAAAATGGAATTACTAAAAAATACAAAAATACAAGCAAAAGAAATAAATAAAACACAAGGAAATAATACAAAAAGAAAATACAAAAATACAAATAAACAAGGATAACAAAAAAGAAAATACAAAGAAAATACAAAGAAAATTAGAAAAAGTATTGAGAATAATTCATGAATAATAAGTTTTAATGTTGTATTTCTTTTATCGGGCCGAAGTCTGTGAAAAAAAAAACTTGAATAGAAAAGAGGTGTGTGCGTATTAAAATATATTCATTTTCAGCTGATTTATTTTTTCAAGGTTGCGCAATTTTATATTGAAAAAAAGAGATTTTAAAGGTTTAAATTATAAGTAAATAAAAAAGGGGAAGGAATAAATAAATTTAAGAAATGACACAACTTTAGATTCCCTGACTTTGTCAGAAATACTGAAAAAAGTAGGAAAAAAAGAGGTAATTGTCAATTGTCAAAAAAAGAAAAGGTAAAATTAAGTATATACCGCATTTCCTAAAGTAAAGCCCCAAGGGCTCTATTTTTCAACAATCCTCCAAAGTGGGGCTCTGATTTAGCATGGGGCTTTGTTTAGGAAATAATCTATTTTAATCTTTATATAATGAACATAAAAGGAATCACGGAAAGGTGTTTAAAAAGCTAAATTAAAATTCACTATTATATCCAGGTTCGGCACGATAAAGCAAACATAAAAAATTAAATTTTAATTAATTAATGAAAATTTCAAATATTTTGAGATTATTTAAAAGCTAAAAATAAAAAATATATAAAAATAACTTTTTTAAAAAAAGCGAGAGAGAGAAAATCACCATCCTTTCCCCTCTACCTTTATCTCCTTTATTTTTCTAAAAAAATTCAGTCCATTTATTTATCCATTATTTACACAATAATTGTTTAGAAAAAAATAAAGTGTTTTATTTTGTGTGCGAGATAAAAGAGGAGGGGGGGATATCTCGCGCAAAAACACATTTTTATTTAAAAAAAAAGTTATTTGGGGTTAATATTTAGTGTTCCTTTAAATATCTTTTTGTTCCACTAATTAATTAAATTAATTTTTAAATATATTTCAAAAAATATTTTTTAACAATTTTTGAAAATTATTTTTAATTTTAATTCAAAAATTTTTTAAAAAATTGGAAATTACAATCGGACTTCAAATATAGAGGTGGAACACTTGGAGTAAAACATGTCCCTTATATTAAACATACTTTACATAAAAGGTATAAACTTCTATACTATAACAAGATTTATTCATTTCCAAAATAATTCAAATTTTCAAAAAAAAATAAAAGCTTTTAGCATTAAGAATATTTTAAAATGTTCAAAGATGAGTAAACCCTCTCTTTTCTCTTTTTAAAATTTCTTTCATGCTCCAATGAGGTTGCCTACGGCAGCAAAATTTAAGAAAAAAAAATATTTTTTTATTTAATGTTTTAATGTATTTCTCGAAAATTGAGAAAGAAGAAAATGATGATTAATTGTTTTTAATAAAAAAATATTTTTTTAAACATGAAATGATTGGAAAATAAATAATGATAATTTATATATATATAAATAATGATAATTTTTTTTTAAATAAATAATGATAATTTTAAATGATAATTTACTCTATTTTGACAGCCTTTTACTTTAAAAACTTATTTTTATCATTGATAAAAATAAGTTTTTAAAGTAAAAGGCTGTCAAAATAGAGTTAATTTGGAATACAAAGTTTTTTTTGGTTAAAACTTCGAATAGATTGAATAAAGTTAAAGAAAATCGAGCAGATATCGGCATTGGACCCAAGAAAGACCAACCAGATATTTGGTAAGAAATGACGAGAGGTGTCAAAAATAGAAAACGAAAAATTTTGTAAGTGAAAATTGGCAAAATCGGGTACACGCCAACTTACAGCAAGCCCAGAGCTATGACTTCGTTCAAGAAGGTCGAATCCGGGACGAACTGGTGTGGTTCGATTCAGCTCGTCGAGGCGCATCGAAATATACCAGGTCGTAACCGAAATCGACAATACCAATTCTGAACGAAGTTATAGCCTCGGCGGTAGGTTGCACCCAAGCAAGCACCCCCCAAGCACTCAATAATTTCTGTTAAATGGCAATTATAAGCAAGACAATATTTAGTAACAAATACTTGGCCAACTATTTTTAATTAAAATATACCGCTTACTGTTCTTTCTCTCTATAACTATTAAAACCCCAAAATATTTCAAATATTTTTAACTCTTTCACAGATGTCAAAATACACACACAAATATTACCACCAATTCTCCAAATAAATGCGCAATAATTTATAAAAACGGAAATATTCTTTACTATTTTTCTTTAAAAAATATTTAAATAATGAACATTAATTTTATTGAAAAATGAGGGAAATAAAGCTGGCTAAATAATTTTATGGGAAAGAATAAAAAAGGAACGGCTTTTGGGCTATAAGATCGGCTGGGCGCAGGTTTATAAAATGCTTTTAAAAATTCCAAGAGACCTAAAGTTTTGCAAAGATATCCTCGACACTGTTAACTAACATCTCCAAAAATTTCAGAACTTTTGGTTTGGAATTTCAGAATTTTTGGCAGAAAAGGCTCATTTTTCTTACCTTTTTCCATATAGATTCTGAAATATTTATCCAAGAATTCTGAAATTTTTAAAATTGTTAGTAAACACTGCTGGAGAGTTCCTACAAAATTTTAGGCGCCCTGCGCACTAACACCACATTTCTGGGCTTACTCAGATAAAGATTTCTCTCTTTCAAAAATTAAAAAAAAAGTATGCATTTTAAAAGGATTTTTGGGGATGACATTAATAAAAGAATAAATTTTGAAAACCAAAATTAAATACACCCACTTAATCTTATTTTTCTCCTTTTTAGAAAAAGATTGCCAGTCAGATAAAAAAAGAAATATTTATATCTTAATTTTCCCTTATTTTTATTTTAAATTTAGAAAATAAAACCAAAATATGGAAGATGCTTTTAATTCTTAAAAAAATTATTTTTAATAAAAATAAAACAAATTTTTAAAACTTTTTATCAACACTTTTTAGTTAAAAAATATAATATATTTAATATGTATCGAGAAAAAGGAAGTGTATTTAAAATAAAGAAGTTTGTGATTAAGAATTATAGAAATTAATTTGTTTATGACATTCTTTGACGCAAGACGCTTTTTATGTAAACACGGCATTAGAATTAAGAGGGTGTAGCTTAAGGTGCCCAACTTTCCAAAATAGGGGAAGAAAGGTAGTAAGTGAAAAGAAAACTCTGAAACCTTTAATAATTATTTTCAAATTATTGTCTAAAATTTTCAAGCCTGGGTTCTCTAAATTTTCAATTTTATAAAAATAAACATTCCGCCAAAACAAATTTTTTTTAATTTTTTTACCATATCAATTCCTCACAAATAAAAAAAATTTTTTTTCTTAAAAAGGCACAAAATATTTAAATAAAATATACCTATTTATGGAAAACAAGAAAATAATAATACATTTATTAATTTTTTAGTTAAAAGAGAATTTATATATTAAGATTGACTGGATAGGAAAGGTGGTCAATATGTTTTTTTGTTTAGATTATATTATTTTTTAGTTTAAAGGGGGAAAACAAAGAAATTTTTGTGTGTATTTTTTATTAAATTTGATTTTTAAATTAATTCATTTTCCAAATTTTCTTGTAAAAAAACAAAATGCCAAAAAAATTTCCAACCAAAAAATTCTTAATTAATTTTTATATTAATTAACTCACAAAAATACACAGAAAAACGAAACAAAAATAGTAAACACACACAATTAATTTAAATAAAAAACAAGTTACCAAATATATATCAGTCCCTCACACTCCCAACAATAAAAAAAATCCCCACATTTTTTTACCAAAAAAATTTTTTTTAGATTTTTTCCCTTCCTTCTTTTAAAAAAATTTAATTTTTTCCTTTTCTTCTCTTAACGTTGTTTACCCCAACAAGCCTGCCCTCCAAGCGGTGCAACTGGCTTTTGAACGGTTGATGTTGGTGCAGGACCATTCCCAATAGTTGGAAATTGTTCAAGAGAGTCAAGTTGCCACGGAGCTCCAGTTATCTCAACATTTTGGTTATCTTGTTTTGAAGGTGGTGGTGAAGGTTCACGACGAGTATGTTGCTGGGAACGAAGAACAAACTCGCTGAGAAAGTCCTGAAAATAAAAGAGAATAAATTAACCGATTTAAGAAACGGTCGTTTAATAATTGAACTAGAGGTAGGAAACAGAAATTAAAAAAAAATTTTTTTTGATTGAAGGGGAAATCAAAGAAATCTTGTCTGTTTCCTTCGTCCAATAATTTTTGGAAAGGAGACCATAGAAGTGACTCATCGGATTGAATATTATTCTGATCTAATGTAAGCCCCACTTAGATTACTAAATTTTATAACAATACAGCCTCTCTCGGAAGAGAATTTCATACTTATGAAAAGAAAACTTTTTAAAAACTAACCAATTCTTCAATAATCGCAAATATTTTCTCTTTTGCAGCCTCAACATGTTCTTTTTTGCCTCGAAGAATAACCAATGCTTCACCACTGTCTTGTTTTGGGAAAGATATTTGGCAGTTTCCACATGCAGTTTGAATCTCGCGAAGAACTTTAGCTCCACGAGAGATAAAGTGACGATGGTGTTTTGGGTCAATATCAAGTTCTTCTTGAACCAATGAATCCTTTAAAAATTAAAAAAATTTAACTAGCTAATTTGATTAATGGGAAAGAACCAAGATACCGTTCTCACTGTGAATCAAGGAAAATTTTTCAAAAAATTATTTTCAGGATAAAGTAGATCCTAACACTCTTAACTGTATCAGAAGTCATCTAATGGCCAACAGATCTTAGAAAATCTTTAGATTGTATTAGCGGGCCAACTGTAATGGTTCATGCTATTCTTCTAACTAGCATGAAGCTTAATCAAAATAAAATTTTTTACCAATTCCTCAACAATTGCTAAAATACGTTTCTTTGCAGCCTCAACATGATCTTTATGTCCACGTAAAACAACTGTCGATTCCCCAGTCTCTTGTTTTGGAAAAGATATTTGGATATTGCCACATTTATTTTGAATATCGCGAAGAACTTTAGCACTACGAAGAATGAAGTGACGATGATGTTTAGGGTCAACTTCAAGTTGTTCTTGAACCAAAGAGTCCTTTAAAAAAATTTTTTTAACAAGAAAATGGAGTATATAAGTTCTCTCATTCCATAATTTTCGGAAAGACCCTAGGAAGGAACTGCGTTCCCGACTTAAACACCTTTGATATTCCCATTGCAACATTTCTATTAATGGACAACTCATTGTCAGAAAGATTAAAGTACAGGCTTTTAAGAAGGAAACAAACACCCCAACCCCCTTTAAAGTCACTAATAAATACCAATTCTTCAACAATTGCCAAAATACGCTTCTTCGCAGCCTCAACATGGTCCTTATGTCCACGAAGTGTAACTATCGATTCACCAGTCTCTTGCTTTGGGAACGAAATTTGGATATTGCCACAATTGGATTGAATATCACGAAGTACTTCTGCTCCGCGAAGAATGAAGTGACGATGGTGTTTAGGGTCGACATCGAGTTGAGTAGTTGTATATGCCTCCTAAAAGTTTAAAAATTTTTAAAATAAAACATAGCAAAAGTAACTAAACTAGAATTGAAATAGAAAGGAGAAACTTTCAAATTAGGAAAATGTAAAGTCACTTGATTATGCCAATGCGGAAACTGTTCAAAATTTTAAAAAATCAAAGGAATAGACCCAAGAGAAAGTTTATTTCAACGGAAATCCAAAAGTAAGATTCCGGGTCCGTTGCTGTCAAGTTGTTGCTTTTACACCTTACTAGATTATGCTAACCCCAAACCTATCCCGAATATTTGAGGTAAAATAGCAATTAATTTTCTAAAAACAAACCAAATCTTCAACAATTGCCAAAATTCGCTTTTTAGCATTCTCAACATTTTCTTTAAAACCTCGAATAATAACAGTCGATTCACCGGTTTCTTGTTTTGGGAACGATATTTGACAATTTCCACATTGGGATTGAATTTCACGAAGTACTTCAGCACCACGAACAATGAAGTGTCGATGATGTTTAGGGTCAACCTCGAGTTGTTCTCTAACTTCAACATCCTAAAAATTAGGAAATTTAAAATTTTTACTTCTACCTTTCTCCAAAAAGTAAATTAAGACCCTAATGAATTTTCGGATAAAATCCTCCCTTATCCAATATTTCGAATTAGAAAATGTCATTCAAGGTTCCTCCATGATTTTTCGATTTTCAGAGGTGTTTAACTCGGCCCATATATGAGTTGCAAAGCTTTTTGGTGTGTGTTTTGGTTTTTTACACATAAAATCCTGGTGTCATTCGACTCTGCTTGCCGAGCTCTTTCGAATGACATATCGTTTGTTTAAATCGGAGTATGATGGATATGACGGAATTCTACCGAATTTCTTTCTATTTACCCAAAAATTAAAAAAAACCGTTGTTTGTTCCATTTTAGATTTGACGCCATTTTGAGTATTATTATTTTGAATATTATTATTTAAAGTTTGTGGCGGCTGTTGACGCTTTTGTTGTTTATCAACAAGATCAGAAATTTGTTCACGCACCTTTTCAACATTTTCTTTTTTGCCTTCTAACCGAATTAAGTCAGATTTTAAACTTTCATTGGGCACAAAAATTTGAACGTCAAAATCTTCTTTTAGTTTGTTTACTAAAAATATTTAATTTAACAAAAATTTGAGAAAAAGGAAGGACAAAAACAATCAAGCCATCCTGACATAAGAGGATAACATGTATTACTCAAAAAGTTAAAGGTATGAAGGAATTTACAGTTAACAGGACTTAAACTTTGAATCGATCTAACGTTTAGTTTTGGGACTAATAACAAAAAAGCAAAAAATTTTGTAATGTTTTCAACGATCCATCAAACGATACAATAAAAGAAAATTGTAAAATTTTACTCAGAGTTCGTGGGTGTTATTTTTAATTAAATCCTATGCTTGGGTTAAGGGGTGTATTTAATGGTACCTTTAATGATAAAAACTAAAAATGCCACAAAACAATCTCCTAAGATAAAAAACAAACCAACAGATCCACTTTTTCCAATTATATGCCTATGCAAACTTGGAGCAACATGCATTACTTCAGAACAAAATTCATTTCCAAGACGTGTAATTTCCTTAGATAATTTCTGTTTTGCTTGCAAAACTTCTTCTGGGGGACCTTCAATATAAATTAAACCTTCTTCAAAGTCTAGACGCAAATTTTCTTGATGAGGAACCAAATTCTTAAAAAATAAAAATAAATCATAATATAATAAAATCTAAAAAAACCTGAAGATTAGCCCCACGAGGGCCAATTAAATGACGACGCATCCATTCTTGGAAAGGAACCTCTGCCGCAATGATACTACTAGCACGTTGATAAACTGAAATATTAAAGTGAAATTTGTAGATCTTAAATAATTGCTAAGTTGATTTTTGGTTTTGAATTACATCCTCTGTATCTTATACTCGCAAAAAAATTTTCAGGACAAAAAAACATTTTGCAACACTCAAAAATCTTTCCCTTCAGTATTTAAATAAATTTAATTTAAGCAAAAAC
Source organism: Meloidogyne arenaria (assembly GCA_036172955.1). Classification (NCBI taxonomy): domain Eukaryota; kingdom Metazoa; phylum Nematoda; class Chromadorea; order Rhabditida; family Meloidogynidae; genus Meloidogyne; species Meloidogyne arenaria. Next base: position 7,102,744 of record JARQAB010000012.1, on the reverse strand, counting down.
ATACCCGCCCCAGCCGCATCTCCAATTTTATCCTTTGGCCCACGCAAAACAATTTTATTAGAATCATTTTCCTCTGATGGCATTTCAACAATAGTTTCCGTTTCTCGAAATATTTCATCTAAACCTGTACGTTTACGACCAATAATGAACCTATGTTGAGCCTTTTTGACAGTAATCTCGAAAGAGACGACAGATTCTTTCTAAAAATTGAAATTAAAAATTAACCGAAAAATTAATAAAAATTCAGTATACCCTTAAATAGCCTCTAAACTTTAAAAAGTAGTTATGTAGGAAATAGATTCCACTCGCCAAATTAGAGCCCCATATTAAATTACATTCCCACTACAGCCCCTCTTTTCCGTTATACGACCTCAAACCAAGATTTTGATAGGCTATAACTTTTTGATGCTTGACCCAATAAAACGATTTTTATATCATTCGAAAGCCTTCGATAAGCGTTATCTATTAAAAATGATATAAAAATTATTTGTATTGGATCAAGAACAAAAAAGTTATACCGATCAGATTCGTCTTGCACTCATTTGCGATCGTATAACGGAAAAGTACTGAAAAAGTCTATTCTGTCCCAAATGAGTCCTTTTCGATCAATTAAAAAACCCTCGGATGAAAAAATAATTTCCAAACCTTCTCATGGTAAATATGATTAATTTCCGCAACAGCCGCATCAACACCTTCACGTTCTCCACTAATAATAATTGTTTCATTATTCGCTTGGATAGGTGGAATATTTATTTTAACACCAGTTCGGTGTATTAAATCATCAACTAAAAAAAGTATTAATAAAATTTAAATTATTTTAATTCACAAACGTTTTTCATTGTTCACTCCACGAATCCAAGGGTAAAAAGAACGCGGAATATTCAGATTTTCGGTCTTTTGTTTTGCCTGAAAATGAGAATCTTTAAAAAATATTAACAAAATAAAGTAAAAAAGTCGGAAAACTTAATGGTAACCATCGAAAATCAAAAATAAAAAGAATGTAAATAACGAAAACATTAACAATTGTAGTGACCGTCTGTTTATAATTTAAAGCAACAGATCTAAAAGGAAGCTTCATAGATGAGTAACAGAGTTGAATACAATACATATACGGCAGTAAAAAGAAAAGATCCAGGAATGAATTCGGACATCATAGCTTCTGAAAGAGGACCCGAAGATTATCAAGGATCTCCCAACTTCAGTTCAAGAAGATTTTATGAACACTGAAGAAAGTCAGCAAAGAAAAAAGTAGCATTAGAAAAAGGAATTACAAGACCGCAAAAAACAGTCCCACTAAACAATAGTTACCTAAATCAAATAAATCAAAAAATAAACCATTTCATCTCCAATAGCCTTAATTTGTTTTGCCGCTTCGACAATAAACTCGTTTGGGCCAACAATACGAATAACGTCGCTTTTCTCTTCACGATTGGGCATATGAATTCGGCAAAGGAATTTTTGTTCAAGTTGGTGTAATTTTGAGCCTTGTTTGCCTAAAAAACAATTTTAGAAAGTCAAAAATAAAAAAATAAACCAATAATAAAACTGTGATATTCCTTTGGAATTTCAAGCCGAACAGTTGCCTGTGTTTGAAGTTCACGAACTAGACCTTAAAAATGAAAGGAATTAAAAATAAGATCTTTTCTTAAATTACGAGTTCGAGCATCTTCAACATTCTTTTGTTTTCCAGTTATCAAAATCGTGATTGACTGATCCTTTGCCTCGTTGAGTTCGATTTTGGTGCCTGAAAATGGGGGAAATTAATATTTTGGTATTATGTGAAAATATTTGAAGCACTAAAGCTAGCAAGTAAAAGATGTCAAACGTTCGAGAAACTCAAGTCCGGGAAACCCTAGTCTTGAAAAATCAGGCCTCGGCTTATCTAAACTGTCAGCTGAAATCACCACTTACTGGGCTATCTAAAAAACCTCAACGGTATAAACGTTACGAGTCTTAGCTTTCAACTCGTCATTTAATTGGGTTAAGTCGATAATTCCCTAATTAGAAACTCCCAAACGTTTTAAAAAACAAACCAGTTTTTTGCGCTATTTGATTGCATTTTTGTTGTTCTTCAGAAGCCGGTCCACCAAAAGGGCGTCCAATTCCCCCATGAGAAGCACGTTCCTCAGCACTTAATTTAAACGCCTCGGTTACAACAGAAGATTTTATTGCCGGTTGAGCAGAGCCAGTCCAAGCACCAGAAGGGACGTTAGAACTTGTTGAAGTTGCTGAAGGAGCATCCGGAAGTTTGGGAAAGTCCACAGTGTAATCCAAAGTTTTTTTCTCGACAACAGACATTTTATCGGGTCAAAAAGAGGAAAAGCCAAAGCCGAATAGCCAATTTTCCGAAGCTAAAAAATAAAAATTTTTGTAAAAATTATTAAGAAAAATCAATTATAGACACGACGTAGACAGTTAAATTTTTATGGAGGGAAAATTGGGGGGGGGGGGGGGGGGAGGGGGGGTTGGCATTTGCAGGGATATGAAGACAAAAACGTGGATGAAGGAAGATAAAAAAATATAATCAACGAGAGAGAGGAGATAAAAACGAGGAAAATTGCAAAATAATGGAAGACCGTAAATTGAAACGGTTCCCCCATCCATGACAGAAACAGGATAGTGCAACTTAAAATTCTTTTCCTCCTTCAGAGGCAGAATTTAAAAAAAAAAGTTTTTTAAATAAATTTTAAAAAAATTAAAAATCTTTTTTCAATTAAAAATTCTCCAAATCCTATAAATGACTGGCAGATAAGAATAATTCCACACAAAAATTTAACGGAAGTTAATATCATTGAATTTATTACTAGTCTGAGTAAACGGGTAAAAAAATTAAATTATCGGACGTTAATTGATTGACGCATGCTTCCATGCAACCGATCTGGGGTTGTTAGAGTCTTAAAACCTAAATAAAATCGGGGTTTCAGAATTCATTTTTAAAGGGGAAAAACAAAGAAATTCATGAATTTTGTCTGAAAATTGAAAAAAAAATTTCTGTAGTCAAAACAGTTAAAAATCAAGACGTTTGAGTGCCGGATGATGAGTGCGTCTAGAGCTTTTCCTGTCTAAATGGCAATCATTTCGAAGAATTCAACCCTCTTTGAAACCTCATAATGTGCCTATTATTTTTTTCAAGAAGATTCACTTAAACTACAAAAAACTTCTAAGCCTTTGTACTCCTTTGTACAGACACTAATTTCATGGAAAACAAAAAAAATAAAAAAAGTTTTGTAGTCTGATTACTATAGTATTTTATAATTAAATTTTAAACCGAAAACATTTAAATTCAGAGCAGTTGAGTATCAGTTTGAATTCAAATGTTAAAATTTCCTTGACATTTTTAAATAATTTTGTTATCTGGACGTTATGAAATTTAGTTAAATTTATTCTTTTCGTTATTTTCCCGCGTATGGGCATTTTTGTTATAGACTTAATAATTGCTATACAATTAGAGAAATTATAAATGAAAGAGATATAGTTAAATAATATTTTCCATCTCTGCCTTTATTTTCAAATAAACGTCTAATTTTATATCACGTCTGAAATTTGCCGATAGTTATTTCATCTATACTCTCATTTGCCTGTAGTGTTTGGTTAATTACCCAAGAAAAAGGTAGATACTAGACCTTGCCCTCGCGAGAGTGGCTTTTTGGGATAAATTTTGGAATTGCTCTGCCTTTGCTGGAGCTTAAAAAGGTTGAATGCCAATATAATAATGACCTTGACGGTTTTGAGGGGTTTTAATCTTAAGATTAACTATAAATTTTAATGTTGGGTGAAATGCTTGAGTTTTCTAAGTTGTAAGTTTTCTAAATTGACTGAACTGAAATCGTTATGCTATTCCAAGCAATTGCAAATTTTCAATCTTTTTAGGGCTAATCCGAAGATTAATGTTCTAAATTGTGTGATGTGTTCAAGTATATTGTTTCTGAGGTGTTTTTGCCTATCAAGCCTGCTAAGCATTTTCGGAAGGTACAGAAGCAATGAAAGAATATCAACTACAAGAAAACGTTTCTATTTGGGGCCACTAATTTAATATGTGGAATGAAGACATTTTTTGCTAAATCTTATGTATGATTAGCTTTGTTTTTAATTTATAACCTCGTTATAAGACCGAAAAACCCCGAGAAAAATCCTAAGAAGTACAAAAAGAAAAAATCCCCAATAAAAAGAACGATTAAAAAACACAGCGATAATTGCGCTCAACTGGTCGCACTCAGTTAGCAGCACTCACTTGGCCAGATTTATAATTTATTTGTTTGTTAGAGAAAGAGAAAGAAAACATAGACAAAGGAGAGACACACAAACATTCTTAAAAGGCTGCGCCCCAAAATGTCCTACCCCCAAAATGTCCTCCCCTAAAATGTCCTCCCCCAAAATGTCCTAGTGAATAAAAACCCCCAAAATGTCCTAATGAACAAAAACCCCCAAAATGTCCTCCCCTAAAATGTCCTACCCAGAAAATGTCCTACCCCATCCCTTCTTTAAATTCGGGTAATTTTAATTTAAAATCCGGAAAAAAGGTTTCAGGAAAACCCGGAAAATGTTTTCCAGAAAACCCGGAGAATGTTTTCCGGAAAACCCGGAAAATGTTTTCCGGAAAATCCGGAAAATGTTTTCCGGAAAATGTTTTCCGAAAAATCTGTACTATTCCGGAAGCCATTTTCCGGAATTTTCAGTAAGTTATTTTTCGATAATTTCCGGAAATCATTTTCCGGAAAAATTTCTATATCTTTTCTCGAACCAACTTCATGTTCAGAAAAACGTGACCTATTTGTTTTTAATTTTGAGTTCGACAAATTGAATATTTTAATATATTTGACATTTTGAGATGGACATTTTTGAGGGAGGACATTTTAGGGGTTTTTGTTCATTAGGACATTTTGGGGGTTTTTATTCATTAGGACATTTTCAGGGTAGGACATTTTGGGGGAGGACATTTTGGGGGTTTTTATTCATAAGGACATTTTGGGGGTTTTTGTTCAATAGGACATTTTGGGGGTAGGACATTTTAGCAGCGCGCCTTCTTAAAAGCCATTATTCCGAAAGCTTGTTTTTTTTTGTTTTTTGCTTGTTTCGATTTTTAGAATTCTCTTTTCGATAAGAATAACGACAGATGTTTTATCAGTTAATTAACATCTAAATGTCTCTGTATTTTTAACTACCCAATTTTTGAATTTAGCACAAATCCATTCTTTCTTTTCTTTCCAATTTTTAAATTCAAAAAAATCACAATAAATTTTTCGAATTTAAAATTACGGCAATTTTTTTTAATGTTTTTAGGCAATAATTCAAATTAAATGACTGAAAATACTGATTCAACACCTTCTCAAAAACAGCAACAATATCATCGATATCCGCTTCGTGGGCATGCAACAAATCTTTATGTAAGGAATTTTTTGGAAGAAATTTTTTTGGAGAAATTTGATAAAATCAATATTTTATCAGATGGATGTAATAACCCTATAGGGAATTTTAGTGGGATAATAGAGCAAGATTAGCTTGTTGATAGACACTAGTGTGATATTTTGACCGGAACCGGATTCCGATATTTTGACCGGAACCGGATCCAATTTGAGTTTCGGTTCCGGGAATCGGAACTTCCGGTGAAACTCTAATAGACCCCAATTTTTTTTCGGTTTGGAACTGAACTGAGTAACTTGATTCGTATTATTCGGCTATGGATACCCGAACTTTTAAACGAAAGTTTTCCCTGTCTCTAATGTTACATAGATGCCAAGACTTGGTTCAAGTTTTAAAATATTTTGTTATGAACACGTAAGAGTTTAACATAACAGACTTTTCTTGATTTTTTGGGATTTTTCGATGATCTTCCGACTTTAGGTGAAGAACTTTAAAGCTTCTTTTCTTTGTGAAAGTATTGTTTCCACCGTGACTCTTGTGTCTTTGGAGTTTTTTAAATTGAAAACCCAAAAATTTTTTTTTGAAATTTCTTTTAAATTTTTCTTCAATTTATAGAGCGACACAGTTGTCGTCGTAGGAGGTGGTAATAACAGCCCTTCAGCTACCTACTACAATAACAATATCAATACAAATGTTACAAATACATTAAACACAAACAAACAAAAGATCAATGTAAAATTTCCTTCAAACGCAAATGTGGCTACAAAAAGTGGTGGAAATCAACGGGGAGGGCAACAATCTAGAACAGCAGCATTTCAACAAGGCGCTGTTGCAGATTTGTTATCAGCACAATTGAAGGCGGATTTGAGGAAATTGAAGGTAAAAACGCGGAAGATGAGGTTTTTAAATTTAAAAATAACTAGTGAAAATCCTATTATTTTCTTTGACAAAGGAGGGCAAAATGATAGGGCGTTCTATTTTTCTTTTCGTTTATTTTTGGTTTTTACTGGGTATCTTTGGACTCCATAAATAGTCTGCTTATGTAATCTGCGGAAACCAGGTCCGTATTAGGGGGCGCCTTCGGCGTGTCATTTATTTTTCTTAATTTATTCTACTATAAAATAGCTTTATCTTGTTTCAATGACTCGTTAATTTTAAAATAATTTTTAGAATGTCCTAAAATTACCAAAAGCTCGTCGTTTTGTTTTTTGCGAGTATTTCTACTCTGGTGTTGATCAACAAATATTTTTATCAGAAAATGAATTTGCCCAGTTAATGAAAGAATCTTTTCCAAATTTAAAATGCACAAAAATGAGAAAGCCAGAATGGAGAGAAGTTAGAAGACTTGTTGGAAGACCTAGACGTTGTTCTCAAGCATTTTTGAATGAAGAAAGAGAAGCGTTGGATGAAAAACGGTTTTGAAAAATATTTTTATTTTTTTTGTTGGAGGAGGAGGGATTTAAAAAATTTTTTGGGAGTAGGTCAGATTTTTATATTTAGGTATATTCTGGAGGTGAGAAGGAGGAAATTGTTTTTACATAATATTTTATTTCTTAAGCTTTTTAGTTTGGAAACTGACTTTTCTAGTTATGTTAGTTCATTGTATTTAGTGCAATTTTTCTGTAATTTTTTATTTTTTGGTTTTTTTATTACCCTTTACCTCTTTGAGTCTTATTCTCTTTCTTTAAGCTTAAAAATTTTAAAAGGTCCACTAGTGTTAATGATAAAAATCTTTTTTTAGAGGTTTAGGTTAATGTTTAATAGAAACAAATGATTGATTTTGATAAAATATTTTTTTGTTCAAATAGAGAGGGGGTGGGATATAAACAAAATAACTTTTTTAATTTAAAAATTATTTCTCAATTTAAGACAAAAAATACGTCAAATCTATGAAGGGACTTGTTCTTCAATAGATGAAGATTCAATTGATTTACCTTCATATTTGCCTCGTCCACCAGTTTTGGGACAAAGAATTTATGCTCGTGTCCATAATCCAAAAGATGGGATTTATGCTGGTTCAATCGATGCTGTTTCTGCTGGGGAAGGATCTTACAGAGTTATTTTTGAAGATTCAACAATTCCACCAAGTGTTATTAAAGTTTGTTTTTTTTAAACTTTTTAAGGGAATCCTATTTAAATATTAGGAGAGATTTGACAAAAAATTATTTTTGGATTCGGACGAGTTTTTTATTATTTTATCGGGTATCCCCACATTCTAGTTGTCCTGTTAATAAATAATTAACAATTACAATTTTGGGTTTCTGGTTTTTTTTATTCCAGCCTCTCCTGTTGTTGGTGGTTCAAAATTTCCATTTTTAATATTAAACTAAATTTTTTGTATTTTTCGTTAAATAACTGATTATCTTTTTTCCGTTTATATTTTTGAGACAAAAAAATAAAATTTTTATAAGAACTTAAAATTTATTTATAATCTTTGCAGAATTAAATTTTTATTTTTTTTTGAATGTTTTTAAAATTTTAACTTAATTTTTCTAAGATTAATTGAAAGACACACATTTGTTTATTCTTTTCCTTCTTCATTATTACAGGCATTAAGCCCTTATAGTTTTAAACATTTTTAATTGAAAGATTTAAAAAATTCCTTTTTAGGATTATGAATTAATGTTTGACCAACCAGCAGATCTTTTATCAATTCAATACTTTTTGGAACAAAATCATGCCAACAGAAGTCGTTCAAGTGGAATAATAAATCCTTTATCAACAACAAAATCCCCTCAAAAACAACAGCAACAATCTTCCTCTTCTTCTCAACAACAACCAATTTCTTTAGAAAAACAGCAACCAATAAATTATAATCAAAATAATTTGTCAAAAAATGTAGCAGAATATCAACAACATTCAAAACCCACAATTACTGAAAATCAACAAATTTTGCATTCTTTGGCTAGAAATGAAGTTGAAACTAGAGATAAACCGCCAGTTAAAGCTGTTATAGGTTTTTTTTGGATTTACTGGGCTGGTTAATGATAATTGATCAATTGTCGTTGATGCCTAGGATGTCACAAAATTTTTTTTTAATTCCATCTGGGGATTTACTGGGCTTGGTAGTTGATCCGCCTAGGATGTCACAAAATCCAGATTTTTAAAAAATCCCATCTTTTAACATCCCTTTTGAAATGATTAGCTACTGTCGTTAGGATACACTCTTCGGTCTGAAAAATTACACTTAATAAGGTGATGTATCCTAAATAGTGGTAGGGCAGCTTTTCGACCAAGTAGCCAATTAATTTAAAAGTTGGACCTTAAATTGAGTTATACCTAGACGGTATGTGCAACTATAGGGATTCAACTATTTTAAAATTTTAATACTAATTTTTTTTTCAGGAAAAGAAGAAAAAGTTGGAAATTTCCCAGTTCGAATGCTTGTAATTCTTGTTAAATTATGCAAAGTTTTGGAAACCAAAAAACAATTAATTTCAAATATGATATCAATGAATGATTGTGCTGAACGGATGAATTTATTTGGAGGAAAATATCCACATGAATTTAAAGTTTATTTTTAATTTTTTTTTAAATGAAAATTGAGTGATCGGGTCCTCAAATTTGTAGAGCATAAGGGTGTTTTTATTTTTCATATGTTCTCCTTTTCAGAGCAGCAAACGATCTCTTGGAGATTTTGAAAAGGCCAATAAGTCATAAATAGGAGATGTTTAGGAAAGATTTTGCCAATGGGATCGGAAAAATTCTTGTCATTATTAGAGCCAAACCGAAGATTTAGAATAGGTATCTAGACTCCTTTCGTTCCATCAAAGGTGTATCCAGCGGGTCGGTTTCGGGGGAGGAGGCTTTTTCGACCGTAATTCTCACAATTTTCCCCCCTTTCCCCCATTTGGCCCCAGCTCCCTTGGATACGCCATTGGTATCCATTAACTACTTTCGATGGAAATTTGAGTTTCGATGTTAAATGTTTTCTATTTTAATATTTCACGTTGTTTTATTAATTTCTAAAATTTTAGATAAAATTTGCTCAAATAATTCTCGATTTGGAAACAGTAAATAAACTTTTGGAATCTTATATGTCATCAATACATTTACATTATAATGCATTAATTCCTCATTTAAGCAATCCAACACCAATGGACAGGCCTGAAATATTCAGAAAAACATGCAATGTTTGTTTTAAAAATTTATTTTTAATATAAGAATAATTTTTGATATTTTCGGTTCATTTCTTTTATGAAGGTCTGCTAGTTACCGAATTTATTCTAATTGAACCACCAGTGGTTCTATTTTTTAACCCCACATATGGGGTGGTATCTATTAGAGATGGTAGTTCTATTAGAATAAATCCGGTATATTAGGAAAAAATTTTTTTATAAAAATTTTTTTTTATTTAGACACATGCCTTCCAAATTGTCAAACATTGGTATTTTTTAAAATTTTTGTTAATTTAAATGTTTTTTAATTTTTAGTAACAGTGAGTTAAATGTTCGCAACAAACGAATACTTCATTTAATTACTTCATTAATTTCTCTACTCTTACAGGTTTTTAAAAAAAATATTTTTGAAATTATAGTTAGACAATTTGCTTTTCATTGTACAAAATGGTCAGAAGCAAAATGGTAGTAATTATTAGGGAACGGATTTATATGGACTATTAATCTAAAAATATCTGAAATATGGGCTTAAATCCAAAATATGGGCTGAAAACTTCAAATTTTTAACGCAAAATTTTCATTTTTAAGCAACAAAAATTTTTAAACAATATTACAAATAAATCAATTTATATTAATTATTTATTTTCCAAAAATCTTGGATAATATTTGATTTGGAAATTTATCAACATTTGCTAAAACTATGTTTTTTGGACGTTTCAGAACCCAACTAGGCCTGGAAAAAATATGGAAATCCATAAATCTGTTCTCTAGTAATTATAATTTCCTCCATGTCCATTTTGTACCTTTGACCGAATCAAATTTTTTTAAATTTTAAAACTTTTCAAAATTATTTTTAAAAAACAGCTTCGAACAATTGGAGCGGAAAAGAAGCGTCTCAGCCCTCTAGATTCCCAAATATTTGCAGAATCATTAAAACAAATTCGGTTACACATTGCCCCTAAAAATGCAGCAGCTTTTCAAGATTATATTGAAGTACATATGAAACAAATATTGAAAATGACAAAACAATGAGAGAAATAAAAGAGAAAATTGTTTTTATTTTTAATAGAATTAATTTTTTTTTGGTTTTTGTCTTAATTTTCCTGGTAAGATTTATGTTAGATTTGTTCGGAAGGTTTTAATAAAGCGAATATTAATAGAATATTTTTTAAAATAATATTTTAAATTTAACAAAAATATACAATTTTATTTATCGTTTCTATTTATTTAACAAGAAAACTTTAAAGTATACCATAAGAGTTCGAAAAATACCCCTATTTTATGTTGATTTTCAGGGTATCGAGATCTCGGTTTTAAAACAAGATATGGGCCTTGTTCTTTTTTTCTTAGCATCAATAAATATGCTTGTTCGAATTTTTGTAGATTTTTCATAATGTTTTTTCAAAATAAAGTTTAAGTGTTTCCATAGTTTTGCACCAGTCAAGATAGGGGAGTAAAATTAAAAATAAATTATCAAAGTATATTATCAAGAATAAATTTTCAAGTAATTTATAAATTATCAAAACAATTAAATTTTTTTGGATAAATTTAAAAAAATTTCTTTTGTATTCTGATAGTGAATTCTTCAAACTTTAATAAAAATTTACTCTCTAAAATTTATTGATTGATTTCTTTAAAAATATCAAAGAAATTAATTTTCCACTAGGTGTTTTCCATACTTTTGCACTTGACTGTACATATGTAACATGAATTGCAAATTAAAAGTTTGAATAAGATTTTTAAAAAAATAATAAGCTAGCTAATTTATTTTTTAAAATTTAAACAACAAAAAACATTCGTGAGAATATTGTTAAAGTTTTATTAAGTTCGGGGTCTAACTTTTTATAAAATTACTTTTTATAAAATTATAAATACTTTTTATAAAGTATTTTTACTTTTTATAAAATTCTCCAAATAGGTATTTTATTTGGGTTCTTAATCTATTTATATATTTCAAACTCTTATTCAAAGTTTATTTAAAAACAAGTTTATTTAATACAAATAAATTTACTTTAAAAAAATATAGTTTTAGTTCAGAAGAACATGAAGGGGTAGGATTAAATGGTTTATATATATGGCATATGGGGCGGGAAAGGTAAATATAAATTTAATTTTTTATTTTAGTATATGAGTTATAAAACAAATATGATTGGGAAGGTATTTAAAATAAACAAAGAAATTGCCTGGATTATATTCTTCTTCTATTGGGATATTCTTTACTTCTAGTTTGGGGTCCTTAATTGCTGTTTTAAATCCTATTGTGAGTTTATTTATTTCTTTGAAAATTAAAAAAAAATAAATTTAAAAGGTAACAATTTTGAGTGTAAGAAATTACAGACAAATAATTTTTCGATGCAAAAATAATTCAAATATTAATCAAATTGTTCCAATGCCAGAAACTTCAATGCCGAATAGAACTATACAATATGTAAAATAATCAACTAGTAAAAAAAGATAACTTGACTAATAACGAACTCATGTGCATAACGTTTGAGGAATCTTAAAGTTGTCTTTTTGGAAGTTTTGAGCATTTTTAAGCTTAAGTGTACATATGTCGAACAGATATTTTTTATAAACTTAAGCCACGGACTTTTTATAGCAAATTTTATGGGCTTTAAATAGCCCAAAAAATTTTATATAAGCTCTAAGGGAGTTAAAATATTAAGAAAAAATTATTAAGAAAAATTAAGAAAAAATGTTGAAGAGTCCCAAAAATGTAATTTTTTTAAATTTTGTTGACTAAATAAAAATTATTTTTATTCATTAAATTATTTAAGTATGACTAAATATTAAGTAGTTAGGCAGTTTTAAAAACTTGGCACAATGAAAATTTTAAATGATATCGAATAAAGGTCTGATAAATAAAATTAATTAAGTCTATGCACCACCAGCTTTGTTTAAAATTATCAGACGCCTTAGTTATTTCAATTCGTTGAGAAGTATTAGTACAATAACTAGGGCGTCCGGACTGAACGAAATTATAGCTCGACGATACAATGACCCTGCGGTAGATCAGGAGTGCACTTTTTGATTGAAAAACATTTTTTTGGTCGGGAATCCAATTTTGGCCCAGTTAAAGAAAAGGGAGGTTCTCTAATTTTTACAATCACGTAATCTTGATCTGTGCAGGGTAGAGATAACAAAACCAGAAAAAAGTTTGGCTATTCGCAGATTTCCCCATATCCACAAACTTTAATTTAGAAAGCTTTCAAAAAGAGGGATTCATTTTCTCTCGTAAAAGAGAACCAACCACCCTTTCCCCTTCAAGACAGGCCAAAATTATCATAAAAATAAATGCTATCTCTCTCTGTTCATTTCCGTCTATAATTTTAATTATTCTAAACGGAAGACATATGATAAGATGCTGAAGTTCTTGGTTGTTGTTGTTCATATTGATATACAGTTGTTTGTGTTATTGGCCCCTAAAAGAATTTTTTTAGATTTTTAAAAATTTATTTTAAAGTTTAGGTTCATTTTTAATTTTAATAGAGAAAAATTTTAAAAATTTTTTGTAATTTGATCCTACTAAACAGGGTTGCCGGCCCGGTTCGGTTCGAAAGATCGAACCGGGCCTCGAATTTTGGCCAGAAAAAGACTCGAAAGGCCCGGCTCGATAAAAATAAGGACCGAAAAGAGAGTCGGACGTCGGCCCGGTCCGAAAACGGCAATCCTACTACTAATTGTAAGATTCAAAATTACTTGTTGCTGAAAGTAGTCAGGTTGCAACTCCTGAACAACTGGGAATTGTTGAGGACTGGGATAGCTGCAAAAATAAGACTGTTTTTTTTAAATTTTCCGAAATTTTTTAAAAAAAATTTCAATTTTTTTAATATTTCAACCTCCCCATTTGTTGTCCCTGACTAGTTGGAACCATTCCCCCCATAGTTTGAGGACCAATTCCTTCAAAATGAGGCGAATATTGTTGTTGTTGTTGTTGGGGAAATGCCTGTGTCTGTTGTCTCTGATGTGAAGGCCATTCCTCAAATCGACTACTTCGAACTGTACTCCTTGCGGAGGGATATCGACTAAATCCGGCAGTTCCTTTTTTGTTGTTTCGCATCTGATTTTGATAGTTAAAATTTTGAGATAACGGTAGTCTAAGAGTCAATAGTAAGGCTGTCGGTTCACCAGATTCATAGGTTAACCGAAACCGAACAGAAAATCTGCGGGGTTTCGGTTCGGTTAACTGACAACCCTAGTCAATAGGCAATATTATTTCGTTCAGATTTCTTTTCTTTGTCTCAGATTCCGTGATTTTATCAAAGGCAAAGAGGAGTATGAGATCAGAACGGGCCATGACCAGTGGTTTTCGGGACTGACTCTGATATCTGACGAAAACTAGGGTTTCGGGGTTTTAGCCATATATACCTAACCCTAGTCCATGTAAAATGTAGAAAACCCTTGAATAAGAGCACTAAAATTTTTTCAAAGTGTGGAACTTACATTAACAACACAAATAAAATATATTGCACCAACAACAAGTGCCAACAGCGCCATACCAGCCAGAAGGATTAGGAATATTATTGCCACCTTAGAAAGGGTTTTTTGAATTTAATTTTGGAGTTTTTAAATAAAAAGCTCTCGTTAAACAAGTCACTTTCAACAATTATTCTTTCAGTCCTATGGGTAACTGATAGGGAGAGGGGGGGGGGGGTAATTACTGGAGCTGTCCAAGACTTGGTCTTGAGTCCGAGACATTTCTTGGGTTTTTCGGTCTTGGTCTTGGGGTGGGTAAAGGTCAAGAATACGTACAACTCACCAATCTAAACGAATTATATGTCATTTGAAAGAGCTCGGCGAGAGGAGTCGAATGACATCAAAATCAACTGGCGGTCTCAACTCGGTAATTCCCAGTTTTGTCCCCCCCCCCCCCCCATTTTTTCCCTTATTTTTCCTTCCTTTTGAATGACATAATGGTCAATTTTTTTCCTTCCTCAATTTCACTCTAGTTCCCCGTGGCAAGTTAAAATCAGACATTCTCTTTCCAAATAAGAGGTATTAACAAAGAAAGGATTAATTTATGAATCGATTAAAATTAGTATATAACATTAGAAAGTTATGAAAACATTACATTTTATTTAAATTAAAAAATATGGAACAACTGAAAAATTTTAAATCTTCGCATCTTCATGAAAAACTACGATTAAGCGACAACGATTTCGATGCATGGCTCGAAGAACTTGGACTTCTTCATGGGAAACGGACCTGCGGTAAATGTGGAGGTCGAACAACTATTAAGGTAAAAAAAGACCGCCGATACGGATGTTGGCGCTGTACTACAAGGGATTGTCGGGCTGAACAAGGTTACTTATGTGGTACCTTTTTCGGAGGACTCCCAGTTAAGGTGTTGTCGTAGAGGTAGACGAAACCGTCGTCGTAAGAAGGAAATATAACAGGGGAAGAGAACCCACTAAGAAAGAGGACTTGCCACGGGGAACTAGAGTGAAATTGAGGAAGGAAAAAAATTGACCATTATGTCATTCAAAAGGAAGGAAAAATAAGGGAAAAAATGGGGGGGGGGGGGGGGACAAAACTGGGAATTACCCTCAACTCCGAGCTGAGATATAGGCCCCCGAAAATCGAAAAACCATAGGGGGGAGTAAGCTCAATTTTGGGGTGAAAATTTCGAATATGCAAATAATAGCCCATTCGAAAAAGCTCGTCGAGATGATTCGAATGAAACCAAAATCAACGAAATCTGACATGATTTGACAAAGTTATGACCGTTTGTTTTGGCTCCTTACATATGGTCTCCGTGGAGATTTTTGTTGCTGCGGAGGAAGCCGGGCATGCCCACCTCGTCGATGATAGGAATAGGTTTATGTTACGAGCCCAGACCCAGCACCCGTAGACTCCCCGCGAGGCGCGTGCCGCAAAACCCCGCGCGAAGCGCGGGGTTTTGCACAAGCGCCTCGCCTATGCTCCATAGGTTTATGTTGACCATTTTGAGCTTGTTTATCTCGTCTCAAAATTAAGATATCGAGCTGATTTTGGCGTCATTCGACTCAGCTCGAGGAGCTCTTTCAAATGAGCTATCATTTCCATAATATCATTTTTACTAGTATTCGAAAGATATTTTTGACCGTTTTGAACCCCTGTATTTCAGCTTAGAGTTGAGACCGCCGATTGATTTTAGTGTCATTCGACTCCTCTCGTCGAGCTCTATCAAATGACATATGATTTGTCCATATTGGTGAGTGGTACGTATTCTTGACCTTTTCCCTTGTAGTCCTGGTCTCGAGTCTTGGAAAATTTTCGGTCTTGGATAAAAGACGCAAATATTAATTTAAAAAATAAATAAAATTTTTATTTAATTTTAAAGAGGAATTTTAATAAATTCCCAATGATAAGCCATTCAATAAAAGAATATATTTCTTAATAATCAATAAAACTACCTGATAATCATAATATTTTGTTGCGTAGGCCATAACTTTTTTTGTTGTTTTTAAACTTTAAAAATTAGTAAAAAATCGGCTTCTTTTTAAATTTATTTAAAGAAAAGAGGGGGAATGATTCAAAACATACAAGAAAGAAATAGCAAAGAAAAAAACCGAGATAAAATGCAAAATGAGGCAAAATAGATGGAAAAAATGACAAATATTTTTATTGACCAAAAATCGATTGGAGCGAGGCCAAGAAAAAAAAATTATTTTTTTATTTGTTTTCGATACCTTTACATTTTTCGGAGCTTTTGCAATTTTAAAGCCCCGTTTATTTAACTTAAAGTACTCCCTTAGTTTTAACTAAAAGTGAGTGAGAAAGTGTATGGTAAAAGAAGAGAGACTTTCTTTTAAGGGCGAGGATGTTTAGACGTGAAGGAGGTTTGGCGTAAACATTGTACAGTCAAACTTTGAATTTAGATACTTAAAAAATTAAATAAACCTCAACTTAAGTTAAGTACCTTATTTAACGTCTAATTCCATTGTCTAACTCCTCTAAAAAATTTAAAAATTTCGATTAAATAATTCGAAAGTTATAGGCGAAAATGGCAAAATATAACGAAAAATTACTTGTCCTTAAAGATTTTTTCTCCATAATTTTTTAAATAATGGATCAAAAATTCTGAAATTTTTAGAGAAAATAGCTAACACTATAAGGAATGTTTGAACAAAATTTCAGAATTTTAGTATCTCTATTAAGAGCAATCTTCAAATCTGCGCCCAAATTTGCTGCGCCTAACTGGCGTACAACAATCTTTTTCTAGCCGCGTTTGTCCCCCAAAATTCGCTAAGCATGAAGT
Organism: Meloidogyne arenaria; assembly: GCA_036172955.1. NCBI lineage: Eukaryota > Metazoa > Nematoda > Chromadorea > Rhabditida > Meloidogynidae > Meloidogyne > Meloidogyne arenaria. Next base: position 7,086,025 of record JARQAB010000012.1, on the reverse strand, counting down.
ACAAATATTAACTTTAATTTTACTGTTTCACATGATAATTTTGAGTGAATGACCAACTAATTACATGACAAAAATTTTCTTTTTTAAGTTAATCTTTTAATTTACAAATTAAGTAGCTAAAAAATAATTTAAAAATTGAGGCGGTGAAGAATGAATTAAAAAATTCTTTTCGTATTTTTGCTTTCAGGAAAATCAGGATAAGATAATTTTCGGTTGGGGTCAGTTGAGCGCGGCCGGTTGAGCCCCGCCAGTTGAGACCGGCCAGTTGAGCGCGGGCCAGTTGAGACCGGGCCAGTTGAGCGCGGCCAGTTGTTTACAAAAATCGAAATTCGTAAAGTCAAGTTGCTCTGACAACGGGGGATGTTGTTCCAACAATAGGGGGAGTTGGTCCGACAACGGTGCTATGTTGTTCCAACAACGGGGAAGGTTGGTCCGACAAGGGGGAATGGGTAATTCCAAGGTTTGTCCCCCCTATTTTTTTATTTTTTTTTCCTTCCTTAAGAATGAAATAATGGTCAATTTTCTTCCTTCCTCAATTTCACTCTAGTTCCCTGTGGCAAATTCAAATCAGACATTCCTCTCAAAATAAGAGGCATTAACAAAGAAAGGATTAATTTATGAATCGATTAACATTGGTATATAAAATTAGAATATTATGAAAACATCACATTCTTATTTAAATTTAAAAATATGGAACAACTGAAAAATTTTAAATCTTCACATCTTCATGAAAAACTACGATTAAGCGACAACGATTTCGATGCATGGCTTGAAGAACTTGGACTTCTTCATGGGAAACGGACCTGTGGTAAATGTGGAGGTCGAACAACTATTAAGGTAAAAAAAGACAGCCGATACGGATGTTGGCGCTGTACTACTATGAATTGTCGGGCTGAACAAGGTTACTTATGTGGTACTTTTTTCGAAGGAACTCATCTAACAACTAAACAAATCTTTCATCTTTCTTATTTATGGGCTCGTCGATTAGGTAAATATACAGACCTAGAATTTGAGACCGAAAAATTTATTAGGTAAATATACAGACCTAGAATTTGAGACCGAAATTAGTCAAATTTCTTTGTTAATGCCTCTTATTTTGAGAGGAATGTCTGATTTGAATTTGCCACAGGGAACTAGAGTGAAATTGAGGAAGGAAGAAAATTGACCATTATTTCATTCTTAAGGAAGGAAAAAAAAATAAAAAAATAGGGGGGACAAACCTTGGAATTACCGGGGAATGTTGTTCATACAGCTGGGAAAGTTGATCAAATGGGGGGATGTTGTTCAAACAGCGGAAATCTTGAACTAACAAAGCAGGACGTTGTTCCAACAACGGGGGGAGGTTGTTCCGACAACGGTGGAAAAGCTTGTTCTGAAAACGGGGAAGTTGTTTCATGAGGAGTCGTAAATTCACTGGCCGCGCATAACTGGCCCGGTCTCAACTGGCCCCGGTCTCAACTGGCCCGCGCTCAACTGCCCGGTCTCAACTGGCGGGGCTCAACCGGCCGCGCTCAACTGGCCCGTTCCGGATAATTTTGATTAAAATGTGATTTGAATAGTTTTTCTCTCTTATCCATACAGTATGAAATTTAAATATAATTTCCCTTTCAATGGATATTTTAGCCTTAATGAACATTTATCATTTTGTTGTTTCGTTCGGAGCAGTTAATTTCAGTCTGCACGTTTCAGTCTCCACGGTTCAGTCTCCCTTGTATATATCTCAGTTCAGTCTCCCATTAATTTAATTTTAAAAATTCCAATTCCTGCATGCCAGGGCTGGGCTGCATTTCGCATCTTTCGCATATTTCACATTTTTCAGCGCGAAAAGTTTCGCATTCCGCATTTTATTTTTAGATTTCGCCCAGCCCAAATATATAAGGTGCGGAGTTTCAACCGAGTCCATCACGCGAATGGACTCAGTCCATCGCGCAGACACAAGCTCCGATACGAATGGGAAAAGGGCACGAAAGAGCGGAACGACACGAGAAAGGATTTCAGCCAGCCCTGATCGGGGATATCTGACTGGAATATCTGAGGAATCAAGACGGATATCGGGGAATTCCTTTTATCCCACAGACCACCGCTTTCCCTCATTATTTATACAAATCTCCCGATATCCCTCTTAACCCCCAGATCCACTTATCCCTCTTAATCGCCCAAATCATCAATATCCATCTTAATCTCTCTAAATAATTCGACATACACCTTAATCACCTTTATCAACAAAATCACCTTATATCCCTCAAAATCCACCGATATCCTTCTTGTTGTCCCTCATCAACCTTTCCTTATCACTAGCATCTAATTGTCCAATATTTACTTAATTTTATACTAATATGCATAATTCTTGCGAGATTTTTATAAAAAAATTTTTTTGAATTTGGGTCCGGAGCCGGATCCAAAAAATCGGGATTTCCGGATTTTCGGGGTTTAATCCCGAAAATCCGGTTCGGACAAAAAAATTTTATTTATTTATTTATTTATTTATTTATTTATGAGCAACCACACGGTATAAAAAATACACTAATAGTGGTGAAAAAGACAAATATATGTAAAAAAGACAAATATATGTAAAAAGACAAATATATGTAAAAAGAAAAATTTTTTGTAAAATAAATTAATTTAATAGAATTATGTATTTGGAGTGTTTGGTGAAATAATTGTTTTGTTGTATATTTTATTAAAAATTTATTTTATTTCACCAAACATTTAATAAATTAAAACTTAAGAAAAAATGTTTCCGTTATCTGTTATCCATTTTTTAATGTATTTCCTGAATGGCTTTTTATGCATTATACTCATAATTTCATTAGGCAATTTATTCCAATTTGTTACATTTCTTATAAAAAAATTATTTCTGGATTTCGAATTATATCTTTGGCTTTGAAGGAGTAGGGGTTTTCTTTTGGCTTTTTTTGCAAACGCGAAGAAGTTTTCAGGTTTTAAATGTGTATTCTGATAAAGGATTTTTTGAATCATACAAAGATCATTAATTTGTCTTCGTATGTCTAATTTCTCTATGTTACATATTTTTAATCTTTCTTCATATTTTATTTTTATAAATCCAGATTTTTTAAATGCAATTTTAAAAAATCTGCAAAAAAAAAATGCAAAAAAATTTTAATCCCGAAATCGGATCCGGCATTTTCCAAACTTTGAACTCTAGTTGATTTAACTAATATATTGTATAGTTCTTTCCGGCATTGAAGTTTCCGGCATTGGAGCAATTTGATTAGTATTTGAATTATTTTTGTATCGAAAAATTATTTTTCTGTAACTTCTTACACTCAAAATTGTTACCTTTTAAATTTATTTTTTAACGTTTAAGAAAATAAACTCACAATAGGATTTAAAACAGCAATTAAGGACCCCAAACTAGAAGTAAAGAATATCCCAATAGAAGATGAAAATAAACCATGCAAATTAAATAAAAAATTAAAATTGGCGAATAAATGGGAGAGGTAAGGTAAGAAAGGCAGAATAGCCTACAAAATAAATAAATTCTTTTAAATTTAAGAAATTAAAATAATTTAATTTTACTTGTGCCCCCAAAACAATACTTAATTGTTTATTCATATTACGTAATTGAGTCATTTCTACACCTTTACAATGACGATAAACATGTATTTGAATACTTATTCCACAAAAAATAATTATTATATAATTAATTATTGTTAATGCTGAAGCATAATTTGCAGTAAAAATTGATAGGTCGTTGGTCTGTAAATATTAATTGTTTGAATGAAAATTGAGGTTCTGTTAGAGCTTTCCATTTCTCCAGATAAACGAAAATTTTCGGGGAATATGGGGAGTTTTCCGTGAGTCAAATTTCAAGTTCCAGTGGCTTCAAAGGATATTTAGGGTCTAGTCTCGTCTTTTTTAATTTAATCAGGGATTATCTTACTCTCGATCTAAGCCCAACAACATAATTTTTAATTGTATAATTATCCAATCCCAATGTTTGTACCAATTCATAATTTGTTAAATATTCATTTTCTGGCGTTGGTTGGTTTGATATAAATGCAAAAATAAATAATATAAATATTGGAATTATCATTCCAACAATTAATAATAATTGGTGCTTAAATTTAACATCAACCTCCCTACATAAAAACAGTATATTTTGACAAATTTCGAAAGTTTTACCGAACAACAGTAAAATAACGATAAATAAATAATGTACAGACATTCATTGAGGTAACTCTCATCATAAAAAAATTGAGAATAAGAAAAAAGTGTTGCAAAGGATTTGGTAAGAAATGTATAGGTCCGTAATTCCAAGCCGTACCAACACCCTTATCAGATGTATAAACCTTTTTGATATAAAAATTTTATAGAATATTGTAAGATAATTTTTAACCTATTTTTAAACGGGAAAATTAATTTTCTTTCTTATGCCGTGTTTACATAAAAAGCGTCTTGCGTTTTGCGGAAGAAAATAGCATTCAAAAGAAGGAGAGACAAAATCGCGTCTCTTTATTTTCAATGCTATTTTCTTCCGCAAAACGCAAGACGCTTTTTATGTAAACACGGCATTATGCTACGTCTACATAAAAAAACGCGCGCGTTTTCCGCAGAAAATAGTATGGAAAAGTGAGAGAGAAAAAACGCCGGCGTTTTTTCGGCAAACTGAGAGTGTTTACATAGATTGCGTTTTCCGCTGCAGAAAAAACGCTAGCGTTTTTTCGGCAGTTTGAGTGTCTACATAAGTTGCGTTTTCCGCCGGCGGAAAAAACGCTAGCGTTTTTTCGGCAGTTTGAGTGTCTACATAAATTGCGTTTTCCGCTGCGTTTTTTCCGCCGGCGGAAGAATTTTAATATCAAAACAGTTTGATATTTTTTTGCGGAAAATTTTTGATAAATTTCAAAAATTAATTTCTCGATAAATATTCGACCAATTTTAAAAATTTCAAAAGATTATTGAAAATTAAACTTTTATCTATCGATTGATATAAGTTTTTATTTTTTAAGTTTGAAATTTTATCACAAATTTTTTTTTGAAAAAGGTATACTTTTTGTTAATTTTTTTGTAAAATTAAAAAGGGGGGAGCCTTTTGAAGGGTAGTAATTTTTAAAAATTGTATTTTAACTCTAAAATAATTTATCTAAATAATTTTTTTTGGTTTTAGATTTAAAACATATTTTTTTAATGTCAACCAAAATTGATATGAATTTATTTATTGAGATGATACAACAGAATGAATTAATTTGGCGAAAGGGGCACGGCGAGCATAAAGACAAAAACAAAAATGATAAAATTTGGTTAATGCTTGCTGAACAATGTGGATTTGATGGTTTTATTTTTAGTTTTTTTTTAATTTTTGAATAAATTATACAGATGTTAAATCTGCCAAACAGAAATGGAAACATCTTTGTGATTATTACTCCAAATTAAAGAAACCAAAAGCTTCTGGTTCTGATGGTAAAGATGTTAAATGGCCTTATTTAAATTCAATGTCTTTTTTGGAAGAAGAAAAAGAAAATTGTTCGAGGTTATATTTTATTTTATATTATATGTATTTATAAATTTATTTCAGCAATTACGCAAAGATGAAGAAAAATTTTATTGTTATTCAAGAATGTCATGTCGTGAATTTGATCTTCTTTTAGCACAAATTAAATCCAAGTTGTTTCTTATAAATTTTTAAATTAAGTATCTTTCTAGAATTGAGTTGAAGAGTAAAAGAGGAGTTTCACCCGAAGAACAGTTAATCATTTGTTTACGTTTTTTTGCAACTGGAATGCAATATCGTGCACTTGAATATTCATTTCGTAGAAGCAGATCAACAATATCTTTAATTGTCAAACGTGTTTCAAAGGCTATTTGGTCATTACACGAAAAATATGTAAAATTGCCTTCATCAAATGAAGAATGGAAAAATATTGCAAATGGATTTGAAAAAAGATGGAACATGCCTTTGTGTATTGGTTTGTGAGAAATAAAAAACAGTTTAATATTAATTAAATTTAGGAGCTTTGGATGGAAAATTGGTTCGAGTTCGTAAACCAAATAATTCTGGAAGCTTGTATCATGACTATAAGCATAATTTTTCTTTAAATATGCTTGCTTTGTGTGATTATTGGTTTTTTTTAAATTTAAAATATTTTTAAAATTTTTATTTAGTTATCGAATTATCTATGTTGACGTTGGTGAGTATGGATATAAAGGCGATGCCAATGTTTTTTCTTCGTCTTCATTGAAAGCAAAATTGAATGATAATTTGTTGAATATTCCTGAACCAACCAATTTACCAGGATTGCCTGATTCTGACAAAATAAATTATTTCATTGTTGCTGATGCAGCTTTTCCACTTTCTTTGAACATTATGAAACCTTTTGCTGGCAATGCACTTTCACATCAGCAAAGGATTTACAATTACAGGTTTATTTTATAAAATTTGATTATTTAAATTTTAAATAGGATTTCAAGAGCTAGAAGGGTTATTGAGAATGTTTTTGGTATAATGTGTGTAAAATGGCGAATTCTTTTAAAACCTATCGAAACAAATATTGAATCGGCAAACTGGATTACTCGTGCTATTATTGTATTACATAATTTTTTAATTGATGAGTCAACTACAAATAAAACACTTTCGATGGTTGATCATGAAACAGAAGTAAATCGGGATTTAGAAAATGGTGAACTAATGTACCACTGGCTAAAGTACAGCCTTTTTCTTCAACAGTTATAGTCAATCACGCCAAAACATTCCCGCGCCCAAATATTAATTTACCGGTTGAGAAACAACAAACATACAAATCCCAACAATATCAACAAAACAAGTTTGTAAAAGTATTTTGCTATAAACTTGCATTTCTTTCATTGTATAACGTAAAATTAGCCAAATTAAAAACAAATTAGAAAACAATCCAAATGTAGCAAAACAATAAATAATTGTTGAATATATTTCTCCTTTTAACATTTTTTTCTTCTTATTTTGTTAAAAGAATTTCTACAAGCATGTAAGGTAAGTTGCAAAATAATAACCGCCCCCCCCCCACCAATTTTTCGAATTTAACAAACTTCTCGATATCCAAATTGGCTAAGATTTTAATAATAAACTCCGTCCAGTACATCAGGTCAATAATAGTCAAAACAGTTTTCAGATTATGTCCGACAAGATTTTTATAAAGAGGATATCGAGAAGTTGGTAAGTTCAAAAAATTGGGGAACGGTTATTTGCAAGGCACCTTATTATAATAATTTTTCACAAAGTTATTTACGAAAACGTTTACTTAAATTTCTTTTAAATTTTTTATAACAAACACAACTTTATTTAATTCTAAGAAAATTAAACAAAAAAATATTTTTTGTTTAATTATCCCACACTTTTTACTTTTAAATATTTTTACTTTTTTTTAATTAAAAAATTATTTTGTGTACTATACAGTGCCCACCTAACTATAATCTAAAAATATTCTCACAAAATGTTTTTATTAAAATAATTTAATGTTGAATGAGGTAATAATTTAGGGATTCGTTTTATTTTTCTGAAAAATATTTTTGTCTGGAATTTTATTTATTACTAGAGTTGACCGGGATCGGGATCCCGGTCGGGATCGGGCGGGATTATCCCGGGTTTTTCGAATCCCGATCCCGATTTTTCTGATCCCGAGACCGAAAGGTGAATCCCGATCCCGGTTTTGGATGATCCCGAGCCGGGATCCGGGATCGGGATGTGCATCAAATCCCGAAGAAAATCCCGATTTTATAAATTGACTAGAAGTCTGTGAATTAAGTTAACAGAAGTGGGGAGGCATGAAAGTAAGAAAAATTTTCGCCTGCGGCGCTGAAAATGGAAGAAATCTTACATAAGGCAAAAATATGTATTAAGAATCTGCTACTTCTACATAAAAATCACAAGCATCCATTGGACTCATTGGACTTTTTTAAATAAATAATTTTTTAAGAAAATAAATAGTAACCATAGATTAATAAAAAACATAAACTTCTAGATAATTTTTAAACAGAAGATTGAAAGAAAACAAATAAAAAATAAATTATTTAGAAGGATCTCTAAGTAATTTTGTTAAATTTATCAAGCATTTACAAACTCCATTAATGTGAATTTATTTACGTAAAGGTGTTGTGAGGCAAAAAAATAAGATAATTTTGATTAAAATGTGATTTGAATAGTTTTTCTCTCTTATCCATACAGTATAAAATTTAACTACTTTCCCTTCTTCTAAATGTGTATTTTAGCTTTTATGGACATTTTTTATTTTGGTGTTTCGTTAATTGCATTTATTTTTTAATTTTATTTATTTCTCTGTTTACTTCTTTCTTTTTGTTTTTCTTTCTTTCTCTGGCATTGTCTCGGCTCCCCTACAAAGGATAAATAAATTAAAGGATAGTTGCTAATTTTAATTTTCTTATCTTTGTTTTTTAATTTCTTTAAAGATAATTTTTTTAAATTTTTTTCAGAAAAAATGTCACAAACTGAGAACCAACAAGATTCTTCTACTCATTCAAATTCAGAATCCTTCACAAGTTTTGACAAAATCGATGCATTAATTGATGTTCCCTCCTCTTCTCGCAAAACAAAAGTTGTTAGACTTGGCGCCAAAGTTTTGGAAACAAAAAAAGAAGTTCGGAAAGTTTTGCCAGAAGCACAATATCTTGGAAATTTGGAAAAGATTATTGTTAGAGATTATTTTCCTGAATTGCCGAAATTGAAGGTTTTTTTGTTTTTAAGTAATTGATTGCGGGGGTTTTGCAAAATTCCGACACATTTTTTCACAGAAATGTGATGAAATTTTGATTTGAGTCTTTTCAAAAGTCTAATTTTGTGTTTGACACAAACGGTTATTTATTAACCGGTCCTCACGGTTTTCGGTTAATCCAAATTTTAAAAACTCGGTTTGCTCTTTTAGTAATTAAATATCGGTTTTGGAGGAATTTTTTAAAAGTAAATCCATAAAAACGGTTAATTTTTGGCAAGAAATATCAAACTTTTCGATTTCAAGACCGATAATGCTCACAACCATATTCTAACTCCATTTAAAGATAATTTTGCCTAAAATTTCCCTAATTTTCTAAAATTTAGGCCCAAGCAGAATTTATCGATGCAGTTGCCCGCAATGACCATTTAAAAATTAGAGAATTACAAATTCGTTATAGTACTCGTAGAACTGACAGGTTTCTCTTTTTAAATTGTTTATTTCTCTAAGAAAAATTTTTTAGAAGAACTTCCCCCTCACAAAGGCCAAACACTTCTGCTTCACTTTTTGACCCAGCAACACCTTTAGAGAAAATAAAACAAGAAGGGGAAGAGGGAATTGGTGATAAAATACAAGAGACAGGAAATGCTCCTTATGCTAATGAAGAGGGGGACAATGATGCTTTTCTGGTATTTTTTTAAATAAAATTTGAATTGAAAAATTAAAATTTTGGGTGGTTGATAAATATAGTATATAGGCAAAACAAAAATTCACAGATCGGCTTAGATTAAATCAATTCACCAACCCTACTCATTTAATAAAATTAACAATAAATTGAACCAAAATTGCCTAAATTTCTAGAACTAAATTTATTTAGACTTTTATAAATCGTGATTTCAGTCTTTTATGTGATCCTTTTAGTCTAAATTCTTCTTTGATTATCTGACACTTTTCAATATTTTTGGACGAAATTTTTTAAACTTTTTATTTTATTATTTTGATAATTTTTTTTAAATTCCAGAATGGAAGCAATAAAAAGAAAAAGGATTCTCTTCCCAAAAAAGCGCTGGATAATTTTACAGTCCAAACATATTTAGAAAAATATACAAGTGAAGATAATGCTAGTTTTGAAGAACTTTTTGAATTGGGGAAAAAGCGAGAAAGAGTAAGGGGATTTTTGAAATTTTTATAAAAATTGATCTTAAAGGTTCAAAATGCTTGGATGTATGAAGCAGAAGCGAAACATAATGAATCTTTAGTTTCTAGAGATCAGCCAATGTTGGAGGCTGCTGATGAACAATTAGTTGCTAAAAGTAATACGTCAGGTTTGGAATTTTTTCTGTTTTCTAAGTTGGAGTTGTCGAAAGTTTGGGCAAAGGGAAGGAAGCAGATTTGGACCTCTGACAATGAGCCGAAAAAGGAAAATTTGATAAGAGGCAGTGGGGGTAATTATCATTTTGCTCCTTTTTTTCCTCAGAGGTTCTTTGTCTTTAATTGACTTGTTGTCTTACGGTTTTTCGGTTTTCTCTTAGGGTTAAGTCAGTTTTTGTTTATTACGAAATGTATTTGTGGTATAGTGCAGGTCAAAATTTTTTTATAATATTTACAAATTCTTCGGATAAAATTCAAATAAATTTTTACAGATGATCAAAGGCCAATAAATGTAGACAATTGGAGCTATAAAGCACGTAATGTAGTTCTTTTCAATCATCTAGACGAAGCACCTTTAACAATGCAAGAACATATTGATAGAGCTAAAACTTCAGAAATACATATAAACAAAAAGGGAACTCGTTTTAAAAACGAACAGCAAAAAGCTCCTGATCAGGTTTTTAAAATATTTTCTGACCTAACTTAGGTTATACTTGAATATAAAAATAAATTAAGAAAATAATAATAATAAAGTTTTATTTAAAGGTTGCAATGGCCCGTGCCGCTTTCCAAAATGTTTCTAAAATAGCTGGGCATGTTGATGTTACTGGAAAACAAGTTGGGATTGAAAGTAAAACTATTGGGTTAGTTGCTACACCTACTCCAATACCTGGTTAGTTTTTGCTTTAGTTTTAGGCTTTTGGGGTTTAATTTACCTAATATGTATTAAGGGGGAAAATGCCTTTTTTCTAACATTAGAATTTAAGGCTGTTCAAAATTTTTTAGTTACCGTAAATTGGTGGATTCCTTGCAATTTTAAAAATAAGGGCCATATTCTCTACTTGTTTGTTACATTTTTTTCAAAAAACTATATCTAAAAATCAGATTAACCTAATAAAGTAGCCGAGGTATCAGTTAATAACCGCCCTTGAATCAAACTAATTCCAAAATCAATTGCTTGGATATTTATACTGGAAGGGCATAAATAATTTCTTAAAATTTAATTAAACCAAAAATTTATTGATAACTTTAAATATTTTTAGATGAATCTCCATTAATGACATGGGGAGAAATTGAAGGAACACCATTTCGTCTAGATGCCCCAGAAATCCAACCACATATAGAAAATGCCCCAACATTTAAAATACCCGAAATGCCTGTTAGGGAAAAAGTTGCTGCACAAATTGCTGAAAAAATTGCTTCGAGTTATAATAATAAAAGAAAATTGGCAATGAATAAAATACAAGAAATTGCTCCGTTAGTTTTTATTTTTTAAGATTTAAAATTTGTATAATAATTTCTTGTTGGTGGGAAGGGGGATCCTTCGATAACCGACCTTGAAATACGCCTTACTCTATTTAAAATACAATTCCTGCATCTTATGAGGTGTATTTTATTTTGTATTTTCTTCCAAAATATTTTTTTTATAATTTTCGGGTAAAATTTACGGTTTCTTTAAATATCCATAAAATTCAAAAATTATTTTAAAAAATTATTTTTTTTACAGAAAAACACCAAAATTCAATGCTTCTTGTCGTTCTGGAACTTCCAGAGTTGGGACAATGTCTCCAGCTGCACGTACTTTGCTTAATGAAAGATTGGGTATTCGGTTGGGAACTGACAAATTAATTAAATTTTCGCCTAGTCCGAGAGGGTAAATTAATTAATCTCTTTTTTAATTTTTAAAATTTGAAAAAGTCCGAAAAATCTAATTTAAAAACACCGAAATTTTTTTCTGCTTCATTTTCTGACAATAAGTTTATTTTTTCTCCTCTAATTTGTCTTCAACTTTATTTTTGCTTAATTTTTAAAATATTTAAAAATTAATATTTTATTAAATATTTAAGAACACCAACTAGCCGTACAATGTTTAGTCCATCAATATATAAATTGGTTAAACCCAAAAGTGAAGCAAACTCAGGTGCTTCTACACCTTCAAGATTACCTGAAAGTAATAAATCGACAACAACAATTAATGTTACAGATAATCTTTTAAATATTCCTCCAGCAGCTTTTGGAAATGATAATGGTAAGAATGAGTTTTTGGTTTAGTTTTAAGATTTAGAAAATTTATTTTTTTTCTAGGTAGATTATCAAGTGCTACAAGTAGTGTTGGTGGAAGACCTAAAGCAGCAGATTTTTTCTAATAAATATATATTTTTAAATTAATTTTTTTTATTTTTTAAGTATTAAAAATTGTCAATTTAAACGAAAAATATTTAAGATAAAATTTTAATTTTTGTGTAAATATTTTTAGGAATTAAACTTTTGAAATTTTAGGGGTTTTTAAAATCTTTCCTCTTGCTTCATTTATTTAAGGTTTTATTTTCCCTTTACTTCAGGTTTAATTTTTTTTTCAAATTATTCTTAAGTTTATTTTCCCCCTTTGCTTCAAGTCTATTTTAAAAATCATAATTTAATTGTTTAAAATTTTAACAAAAAATATATACAATAATTGTAAAAATAAAGTTCTCATTAAATATACAAAAATTAGAATCATCACAATATTTTTTTGTTTTATAATTATGTACTCATTAAACGGTGGGTAGCTCCACAATAGCTACTACTGTTTATTGAATCTGTAAAAATAAACTTTAAAGTTTTTGCTTCAAGTTTCTAGTTTATTTTTCCTTTTGCTTCAAGTTTGATTTTTTAAGTTTTCAGGTTTATTTTATTATTTCAAGTTTATTTTTTCAAGTTGTTCTTCAAGTTTAATTTCTTTGCTTCAAGTTTATTATTAAATTTATGCTTCATCTTACATATTATTAAACAAATTTACGAAAATATTTTTTCACTAACAATTTTAAAAAAATTTTAAAAACCCACTCAATCCACCCCCATTTGTCATAGTTGGAGATAATTTTGAAGCTCTTCTAGTTGTCATTACACTGCTAGCACCTGCCTTTACTGCTGAAACTTTTTTAGCAAAAGAATAGGGGCAAAGTAAAGCTGCTATTCTTGTTCTAAATCTTCTAGAGAAGAGAGTGTAAAGTAAAGGATTACCTGTAAAATTAAAATTATTTTTAAAAATAAATTTAAAGACTTACAAGCACTGCAAAGCATTGCTAGTGCATTCATTAGCAAAATAAATTGATATGGGGGGTGAATTCTTACATTAAAAAGGCCTCTGAAAAAAATAAATGTTTTTAATTAGATTTTCTTTTATTAAAAAATTTTTTTGGAATTTTTTAAAAATTTTTTTGAATTTTTAAAAACTTCAGTTTTGTATTTTTACTCTTGTTTTATTTGCTTCAAGTTTATTTTTATTTATTCCAACTTTTTTGCTTCATTAAGTTTTATTTTTCAAGTTTATTTTAAAGTTTGCTTCTCATATTTTTTATTTCTTACTGTATTTAATTTTCAAGTTTATTTTTCTGCTTCAAGTTTATTTTAATGCTATATCTTGTTGCTTCAAGATTTCATTCTTATTTATTACAAAGTTTCAGTTTCATTTTTTACTTTCCGATTTCATTAAAATTCTTGCCTCGATAAGAAAATAGCCTGTATAGGTGAATAACAAACAAAATAAACAGAAACACAAGCTACCAACATTTTAACAACATTTCTTCTAGTCCTTAAAGCTTCTTCTCTGGCTCCCAGCAAAGCTGCTGATGTGCTGCTTGTTCGACTAGCAGCAGAGCCTGGGTCAGATAATCGTGGTTCATCCCTTGCTGAGAGTGATGTTTTTGTTTCTGGAACTAAAAAAATTTTTTTAATTAAAAATGGATTTTTGTTTTTGCTTCAAATTTATTTAAAGCATTCTGCTTCAAGTTTAATTATTAAGTTCTTTTGCTTCAAGTTCCATTTACCTTCATAAAGTTGTCTATTCTTCGCCCACAGAACAGCACATATTTTAGAATAAAGAAATAGGAATGCCAGACAAGGAAGCAAATAAAGAGTTAAAAATTCAAACCATTTATTCCAAAATTCTGATGAAGCACGAACATTAATACAAACTGACCCTAAAGAATTTTTTATAAAATTAAAAAAAATTATCGAAAATTTTTTTACCGTCTGGACTAATTTTATTATGTAATACATATGGAACAGCAATTAAACAGGCAGTTAACCATATTGTAAAAATTGCTATGAGAATATTTGTACGTGAGCATAGGCGACGAGCGTGAATTGGAAAAACAATAGCAATGTAACTGGAAATTAAGTTTTTGCTTCAGATTTATCGTCAGGTTTATTTTTAATTTTGTTTCAAGTTTATTTTTCTCAAAGTTTATTTTTCTGGTTTTGCTTCAAGTTTATCTTTTATTTTGCTTCTAACAATCAAGTTTATTTTTTCAAGTTTATTCTCTGTTTGCTTCAAGCTTATTTTCATTTAACTAACCGTTCAATGCAAACCATTAATTGTGTAAGAATTGACGTAAATAAAAAAACACACTCAAAATATCGAACTACAGGGCATAAATAATGCGGCAACCAAGGAATCCATGTAGGAGAGCCTAATGCAATCGTGGGTGTCCACTCGAGTGAAGTTGTAGCTAAATTCAAGGCATCAGCAACAGCCTTAAGTTTAGGAGTATTAATTTGCTTCAAGTTTAATTTTTCAAGTTTATTTTTCAAAACTTATTTTCTCCAGCTTATTCAAGTTTATTTTTCCAAAGTTTATTTAATTTACCAAATTAAGCAAAAGCAAATTCATCACACTTCTACGCATTTTTCGATCTCCTAAAATAGCAACAATAACTAAAGCATTTCCACACAGTCCAACAATTGTTAGCAATGAAAAAAGGGAGCCGAAAACAAGGCGCCATAAGGGCGAAATCATTTTTTTGAATTTTTAATTAAATTTATTTTAACTTTTTGTTGTTGTTAGAAAGAATTTTAGGCTAAAAATTAGTAATTTTTTAATTTACAAAAAGTTTATAGATGCAATAATATTCAAAAATATCTAAAAGTAATGCAAATTTTAATTTTAAAAAGCGAGGCAACGAACTAAAATTGGACCCCACTATGAGAAATCACAGATTAAATTCATTTTATTCTAAGAAACGTTTGGGTTTGATATTGGATTGGGGATTTACCTACATGATACCTCTTATATAGCAAGCCTTAGAATAAAATATCCATTGGAATAGGAGGTATATCACACGGACAGCCCCCCCCCCCTATTCAATGTCAAACCAATTACGTATCCAAAAGATTATTATTATTTTAAGTTTGCTTCACTTTTTAAAATTTTTCAGAGCTAAGGATTATTAAAAAATGATGCTTGGTTGTATTCCAGATTTAAGACAAAATAAAAATTTAAAAATTTAAGATTTTAGAAAAAAACATAAAAGTTGAAATAAAAATGTACTTTTAGTTAACTAAAATATAAAAGCAAAGAATTAAAATATAAAACTTTTTTTTCAAACTTTTCAAGTTTATTTAAAAGAAGAATAAAGTTTCAACTTGTTTATTAAATTTTTAAAAGCGCTCTTTTCACTCCTTTTCACTCATATCATTTTCATAACTTGTTTCACATGATTTTTTAAAAATTTTTTTTGATAGACAAGAAGCAAATATTTATAAAAAAATATTCATTTAAATAAATTTATTTATTTAAAAAAAGTTTTAATTTTATAGAAAAAAGTGTGGGGGAAGGGAGGGAGAGATTTGTTATTCAATACTTTCTAGGTACATAAATGAGGGGGGAGTAAATAAATAAATAAATATTTTTTCAAAAGGAAATTAATGTGAAAGTTGTCGCGAAACGCGAAATTTCTTAAATTAATTTTTATTTTTAATTTGATTTTAATTTGTTCCCTTTATCTAAAGACATAATCTATATAATTTTCCCACACATTCTTTGTTTTTCTCTACATGCCTTAATGTTTAGCCTTACACCTATATAATTGTTTTTGCCTTTGTCCCTTGGCTTTTTTTCCTGATTTATTCTTTTCCTGATTGCTTTACATTAGCCTACTTTTTTATCCTACCTTACTTTAATATTTTTATATTTGTGAAAGAAATAAAGGTTGATTGAATAAACTTGGATTTTTATTTTTGGTTTAAAATTAGGGAAATTAGGGAATTTCTCTACAGTCCTACCCAGATACGAACTTTTTTGCCTACTTGTATTTTTATTCTATCTTTGAATTTCCTTACGTGTTTTTTCTCCTGGTTGGTATATTTACAATTTTTTCCTACTAATTCCGACATTTTCAAATTTTCATTTGACTATAAACTATTCAACTTTTCTGAAAGATGTCTCTCCCACTCAGAACTCAGATTAAAAACCTGTATCCGGAAATTATCGAAATTTTGGAAGCCAATAAAACTTTTCCCGTCCCTCTCCGAAACCAGGGACAATCGGATCATATTTATTTTTCCCAGATCCGTGCTTACCTCCGTGAATTGGATTTTACGCTTTCCGAGGCTTCCGATAACCTAACCGACCTTTCTACTACTCATGACCAATGGATGGACCTTAGAGCAAAAATGACAGGTACCGAACGTACCCATGATAATGATGTTTATGATGAATTTACTAAAACCTGCCCTTACCCTTCCCTTATCGGAAAACTCAAAAAATATGTCCGATCATTGACTGCCCAAAAGAATGAACTAACCGCTATTTTGCCCGGCAATAACTCTTGTACCCCTCCTCCTACCGCTAACACGGCCTCTACTTCCTTGGCCCACTTACCACGTATGGCCTTACCGCAATTTTCCGGGAATTGTGTTGAATTCCCCTCATTTTGGTCATCCTTCCAGGCAGCAGTCGGAGATTTACCGAACATTTCCGACTCAGTGAAACTGTCCTACCTCAAATCCTGCCTCCGTTCGGCTCCCTTAGCCGTTATTGAATCTTTTCCTCTGGTGGACCAATCCTACCCTCAGGCCGTTGACCTGCTAAAACAGAAATACGAAAATCCTACAGAAATTTCCCGTTCCTTATGCCAATCCCTCAAACAACTACCAACTGTTAGAAAAGGCGAAAATTTTTGCCGCGACTTATCTTCCTTAGTTAATGAATTTGAAAGCCTCATCTGCCGATTTACTCAACAAGGAGAAAATACCGACAACATTCATATTCAATTAGAAATCGAGTCAAAACTTCCGACTTTTGTATTAGAAGAAATTTATAGAGCTAAAGAAAATAATCCTGCTTGGTCAACAGAACTACTAAAGCAAAAATTAAAGGCTATATTAAAACGGAAAGAAGACATCTCTGCAATGAACAACAGCTCTCCTCCAAAACCGCAAGTTTCTCCTTCGCATAGATTATATTCCCCTCGGAATGATTCTCCCCCGGGCCCTCGATCCTCTCTTACCTTTAATACTCAAACGACCCGGCGATCGAATGCCGTAGAACCCAAGCTCCCCTGCCTATTCTGTAATGTCTTTGGCCATTTCTCCCCTTCCTGCCAACAATATCCTGACCTATACTCCCGGCGAAATAAACTGAAGGAATTACGGCGATGCTTTAGCTGTATGAAGGAAGGGCACACCACCCCTCAATGCCGAACGCCCATGAAATGTTCTTCCTGCGGTGGCCCGCACCCTCGGGCCCTTTGCTCTAGCCTATTACTGTTGTGGTGTGGTGGCGACTATAAAAGCCTCACACAATTGTCAGTCCGGGTCTCCTAATTGTCTCCTAATTATTCCAAACCTTATTCTATTACTCCAATATTATTGTTATTTCTATTGTGTGATAAACACATTATTGTATTGCTTCTTCATTGTTGTGCAAGACACAACAAAGTGGCGCGGTCTACAACGGATTCAATTGAAAATTGAATTGAAGAAAAACAAATCAGGTTAGTGGCTTGTGAATTGTTTATTGAAAATATTGTATTGATTGTTAAGGATGAAAGCAGAGGATATTCAAAAACTCCTTGAACAACAACAGAACAAATTCAATCAACAGCAAAAGGAACTGCAGGAACGCCAAAATCAACAATTGTTAGTACAGCAGAAACAAATTGCAGAATTGTTGGATAAATTGGGAAATAGGTCAAATATTGATAGTGCGACGTCGCTTCACCAGGAAGGATCAGCACTATACGGTAAATTGCATAAATTGATTTCTGAGTTCCATTGTGATATTCCAAGGGCAGTCACGTTCGAAACGTGGTTTGATAAGTACAAATCGTACTTTGAAATTGAAGGGGCGACATTGAGTGATGAATTGAAAGCAAGATTGCTTGTTTCGAAATTGGGAGCCCCTGAATATTCTAAAATAGCCCAAAAATTATTGCCACGAAAATTGTCTGACCTGAAATTTGGGGAATTGTTAAAAGAATTGAAAGAGGAGTTTGGGGACCCGAGGTCCAAATTGCTTAAGCGTTTCGATACGCTTAAATTGAAATGTAATGAATTCGAAAATATATTGCAATTTGGAAATCTCGTAAATGCCGAATGCGAAAAGTCAGAGATGAATCTGACTATTGAAGAAATGAAAATATTGATTTTTATTGTAGGTCTTCCTGACTCTGCAATAGATGTGAAACAAAATTGCATTCGAATGATTGAAAATAAATCAAAGAAAAAAGAAGATTGTAAATTCAAGGAATTATTGGAAGATTGTCGAGGATTCTTGTCCACGAAAAAAGAAGTCAAATTGTTGTCTGAACCTAAACAGGAACCTCAATTGCAACAACAAAATATTGAACTTCCAAACAAGAATTGCTATCACCATCCAACAAAAAGGCCATATTGTAACCATTGTAAGAAACCAGGACATTGGATTGCAAATTGCTATTTCGCTGGTAAGCGTAAATTTTCACCTAGAGTGAATAATATTAAAATTGGTTTAGATACTACCAATAATGGTCCTTATTGTGTGATGTTGGATATTGAAGATAATGAGGTGATGCAGAAGCAAAATTGGATTGTTCAAGAAGTGAAAATAAATAGAACTTCAATGAACATGATTGTTGATACGGCTGCGCAAATTTCAATTATTTCAAAAGAAACTTGGTCACAAATTGGTGAACCAAAATTGGAAGAAGTTTCCTATAATGGAATTGCTGTGGACCAATCAAAATTCAAAATTGAAGGGAAATTTGCGGCACAGATTGATTGTAATAACGAAAAAGAAGTATTAGATTGCCATGTAGTTGAAGGAAAATTGAATTTAATTGGCTTGCCTTGGCTCAAAAAATTGAAATTATTGAAGAATATTGTTAATGTGCCGGAAATTGAGAAGAATTTTGCAAAAAGGAAGAAAATTGTTTGGAACAAACAAAAGCCAACGCCAAAACCAATGGTAAAGAAAAAACTCTGGAAAGGCAAAAATGTGATGGTGAAGAACAAAAACAATAGAACCAACAAAATTGAATGGCTTAAAGGCGAAATTGTTGGAAAAGTTGGCCAATTGTTTAGAGTTCAAGTTCATTGCCTGAAGAGTGTAATATTGCGAAAAATTGAAGATATTGAAGACTATCAACAGCCAAAAATTGAATCAAAGAAGAGCTACGTTGTCAAACGTTCAGATGCGAGGCTGTACAATGAAGGTGCAACACCCAAAAAGAAGACAAAAGTCCAATCTGATGAATCTGAGGATAAGATGGAAAGCTGCTCTGACGGTTCAATAATTTCTGAGGGTTTGATAAATTCTGAGGGTTCAAACATTACTGGAAGATAGAAGAAGTAAAGTAAATAAATAAATTATGTTCTTGTTTGTAAAATTTTTGTTTGTTCCCTTATTCCCTCATTTTTTTGTATGTATTTGTTGACCGGACTTTTGTTATTGTATTGTATGTTTTGTATTGTGGTGTTGCAACCCCAGCCTTGCAAAGGGGGAGGTGTTGTGGTGTGGTGGCGACTATAAAAGCCTCACACAATTGTCAGTCCGGGTCTCCTAATTGTCTCCTAATTATTCCAAACCTTATTCTATTACTCCAATATTATTGTTATTTCTATTGTGTGATAAACACATTATTGTATTGCTTCTTCATTGTTGTGCAAGACACAACAATTACCCTCAACGCCACCATTTACTCTGAGACCTCCCCAACGACCTCCGCACACCTACCGTAATACGGCTAACAACCACCCTCGCCAATTCCAAAATCCCACGAGAATGCCCAATTTTACTCAGCCCCAGCCAACGCCCGATTGTCATTTCTCTCAATCCGCACCTTATACTAGAATTAATGACCCTCATCCACCTCCTCCACAAAACTCAGAACCAAGCCAACAAACAAACTCTTCTACTAACCCTACAAGTAATTACCGACCGATTTTGCTAAAATGTGTTCGAACCACGATTTTCAATCCAGACTTCCCTTCCTGTCAATATGAGGGAATTGTGCTTCTCGATGACGCCAGTACTAATACCTACATCCATTCTACGGTAGCCTGTCGCGAAACGCGAAATTTCTTAAATTAATTTTTATTTTTAATTTGATTTTAATTTGTTCCCTTTATCTAAAGACATAATCTATATAATTTTCCCACACATTCTTTGTTTTTCTCTACATGCCTTAATGTTTAGCCTTACACCTATATAATTGTTTTTGCCTTTGTCCCTTGGCTTTTTTTCCTGATTTATTCTTTTCCTGATTGCTTTACATTAGCCTACTTTTTTATCCTACCTTACTTTAATATTTTTATATTTGTGAAAGAAATAAAGGTTGATTGAATAAACTTGGATTTTTATTTTTGGTTTAAAATTAGGGAAATTAGGGAATTTCTCTACAGTCCTACCCAGATACGAACTTTTTTGCCTACTTGTATTTTTATTCTATCTTTGAATTTCCTTACGTGTTTTTTCTCCTGGTTGGTATATTTACAATTTTTTCCTACTAATTCCGACATTTTCAAATTTTCATTTGACTATAAACTATTCAACTTTTCTGAAAGATGTCTCTCCCACTCAGAACTCAGATTAAAAACCTGTATCCGGAAATTATCGAAATTTTGGAAGCCAATAAAACTTTTCCCGTCCCTCTCCGAAACCAGGGACAATCGGATCATATTTATTTTTCCCAGATCCGTGCTTACCTCCGTGAATTGGATTTTACGCTTTCCGAGGCTTCCGATAACCTAACCGACCTTTCTACTACTCATGACCAATGGATGGACCTTAGAGCAAAAATGACAGGTACCGAACGTACCCATGATAATGATGTTTATGATGAATTTACTAAAACCTGCCCTTACCCTTCCCTTATCGGAAAACTCAAAAAATATGTCCGATCATTGACTGCCCAAAAGAATGAACTAACCGCTATTTTGCCCGGCAATAACTCTTGTACCCCTCCTCCTACCGCTAACACGGCCTCTACTTCCTTGGCCCACTTACCACGTATGGCCTTACCGCAATTTTCCGGGAATTGTGTTGAATTCCCCTCATTTTGGTCATCCTTCCAGGCAGCAGTCGGAGATTTACCGAACATTTCCGACTCAGTGAAACTGTCCTACCTCAAATCCTGCCTCCGTTCGGCTCCCTTAGCCGTTATTGAATCTTTTCCTCTGGTGGACCAATCCTACCCTCAGGCCGTTGACCTGCTAAAACAGAAATACGAAAATCCTACAGAAATTTCCCGTTCCTTATGCCAATCCCTCAAACAACTACCAACTGTTAGAAAAGGCGAAAATTTTTGCCGCGACTTATCTTCCTTAGTTAATGAATTTGAAAGCCTCATCTGCCGATTTACTCAACAAGGAGAAAATACCGACAACATTCATATTCAATTAGAAATCGAGTCAAAACTTCCGACTTTTGTATTAGAAGAAATTTATAGAGCTAAAGAAAATAATCCTGCTTGGTCAACAGAACTACTAAAGCAAAAATTAAAGGCTATATTAAAACGGAAAGAAGACATCTCTGCAATGAACAACAGCTCTCCTCCAAAACCGCAAGTTTCTCCTTCGCATAGATTATATTCCCCTCGGAATGATTCTCCCCCGGGCCCTCGATCCTCTCTTACCTTTAATACTCAAACGACCCGGCGATCGAATGCCGTAGAACCCAAGCTCCCCTGCCTATTCTGTAATGTCTTTGGCCATTTCTCCCCTTCCTGCCAACAATATCCTGACCTATACTCCCGGCGAAATAAACTGAAGGAATTACGGCGATGCTTTAGCTGTATGAAGGAAGGGCACACCACCCCTCAATGCCGAACGCCCATGAAATGTTCTTCCTGCGGTGGCCCGCACCCTCGGGCCCTTTGCTCTAGCCTATTACCCTCAACGCCACCATTTACTCTGAGACCTCCCCAACGACCTCCGCACACCTACCGTAATACGGCTAACAACCACCCTCGCCAATTCCAAAATCCCACGAGAATGCCCAATTTTACTCAGCCCCAGCCAACGCCCGATTGTCATTTCTCTCAATCCGCACCTTATACTAGAATTAATGACCCTCATCCACCTCCTCCACAAAACTCAGAACCAAGTCAACAAACAAACTCTTCTACTAACCCTACAAGTAATTACCGACCGATTTTGCTAAAATGTGTTCGAACCACGATTTTCAATCCAGACTTCCCTTCCTGTCAATATGAGGGAATTGTGCTTCTCGATGACGCCAGTACTAATACCTACATCCATTCTACGGTAGCCAATGTCCTGAATCTAAACCTATCTCCCAGTTCTATTAACCTTGGGGTCTTCAATAACCCTTCCATAACTTCTTTACCTACTTATACTACCACCTTTGGCCTAAAATTAATTGATGGCCGTTCATTAATCATAAAAGCCAATACTTTGACCCACCTCACACAACCCACGCCATATGTACCATTTTCTAATGAACTTGTCTACGAAAAGGATCTTGTCCGAAATTACCAGAATATTGTTCCAAGCATCCTGTTGGGCAGTGACTTTTACTATGAAATAGAGCCCACACCAATATACCGATTACCCTCCGGCTACCACCTAATCCAGACCTTTCTGGGTCTTATTATTGCGGGAAAACCTTTTGGATGCTCAAATTCCCTCCAGATTACCAACTTCTCTTCCCAAACAACAGTCCAAGAGCCTCCCAATGAATTTTTCTCCCTCGAAAGTATTGGCATTACCGATCCTTCCCCAACCAAAACTGACGACTCGATCCTACAAGAATTTAACCGAACTACCGAATTTACCAGTGGGCGATACCAAGTAAGGTTCCCATTTAAATCCTGCCCAAAAACTTTACCTCTTCCCTCAAATTTTGGATTATGTTGGGGAAGATTACGTTCTACATTGAATTCACTGAATAAAAACAATAACTTATTGGACAAATACAACAAAATTATTGAAGAGCAGCGCCAACTGGAAATTATTGAAACCGTGGAATCTCCCAAGAATTTCCATCCCCCGCTACATTACCTACCCCACCATGCGGTTATAAATCCCAAAAAAGTCCGTATTGTTTATGATGGGTCCGCAAAACTTCCCAATTCATTTTCGCTTAATGACTGCCTTCATGCTGGACCCGTGATTTTACCCGAACTTGTAGGTGTTCTCCTCCGAATGCGAATACCAAAAATTGTTATTGTTTGTGATATCCAAAAAGCCTTCCTCCAAGTTTCAGTACACCCTAACCATCGAGACTCGATTCGATTTTTGTGGCTAAAGAATATCCAAGAACCGTTATCCCTCGAAAATTTACAGATTTACCGATTTACCCGAGTACCATTTGGCCTTTCTCCTTCCCCATTTTTACTAGCAGCTACTATTTTATTCCATTTACGACAAAATCCATCACAATTAACTGAAGAAATACTACCCAATATTTATGTAGACAACATTTTGTTTGGAGCCGAAAATGTCCTAGAGGCTAAAGGAAAATGTGATTCTTTAATCGAACTTTTTTCCAAGGCCAACATGAAACTACGTGAATTTATTTCCAATACTCCCGAAACGATTGACCATATCCCTCTAGACGACAAACTCAATGGTCCCAAACAGAAATTTCTTGGCGTTGGATGGCAAACCGATACTGACTACCTATTTGTGCTAACCCATACCCCTCCCACTGAATTATCCAAAAGAACTATTCTCTCATTTATTGCTTCCCATTACGATCCATGCGGCTATATTAGTCCTATTATTTTACCTTTAAAATTATTCCTTCATGAATTATGGTCTGAAAAACTCGCATGGGACGAGAAACTACCTGAAAATTTAATTAATTCCTGGAACAAATTAATGATCGACTGGCAAATTGGAACTGTGCAAATTCCCCGACTAATTTCCACTTTACCTGTTGACAACCGAATTTACCAATTACACTGCTTCTCAGATGCATCTCTTACTGCCATGGGATGTGCCGTGTATTTACGTACGTTCAATCCTATTTCCAAAATTTCCCAGGTTTCTTTATTATTTTCCAAAACCAAAATCAAACCCTTGAAATCCAACAATAAACTAACTGTACCCAGGCTGGAATTAATCGCGGCAAAAATAGGAACCAATGCCTTGGTTTATGTGTATAAAGAATTGTCCCATCTGAATATTACCGTACCTCTTTTCCTCTGGATCGACTCCTCTGCTGTCTTAGGGTGGTTAACCGGGAAGAACCCTACCAATGAAATTTTTGTTACCAATTGCCTAAACCACATAAGAAAAATTCCTGATTTATTGGTACAACATGTTTCGGGCCTCGACAATCCGGCCGACATTTGCTCCCGTGGATTAATTAATGCCCAACTACTACAACAACAAAAAGTTTGGTGGAATGGTCCTCTTTGGCTAACAACTGAATCCTGGCCTCAAACCGATATTAGGCCTTTCCTTTCCAATGACCCTCCAAAATTGCCTTCCCCGAGTATTGCTATGACTTTCCACACCCAGACCGAAGTGAATACCCGGACAATAGACCCTTCATTAATTTCAAGACTCCCAAAATTATTACGGATTTTTGCCTTTTCCCTCCGATTTATATACAAATTACGTCCAAAAGCCAAAATTTTCCCTCAACAATTTAATATTGACTACAACAGAATATTTCCTGTATATTTTGAAATTTATTTGGCAAAAACCCTATTAATTAAACAAGAACAACAAATATTACCGCCACCGGACAAAGACAACGAATCTTTGGGCCTTTTTCTCGACGACGATGGACTTTTGAGAGCCAAAGGCAGGCTAGGCAACAGTAACCTTCCCGATGATACTATTGAGCCAATTTACCTCCCATCCCATTCCCCACTTACTAAATTAATTGTTTATGAATATCACCTATTGAATCACCATTCCAGCCCTCTTGTAACTCTCTCTATGATTAGAAGGAAATATTGGCTACCCAAAGGGAGAAAAATCGTTTCCCAAATTATTTACAAATTCTGTTTACCTTGCCGTCGGTTCGTTGCCAAACCATTTGACCCACCACCCTTCCCGCCACTACCTTCCGAAAGAGTGGAATTATTGCGCCCTTTCCTTTCTGTGGGGCTTGATTACTGCGGGCCTTTACGAATATTTGACCCAAACCAAACCGGGAGAAAAAGGAAGCCACTCACCAAAAAATATTGGATAGTCCTATGGGTTTGCCTTTCTTCCCGTGCCCTTTCTCTTGATTTAGTCCCTGACCTAACCAATCAATCATTCTTATTGGCTTTCCGACGCTTTGTTGCTAAATGTGGACTACCTAAAAAAGTATTTTCCGACAACGCACCAACATTTACTTCCTTCCAAAAAGCTTTAGAGCCACAATTCGACATAAAAAATATTGAATGGGACTTCAGAGCACCACTGGCAGCATGGAAATCCGGGCACTACGAACGTTTAGTAGCCCTAATAAAATACCACCTACGACGCTCCCTCTCTATTGGAGCTATTCCAAAATTATTTTCCCTCGACCACATAACAACAGTACTTGCCGAAATAGAAACCATAATTAATTCCCGGCCTATTGCCTATGATTCATCCAATCCTGCCGATCCCCGACCCTTACGACCGATCGACTTTTTAAAACCACTTGATCACGAGCATTCCCAGCTCTTAGAAAAACCAATCATAAACACTCTCCTACCCCCTTCCAGCAACCAAAGAACACTCACCCTACTTTGGAAAGCAATACAAAGAAACATTGGCCGATTTAAAACCCAATGGACTTCAGACTATATCCTTTCCTTAAGAGAGAGAAATAAAAACCAAAAGTCACCTTCCCGCTTTCCCAAAGAAGGAGATTTAGTTATTGTTTACAACGATGTTACTCCCATCTCTCTCTGGCCGTTAGCGACCATTCTAGAAATTTATACAAACACTTCCGATTTCCCAAGCACGGCTAAAATAAAGATGTTATCGGGACATATAACCACTCGATCGGTAAAGCATCTCATTCCTTTAGAAACGTTTGAAGAAAAAGAAACAAACATCCCGCCCATAAATGAGAATAATAAAATACCAGACCCTTTGAACAATCAACCAGTCGACAACACGCAGTATTTACAATTAAGAAGCCGAAAGGTCCCCAGACACTGAATTTCCCTGGGGGAGCGTGCTTCGCAACATACCTCATTAAATTTAAAAATTTTTAATTTATTCCAAATATTTTTGTTTTTAATTTCATTTACCCATTTAACCTACTTTCTTTTAATACATACATTACTTTCTCCTAATTTCAGACTTATTTTATTTGAATTTCTATGGGAAATATTTTTGCTGTAGGCCTTGAATTTAATTACCAACCTAAAAAAGAGACTTTCGACTACGGATTTTTGTCTTTTATTTTAATCCTACTGATTTTACTGATTGCCACTGCCACCTTTTTGATTTATACTATCCGTTCCCGGTGCCTTACCCGAGTTCGAACTCGCCATACTATAGCTGTAATAGCTCTCCTGATTTGCCTCTTTTTAACTACTACTGAAAGCCTACCCCTCTCTTTGAAGAAATCCAACTCGTACTCTCCTATCAAACACGCTAATTTTAAACCCAAGGCCAATTTCCGAAAACTCACCAAATCCTTGGCCGTTACTTCTGCCTCTCTCCTTTCCACGGCCGCTTTTTATTTTGGATTAGACCTACTCGGAAATTACTTGTTGGAAGAACCAGAACTCTCGGCAGTTATCCTTTGCAGTATAGTTACTACCTTTCTCCTCCTCCTAATCCTCCTAACTAATTTGTGGTCTAATCGAAAGCGCTTACTTAACCGCTCAACTACTACCTCCCACCAACCAAACATCGAGCTTACAAGTAATCCCTCTCACTCCCATTCGCCTTCGAGCCTCTTAGATCGACCTTCCTCATCTCTTTAATTACTTTAATTTAGATTTATGAAAAGAAATAGCAGAACCCCCCTCACCGATAAAGAAATCATTCCTATCCTAAAACATTTAAGCCTATTACCGAAAAAACCGTCTCCCACCAAGAAAATGGACCCAAACGACAATTTATTCGAACCACTCACTCCCGACAGCCCTAACAACAATAATTATCTTGAATCAACTACCGATCCCCCTATTGACAACAACACCATTAATCAACCGGTTATTTGCTCCTCCCTGCCTTCTGAAACAGTTGACCTGGTCGCGGCACTCCAATTCCAACAACATACTTCCCTGGCAACGACATTAATTCCAACTCCAACAAATTTGAAAATTGCTGAAACCATCCCGAAGGATCTTCCCGTGAAGGTAAATTTAAATGTCCAACCCAACTTTACCAATCGTCCCTCAATTTTTTCCCGCATGTCAACTCTCCCGACGATGTATGCTCAGCCTTGGACAGTCCGCCTTCACCCCTACTTGCCAGTGCATCAACGAATTGGACCCATCCCGCTCTCCCGAATAAACTTTGTGATGCGCCACCCACCAACGCCGTTGAATATGATCCACGTCAACCGCAACAACCACGACGCACCTGGTTGCAGCCATCAATACTACCCATAGAAAAGCCCTGGCCGGAATGTCGCGAAACGCGAAATTTCTTAAATTAATTTTTATTTTTAATTTGATTTTAATTTGTTCCCTTTATCTAAAGACATAATCTATATAATTTTCCCACACATTCTTTGTTTTTCTCTACATGCCTTAATGTTTAGCCTTACACCTATATAATTGTTTTTGCCTTTGTCCCTTGGCTTTTTTTCCTGATTTATTCTTTTCCTGATTGCTTTACATTAGCCTACTTTTTTATCCTACCTTACTTTAATATTTTTATATTTGTGAAAGAAATAAAGGTTGATTGAATAAACTTGGATTTTTATTTTTGGTTTAAAATTAGGGAAATTAGGGAATTTCTCTACAAGCCAATGTCCTGAATCTAAACCTATCTCCCAGTTCTATTAACCTTGGGGTCTTCAATAACCCTTCCATAACTTCTTTACCTACTTATACTACCACCTTTGGCCTAAAATTAATTGATGGCCGTTCATTAATCATAAAAGCCAATACTTTGACCCACCTCACACAACCCACGCCATATGTACCATTTTCTAATGAACTTGTCTACGAAAAGGATCTTGTCCGAAATTACCAGAATATTGTTCCAAGCATCCTGTTGGGCAGTGACTTTTACTATGAAATAGAGCCCACACCAATATACCGATTACCCTCCGGCTACCACCTAATCCAGACCCTTCTGGGTCTTATTATTGCGGGAAAACCTTTTGGATGCTCAAATTCCCTCCAGATTACCAACTTCTCTTCCCAAACAACAGTCCAAGAGCCTCCCAATGAATTTTTCTCCCTCGAAAGTATTGGCATTACCGATCCTTCCCCAACCAAAACTGACGACTCGATCCTACAAGAATTTAACCGAACTACCGAATTTACCAGTGGGCGATACCAAGTAAGGTTCCCATTTAAATCCTGCCCAAAAACTTTACCTCTTCCCTCAAATTTTGGATTATGTTGGGGAAGATTACGTTCTACATTGAATTCACTGAATAAAAACAATAACTTATTGGACAAATACAACAAAATTATTGAAGAGCAGCGCCAACTGGAAATTATTGAAACCGTGGAATCTCCCAAGAATTTCCATCCCCCGCTACATTACCTACCCCACCATGCGGTTATAAATCCCAAAAAAGTCCGTATTGTTTATGATGGGTCCGCAAAACTTCCCAATTCATTTTCGCTTAATGACTGCCTTCATGCTGGACCCGTGATTTTACCCGAACTTGTAGGTGTTCTCCTCCGAATGCGAATACCAAAAATTGTTATTGTTTGTGATATCCAAAAAGCCTTCCTCCAAGTTTCAGTACACCCTAACCATCGAGACTCGATTCGATTTTTGTGGCTAAAGAATATCCAAGAACCGTTATCCCTCGAAAATTTACAGATTTACCGATTTACCCGAGTACCATTTGGCCTTTCTCCTTCCCCATTTTTACTAGCAGCTACTATTTTATTCCATTTACGACAAAATCCATCACAATTAACTGAAGAAATACTACCCAATATTTATGTAGACAACATTTTGTTTGGAGCCGAAAATGTCCTAGAGGCTAAAGGAAAATGTGATTCTTTAATCGAACTTTTTTCCAAGGCCAACATGAAACTACGTGAATTTATTTCCAATACTCCCGAAACGATTGACCATATCCCTCTAGACGACAAACTCAATGGTCCCAAACAGAAATTTCTTGGCGTTGGATGGCAAACCGATACTGACTACCTATTTGTGCTAACCCATACCCCTCCCACTGAATTATCCAAAAGAACTATTCTCTCATTTATTGCTTCCCATTACGATCCATGCGGCTATATTAGTCCTATTATTTTACCTTTAAAATTATTCCTTCATGAATTATGGTCTGAAAAACTCGCATGGGACGAGAAACTACCTGAAAATTTAATTAATTCCTGGAACAAATTAATGATCGACTGGCAAATTGGAACTGTGCAAATTCCCCGACTAATTTCCACTTTACCTGTTGACAACCGAATTTACCAATTACACTGCTTCTCAGATGCATCTCTTACTGCCATGGGATGTGCCGTGTATTTACGTACGTTCAATCCTATTTCCAAAATTTCCCAGGTTTCTTTATTATTTTCCAAAACCAAAATCAAACCCTTGAAATCCAACAATAAACTAACTGTACCCAGGCTGGAATTAATCGCGGCAAAAATAGGAACCAATGCCTTGGTTTATGTGTATAAAGAATTGTCCCATCTGAATATTACCGTACCTCTTTTCCTCTGGATCGACTCCTCTGCTGTCTTAGGGTGGTTAACCGGGAAGAACCCTACCAATGAAATTTTTGTTACCAATTGCCTAAACCACATAAGAAAAATTCCTGATTTATTGGTACAACATGTTTCGGGCCTCGACAATCCGGCCGACATTTGCTCCCGTGGATTAATTAATGCCCAACTACTACAACAACAAAAAGTTTGGTGGAATGGTCCTCTTTGGCTAACAACTGAATCCTGGCCTCAAACCGATATTAGGCCTTTCCTTTCCAATGACCCTCCAAAATTGCCTTCCCCGAGTATTGCTATGACTTTCCACACCCAGACCGAAGTGAATACCCGGACAATAGACCCTTCATTAATTTCAAGACTCCCAAAATTATTACGGATTTTTGCCTTTTCCCTCCGATTTATATACAAATTACGTCCAAAAGCCAAAATTTTCCCTCAACAATTTAATATTGACTACAACAGAATATTTCCTGTATATTTTGAAATTTATTTGGCAAAAACCCTATTAATTAAACAAGAACAACAAATATTACCGCCACCGGACAAAGACAACGAATCTTTGGGCCTTTTTCTCGACGACGATGGACTTTTGAGAGCCAAAGGCAGGCTAGGCAACAGTAACCTTCCCGATGATACTATTGAGCCAATTTACCTCCCATCCCATTCCCCACTTACTAAATTAATTGTTTATGAATATCACCTATTGAATCACCATTCCAGCCCTCTTGTAACTCTCTCTATGATTAGAAGGAAATATTGGCTACCCAAAGGGAGAAAAATCGTTTCCCAAATTATTTACAAATTCTGTTTACCTTGCCGTCGGTTCGTTGCCAAACCATTTGACCCACCACCCTTCCCGCCACTACCTTCCGAAAGAGTGGAATTATTGCGCCCTTTCCTTTCTGTGGGGCTTGATTACTGCGGGCCTTTACGAATATTTGACCCAAACCAAACCGGGAGAAAAAGGAAGCCACTCACCAAAAAATATTGGATAGTCCTATGGGTTTGCCTTTCTTCCCGTGCCCTTTCTCTTGATTTAGTCCCTGACCTAACCAATCAATCATTCTTATTGGCTTTCCGACGCTTTGTTGCTAAATGTGGACTACCTAAAAAAGTATTTTCCGACAACGCACCAACATTTACTTCCTTCCAAAAAGCTTTAGAGCCACAATTCGACATAAAAAATATTGAATGGGACTTCAGAGCACCACTGGCAGCATGGAAATCCGGGCACTACGAACGTTTAGTAGCCCTAATAAAATACCACCTACGACGCTCCCTCTCTATTGGAGCTATTCCAAAATTATTTTCCCTCGACCACATAACAACAGTACTTGCCGAAATAGAAACCATAATTAATTCCCGGCCTATTGCCTATGATTCATCCAATCCTGCCGATCCCCGACCCTTACGACCGATCGACTTTTTAAAACCACTTGATCACGAGCATTCCCAGCTCTTAGAAAAACCAATCATAAACACTCTCCTACCCCCTTCCAGCAACCAAAGAACACTCACCCTACTTTGGAAAGCAATACAAAGAAACATTGGCCGATTTAAAACCCAATGGACTTCAGACTATATCCTTTCCTTAAGAGAGAGAAATAAAAACCAAAAGTCACCTTCCCGCTTTCCCAAAGAAGGAGATTTAGTTATTGTTTACAACGATGTTACTCCCATCTCTCTCTGGCCGTTAGCGACCATTCTAGAAATTTATACAAACACTTCCGATTTCCCAAGCACGGCTAAAATAAAGATGTTATCGGGACATATAACCACTCGATCGGTAAAGCATCTCATTCCTTTAGAAACGTTTGAAGAAAAAGAAACAAACATCCCGCCCATAAATGAGAATAATAAAATACCAGACCCTTTGAACAATCAACCAGTCGACAACACGCAGTATTTACAATTAAGAAGCCGAAAGGTCCCCAGACACTGAATTTCCCTGGGGGAGCGTGCTTCGCAACATACCTCATTAAATTTAAAAATTTTTAATTTATTCCAAATATTTTTGTTTTTAATTTCATTTACCCATTTAACCTACTTTCTTTTAATACATACATTACTTTCTCCTAATTTCAGACTTATTTTATTTGAATTTCTATGGGAAATATTTTTGCTGTAGGCCTTGAATTTAATTACCAACCTAAAAAAGAGACTTTCGACTACGGATTTTTGTCTTTTATTTTAATCCTACTGATTTTACTGATTGCCACTGCCACCTTTTTGATTTATACTATCCGTTCCCGGTGCCTTACCCGAGTTCGAACTCGCCATACTATAGCTGTAATAGCTCTCCTGATTTGCCTCTTTTTAACTACTACTGAAAGCCTACCCCTCTCTTTGAAGAAATCCAACTCGTACTCTCCTATCAAACACGCTAATTTTAAACCCAAGGCCAATTTCCGAAAACTCACCAAATCCTTGGCCGTTACTTCTGCCTCTCTCCTTTCCACGGCCGCTTTTTATTTTGGATTAGACCTACTCGGAAATTACTTGTTGGAAGAACCAGAACTCTCGGCAGTTATCCTTTGCAGTATAGTTACTACCTTTCTCCTCCTCCTAATCCTCCTAACTAATTTGTGGTCTAATCGAAAGCGCTTACTTAACCGCTCAACTACTACCTCCCACCAACCAAACATCGAGCTTACAAGTAATCCCTCTCACTCCCATTCGCCTTCGAGCCTCTTAGATCGACCTTCCTCATCTCTTTAATTACTTTAATTTAGATTTATGAAAAGAAATAGCAGAACCCCCCTCACCGATAAAGAAATCATTCCTATCCTAAAACATTTAAGCCTATTACCGAAAAAACCGTCTCCCACCAAGAAAATGGACCCAAACGACAATTTATTCGAACCACTCACTCCCGACAGCCCTAACAACAATAATTATCTTGAATCAACTACCGATCCCCCTATTGACAACAACACCATTAATCAACCGGTTATTTGCTCCTCCCTGCCTTCTGAAACAGTTGACCTGGTCGCGGCACTCCAATTCCAACAACATACTTCCCTGGCAACGACATTAATTCCAACTCCAACAAATTTGAAAATTGCTGAAACCATCCCGAAGGATCTTCCCGTGAAGGTAAATTTAAATGTCCAACCCAACTTTACCAATCGTCCCTCAATTTTTTCCCGCATGTCAACTCTCCCGACGATGTATGCTCAGCCTTGGACAGTCCGCCTTCACCCCTACTTGCCAGTGCATCAACGAATTGGACCCATCCCGCTCTCCCGAATAAACTTTGTGATGCGCCACCCACCAACGCCGTTGAATATGATCCACGTCAACCGCAACAACCACGACGCACCTGGTTGCAGCCATCAATACTACCCATAGAAAAGCCCTGGCCGGAATGTCGCGAAACGCGAAATTTCTTAAATTAATTTTTATTTTTAATTTGATTTTAATTTGTTCCCTTTATCTAAAGACATAATCTATATAATTTTCCCACACATTCTTTGTTTTTCTCTACATGCCTTAATGTTTAGCCTTACACCTATATAATTGTTTTTGCCTTTGTCCCTTGGCTTTTTTTCCTGATTTATTCTTTTCCTGATTGCTTTACATTAGCCTACTTTTTTATCCTACCTTACTTTAATATTTTTATATTTGTGAAAGAAATAAAGGTTGATTGAATAAACTTGGATTTTTATTTTTGGTTTAAAATTAGGGAAATTAGGGAATTTCTCTACAAAGTAAATAAATAAAAAAATATATATCTTTTTTATAAAAATATTTTTGACAAATTATTTTTTAATTTTTAATATTTGCATAGGATTGATTAAAATAAATAGGTTTATTTTGGGTAAAAAATAAAATTAAGTTTAAGCTTCAGAAAAAGGTTTTAAGAAAAATTCAAGTTTAATAAGTTTATTTTAAAGTTTTAAAGTTCATTTATGTTTAACTGTCAAGTTTGTTTATATTTTATATAGTTTACGTCAACTTAAAAATAAACTTGAAACAAACTTGAAAATAACAAACTTTAAAATTAATGTTATGTCAAGTTGTAAAAGTTTCAAGTTTGTTTCCAGTTTTAAAATATTATTGACATATTTATTTGCAACCTTAATTCTACTCATTTAAAATATTCTAAAAATTTTCAAGTTTGTAAGAAGGTAAAATTTAATTATAATACAAGTTTGAATGTCAACCTTTAAGTTTAATTTATTTTATATTAAACCCACGCTTATTTATTTAGAATTCAAATTGTCAGAATAAAATCAGTCTTTTGTATAAAAAATTGAAAATAAAAATAAATAAAAAATATGTTTTGCTTAAAACAAAATGTTTCTATATTTTATTCAAAATATTTTTTGATAAGCATTTAAAAATTAATTGTAATATAGTCCTATTATATAATTTAAATACCTAAATAAATATTTGTTCGAAATTTATTTTTGTAGTTGCCAATTAAAAAGAATTATATATTTCTATTTCTATTTTTAATTTATAAAAATTTATTTTTTATTTATTTGTATAAGCTTTAATTTCTTAATTAGGAAATATTTTTTTAAATAAAAATTAAAAAAAAATAAAAATAAATAAATTTGTAGTTATTTTAATTGGATTATAAAATATGAATTTGGAAATAAATTTTTTTTTAAATTGTGGAAACAATAGAAACAAGAATAGCAAAATTGTGAACAAAAATTGTAAAATAATACAAACAAAAAATAATAATCGAATAAAAAATATTTTTTTGATAAACAAAGCTAAAATTTTTTTTTTGTTTTTAAATATTGGTGCCTATTATTCAAAAACAGATTTGTTGTTAAATTAATTAATCTGAATTAATTTTAACTAAAATTTATAAAATAAATTTAGATAAAAATTAAATAAAATTTTTATTAAAGGAATTTAAAATACCGTATATGCTCTAATAATTACGCTGGGTAATTATTGTTTCAACATTTCACTGTAGGGGTAATTAATAGGGCATATACGGTACTTGATATTATAGAAATTAAATAAAGAAAACAATAACGAGGTTTCCAAAGAATATTCTAAAACTAAATAAAAATATTTACAATTTATCAAATGTTTAGTGAAAAAAATATTTTTAAACAAAACTTTGGAAAATCCAAAATATTTATAAAAAATGATTTCACAAACAGGGGAAATATAAATATATAAACTTATTAAAAATTTATTAAAAATGAAAAAATGTAAATTTTTACTTAATTAAATATTTAAACAAAAATAATGGATGGAAAAAATATTTTTTTAATTTTCACACGAATTTTGCTAATAATAGAAAATTGTATTTTATTTTATTTTTACAAAACTCATCCAGTTTTATTTAATATTTAATAATAAAATTGGAAAATTTTTTTGAGATTTTCTACTAAAAAGGAAATAAATGTGATAAAAAAAGAAATTTGCTTAATATTACAATAAAAATTTTTTATTAATTAAAAGAATATTTAATTAAGAGAATTATTCTTGGAATAAAGATGTTGCTAATTTACAGAAAGAAAATGCAAAATTGAAAAACTTAAGTTTGTAATACATAAATAATAAGAATGAGTAATAATTAATGATAATATTAAGAAGAATACAATGTCAATATTTTTCCGGAAAAGTTAGTTTCCGGAAGGTGTATATTCTTAAATATATTTCAAGTTTATAATGAAGTTTATTTCAAGTTCAAACTTAAGTTTAGTCTTAAAAGTCTAATCTTAAAACTTAGTTTGTTGTAAGTAATAAATAC
This sequence comes from Meloidogyne arenaria, assembly GCA_036172955.1. Classification (NCBI taxonomy): domain Eukaryota; kingdom Metazoa; phylum Nematoda; class Chromadorea; order Rhabditida; family Meloidogynidae; genus Meloidogyne; species Meloidogyne arenaria. Next base: position 7,050,236 of record JARQAB010000012.1, on the reverse strand, counting down.
AAATTTTTTAATAAACTTAAGTTTATAGTAAATACAAGTTTATACTTAAAAGTTTAATTTATTTAACTAATTGAATTATTTAAATGTTTGTTAATAAGTTTACAGTTTAAAATTAAATTTAATAGACAGAAAAGAAAAAATTGATAAAAAAAAACAGTTGTTTATACAAATATTACATATAATATTTAAAATATTAAAAAAACTAGATAAACAAAATATTTCACTTTTAAAATAGTATTTAATTAATTTCTTTTAATTTTTTTATTAATAAAATTTGTATAGGCATTTTAGATATTTTTAGGTAGAACCGGACCGAGTCGAGATCTCGAAATAAAATATCAGTTATCGAGAATTGAAATTTTTTGAAAAACTGATCTCGATTCTCGTATGACCCTTCGAGTCCGATTCTACTTTTAAATAATTTGGGGAAATTTAACAGAACGAGTTTTAAAATTTTAGAAAAAAATTTATAAAAAATGTCGATGACGAAAATTTTTTTCCAATTTATAGAGAATTTTATTATCAATTAAATGATTTCAAGAAAACCCATAAGCAATTATGTATAACCTAATTAAGTTATAACAGAATATGAAATGACTTTTTAATTAATTTAATGGCAATAAATGTTTAAAGAGAATACATATTAAAGGAAAAAAGAATTTTAAAAAATATTTAAATAAATTAAATAAAAAAGAAGAGAAAATTACAACAAAGAATATAAATTAATTATATTTATTTTATTTACATTTTTATTTAAATAAATGTAAAGCCATATGGGAAATATTACAAGATAAAAGGAGAAAAAAATTAATTTTTATACTAAATAAAATGAGGAAGCCAAAATATGTAAGAGTATAAACTTGAAATTAATTATAGAAAAAGAATTAATATAAAACTCTCCGGAAAATACATAATTGATTTGAGTGTTTCCGGAAGTTTCTTTCAAGCTTTAGGTTTATTTTTGACTTTAAAGCTTTATATTTACCTATATGTTTCAAGCTTGATCTTAAGTTAATTTAGAAGTTTTTGGTTTCAAGTTTATTTAAATGCTTCAAGATTATACAATTAAATTTTAAATATTTCCTGTCTTAATTTATCTGAAGGTTTCGGAAATTAAATTTAATAAATAAAAAGTAATAAGAATTAATATTAAATAAAAAAAATTTTTTTTTAATTAAGAACATTTTAATAATTTAATAAATTTCCTGGTAGACAAATTTAACTTAAAAAATAATTAGTAATGAACAAAAATATTCAAAGAAATTATGAAAAATTTAAATTAAAATTTAGCAAAAAATTCCCGGAAGTGTAGAATTATCTGTAAAACTCTGAAAACAAGGAAACCCCCATTTGACAAAGTTTTCACACGCCTACTCATTTTTGCTTCAAGTTTATAAGTATTTTCTGGAAAGTGTAAAATAAATAATAAATATAGAATTTTAAACTTGTATTTTAGTTCCAACTCTTAAGTGTTACGGTCAAGTTTAATTTAAGTGTACTTGAAATATTATTTTGTGTTTTCCGGAAAGTTTATGTAATAGAATAAGTTTCAAGTTTATTTTTAAAAATATAATCAACTTTATTCCTTAAAACAACTTTTCTGTTTGCCTGTAGCAAGTTTTATTATTTCAAGCTTATATTTTTTCCAAGTTTGTAAAAATGCTTGGATAAAAAAAGTTTATTTAATTTTTATTTCCTTTTAAAAATAATAATTTAAAGTTTATTTATTAAAAAGTCGTTATCAAAAGAAAATTAAATTTAAACACAGTTGGAAAATAAATATCCCCTTTAGAGTAAAAAAGGCTAACAAATAATAATGAAAAAAAAATAAAAGAGCAAATAATATACCGTATTTTCTCTAATAGAATGACAGTCATTCTATTTTTCATATACCCCAAAAAAGTGTCATTCAATTAGAGATGTCATTCAAATGGAGACTGTCATTTTATTTTTCATAGGTCAGAAATACAGATTGGATGAATAGAATATCCTATCTAATATTCCTGAATTCGAAATTTTACCTATTTTTTGGTTTTCTATAGTTTGGTTTTCGAAATTTTCGGTTTCAGGTTTTCAAAATTTTACCGACATTTGGGTTTCTATATTTGTGCCATTGAGGAATTTGGTCATGATATAGAGTGATCAGCCATTTAGAGTTATTTTGAAGGATTATATTAGGTTATGATGGACATCAGGAAATTTGTTGGGATTCGGAGGGATATTGAAGGAGTTGGAGAATATCAAGTGATTAAGAAGGTATAGTATTTGTGGGGCTGTGGATATTTGTTGGACTTAATGGGATATCAGTAAGGATATCAGTCAGGAGAATATCAAGTGATTAAGGATTAGTATACTAAATGAGATTAGTATACTAAAAAGGATTAGTATACTAAATGAAATTTTCCTAACTCTTCTGAAAACCTAAATTTTTCTAAAATTGAAATTTTTTTTTTTTGAGTTTAGAAGGTTAGGAGCCAAAAACACATGGAAAACACATGCCTGCGGCGCTGAAAATTTAGGAATTTGGATATTTGGCCTTCCAAAATTTTCGCCTTCCGCACATGGAATCATCTCTATTTCATCAAAACAAAATTGCCCAAATTGTTTTATCACGATGATTGATCCCATGTGTTTCAGCTCAAGCTATTCTAATTCGTATACTTGAATTTTCCTACAAATATGTATGAGCTTGCCCTTTATGATTTTTGATAATTGGGGTCCCGCAAAAATTTTTAATTTTTGTCCCGCAAATTTTTTTTTTTTTAATTTTTGTCCCTCCTCTAATCATTTCAATCTCTCGATATTTTCCCCAAATCCTTTAATCTCTTGATATATCTCTTTTTCCTCCCAAATCCCCTGATATCCCTCTTAATCCGCTTAATATCCCTCTTAATCCCTTCAAAAATATCACATTTATCCATACTAAAAAGGAATATAAACTAGTTAATAAAGGGGATAGAGATATAAGAGTTAGATAGTTATATTTAAAAAATGTCATTCAATTAGAGATGTCATTCAACTGGAGACTGTCATTCTATTTTTCATATACCCCAAAAAAGTGTCATTCAATTAGAGATGTCATTCAATTAGAGATGTCATTTAATTAGAGTAAATACGGTACTAGTGAAAAAGGGCATTTATTTATTTGAGAAAAGGCAAAGCAGCTGGAAATTCTAATTTTTCTTTTTAATTTTCTGTCATCGACAGTCTAGTGTATTTTACATAAGGACTGGCTTTTTGGGCGTGGTGGAGGTTGGGCGTAGACTTAGAAATGGCTTAAAGTGCTTAAATATTGTTTGAAAAAATATAAACTTTGATTTATGACATGCTTCTTCTAAAAGTGTAAACGTTCCATTAAGTATTTTTTAAAATTGTAATTGATTCAAGAACATTTTTGACGTTCAGAACTATGGTTGTTAGTTTCAGTAAATTCTTCGGTTAACCTAAACCGAAATTTTGTCAAGGAGTAAGAGGATATATGGGGATTAAAGGGGTATAATTGGTTATGGTAAATAATGGGAATGATATTGGGGGATATGAAAGGTGTTGAATGAAATAAGGTGAATTTGGAAGGGATAGCAGGAGATTAAAGAGTGATAAAGAGGGATTAAGGGGGATTTGAAGAGGAATGTCGGATAAGGCATCTGTAATGATATTGGAGAATCTCCCAAATTATTCTCCCCCTAATCATCTCGATCCTGTTCATCTAGCCTGCCTCTAGAACTTATATTTTGACTTCTATAAATTTAAAAACTTCTATAAATAAATAGAAAAACCCTCAAAAACAAAATTTATTAATTAGAGAAAGGCAAAAATACTACAAAAATTTTTTAATATATTTTTGCTTCAATAAACACATCAAGGAATATATTTTTTTAAAAGAATTAATTGGAAAAGACATTTTCTTTCTCATCTTTTTTTTAAATTTTTTTAAAATTTTTATTTATCTAAAAATAATGGTTAACAATCATTAAAAATATTTTTCTTTATTTTTTAATAAATCAAAAATAAATATAAAAAATTTAAAGTAAAAATATTAATTAATAATTTCAATAAAGCCCCCACACTGAATTACAACCCCCAATTTGAAAAAGCTTCATGGGGTTTTATTTAAGGGTCAAAAGAGTGAGAGAGATAATGGTAAAAGTTTAGTCCCAAGCAGGCATCGATACTCCTTATTGCTAGGTGCTACCGGGATTGACATGAGCTATGGAAGGGTCTCTACCGCTTTCTTTCTTCCGAGACACACCCAAGTAGGCATAAAGGCGCAAAGCCATAACTATCTGGAAAATTTTTGACCCTTAACAATTTTAATACCAATCTCTGTAGCTCGATGAGAAGAGTCGTTTAATACTAAATTTTGAAAGATTCAGAAATCTTGAAGCAAGTTATGGCTTGGCGCCGTTATGGCCGCTCGCCTTTGGGCTGTACCCCCTTCTTCTTTACAATTAGAATAGGAACAAGGCTAATCGTTGAAACATATTGTTGGAGACAGAATAAACAGTTCTTATTTTCAAATTTGATAAAATAAAGCAAAATTCCTACCCCAAACTTTTTTCATTTTTAATAACAACAATAATTACTTAACCTAAAACTTTCTAAAATAATAAAAATAAAAAGAATTATTTACCCTTAGGAATAAATAAAAGTAAAAATGACTAAACAAACAAACAAAAAGAGGAAAAATAAATTAGCTTAACTATAAAATATTAAAAAGAAAAAAAACATCTGCTGCTAAATTTTGTCCTTTTTTTAAAGAAAATACACGCTATTAAAGAAGTTGATTTTGACATTTTTGCTTACTTTTTTTTAAATAAATGTCTGTTGTGTCTATTATAATAAACGTCACAAAAAGGAGTAAATAATATCCAAAAATAACTAATTAAAAAAAAGTTAAGTTGAAAGTATAGGTATTTTTGTTTTTCTTTTAGATTGAAAAAAAGGTTTGAAGTTGAAGCTTAACGAGTTTATGAAACTAAAATTATTTATGAAGGAAAAACAAACTTATTAAAAGAAAAAATATTTTTTGGTAATATAGCGATAATACCGAACCGTGCCGAACCCAAGTTCTAACTAGAGCTAGGTACAAATAGGCACTATAGGCACTAAAAACTGCCAAAAAAAGGCACTTAAATCAGAAAATAATGGAAAATAGACAAGAGTAAAAGCATTTTTCTAAAAAATCCTAGCTATAGTTTATAACGTCACTAAAAAAGTTTCAAATCCCGAAAACATATCAACTAATCAAGTTCTATCGCAAAATACAAGGGTGTTTGGGATTCGAAAACTATTAACGAATCTATCCCTTCCTTGCCTTTGTTTTTTTTTTAATTATTTTTATTTTTTTTCGTTTTAATTAAAAATAAAATTAAAAACAAAAATTTAAATAATTTAATTTTCCCTTTTTTAATGTCACATCACTCATTTAATGCTCGAAAAATAAGCTGTTATATGTCAATAATATATTAAAAAAAGTTTTTAGAAAATTTATTTTTTGTTTAAAACTTTGATAAAACCTGAATTTTAATTAAAATAGGCAAACTTGTTTTTGCTTAAACTTTATTTGTTATTTCTGTTAATGTAGATAAACTTGAAGCAAAAATAAGCTTGATACAAAACTTAATTTGTTAAAACTTTTTTTTCTGCTTGCTAGCAAACTTGACGTTATAAATAATGCTTCAAGTTTATTAAAAATATTTTAAAGGTTAAAGGAGCCAAAAAATATTTTTATAAAATATTTTTAATTTTAGTACTCTTCTGCCTCTTCCATTTTTGGAAGTTAAAAAAAATATTTTTATAAAAATATTAAAAATGTGCGAAAATAGGTATAAAGAATTTCATATTATAATACATTTTCTAGTTATTAATTAAGTAAAATTCCTTTTTTCCTTTTATTTATGAAGGGTTAAAGATTAAATAAAAATTGGAGGGGATTTTCTGGAATGAAACAAGGAATTAAATAAATGAAATAAAGTTTTTATGCTTTATTAAAAAATATATATCATTTGTTGAAATTAAAAGAAAAAATTTCAAAACTTGAAACAGAATAAAGTTTATAAAAAATAAAACTTGAAACGAAATAGAAAAATATACTTTAATTTTAAAAAAATATTAAAAACTTGGAAAATAAATAAACTTAATAAACTTGAAGCAAAAAAAATAAACTTGAAGATAACAAAAATAATAAAACTTTACCCAATAAATAAACTTGAAGCAACAAGGAAGAATATATAACAAGGATAAACTTGCTACAAATGCTTAATTATATATTCAATTTTACTCATTTTTGGAAAAACTTTTCCAGGAATATATGTTTATAAAAATAATTTTATAAGCACTACTTGTACGTGGAAATGTTCTGAATATAAAATATACTTAAATATTTAATTATATATTTTTAACTGACAAAAACACATTTAAAGCTAGTTAGTAGTTCCGCATGTCAAAAACGTGAAACTTGTCAAAATATAAGTTGGGAAAAAAGAAGGAGGAGAGGAATATGAGGATATATCGGAACGAACCTCTTGAGTGTTAACCTTGGTTCTAAAACATAAAACCTTTCCCCTTCAATAGGGTAATGTACTATCCAAGATTCAGGGGCTCTATGTCCCGAAATCAGTAAGTTAACTGTTCGTATATCTAAGGGACTTGATTAACTTCGAAAGTCTTCTAAGATAGTCTCGGTCACATTCTCTCCCTTTACAATTTTAATCAACAGGGAAATGTGCCTAGAAGAGAAAACCTTTAACTTGAATTTAAGAAAGAATTTTTTTAATTTTCTAAAATTAAAAAAATTTTAAAAAAAACAAAATTATTTTATAAAAAAGGATTAAAAAAGGAGGTAAATAAATTTAATAAAAAATAAAAAGGATGTGGAAGTGTGTTGCCAATATTGCCCCCAACTTATTTTACGCACTTTTAAGTTTAAAAAGGAAGGAAAAATATTTTCTTAGTGTGTGTGTGTTTACTTACAAATTTAATAGAGCATAAAAGAAAATTTAATAAAGAAAAATTAAGTTTTGATTTAAATAAACTTGAAATAAAGTTTTGAAAATATAAAAATAAACTTGAAGCAATTAGAATAAAATAAACTTGTTTAATAACAAGTTTAAAAGCCCCTTTAATTATTTCTTCCTTTTCTTTAAATAATAATTAAAAGAATCACATTTTTTTAAATCCTCAACTTGGAAGCTATTTAATCTTCGCCTTTTTATTAAAAAAGTTTTACATCAAATCTGTCTATGTACTTAGCAACAAATAAATATTAAAAATAAATATAAAAAGAGGTATATGTATATTTAATCCCTCCCCCCCCCCCTCAAACTTTTTATAATTTTTAAAAGTTTAAAAAAAAATTTATATCCTTTAAGGTTTAAATTAATTTATTTAGTTATTGGTGGAAAAATTTATTGGATGATCGATTGAATAGAACAATCAAGGAATGATCTCAGGCCCAAGCACAGCGACTGTGCTACAATCTAAATCCGATGATTTTTGCTCACTCATATTCTTCCTATATTTCTTCTAATTATATTAAAAGCAAATCCAACTCAATTAATTTATATATATTTATTTAATTATGCAAGTAATTAAATTAATTCAGCAGAAATATAAAATTTTAATAAATAAATAAAAATCTAATTTTATATGTTTAATAATAATATATTAAAGGAAAATTAAGAAGAATCCTCAAAAATTATATTAAACAATTTAAATGAGGTCCAAATTTATTAGAAATATTATACAATCGTTTGAATCAAGTTAAAAATCACCAAGTTAATGTAAAGATGATTCACCCAGCAACATTTAAAACGCTTAGGCAGGGGTTAAACGATCTAAAGAGGAAAAAGGGAAAGCATTAGTCGATGCCCCGGTAGATCAGTGGCAGAGGTGGGTCGGAATTCCGACTTCCGACGTTTTTTTCCTTCCGATTTCCGAAAAAAATTTTGATTTCCGATTTCCGACAGTTCCGATTTCCGACAGTTCCGATTTCCGACAGTTCCGATTTCCGACAGTTCCGATTTCCGACAGTTCCGACTGACTGTTCCGACCCACCTCTGATCAGTGGTATGAGCTCCTGTATGCAGGTTCGAATCCTGCCCGCTAAACTTTTTCTTTAATTAATATTCCTATAATTTTAGAAAACAGAGAGTTTTATATTTAAAAGATTAAGAGTAACTCTTATGCTAAAAAAAGAATATGTATTCAAGATATTTACCGAAATTTAAATTTTATATTGAAATTAAAATTTATCAATTTATATTAAATATTTTAAAGAATTCCAGTTAAAATCCCATAATTTATTTAATTCTTCTCATTAAATTATTTTTTAAATTTAATTTAAATAATTATTTTTAGCCATATATTTAATAAGCTAAATTTCAGTTATATTTTCAGCCTTTTCCTCTTCCAAACCTCCAACACATTTCCAACCACTTGCGGCAGTACAGGTACCCTGGCAGCATTTAGTAGCCTTCCTTTCTGGAACACATTGTGTTTCATAACCAGGGGCATCCTTAATACATGCTTGGATTTCCTCAAAATATAAAAAAGTTGAGAGAAAAATAACAAAAATTGTTAATAAAAATATTTTGCTGGAATTGAAGAAGAAGAACATTTTTTGAATAAAATTTGAATCTAGAAAATATTAATTTTTAAATGAAAAATAATTTTACAAAAAGAAATATTAGATTGTGAATTATGGGTACTGTACATTTATATCCCCGCATTTTCTTTTTCTCAAGTTTTGTCCAAATTTGATCGGTTATAACTTTTTAAATACGAATGAATTTTATATCATTAGAAAGGCTCCCGGACAATGCGTCAGTGGACAATGCGTCAGTGGACAATCGGTCAGTATTGATAAAAAGTGATTAAAAGTGATGATATAAAGAGATAAAAATTGACTGATATCCCTCCAAATCGGCTGATCTCCATCTTAAGCAAACCAAATAACTTAATATCTCTGTTAATCCTCCAAAACTCGAGATATCGGCCTTAATCCCAACAAATCCCTCTATATCTCTTTTAAACCCCAAAATCCTTTTTCAAATACTCCTAATCTGTTTATATCCCATCTTTAATCTTTTAATATCATCTTTTATCTCTTTGCATCATCACTTTTAATCACTTTTTATCAATACTGACCGATTGTCCACTGACGCCTTGTCCGGACACGATTAGAAAGCCCTCGATAATTGCAATCTTTTTTCCTGCTGATTGGATTAAGTCTGATCTCGAAGTTAAAAGTTGTCATATCTTAAAAACTAACGAGCTTTAACTTCTAAATTTGAGATCAGACTTGATGTATGATTGATATTATCGGTGTCTTTCCAATGATTAAAATCCATCTGTATGAGTTAAAGGATAAAAAATTATAGTCGATCAAATTCGGACAAAACGAGAGGAAAAGGAAAATGCGGGGATATAAACGCATAGAATTGAAATAAATTTTTTTAAATAAATTTTTGAAAATAATAAATAGTAAATAAATTTTAGTAAATAAATTTTTTTAAATAAAAAAATAAAATAAAAAAATAAAAAATTGTTTTAATTTTCTATTAAATTAATTTTAGATTGTGAATTATTTACTAATTAAATGTTTATTAAATTAAAAAATTAAATAATAAATTTTAAACTAAAATATAAATTAATTTATACAAAATTTTTAATTTAATGAATTAAAATATTTGGCAAACAAATTGTCATATTTTTTATTAAAAATAATTTATTTTAATTTTTAAATCCTCCAATTTACGTAAATTTAATATTTTTAAACAAACAAAAATTAAAATAAAACTTTTTTTGAGCTAAATGTTGGCAGAAATTTTATCTGGCTAAAATTAATAACGTAAATTCTTATATTATGCGCCGACGGAAAATCAAATTCCCGAATTTCGGGAATCGGGTCGGCGCGATCCCTTATATATATATATACATATTTGTTTTCTTTTGTGAAAATTTAGAAAAAAAATTTAAAATTTTTAATAAAAAAGGATTGCAGATTTGGTTTATGGAATTCTCATCTCACAGACCTCTCTTTTTACATATTAGGCTGTATTAAATTTTCATTTTTTACTTATCGGAAAGCTCTTTAAATCTGCTACAGGAATATTGTAAGGATGACTTAGGCGGGGGTTAAACGATCTAAAAAGGAAAAAGAGAAAGCAATAGTTGATGCTCCGGTAGCTCAATGGTAGAGGGTGGTCGCAGGTTCGAATCCAGCCCGGTGACTAAACTTTTGCAAACTCTTTTTATATCAAAAAATTTTGCTTAAAAATTATTTAGAGTTGAATTCCCTAGGCATCACAAACATAAATTCTACCCTTAAAACTACCTTTTGTGTGTACATCTTTAAAATTCAATCCAGTACAACTCAAAGGAAAAAATTTTCCGAAAAATGAAAATGTTATAGCAGATTTAAAGAGTTTCAGAAAAGTAATAAATTTAATACAGAAGGGGTCAAAAATATTTTTTTGTTTTTAGCCTGATTTTCCGTTGATTCCCTAATTTTTCCGCCATAGTTTCCCATATTTTATGCAAAGAATTTAAACCTTTTTGATCTATGATATGCCGATCGCAAAAAAGGGAATTTTGGGAAATGAGAAAAAAATAACAAACTCAACCATTACCAAAGCTTTATTTAACTGTCTACTTAGCAACAAATAAATATTAAAAATAAAAAATTTTTTAATCCAAACAAAAATTTTACAATTTTTAAAAGTTTTTAAAAAAAGGAAAAAATAAAATATTAACCACAGATTTTACCGTATATACTGTATCAATTACTCTGGGTAATTATTGTTTTGATCTCTCGCTAGAGGGCGTAATTATAGAGGTAGGGTAATAGTAGGGTAACTTATATTAATCCAATATTTACCAGCGGCAATCAACTTTTAAAAATAAAAATTATTTCCCACAATTTATTTTTTTTTAAATTTAATTCTTTCCATCATCACTTTTAATATTTAATTTTTAAATGTTCTTTTAACTTTCTTCCATTTCAAAATCAACCTTCTTTTTTTGGAACACACTGCCAACCAGTGCCTTCATTACAATATAAGTCTTTACAACAATCATATGAACTTGTGTCAGGATTGCATGTATGAGTATAACGCTGGTATTTACGAGTTTTAGGATCCCATACATTTGTCCCATATTCATAAATACATCCATATATTTCGCTACAAAAAAATAAAGTTGAGAAAAAAATAATAAAAAATAATTGAAGTTTATTGAAAAACATTTTTTCTTTTTATTTTAATTTCTCTAAAAATAAAATTAATTAAAAATTATTTCAAAAATTAAATTATAAATAAATACGACATATATCAATGCAATAAAACGATTTTTGTAAGTGAGGTTCTAGTTATGTGGTGGTCATTTTTTGTAAAAATGAATAAAAAAATTTTCCAATTTGACGGATTTATAACCTGTATTAAATAATCATACATAAAAAATTAGCTCGATTAATGAGGTAAAAGTAAGAAATACTAAATTTAGGAGGAGGCTATAGTTACTAAGTATGTGTGGAGCACACTAACAAATATTTTTATATTTTTTAGAATAAAATATTTTTTATTTTATATTATTAAACAAACAAAATTTAAAAAATTTTTTTGCATTAAATGTTGGCAAAAACAAAAAAAATGTAAACAAAATATTATTCGATTTTTAGACTGACAAAAATGAATAAAATCATTTCTTTTTATTTTATTTTACAGATGTGTGTTTTGTATTTATATATTCTTTTGTGCAAATTTAAAATAATAAAATTAAAAAAAAAGAAAAAATCGTATAAATTAATTAAAAAATAAACAAAAAATGGATTGCTGGATCTGGTGTTTGAAACTTTAATTTACGGAATTTTTGTCTCAGCTAGAAATATTCGATTATAGAGGAAAAAATTAAATATTTTACTTGACTTAATTGAGGACCTGCTCCGAGGTTTTGTAGAGCTGAGACTGCTGGTACCACCACGTACTGGTGCTCTCCGCTCACCACGTACTGGTGCTCTGCCGACTGAGCTACCTGGACACTTCTTTCACTTTCTCTTTTTTAATAGAGAGAAGGTGATACCCCCCTCCCCCTCCCCGGTTAGTGAGAGTTCTAAATGGAGCCAGTTGGATCATTCTTTTCCTTACATTAATTTGTTGCAAAGAAATCACCACAGGATAATTGGTGAAGAAGAAGAAACTAAAAAATATCCTTAAAGACAATTGAAACAAGGTATTATTACTCTATTCCATGTTTTAATTCAAAAAATATTTTGAAATTTTATAAAAAATCTTTAAATGGTTCTTAATGTTTAAATAAAATTTTGTTTAATTTTTAAAATAAAATATATTAAATAATGAATTTTAAATTAAAATACACAACAATTTATAACAAAGCTTGTGTTTTAATAAATTAAATATTTGGCAAACAAATTTTTATATTTTTTATTAAAAAATATTTTTATTTTATTTTTTTATTACAATTTATTCTTTATAATATTTTTAAACGAGCAAAAATAAAGAACAACTTTTTTAGGGCTAAATGTTGGCAAAAACAAAAAAGTGTACCGAAAATATTTTTTGACTTTTAAACTGACAAAACTTAATAACAAAAATCTTTTTATTATTTTATTTGTGTAAAATTTTATGTGTCTTTTGTGTAAATTTAAAATAATAAAATAAAAAAAAATAAAATTATTAATAAAATAAGGTAAATAAAAAAAGGATTGAAGGATTGGTGTTTTTTGGTGATTAGAAATATTTGTCAATAAAAACGTTGTTCATAAATATAATTGAGCCGACGACCTGTATAAAATTATCCAAAATTATATACCAATCGTCTACCACGTTTTAAATGAGCAATTGGACCGAATAATTGGGGTAAAAATTGAAAAAGTTCCTCAGATTTTGGAAAACTTTTGGAACAAATATTCTACCATTTGTCCTATTTTACATATTATTTATAAATTAATTAAGAGTTCCAAAAACTAGAAGGCCAAGAATATCCATCACCAACAAAATAGAGGTTTTCAGATTCGGCCGGCTTTGTGAACAAACTAAAACATTATTTAGTTACCAAAAATAAAAAATATGCCTATTTAATATTTTTATTAAAAATAAAATAATTTTAGTGAAATAAAAGCTCTTAGAATACAATTTCTGTGTCTGTAAACTTGCCTATTTAATTAAATAAATAATAAAATATTACTAAAATATTTAACAAATATATTTAATTTATGGTCTAAATTTCAATAAAAAATACCAAAAAATTTTTTTTCTTAAAAATATTTTAATTTAAAAAAAATTAATTTTATTTGTTCATCATTTTTTTAAGAATTTGTTAACAAATTATTTCCTCGTTTTTATTTAAGAAATATATAAATAAATAACTATCGTCTCAATTAATTTTAAATTAATATTGAATGGATTTTGATTATATTTAGTAAACATAAATATATGTAAATATTTCCTTGTTTTTATTAAACAAGGAAATTAATTCGGAAAATAAAGATTAAAGAAATAAATATATATTTAAGTAGATAAAAGAATAAAAATAATTAAAATAATAATATATTTAAATTTATTTAATTTTATTTCAATTTTTATTTTAAATCCACTGTGTTTGTATTATTTAAGTGTACCGAGTGATTTGCATAATAATTTATATTTATTAATAATTTTAAGAGCCGGCTCTATTTGTCGATTTATCTCTAAAATTTTCGCCAATCTTTACTGAATTCAATTACATTGTACCCTAAATTACCATGACACAATCTATAAGAATCCTTAATAGAAAAGTCCCAAAATTTTCTCAGACTATAAAAAATATAGGTTTAAGACATTTTTGTGGTATATTTAGAATTTTATAAATAAATGTAGTTAATGTTAATCATTCATTTACCTTTAATTAATTAGATATTTTATTTTTTTAGATTTTTGTATTTTTGATTAATACAATTTAACTAAAGATTGTACCACATTAATTTTTAAAAATTTTATTTGACTCTCCTCATAGTTTTCCGTACTTTGGGGACTTAAAAATGGAGACTAAAATTAGTTGCACATTAAAATGGTTTGACATTTCCCTTCCAATCAGTTATCAACCAAATTTTAAAAAATACAAAAGACTGAGTTGTATAACGAGATTCGATTGCAAAAAAATGAAAGAAACTTGACTAATAAATATATAAACTTTTTGACTAATAATTTAAATTAAATAAAATTCAGACAAAATATTTAAATGTTATTTCTTGCTAAAAATTTACTTCCTTTATCTAAAAAGGAGAAATATTTAATATTGGATAACATTTAAATAATTGAAATACCTCCCCCCCCCTCCTACACAAATACTTAAGAAAAATTTTATTATATAAAGGGTAGGCAATAATTAAAGAATTACATGCATACTATTCAAGATTTAAAAAAAAATATTTTAATTTGTTTGGCTACTTGAAGGGGGTAAACAATAAATACCCCGAAAATACCTACAATTCATTCACCTCCCAAATTTTCTATATATTTTCTAATATTTTTTTATATTTTCTAAAATTCAGTATACTTCAGTTCTTATTTCAGACGATTTTTCAGCCCCAAGGATCGGCTCAAATTCTGTATTATAGAATAAATAAGCTTTAATATTTATAATTAAATTTCCTAATTTTCTTCTGCTAAATTTCTAAACAAAAATTAATAATTATTTTTTTAATTTTAAGGGTATCATTAAAATAAATACATAATTAAAATGTTTTATTTATTTTTAATTTTTTTATTAATTTTTATTTTAAATACTTCCTTTGTTTTATCCCAAGAACCAATATCGTTAAGAAAAGAATTACCAGAAGAACGCTTAACTGTGGTCAGATAGGATTTTAAAAATATTTTTTTAATTTAAAAATAGCCAGGAATAATTAAATATTATGGATATACTTGTGAAATACACAAAGTTATAACGGAAGATGGATATATTTTGGAAATGCATAGAATCCCTTTTGGACGTAATTTTAATGAAACAGAAGAGAAAAAGCCTAGAAAAGTAGTTTTTGCCCAACACGGCTTGTTGTCCTCTAGTTATGATTGGGTAAGAGTTTTGGAATATATTAAAGGAACTCCTCAACCTTCTAGAAATTCCTGGACACTAATTTCCATCCCTATATGTTTACAACACCCTCCTTCCTCAACCATCCAGAACCTAATTTCTGTACACAAATTTTCATCCAAATATGTTTACAGACCCCCTTTTTTACATTAAAAGAAGCCTTATATGTAGATCATAATATAACCTGTTTTAAAATCTAAAACTATCGGACTTCCTTGTAAGTCACTCTCATCATACATATTTTCTCCGAAAACAATGAGTTCCAACTATTCACAAATGACTTACCCATTTTTATATTTTATTTAATAATTTACCTATAAATAGGTATCCAATTTGCCCCATCAATCGCTAGCATTTTTGTTGGCAGATGCCGGATTCGATGTTTGGATGGGAAATGTTAGAGGCAATCTTTACTCGAAAGAACATGAAAGACTTTCTCGAATATCTGATGCATATTGGGATTTTACTTGGGACAAAATGTCTTCCATAGATTTGCCAGCAATGATAAATAAAGCTTTGGAAGTTAGTGGACAGTCAAAATTATATTATGTTGGACACAGCCAAGGAACTTTAATTATGTTTGCACAGTTGTCTAATAACAATCGAGAATTTGTTGATAAAGTTTTTTGTTAATTAATCCCCTCCCCCACTTTATTTTTTTGTTAATAGATTAGCAAATTTTATGCCCTAGCACCTGTTGCCACAATAAAATACATTAAAGGATTAATTGATATATCAGGCAAATTGTTTGGTATTCAACTGGATATTCTGAATAGACATTTTGGTTCAAAAGAATTTCTTCCAAGTAATTTTATAACACAACAAATAGCCCGAACCATTTGCGGTGCAAATTGGCAAAAACCAAGTTGTAAAAATATTATGTTTTTGATTGGTGGAACTGATAGTAAACAGATGAATCAGGTATTAATATTTGGAGATATATGTAAATAGCGGAGGTAAGTTTCGGATAGGATTTCGGATCGGGATTTTCGAAAATTTGTTGGAATTTGTTGGATCCCTGCTGTAAAGCTGTGCTATGTCAATTTGTTTTTTCCACTAAAAACTTCAAATTTTTTAAATTTAAAGACTCGTGTAACTGTTTATACAACACATGCACCTGCAGGAACTTCAACAAGAAATATTGCTCATTGGGTAAATAAATAAAATAATTTTTAAAAATATTCAAAAAAGGCTCAAATGCATCATTCTGGTTTAATGCAAAAATTTAATTACGGTAGAAGGGCAAATCAAAAACATTATGGACAAGTAAAAATAACTTAAAATTTACTAATTTTAAAGATATGTATAGTCAGACCTCACTTATTTGTACACTCCGAAAAAAGGATATTTTGAAATCTTCGGTTCGGAAATCGGATTTGGATATCCGGGGATTTCCCAGAATCCGCCAACCTTAGTGTACACCCTTAGGGTTGAAAAAGCTTGCAAAATGCTGAGTATTAGGGTATCCTTTAGCCCTTAGATAACCCGTACTCACTCAGATTAATTAAAAAGGTTACTTAAAAGTCAAGGTCTACAAAATAGAGGAGATCCACAGAGAGGTCTCTTACTGTATTTATTTATTTAGAACACACCACCAATCTACAATTTAACTAATATAGCAAATGTTCCCATTTATTTGTATTATAGTGAAGCAGATTGGTTGGCAACTAAAAAAGATGTTGAGGTACTGGAAAATAAAAAACATCTAAAGAAAATTAATTTTAAATTTAAAGGAAACAATTCTTCAGCAAATTCCCCAAGAAAATATTAAATTAGCAAAGGAGTTATCCAATTTTAACCATTTAGATTTTATTTGGGGGCAAGATGCAGCAGAGGAAATTTATGAAAAAATTATTAAAGAAATTAGTGAAGAAGATTAAATTAAATAAAAATTTTGTGGCGAAAGAAATATATAATTATTTTGAATATATTTAAAATTAATTAAGCAAATAAAATATAAGTTCAATAAATTTTTATATTATTAAAATTATCAAATATATTTAGAAATATTTTTAAAAATATTTTTTTTATTTAGTACATAAATTTGGTATCCAAAGCTTTGTGAAATTCAAAAAAAAACATTTTTAATATATATTTGGCATTTTAATTGAGATAATTTCTGTGATTACACCACTAATTCAAATTTAAAAAATTAAAAATGTATATCCGATATCTACTTTTTAAATGAAATGATTTTTATTTATATTTTTTTTATAACTTTATATTTTTTATTTTCAAAAAAAAATTAAAAATGTTCTACTTCAAATCAACTCGAAAGATCCAAAAAATATTATTTTGCCATTTATTTATCACTATGTTAATATTTCAAGGTTTATTAGCTCAGAATTGTCTTCAACCTAGAAGTAAATGTGATATAAATGCAGTAGTCGCTTCAAATTGTTGTGGTGATAATTATTATTGCTTTAAAAGTAAATGCACAAAATGTCTGGGAAGAGGCGGGGATTGTAGAAATGGACCTTGTTGTAGCCATAGTTGTGTTGGTGGAAAATGTAATTGAATGGGTATTTAAAAGAAAATGAAGGACAGAATATGTATCTTGAAGATTAAATTTTAAGAAGCAAAAATTTTTTAAAGTCTAAAATCTTTTAGAGCCAAAATTGGGAACTATTTAAGTAATTTTTAATGTGAAAATATAATATTGTAATTTCATAATAGTAGTATAAAAATATGTAGGTATGATTTTTCCACATTATTTATTCTTGAAGTGTTTTTTGAAATGTTTACGACCAAAACTTTAGAAGAATCAATGTCTTAAAGTAAAGTTCCTAAGCTAATTTTTAAATAAAATATCTGGGTAATTCATTAAATAACTCAAATTTAAATTAAGAATAACTTGAATAACACAAATAAAAATTGTTTTGGCTTTGCTCTTCCTTCCTTTCTTTTATTTTTTAGTTTTTTCCGTTTTTGCACCAATTTTCTCTTTCAAAAAGCTTTAAAAATTGGTAGAACATTTGCGGAATATTTGCGGATTACTTCGATTTTATATACCCCAAGGGGCCGAAAATTGTGTTTTAAAAATGAGGGAGGGTATATTAAATTGAAGGTATTACGTTTGAGCAATTCTCCCACAAATGACTAACCAAAATTAAAGAACATGTACTGATAGAAGCCCATCCCTAATGGAAGCCCATGCCCTATTAGAAGCCCACTCATATTGAAAAATAGAGGGCCAGGGCTTCTATTTGGATATATACGGTATCTAAAACTAAGGTTTATCTAATTATATAAAACTAAGGTTTAATTAAAGAATTTTATATAAACATGGGCAATACCCACTGCCCATTATAATATCCCAATTTCAATAGTCTTTACTTTTGTCTGCAAATATTTTTCTGCAAATTTTGTCCGCAATATCGTCTAGCCTCAAAAATAAAAGGCTTCTTCTTTTTGTTCAACACTAAAACACCTCCTCTCTTTCTTTCTCTTTTCTTAGCTTAACCTCTATATTTACATTAGCGCCATGTGTCCAAAAATACTCTATGTATATACAAATAACAATTATAATTATAACAAAACATATTTCTTTTTTTTAATTTTGTTGAAAACAAAATTTAATGAAGTGTACTTTTCTTTTGTGGTTTTACCCGTCAGAATGTTTTTATTAAAGTTTGTTTAAAATTAGTGTTGTTTTAAGCTTTTTTTTCTTTTGTTATAGGAAGTGACGAACATATTTTTAGGAGAAGAGAATGTTTATTGATTCTGTTTAGATTAAATTCTGATTGTTTTTATTAAATTCTGAAAATGTTTTTATTTAATTCAGGTTTTTGTTTAGTTATGTTGAATTAATTCTGGTTTTATTAATGTTTATTATGACATTATTTCTGACTTTAAATACATATTGATGTTTTTCTGATTTAATTTACCTAATTGTTTCCTAATGTTGTTCTGATGATTTTTACTAATGTTGTTCTGATATGTTTTAATTATATTCTGATACATATTACCTACTATTTTTCTAATTCTGATTTAATCCAAATTTAATTCTGATTTTAATAATTCTGATAAATTAAATTCCCTAAGTAAATTTTATATGCAAGCTGTTTCAACGCGAAACCTCAGTGTCTGAAGAAAAATTTTTAAATTATTAGTTTTTTCTTAATATTTTTTAGAATAATATTAAATTAATATTTTATTTTAGATCTCTTAAATTTAATTAAAATGAGATTCAGAATCTTCACTTTTCTGTTAATTATTTTCTAAAATTTTTGACAATAATATGAGTGAAGCTAAAATTTTACAAAGAGATGCTTCTGCTTCTAAATCTCATAAAAATAAATTATTAAAAGAAAAAAATGTAAAAGAAGAAGCTAATAGTAGCCCCGTAGAGCCAATCGAAACTGATGCAATGCTTGAAAAACGTGACGAAAATCGACTGGCTAATGCTATATTAAATGCTTCTAAAGGAGAAAATGAATTTCTTCCTCCCCAGCTACAAGCTAATGGGTCTAGTGGTGGTAGAAACACTGCCTGTGTTGAGGTTTTGATTAAAAAAAAATTTTTTATAGAATTGTGAAGCAAAATAAAAATTTAAAAAATCGATGAGTAATTGCTTCGATTTTGTGAAAAAAAATAATGGAAACAATTAAAATTTGCTTCATGTTTTTATATTTTATTATATTTAAAATTAGTTCAATTTGCTTCAATTATTTTTTTAAAATTGAAACTTAATTTTTATTTAAAATTTCGCTAGAAATTAAATGCTTCACATTTTTATTTTTAAAACTTAAAAATTGAAATAAATTTACTGAAACTCGAATTTGAAGAGAATAAACTTGTTTCACATTTTTAAATTTAAAAACATTAATTAAAAAACCTTGAAAAACAATTACTGATGTTGGATCCTTTGTTTCAAAACATGAAGCAAAACTTGAATTTTAATATTAACTAGAAACTTGCTTCACCTTTTTAATTATTCTAAAAAAGTTTCACAATTTAAATAATTATCAAAACAGGTTAGAGCACGTTCTTCAAGTCCTCGGAGGATTCCATTATTTGAGAGAGCTTCAGCTCGATGGTCTATTTGTCTTTTTATTAAAAAAATAATTTTTTCTAAAAAGGTGGAATCCCCAATTTGCTTCACCTACATTAGAAACTCAATATTGGAAATGTTCTTTCCCTTTACTGAGAGATCGATTCCGTTCAGGACTTTTATATATTCTTATTTGTTGTTTAAGTTGGTTATCATTTCTTTGGATATTCAATCAAACACAGCTTTTTCATTGGGTATTTTATTAAATTAATGGAAATATTAAATAAAGTTTTTATTAATTTGAAGCAAACATTGCTTCAAGTTCTTTTTAACATGAAGCAAATTCCCTATAAACCTGCTTCAAGTTTAATTATTCAAACTTGAAGCAAACTTTTCTTAAAACTTACTTCCTGATACCTTTGATTTTAAACAACCTGAAGCAAATATTTCCATTATTTTGCTTTGTTTTATTTTAAACTGAAGCAAGTTTTATTTTTTGAACTTGAAGCAAAAGCCTGTTTCGTTGAGATAATTTTTTCATAAACTTCCACTTTATTTTTTAACTTAAATTCTCCATTATAATAAGCGGTGATTCAAAGTTTTATTTTAAAAATCTTTATAGTTAATCGCCTCCCTCCTTTGTCTCCTTTTTGGTTTAATGTTATGGTTTGCTTCATGTTCACCCCATTATCGCCGTTTTTATCTACCAACTTCATTTCTGTGTACCTTTCTTTTGTGTCTAACAACTTTGTTTATTTGTTCAAGTGCCGAAACTTTTATGGGGCCAATAGCAAGTATGGCTACTTCTATGCAGGCATTTTTAACCAAAAATTTTAAAGATTAAGAATTTTAGGTTATTCTACTCGTCTATGCAGTCATTCCATTCCCCTTATATCTTTGTATTATCTCTTGTGGATTTTATTCTTTCTTTTTTGAACTGTTAGCAGCTCCATCTCCTGCTACATCTACAGGCAAAATTTTATAAAAATTAATTTTTAAACTTGAGAAAAACTTGAAACTTTCTTTTCAAAACTTGCTTCAAGTTTTAAGGAAAAAATTTTTGCAAGCTTGCTACAAGTTTTAGATTTTTTATTATTTTTAAAACGCTTTTGAGAAAGATTTAAGAAAGAAACTTGTTTCAATTTTAAAAAAAAATAAATTTACTCCAAGTTTATTTGTTAGGTGTTGTTCATTTTCGAACTGGGACAAAAACAGCAATTCATTTATGTATCCATTTACTTGGGATACACCTTTATATACTTACACAAGTTAGACAACGCAAAACATTCCTCAAAGTTGGGCAATCGTTATTGGCAAGGAAAGATTTGGAATTGGAAACACAATTTAAAGATCATATGATTCAATCTGTTATGCCTAAGAAGGTGAATTTTTTTGAAATTGTTTCAATTTTTTTGTTTTTGCTTCACATTTTGTTTCATTTTTTTAAACTTTGCTTCACCTTCTTACCTCACTTTTCTAGTTTTGCTTCGTCTTTTTACTTCACTTTTCTATGTTTCACTTCACCTTTTTATTTAAAAATATTTTCAAATTTCACTTTTCTAATTTTTATTCTTCTAGGTAGCTGATGAACTGTTAAAAGAGACAAGCGAATTACGCCGTCCATCTGCTTCGTTAGAATCCCATTCAAATTGCCGAACTTCAAATGCAACAGTTGGTGGCGGTGGGCGTTCTAGCGCAGCTGGGGAATCTACAAGTGGAGGAGGTCTTATGCCTGGACCAAATGGAAGATTATCTTCATCTGGGGGTGGTAAGCAATGCTTTTAGGTTCTGCTTCGTTTTAAGAAAAAAAAATTTTCTAAAAATTTTTGTTTAATTTATTTGCTTCCAAATTTTCTTCACGGTTTAAATGGAATCTTCATTTCTATGCTTTACTTGCTTTATTTTTAAAAATTTATTTAAAAACTTCAAGGGATTAGAACATAAAAATATTTTTTGCTACAACTTTCATTTTTGCTTCAATTTTATTTCTTTGCTTCAAAATTTATTTTTCAATTTACAGGTGTTCGCAAATTCCGCCCTTTCACAATGAATTTAATGAGTGATGTTTCAATACTTTTTGCTGACATCGCAGGCTTCACAAAAATGGCTTCGAATAAATCAGCCGATGAATTGGTCAATTTATTAAACGATTTGTTTGGCCGTTTTGATTATTTATGTGGGAGGTGTTGTTTGGAAAAGATTAGCACACTTGGAGATTGTTATTATTGTGTTGCTGGTTGTCCAGAGCCTAGGGCAGACCATGCCAAATGTTGTGTTGAAATGGGGTTGGCAATGATTATAGCTATTAGACAGTTTGATTTGGATAGAGGACAAGCAGTTAATATGAGAGTTGGAATACATACTGGAAAGGTATTTGTATACAGAATATTCTGATTCTTAAAATCAGAATCAATGTATTTTTTTGAATCAGAATATTTTTATTTTTAAAGGTAATGTGTGGAATGGTTGGCACTCGCCGTTTCAAATTCGATGTATTTTCCAACGATGTAACCCTTGCTAACGAAATGGAATCAACTGGGGTTGCTGGAAGGGTTCATATCAGTGAAAAAACTGCTGACTATTTGGATGATGCTTATATTTTGGAAGAAGTAAATTTATGAATAATTTTTTGCTGAAAATTCTGATTTTTATTTAGGGTGCTCCTCACAAAGAAATGAAAACTTTTTTTATTGCTGGCCGCTCTAAAGAATTTGAATCAGCTAGTGGTCAGTTTCTAAACACAATTTCTGGTGATTCTGATTCTGCAAGAGGTGATGGGGGGCTTGCTAGTTTAGAGAGTGGAGCTGGTGTTTACAAAGCTAGCTTTAGAAAGGTGAGAGAATTTAAATAAATCAGAAAAAATATAAATCAGAAATAAATGTATTTTATTTCTTGGAAGAGAAGAGTGTGTTTATTTTTTAATTATGTTTTATTTCCGGAACGGAAAAATGTATTTCTGTTATGGAAAATCAGAATATAGGTAAGTTGTTTATTTTATTCTGAAAATGTATTTTCCGGAAAATAATTTCCGGAAAGTCAGAATAATGTGTTTTTAAATTTCAGAATTAATTCTGAAATATTCTTGTATTTTCTTTCCGGAAGTTAAATCTTCTGATTCTGATTTATCATATCTTCTTAAATTTTCTGATTTAACTTCCGGAAAGAAAATACAAGAATATTTCAGAATTAAAATAAGTATAATTCTGAAATTTAAAAACACATTTTTTCTAATTAAATCAGAATTTTGTATTTTCCGTAATTTTTGTATTTTCCTTAATTTTTGTATTTTCCGTAATTTTTGTATTTTCAGAAATTAGTTGACAAGCTTCGCACAATTCAAACAAATTCCTTACCACCAGTTTCACGTACAGGCACAACCACCACAACAACAAGTCAACAATTAATTGGGGGAAGTAATATAACCCCATTCCACGCATTTGGAGGTGGAGGTTCTCTTCGAATGCGTTTATTAGATCGTTCAATAGAAAATCAGAATCAACAATTTTTAAATAAAGAAGAAAAAGATATTAATAAATTTCTTTCGAGTAATGCTACTGGGTCAGCACAAGTATTGACTAGTATTGGGGAATCTTCGACAGATGAAAGTATTGGGGCTTTGGGGAAGCAGAAAATGCATAAACAACAACAAATGCAGGTGTAAATTATTTTAGGAAAATTTCTTCAATTTATTATTTAATTTAAAGAATCGTCTTGTTGATGATACACGTAAATCAACCTCTTTACAAATGTTAACCCACGGGGATGGAATACTTCCACCTTCAAATACTCCTTCCAGTAAAATTGCACGTAGTATTATTGGAGGAACTCCACCTCCTAATAAAACAAGTGAAAGTGATTTATCAGAGGTTATTAGAAAGGAAAAAATTGGGGTTAATAATAAAGAATTGAAAGAAAATGGTGGTGGAGAGGAGAAAATTGTGAGTATTTAATAGATTATCGAAGGTGAATCCCTCGTTATAACAGCTTGGGAAGGATAACGTGTTTACTCGTAAAAATACAGCCAAAATCAAACTTTTAATTGCTTTTCTTTGTAAAGTTTGGCATCAAAAATTTACATCACAAATTCGTGGATTTCTAACCTGAAGAGATTAGGAATAGAAAAAACCGACAGATTCCTTCCTTAAATTTATTTATTTTTTAGCATCAATCCAAACAAGAAGATAAGTCAAAAACTAATAGTTATGTTGATTGGCGCACAGCAGAACGTATAGGTGGGAAAATATCTGCAGATCTTGCAAATGAGAGTAGTGCAAATAATAGTGGAAGGGGGTCAAGAAGTTCGGGATTACAGGTGTTTTTTGATGAATACTTTTATTATCATCTCCATCTCTCAATTAGCCATCCTTCTTACATTTATTATAATTATCTCTTATTTTACGAAGGTACGGGCACTAAGTAATTTTCAAAAAATATACTGATTGTGAGATATTAAATATTTAAAAATTAAAGGAACTTGGTTCCGAAATTGGAGGACACTCTACCACTTCCCTCGCTGGACTAGATACAGCAATATCACATCATCACAACGCAGCTTCACTTACCAGATTTGATACAGACCATCGTGATTTTGATCAGCGTTTAGCACAAGTCATTCACACTGCAGATGGGTCATTTGCCAAAGGGTTTTGGATGCATCAAGAGGTGGGGAAAGATTGAGATAATAATTTTTTAATTTAAATATGAGAAACCAGGTTGTCCAACTGGTTATATGTACTTATTGGTTATATTGAAACTTCAATAGACTTTACTAAAATTTATCCATAGTCATCAATTCTAGTCCTTGCTGGGGAAACCTAGCCGTTGTTTCACACCTTGGTTTTATTTTTATCCCAATTTTAAATTTCCGTCTGAAGGGGAGGAAGAGGGTTTACGTTTCATACATTATTTTTTCAATTTTTTAGGAATATACAATTTTTATTTTAATATTTTCAACTTTTTTGTTGATTTTAAGTGTTTTTAATATTAATTTTTATAAAAAATTTTGAAAATTATTTTTAAGTCATTAAACCGATGGACTCTAAATTTTAACCAAAGAGACATCGAGGCTGAATATCGTGCCCATTTTGCGGCGGGTGACTCTTCTGAGAAGCACTCTAGTGCGCGTAATGCAGCTACGGGCATTGAGAAGCATAGACAAGTGAATTTAAAAATTCTGATTTTTAATTAGAAAAATCATTTTTTAAAGTTATCTACACAATTACAAAATATTGGGGGTGGTGGACATAGTGTTACAGCGGCACTTTCACAACAACCCCGTCAAAACAACAAAAATAACATCAACAACAAAAATACAAAACCCCAACAACAACAACAATTATTAATTAATATACCCCACCGTCACCGCCCCCGTTATCGTTATTCTGGTGTTTTTATTGATATTTTTGTTTCTGCATTTTCTTTTGTTGTTTGTGCAATTTTGTTTTTGGTACAGCCTGGAATTGAATTATCCCCTCCTTTTTTGGTTTATATCTCGGTGGCAGCAATATTTTTAACTGGTAAATAAATTTTTTGAAATTTTTTTATTCAGTAAATTTAATTTAATATTCTGATTTATTAAATAATTCTGATTTTTAATTTGTATTTTTATTTAATCCTTGTATTTATTCTAATTCTGGTTTTTGTGTTTGTGTTTTCTATGTGTTTTCTGTTGTTGTTTTTGTGTTTTTGTTTTCATTGATAGTTCTGATTTTTTTATTTTCTAATATTTAGTTTTTTTCATAGTTTTGATAATTCTGATTATTATTTAAATTCTGTGTTCTTATTTTTTCTGATCCTTTGTTTATCTTCAGATTCTGTTCTTGAGTTTTACATATCATGTTAGTAATTCTGATTTTTAATATTAATTTGTATATTTTTTACTTTTGATATTCTGATTTTTTATTTTTAAAAATACAAAGAAAATACAATTAATTTTAATTAATTATTTGTATTTTAGCTGTAATTATACTTGTTGGTTTACCTTTACTCAGTCGGCGGCCAATTCTTCCATGGCTTCATCAATGGGGTCCGAGGCATGTTTTGGGTAATAAAATAATTTGAAAGATAATTTTTTTCAAAAATTAATTAAAGGTGCATTATTAATTGCTTTGCCTGTTGGCGTTGCTTTATTTAATATTCCTCTTTGTTTGGATAAAATAATTTATTATTATCCACCTCCTAAAGCTCCAATTATTTGTATTCATCCTGGTCAATTAGTTCTTCGTTTACTCTATTCTTATGTTTTGTTATTGGCTTTATACATTAGGTAAAATTTAAAAAAAAATTTAATTTTTAGACCTTCCCTCTCTTTTTATTATTTCTTGTTCTGTCCAAGATGTGTCAAGATTGACAAGCACAAAAATAAAGAATAGCACTATCCAATGTAGGAGTTACATTATAAGTTAAGGGTAGAATTATGTGTGGATCAGGAACTAGACGGGCTACTATGATCCAACTTTTATATAAGTAATATAATTTTGCCCTTCAAAATTTGCAAACACTCTTGGAATTGAATTTTAAAAAAGCACATTCAAATGTCTTTTAAAAGAATAAAATTTGAATGGAAAATTAAAATTATATATTTTTTTTCTTTAAAAATATTTTCAGTCAACTCGGTGCCTGGCCAAAGACAGGGCAAGCATTGGCTGTTGCACTTGTATTTTTATTAAGCACCTGGTAAATTTTAAATATTTTCTTTTAAATTTTAATAACCTTCCAAAAATTCTCAACAGGTTTTGTCAACACCAATTAGACTTTATTCGCTCTCTCGGAGCAGATTCCACATCATTATCCCCCTTCCATTCATTAATTGAAGCCTCCAAAAATTCAAATTCCTCTTCCTCAATATATTTCCATGACAGTATTCAACCCCATCCATTGCCTTGCAATACTTCCCAACAACCTGTTTGGTCTGCTGGAAATTTTGGATCTCCTTTGTTTTTATGGGAATTGGTTTTGGATGTTGTTTTGGCGGTTGTTTTAGTTGCTTTTCTTAATTATCAGGCAAAATAATTATTTTTCTATTAAATTTATAATTTGGTAAAGGGCTAGAACAAAGCCCTTTATTTATTAATTTAAATTAATATTTAATGACTCACATGCTTGAGTGACGAGATTTGTCTAGTATACTTTTAAAATTTTCTTAAATTCTTCGGTTTCCATTTCAATTAAAGGTAGCAGGCACGGAAATTACGTATTCCGTGCCTGCTACCTTTAATTATAAAATTCACCTCACTCAAAACATAAACTGCCTTTATTAACCTCACTCCTTCCTCAAGTCATTGTTTTCTCTCTTATTAATTTAAATTTGGATTTTCAAAAAAAATTTTGATTATCAAGATATGTATTTCCCTCATATTGAGTGAATTGAATTAATTTTTTTTTCTTTCAATTAGACTTGATAGATTAAGTGGATTGTCTCTTTGTATGCAATAATAAACTATCTCAAACTTTTTAATAATTTTTATCCTAAAATATTTCATTTTTCCAGTTTGAAGCAGCTTTTCGTATGTCTTTCTATGGAGATGTACAGGCACGTAGAGATACTGCCAAAATGCAATTAGTTAGGGATCAGGCTGATTGGCTTCTCAATAATATGTTTGTTGTTGAAATTAAAAGAAAATATATATAAAAAAAATATTTTTAAAGAATTCCCCCACATGCTGTTGAATCACTCAAAACAAATACAAAATATAGTGAAAATCACAAATTGACGGCAGGTGAATAAATAAAAATTTAATATTTTGTTTTTATTAAGAATAACCGAGAAGAGTATCCTTTAAGCACATTATTTCTACATATTGCCCTCTAGAAATGATTACCCTATTCACTGCTCCTAAAAATTCACCTACTTTTTGAAGGATTGTATTTATAATTACCATAAGGGAGATGAAGTAAAATAACTATTAAAACCTTCCGGGAAGCTCCATTATAAATTTTCCGGAAAACAAGTTTAAAACTAATAGAAACATACCTGAAACAAAAATGTGTTTCCTTTCCGAAAATATTTCTGATTTTTAATTAATCAGAATTTATATTTAAAATTCAATTCTTTTTTAGTAATGTTTGCTTCAATAACTAATTGGCATGAAATGTATGAAGAAACATATGAAGGTGGTCGTGAATTTATTAGAGTATTAAATGAAGTTATTGGAGATTTTGATGGTAAAAAGAAATATAAATTAAAAAAAATAATTTTATTCTTTTTCCTTAAAAAAGAATTACTCGACCGGTCTGAATTTGCACATGTTGAGAAAATTAAGACAATAGGTCCTTGTTATATGGCTGCTTCTGGATTGAATCCTGATAGAAGACGGTTATCGCTACATCCCTATGAACATTTATATCAGGCAAATTTCATTTTTAGTGCAAACTTTGCTTCATTTTTCTAAATTGCTTCTTTTGAAAGCTTTAAATTTTTCTGTTTCATAAATTGTTTAAATTCTTTGCTTCAGAAATTTCTCATTTGAAATCTTTAAATTTGTTTTATGTTTGCTTCTTTATTTCGGAACCGCAAACTTAGGGTTCACAACCCGCTAGTTTCGCGCCACGTTTCTTACCGCTTTACCGCTTCATTTTTCAATTTGCTAACAATTATTATTTTTAAAAAATTTTGCTAATTCTGCTTCAGTTCTGCTAAACTTTTTTATTTTTCTATAAAACTTAGTTAAAACTTAATGGGAAAGAAACAAGTTTTAAAAAATAAACTTTTTTTTTATTTTCCAACTTTAAATTAAAGTTTATTTATTTTTAGTTAATGGAATTTGCTATTGCTGTACAAAATGCATTAGCCTTCTTCAATCAAGGCAATTAAAAATTATTTTTTATTTAAAAAAATTAATTTTCAGATCTCTTAAATTTTGAATTTGAATGTAAAATTGGTTTGAATATTGGCCCTGTTACTGCAGGCAATTTAAATAAATTTTATTTTAGAATTAATTTAAATTATTTAAAGGTGTTATTGGCACCACAAAACTTTATTATGATATTTGGGGGGATACAGTAAATATTGCTTCTAGAATGTATCAGGTAGAGAATTAAACTTGAAGCAAATTTTAAAAATTTTTAAAAAATTAAGACTGGGGTAAAGAATCGAATCCAAGTTTCTGCCCACACAAAAAATTTGCTAATTGACCGATATGATTTTGAACATAGAGATCATATTCAGGCAAGTAATTTTTAATTTTAAAAATAGGAAATAATTTTTAGGTGAAAGGAGTTGATGGAGGTATGGACACTTTCCTTTTGGTTGGTCGTAAAGGTGAAGGCCCTCTTACATTTCCTTTCGGCAATGATAAATAAATAAAAATTATTTTTTTTATTCTCTGTTTTAGATACATATGTATGTATATGTCGGCGGCCAAATTACATTTTAGGACAAATTGCATTTGGCCGGCCAAATGCAATTTGTCCTAAAATGTAATTTGGCCGCCGACATATACATATAATCTCAATGCTTATCTAGAACTTTGCTTTAAAATAATTTGTTTCAGTTTTAATGCTTTTTACCTGAAAGTTTGATTAGGGTGCCGGCCCGGTTCGGTTCGAAAGATCGAATCGGCCTTCGATTTTTGACACGAAAAAGACTCGAACGTCGGCCTGACTCGAAAACGGCAACCCTATTTATGATAATTCAATTTTAATGATTCAATTTTATTTTTCTAGAAGAATCAAGTTCAGTAAAATTTTAATAGATAAAATTTGAAACATTTTGTCGAAAATTAGTTAATTTTGAAAGTGGAAGCAAAGTTTTCTATTTTATCCAATCTCGAATTTTCCTTTAAAATATTTCCTTGTTACTTTTCTAATTTTCGTTATTTTTTCATTTTTAACATTTTATGCTTTAAATATTTTTTAAAATTTTTCTTTTCATTTTACCGGTGTATTTTCTAAATTTCTCATTTTGGGGCAATCCAAATAACCTCATCTCTTAATCTCACTAATTACAACCCTATTACATGTTAATCTTTGCAATTTTAAATTTAAATTTGCTTTTTAATACATTTTTTTTATCATTTTTTGGCAAAATAAATATTAATTTTTTTGGAAAAAGAATTTGACTCTATTCTAGAGTTTATGAGCCTATGGAAATTTATGAGTCCGTTGAAAAATTTTTTTCTTTACTTATCATTTCTCGTATACCAAATAGAAATTGTTAACATATTTTTACAAATATTAATATTAGAATTACTAAAGTTAAATTAAAAAAAAAGAAAAATTTAAAAATCCAGTGGAGACTTACATAATTATGCATTTAAATGGCAACATGAAAAGAAATTATTTAATAAAAAAATTTAAAAGGAACATTAAAAGTAAAAAAATTCCAGTAGGGAAAAGAGAAATCCGATTATACTAGTAGTATAAATCCCAGTAAAAAAAATTTTTTTTGAACGTTTTCATTGATATTAATGGAAATATTGCTTTAGTTTCTTTTGATTTGTTTTTAATAAATTAGAAGAAAATGGAAAAAGAACTCTATACAAATTCAAACAAACGAAAGTCTGTTGTTCAAATTATTTTACCTACAACAACCAACAGATCAGAAAAACCAACAAATCAGACAGATAAAAATAATAATTTAAATGAATGGATTGAGGATAAAAAGAAAAAAATAAATTTATTAATTACACGTATCTACAGAAGGAGAAGCAGAAGGGGAAGTAATATTAGTGCGGTTAGAAAACAGACAATGAGAGAAAAGTTTGTTGAAGTTTTCAGAATTTTATTAAAACATGTGGAATTGTGTTAAAAATAAACATGTTCAGATTAAATCAGAAAAACTTGCAACAATTAAGTAATAAAAATCAGAATTTAATTAAAACTTGACAACATTTAGTTAATAAAAATCAGAATAAAATCAAAACATTTCAATAAATCCTTTCAGAATTCAACCACGCTATCTGACAATGGAACCACTCTGTTGCCTTTCATCTTGCTTGGTTATTTCTCAAAAAAATATTATTTTTTAATTAAAAATAAGGTTCGAACAGGATGCCATTTTGTTGCAATTCTCGAAATCTTTTATGCTTTGCTTGTTTTAATTACAATTTCATTTCATTTATATGACAATGGATGCTTAAAGTTTTGGACTAAATTAGATAAAACGGAGTTGAACTATAATAAAATTGTAAATAAATATTAAATAATTATGAAAAATTAAAATCTGAATTAAAGAGAGAGATGACAATAGGAAAAACAAAATTGAAATAAAATAACTTTACAACAGTTAAATATTAATAAAAATCAGAATAAAATTAAAACATTACAAATTAAATCTTGTTTTCTAGTTAGAAATTAAGGTAATAGTTTGGAATTCGCCCCCCTTTTTTCAACGTTTCCCTGACCATTTTGAGCTTTTTTGTTTGATACATAATTTATCATATATCATTCGACCAAGCTCTTCGAGCTTGGTCGAATGATACTATGAATGGCTGGATCTGATCATTCTTACCAAAATTATGAAGCTAAATCCTATTTGTTTAGACAATTTTTGCCAATGCAAGTGGATAAAGTAAACGGTCATAACTTTGTTCACTTAATACAAATTTTGTTGATTTTAATGTCATTCGACTCAGCTCGAAGAGCTCTTTTGAATGATATATAATTTGCCATAAAATGAGAAAAAACTAGGAAAAAATAGAGAGGAAAAAAAGGGGGGGGGCGAATTCCAAACTACATATTACCGAAATTAATCATTAAACCTCCTTTAAAAACCAGAAAGTTTCAAGTTTTCATTAAAAGAAAATAAATAATTAATAGGTGAAGCACCAAGCAGCGCTTTACTTTTTTGCTTTATTTGCTATTCTTACATTAATAATGGCTTTATTACTAATTTATGGTCTTCTTACTTTTGAACGTATTTACATTAAAAGTAGGTATATTTAATATTTGTTTTATTTATTTTTGTTTAATTAAAAAAGTTCATTGGCGTCTTGATATTGCATCTCTTATCTCCAACATAATTTTCTTCATAACGTAAGCAAAATAAAAACTTAAATTTTTAACTAACATTTGGATATTAATTTAATTTTTTATCATTAAAAAATTAAAATATAAATTTGCTAGATACAGTACAGCCTTGGCTATTGAATGGTCAGTTACTAACCTGGAGATAACGGATTTGTTTCTGGTTGGAAAATAAAATATAAAAAATTAAAATAAACTTAAATTAAAGGTTGTAGCTCTTGCAACACAAATTCCCATACAAATCTGGGCAATTTCTGTAGTTAAAAAATGCTATGATTTTTATTTATTACTGCATGTATTTGTGACATTGGCAGAAAAATAATATTTTCAAAAAGAATTTTTTTAATAAACTAGAAAAAAAATAGAAATTGAGCAAAATAAAAAAATATTAAATTGAGGATCGAATCATTTTTTAAAATTTGATTAAATAAATATATTTTGCGCTTCTTATTTTACTATTAATTTGAGAGATAATTCTGATTCGTCAAATTGTTTCTTTTGTTGTTTGTGTCTTAACTAGAAATGTTTTTATTTAATGTTTTTCTGATTAAGCTTGTTTGGTTAAAATTAAAATTGTTCAGAATAATTATAAGACAAGTTCTGACTAATTTCCGAACAAAATTTAAACAATAATAAAACTTGTTCAGAATTAAATTAAAACAGAATTAAATTATTCAGAATTAAATATTCAAAACATTTTCAGAATACTAAACAAACATGTTTAGATAAAAACAAATATAAATGTTTACCGTCGGTAAAACGTTGTTGGAAGTTTTGTTGTTGTTGTTGTTATTTAAAAGTTGTTGTTGAAATTGTAAAGTTGTTGAATCATCTCCCTTGTCTAAGGTAACTAAAATTTTTCTTTGTTTATTTCCTCCATTAGAAAAATTATTAGAAGAAAAAGCATCTTTAAGTAAAAATATTTTTTAAATAAATTATTTAAAAATATTTAAAGAAATACAATTAATGCTTTTTTGTGCTATTCTTGTTATTTCTTGTCCAGCTAAAGATAATTTTGAAGGAACATTATTATTTCTCACATTATTGTTGATAATTACGCTGCGATTCTCTTGTTCTGAATTCAACCTTTCATCAGATCCGGAAGAGGAAGGGAGTGATTCCTTAAATTTTATTTTTATATAAAACAAGATTATCTAGAAATATAAATAGTAGATCTGTATTTCAGAATTGTTACTTTAAATAGAATTTTATTTGTCATAGAATTTCGAACCATATACTATATTATTGGAATTTTTAAAATGTGTCTTTAATTGTAAGTGATTCAGAATGTTAGAATTATTTTGAAACAGAATCTTGTTTGCACTTTTTAAAAGCATATATAAAATTCTGACATGTTACAGAATTTTATAGATCAGAATTTTATAAAGTTGTTTCTGAAATCTATATAATTTTACCCAAGTTTTAAATGTTCTAAAATTTCAGAATATTTGTTTACTTAATTAATGTTTTGTTTTTCTGATTTTTCTAGAATTTGTTTCGCGTGTTTTTAATGTTTTTCTGATTTATTGGTGTATCTGAAAATGTTTTAATTTATAAAAACATTTTCAGAATTTAATAAAAACAAATATTTCCTCACTAATTTTATTGCCATTGTTTGTATTTCACGATGTGCAGCATTATCACGCCCACAACTTTTATTATTAATATTAGGAATTGAAGATCTATCAGTAGAGCCCCCACGTTTTTTCTTTGAATTAAATAATGAAAAAAATCGTTTAGGGCAACATTGACCAAACTTAAAAATTATTTTAAAAATTAAAAAAAAAATTATTTTTTTCCCCTCACAGTTTGTAAAAATTCGTGTCTAAACAAATTGGACATTGTAGCATAAAGTAAAAAATTAACAGAAGAATTAAGTAAGGAAAGAAAATCTAAAATATTCGATAATTGTGCCATTGCAAAGCGAACCTGTAATTTCAAAATTAAAATAATTTTTCAAATTATTTTTTACTTGTGGTTTAATACCCATCCAAATAACAAGTATGCCTTGTGGAAGTTCGGTAATAAGAAAAACGGCAACAATTATCTAGAATTAATAAAATAATGAAGAGTTTAAAATTGAAGCAGATATTAAGTAATAAAACAAAAATCTTTCTAGAAAATCGCAACCAAAAGATTTCTAGAATTCTTTCAAGGCTTTAAAAAATTAATCAAGATGTCACCCAAAAACTAAAGGATAAAAGCTTCATTACCTTTTGAAAGTAAATAAAATCTAATTTATTTTTAAAAATAAAACAATGTTCACGGAAGCAAACAATGTCTATCGAAAAGTGAAGCAAAAATGTTTATTAAAAATATATACACATAAATTATTTTTGATCAACTTATTTATTTTAAAGTAAAAAAAAATCGGCAACTTACAGTTAACATTGCTGTTGTTCTTTCAGCTTGCACTTTGGAAGAATTTCCACTAGCTGAAGCACCCTTTTCATTTCCAACAGATTTGTCTCTTCCATTATTAGTTTGGGTTGGTAAAGAAGAAAGTGTTGATTGTTTTCCACTATGGAGGCGATTTCTAAATTAATTTTTAAAATAAATGAAGCATTTATCTCTCAAATACCTTCTCTCACGTGCTTCAACAAGCATTCGAACAAGTAAAGTCATAAAAATAGTTAATAAAAGGCAAGGCACTAATTTTAGAAGAAGTCCTAATTAATTTATATTTTAGTTAAAAATAACTAATTAAAATATTTACCAGCTATCCAAAAGCTAAACCGCTCCCAAGTACAATTCCAAAAACTTGGTTGAGCTAAAATATAAGCAGATACATTCTGAAATTTAGAAACATATGTAAATTCTGCTTTTATTTAAGAAACATACTGAATCAGGTTCCTTGTAAAACGAGGCAAACTTTGACCCATTAGCCTTGCAAACATCGGGTGCGGGTAATTCACCCTTGTAGAATATCTAAACAATAAAAAACATGTTTTATTAAATAGAAAGTTTTTTTGAAAGAAGTTTTCTGATTTTAATTCTGATTTCTTTCTGAAACAAGTAAAGGTTAATTAAAATTCTGATATAAAAATTCTGATTTTATTTGGTGGTTTATTAAAGGATAATTTGAATGTTTTAATTAAATTCTGAAAATTCGTTTCTGATTTATGCTTCAAAACAAGTTTTGGTTATTCTGATTTCTGATTTCGAAAAATTATTCTGATTTCAAATGTTTTTAAAATTATTTTACCAAAGAAGTAGTATTATCTACTTTATAAATATTTAAATTTTTACCTGATATCTAAGCATATTAGGTGCAGAGCCAGTCGCGGCTATTAATATCGCAGCAACAATTGAAAAAGATGCAGCTTTATAAGTATTTAAACGAGGCCAATTTCTTGACGAATTTGAGCTGCTTTTTAATACAAGATACCTTTAAATATATATTTTTTGTTGAATATTAAAATTAATTCACCTTAAAACAGCCATATTAACAGTAATCCAAAGAGAAGCAGAGTGAAATAAAACGGAAAAAAGAGCATAAGAATAGGTGAACACGATCCAAGTAAAGGTAAAATAAAGTGGATGACAAAGTTCAATCTAAAAATAAATTGGAAATTTAGAAAAAATTTTTGAGGGTTTTTAGTAATTGAGAATTAACAAAAAATTTGATAATTATTTAATAAACATTTCTGAAACAAGTTTTAGCATTAAAGTTTTAATCTGTGAAACAAGTTTTGTTTGCTGGAATTTATTTTTCAGAAATTCTGATTTTAAGACATATTTTTAAGTCAAAGTTTAATTTTGGTTCTACTTGACTTTATGAGTCCAATCAAACTTTATGAGTCCAATCGAAAAATAATTGGATTTTTCTTGGTATTGAAAAGTAAGGGTATGGTTCCAAAACATTTCTTCATGTTTGGGACCTACGCCCACTGGGTCTGGGACCGTTCCTTACCCTATCCCTCGAAATTTCTGAAAATTATAGCCAATTTTTAAAAATTTCAGAAAAACGATTTTAACTTTCAGAAATTTCGAGGGATAGGTTAAGGAACGGTCCCAGACCCAGTGGGCGTAGGTCCCAAACATGAAGAAATGTTTTGGAACCATACCCTTACTTTTCAATACCAAGAAAAATCCAATTATTTTTTGATTGGACTCATAAAGTTTGATTGGACTCATAAAGTCAAGTAGAACCTTAATTTTTTGTTATAAAATTCTGACGGAAATTCTGAAAATGTTTTTAAGAACCAGAATTTTAAATAAACTTTTACTTGTTTGTAAATAAAATAGGAAGCCATAAGCGACATATCACAAATTGCAATACCAATCAGAAAAAGGTTGAAAGGGTTTTTCCTCATTGTAGGCCTTTAATTAAATTAATAAATCAGAATATTTTTAAATACCTTAATAAAACAACAACAACACAAATATTAGCAATAACCCCCAAAATACAAATTGTTTGATAAATTATTTTATGAAAAGAGTCATAACGTTGTGAGAGGGAGGATAATAACTTGAAATTGAAAAATATTTTTTTAATTAAATTATTTTAATTTTTTATTACAATTTAATTTTAATTAATTTAAAAATAAAGAAAATAATAAAATTATTTTTTTGTATTTTATTTCCAATTAATTTTTACTGATTCTCTTTTTTTATTTTCATTTTTTATTTTAATTTAATACCTCTGTATAATATATTTGGGATTGCTTAACACTTTCTTCATCCAAATCTGTACAAAATCCAGACATTATTTAGAATAATAAAATTTGGTAGTTAATGTTATTTTAAATATAAGAATTAAAAAAAATATTTTTAATCTATAATTTTAAAATATAAAATTACTTCCAAATAAAATTAAAAAAAATAAATTTAAAATATGTATTTTTTGTTAAATTGTGTATTTTTTGATAAAAGAAAATCCCATTTAATTAACAAAAGTAGATAGGAAGGTTGAGGGATTTATTTATTTTTTGTCAACTTTTAAATAAAAATTAAATTTATTTTTGTTTTTTTTAAATTTACTTCGCTTCAATGAATTTGACTATTTTTATGAAAAATAAAATTAGTTACTCTCATAGTCCATCTAATTAATGTAAATGGATTGGAGGAATAGGACGTGGGGATATATAGTGGATTGCCTAATTTAATAAATATATCTTTTTTTATTAGTTTATTGAAGAGATTGGGGGGAGCTTAAATTTTTTTGTTAAGTTCAGTGCGTATTTTTCAAACTACTTAGAAGTACATATATAATTTATTCGATTATTAGAGGGTATTTATTCGAAGTGGACTTCATTATTTTGTAGAAGGTTAGGGTTGAAATAATTGTAATGAGGGCTTATCTAAAATATGTACCTAATGGTCAGCCAAATTTTAATACGTTAAAGTGTAAACAATAGTGAGTATAGATTATTTTTAGGGCGCGCTAGCTAGTATAAAAGTCGGAGCCTTTTAGTAGTCGTCAGTTGCCAGTTAGTCTTGTTATTCTATTGTTGATAAAGTACTTCGTGATAAAGTATTTAGTCTAGCCTTTCTGTTAGTATTAGACACCCCGCAAGTCGATACTTAACAATTATTGTGAGATTTTTTCGATTAAAACAAATAGTACGGACGGAATAATTTTAAAAAATTAAATATTTTAAATAAACAAATTCAAGTTGTAATTAAATTTAAATTTAAATTAAAAAAGGGCAATAAAAATACAGATGTGTTAAATTTTCTACTATTTAATTAAATTATAAAGAGTATCAATTAGTATAAATTTACATTTTTGGAAATTAAATCTATTGGGAATTTTATTTTTTTTATATTTTAGAAGTTCCTTTAACACATTCCTGTATCTAACCATGTGTCTACTATTGTACTTTTTTACTAAAAAATTTTTATAAAATAAAATTTAAAAAATTTTTTGCACATTAATTATTTAAATATTTAACAATTAAAATAAATTTCTAAATTTATGAAAAAAGAGAAAATAAATTTTAAAAATAAATTTAAAATAAAATTGAGATTAAAAGAATAAAACAGAAAATGCAAAAACTAAAATACATGGATAAAAATAAGAAAATACAGAAATCAGAATTTTAATTAAAAACAGAAAAATACAAGAACAGGCTTTTAAAATTCAAATTCAAAACAGAAAAATACAAAAATCAGAATTTTATTAGAAGAACAAAAATCAGAATTATTCTAAAGATATTCTGTTTTTGTATTTTTATTTTGCTTTTTAAATTCTGAAAATAAAATAGAAATACAATTATCAGAATTTTAATTAAAAACGGAAAAATACAAAAATTAGAATTATTCATAGCTACCATAAAAATACTTTAAATGAGCGTCATTTTGCACAACATTTTCTATTAAAATCTGAATAAAAAAAGAAAAAAATGCATAAATTTATATTAGAATAGTAGCAAATATTTCCTCATTTATTCTTTTAATTTTAAGCTTTTTTCGTATTTGACTCTTTTTTTTATTTTTACAGGAAAAGGCTTGAAAAAAGAGAAAAATGCTAAAAATAAATTTAGAGACATTTTAATATTTACACGCAAATTAGGAATAATAATTTTTTAAATTTTTGCGGATAATTTTTTGCAGAAATATTTTGCGGATTTTTGAGAATTCTTTTTTAATTTTAAATAATTCTAAATAAATATTCTAAAATTTTAATTTACAAATATTTTTTTCTCATATTTTAAAATGTTGCCATAAAGATAAATATTACTTCTCCAAAAATGGAAAAATGAAAGAAAAAATTTAAAAAAAGAAACAAATAAATGATAATGAAAAAAATAACTAAAATGAAAAAAAGAAAATATTATAGGATTAAATTTAAAAAAAATAAATAGGTATAATTAATTATTTTAATCTTTGATAAAAAAAATACATAAATTATTTAAAAGTGTTTTTTCTTAAATTGGAATTAGAAAAAAGTCATGAGGTTTTAGAAAACACATAAGAAAACAGTAAGTAAAAAATCAGAATTTAGAAAAATGAAATACAAAAATACAAAGATCAGAATTAAAATAAAAAGAAAAAAGGGAAAATCAGAAAATTAAAAAATCGAAAATAGAATTAAGGAAAATAGATAAACTGATCTAAAACAAATAATAAAAAATACAAAAACCAGAATTTAATGAAAATAAAATCAGAAAAAAGAATAAAATACATATGTATTTAATTAAAATCAGAATTATCAAAAAATACAAATTTGTTTAATTAAAATAATTACTGAAATTTTTTAACACTAGATACATAAATGTGCTTCATTAAATTAATTTAACAATTTGAATTTTTATAAAAAATTAAAATTAATTCCCTAAATCAATAAACATTTTTTTCATTTAATTTATTAAGCATGGAAGAAATTTGAGTTGAAAATTTTTTATTTAAAAAAAAGGGAGAGAGCAAAATGCCAACAAACAAAGAGAGAGAGGATAATGTAAATAGTAGCTGTTACAATAAAAAAAAAAGCCTCAAAGCTTTTTGGTATTGCCTTTAGCAAAATATATTTATTTTTGGATAACTACAATAATTTTTTGAAAATTACAAACAAAAATGGCTTTAAATAAAAATCAGAATAAATATAGAAAGAATATAGATAGGAAAAAATACAATTAATAAAATAAAGGGATAAAACACATCAGAATTATAAAAAAATACAAAAATCAGAATTTTGTATTTTCCACTTAGAATTCTGATTTTGTATTTTTTCTATTCTGATTTCTAATTTTTGTATTTTCTCTTTCGTTCTACAACACTAACAAAAGCCACAGAAATAAACAAATCAGAATTTGAAAAATACAGAAAAATACAAAAAAACACAAAAAACTTTATAAGTAAAAGTAAACTAGAAACAAAACCAGAATTATAAAATTCTGTTTTTAAAACAAATGAAAAACATTGTTAAACCAAAAAACAGTAAATGAATTAAAATAAAAATAAAATGTTAAAAGTTGTTGACAATAACAAAAAAATTATTTTTATTTTGGGGATTTGAATAATTATTTTATTAAAATTATTTTTGTTTTTTTTTCTAAATTTTATTTTTGGAAATATTTTAATTTAAATAATTTATTTTAAAGGAAATATTAAAATATAGTTGGTTTTTGATGCGTAACAAATTAATATTTTTAATAAAAAAATTGGCAAAAATTTTATATAATTATTTAAAATTTTATTCAAATTAATTGAAATTGTAATTGCAATTTTTATTCTAAGACAAATTTATTATTAAATAAATAGAGAAAATTAATGCAAAAAACAAAAAATACATAAATCAGAATCTGAACCAAGTAGATAAAACAAAAGTTAAAAAAGAAAATACAAATCAGAATATTAATAATAATAAAAAATACAAAAATCAGAAATTTTTAACGAAGGGAAGATAATATAAATCAGAATTTTTAAAACAGAAAAATACAGATCAGAATTTTGTAATAACAAAAATACAAAAATCAGAAAATAAAAAAAAAGAAAATACAAAGAATCAGAAATTTAATATTAATAAAAAATACAAAAACCAGAATATGTATAATTAAATATAAATAAGTATAAAAAGAATTAAATAAGCATCAGAATTTCAAAAATTCAGAAATAATAGAGAAAGGAAGTATTTATCCAAAAAGGGCTAAACAAAGAAAGACATCAAAAATCGGATTTAAAAAATTATAAAGAATCGTCAAATTATATCCAAAAATATATATTTTATTCTCCAAACAAAGTCAAAAAGCTTTAGTCAATTGTTATATACTAACAAAAGTATTTTTACAACAAATATATTAAATGTGCCACCCACTTAGTTAAAGATAGAGGAGAGAAGCGCTTTGTTAAGCGCTGGAAAAAAAATGAAAAAAATAAGAAAAAATGTGATGAAGTGAGGAAAGAAAAAAAGGTTTAAAATTAGAAAAAAAGCCAAGGCGACGAAAAATACAAATTGAATTTAAGGGGGAAGCAATGCATCATTTATATTTTTCAACCTTCCCAACTAGGTCTTTTTTAAAAAAAAGTTTTGAGTTTGGCATAAAATTGGGGAATATTTCTTATTCTTTATAGTATTTTGGACATTTTTTGAATAAATTTTTGGGCTGAAAAAATTATTTTTATAGGTGAAGTGAAAGAACGATGGGGTTGATTTAAAAATTATTAGGAAAAAATAAGAGACTAGGAACATAAAATGTTGTATAGATCTCCATAATATTTCAGCTACCTTCTCTAAAAATTATAAAAAACTACCTTAACTAC
This sequence comes from Meloidogyne arenaria, assembly GCA_036172955.1. NCBI lineage: Eukaryota > Metazoa > Nematoda > Chromadorea > Rhabditida > Meloidogynidae > Meloidogyne > Meloidogyne arenaria. The sequence continues at coordinate 7,008,985 of JARQAB010000012.1, read as the reverse complement.
CTCCTCTAAAAACTACCTTCTCTAAATACACAAATAGTAAAGAAAAGATTTGGAAAAGTATGAATAAAATAAAAAAAATTCTGACAGAAGAATTTTTTATTAAAATCAGATCTCCAAATTATATCTTCCAAATAAAGACAAACAAACCCCAAGAGAATATATGTATTTGTTTAATTTCCAAAAAAGCGCCAGAAACACAAATAGTAAAGAAAAGGGAAGCATTCTTCCCACAAATGTGTGAGTGATTTTTGCGTGGGAGGGGGGAAACATATAACAATGGACTTGTTGATTTTGCTAAAAGATAAGGAGGGGGAAAGAGCTATTTTTGTATTTTTGAAAATTTAAAAATGAAACTGATGAAAAAAAAAGATTTTTTTATTTCCTTATTTGTAGTAAATTTTTAAAAAAATTTAAATAAAGAAAAACAAAAATACAAAATAACCAGAATATATTTTTAAAAATTAAATTAAAAGCAGTTGGGTTCTATAATAATTGTAATTCTGATTGTTGTGTTTTTTCTATTAATAAATTCAGATTTTTGTATTTTGCTGTATTTTGGGATTTGTTTCTGTTTATTTTATATAAGAAATACAATTAAAATAAAATCAGAATTTAAATAGAACAAATTGCAAAAATTTTATCTCTCAAAATAGGGAAAAAGGAATTTAAATATTTTTTGTAATTCCCTACAAATATAGAATTATAAAAATAAATATTTTTATTATTTAAATCTTCAAAAATATTTTTTAAAATCTCAAAGGAATATTTTTTTTCATTTAAAAAATATTTGAAAAATATTTTGAGAACTATATATAGGTGAAAGATACTAAAAATGGTGCTATATAATTTCGACAGTGACTAAATTCGACAGTGATTAAATTCGACAGTGAAATTCGCCAGTGACTAAACTCGACAGTGACTAGATTCGACAGTGAACTATTTTTTCTTTTTTAACCGTTTTCCTTGATTTTCGACAGTGATTAATTTCGACAGCGACTAAATTCGACAGTAAAGCTTAATTTTTAAAAAGTGTGGATAATTAGAGAAAAAAAGCGAAATCTTCGTTAAAGATAGATTCAAAGTCGCCGATTCAGCATCCCGTGTTGCTGCGGAATGGGCCAGCTGAGCGCTGTTAACTAAGTGCTACGCGCTTTAATCGACTACGACTTTTGAAGCCATAATCCAATCCGAGTAAATCATATATGATTCAAAAGCTCTCGTTAAGCGATATCTTTTTTCAAGCTGAATGAATCAAATATGATCAATCATTAAAAAATTACAACGCGATAAATGTATGACAAATAATTGCACCTATCGGTTCGTAGTTTTTAATGAGTGATCAGGCTTGATCTTTTTAGTTAAAAAAATAATAGCGCCTAATCCTTCTAAATTAGCGAAATTATTCTACTTTTTTTCTCTAATTATCCACACTTTTTAAAAATTAAGCTTTACTGTCGAATTTAGTCGCTGTCGAAATTAATCACTGTCGAAAATCGAGGAAAACGGTGAAAAAAGAAAAAATAGTTCACTGTCGAATCTAGTCACTGTCGAGTTTAGTCACTGGCGAATTTCACTGTCGAATTTAATAACTGTCGAATTTAGTCACTGTCGAAATTATCAGACACGCTAAAAATGAGTGGGAGGGAAATAGAAGATTTAAAAAAAATACTTTTTTTTAAATTTTATTTATCTAAAGCTTCTTCCAAAATTAAAATAATAAAAAAAAGTTCTATTTTGATTCCAAAAATTCCCACAAAAAATTCTTTTTATATTTTTCCATTGTTTTTTTTTCCTTTTTTAATCCAAAAAAGTCGCTAAGGGAAAATTGAAGAAAATTAAAAAATCAAAAAAATGCAAATAAGTATCATTTTCTGCTTTTTATATAAATAAAATGGCTATATTTATTCTTTAAACTTTCTGGAAGAATAAAACAATGGAAAAGGAAATAAAATTAAATAATCTATCTGGGTAAATATGCAAGGAAAAGGGCATGATGCATTAATGTTTTATTGGAACCGGGACTTTCTTTCAACTCTGTAAAATATAGAAAATTTATTAGAAAATCAGAGATAACTGTGTATGGACTTAGAAATAAAGTCAAGCCGGAATTTCTTTGAATTTTGACTTGGTTTATCTTCCAAAAAGACCGTGGTTAATGGTTTATGTTTGACCAAAACTGAGGAATGAATCTGGACATTTGCAAGCAACTCTGAACCAAAAAATCTCGGAACTCTCTAAAATTTTTTTGTATTTGGTAATTCTTAACTAGGATTCTCGGGGGCGGGGGTGTCGAATTTATTTTTTAAATTCGAATTGTTTCGGGGCGGGGTTAAATTAGGGCAAAATATGGTCGGGGTATGGGGTCGGGGCGCAACTCTATTCTTAATAAACCCCGAGAATTTTTTAATTTTTTTTTTGTGAAAATAGATAAAAATAAAAATACTATTCTAAAAATAGAATTAAATATTGTGCCTTTTTAAGTAATTTTTAAAAGAGAGAATGATGGAAAAAATAAGAAAAAAAGAATCTAAAAAAAGTTTGACAGCAAGTATTTTTGAAAAGAAACAACCTGTCATTTAATTAAATAAATATATTATTTGAATAAAGATTAGAAAACTTTATTTAATTGTTTTTTAAATAATTTTTATGGGTGACATTTTATCCCATTTAATAAAACAATAATAATAAAAAATAAAAAAAAAGCCTCCGTTCTCTAGGCAGTCATGGAAACTCCTTTAACAAATATAATAGGGCTTTGTAATTTATGAGTGATTAGTGGAGGTAATAATTATCTTTTAAAGCAACACACGTAGCTAGTTAATAAACAAAAAGTGAGTAAGAGAATAAATTACATAGAGATTTCTAAGAATTTTATTTAATGAAAGATTAGAATACAATAGAGTATCCTCATTGTTAGATACCCCCAAAATTATATAAACTCTAATTTAGAATACCTAGGTTTTTAAATTTAATTTTTGCCTAGTTGGGGAGCTTTCTAAACAATATGCCCTATTAAAAGTACACTCATTATTAAGGTACATCCTTTCAGTTTCAAGGATGTATTTTATAACGAGGTTAAATTCAATTTAAGGGGAGAATTGGTTGAACAGAATTTCCTGATTTTTTTTATAAAAATATTGACTTACTCCCTCCCCCCTCTTCTCCCACCTCTTCTCCCCCCTCTCTCCTAATTTTAAAAATAGAATTTTTCTCGGAGGAGATTTTGATACTTAAATTAATTAACCAAAAAATATTAAAACAAAAATAATAAAAATTAAATTGAAAGAAAAATAAATAATTTTTGTATGTATATTTACTCTCAAAAATTTTTTGGACGAAATGTCACTTTTATTTAAATTTTATTTTTAAAAAATATTTTTTATTCTACTAAATATTTAAATATTTTCTTTTGCCGATGACGTTTATAAATAGAATTGAATTCTTCACTCTCTTTTTGTTTTGTTAAAAAATACAATTGCGCAAATAAATATAATAATGTGCTTTATGAAACGTAAAATGAAAGAGAAAAGATTGAGTAAAAAAAAGAAGAAAGATTTTTTCTCTTTAAAAATATTAAATTATTGCGGAAATATTAGAGATTTTATGGCTATTCTAAAAAATATAAAAAGTTAAAAAAATTATTTTTTTATTGTCTAAAATTGTTTAAAATTGAGAATTTTCTAGGTGTTTTAGGAGAAGGGAACCAGAAAAGATATTTTTGTCTGGTTTTTATGAAAATTTTGTGAAATAATAATTATTTCGAAGTATTTTAAATTACTGTATTTTGGATCGAAAAGTAGACTGATCGGCTGCTTTATTAGAAAAGATACGGTAGGTTATAAATTTTAGAAGGATTAAACAAAGCATTATCAACTTTTAAATTTTTATTTCCAATCTATTTAAAAAAGGGGAGGGGACCTAAAGTAAAATTGTTTTTAATTATTTTTCTTTTCAATTTTTAAAAATCCATTAAAATTTTTTAACAAAATTTCAGAAATTTTTAAATTCGAGTTCTCTATTTTAAGCAATTAAATAAATAATCCATTCTACTTTATTTTCATGAATGGATGATATTAAAAAAGAATATGGAAAGTCAAATCTTTTATTTTAAAAATTCAATCCTTTAAAGCTTTGTGAGAACTCGACCGGATGGGCAATTTATTGAAAGATGAACACATTAAAAAAATATTTAGCTCAAATTACATGACCAAATAAATGAAAAAAAAATATTTATGAGACAAATGTACGTAAATTTTTTAAATAGAAAAAAATTTTTTTTGAAAAATTTTCCAATTTTTTATAAAAATAAACAATTGGTCTTTTAATTTTTGACTAGTAAAAACAAAAAGGGAAGACGCGTTTGTTAAAATAAATTAATAAAATAAATTATTAAAATATTAATTTACAAGGTAAATCACTGTTGTTTTTGAACTTTTTTTTAAAACTTTTTTTTTGAATTATCAGAGATTAGTTAGTCAAATATTAGTCAAGGTTTTAGATTTTTAAAATTAAAGGGGCCGTAAAAAATAAAAACGAAAGAAAGTAAGAAATAATAATGATAAACAGTTGTTTTGTCAAAATAAATTTTTGAAAAATATTTTTAAAGATAATTTTTTGCATGACCACACACACACAAAATTTTGAAGAGAATTTATTATTAAATTTAAAAATAAATTATTTAAAGCGGAAGTTTATTTTTAAAAAATTGTGTTTTTATTTATTTTAATTTGTGTGTAATTGCAGAAAAATTGGGTTTGTAAATTTTTGAATTATATTTAAATTCAAAACTTTAAGTTTAAATTTTTTGCTTGTTTCGGTGGATAGGAAAGGGGTAAAAGTAGATTTAGTTATTTTTGTTCAATTTGAATAAATTTCATATCATTCGAAAGGCTTCGAGATGCATCATTTTTCATAATTGGACTGATCGGATTTGAACGTTCTACAAAAAGTACAGACAGAAAAGATAATAAAAAAATCATGCTGATTCTGTCTCTCCTTATTTTGAATGTTATTTTCTGTCTCAAGACGCAAAGCAACTTAACCACATCATAAGATATACTTTTGTACTTTCCGGAATATAAAAGATATATATTTATTTACCTATATATTTTCCGGAAACGTATTTTCTTTAAAAATTTATTTTTCAAAACAAAAAAATTTTCTTTTTAAATAATATAAAATAAAAAAAAGAGAGATTTACAAAGATTTATTTAAATTTAGTGTAAATTTGAGGAATAGAAAAAAAAGAAAAATAGGCAATTAACCGGAGAAGAATATAATGCAAACATTTAAAGGGGGGGGGAGTTGTGTGGGGGGATGTGTTTGTGACGGTAAATAATAAAAATAGAAAAAAATAAAGCTTTAAGTCGACAATTGAATTTTTAGGATTTGAAGCGGAAATAGAAGAAAAAAAAGAAAAAAAAACTTTTTTGTAAGTGTATTTTACGAAAATAACAAAAAAAATTAAATAAATTTTAAGTAGGGATTTAAAAAATAAATAAATGAAAAGACATGCGCCCTATCTGAAAACGAGGGTCCCATCGCTCTTTTCATCATTTTTTCCTTCCCTAAAATTGTCAATTTATGTACATAATGGTAAGTTCACACTAAGTTTGCTTGAGGAATAATGTTATGTCCGATGAATGTCCGATGTTGACAAGAATAACAGTTTATCCAATGTAGAAGTGTACAATGTAGGCGAAGGGATTGAGGCTGGAAACGGATCAGATCTAAGTGATTAGAGGAATTAACCGAAATAGAAAAATTGGTAAAAGTTGAGTTTGTGTGACACTTTTTTCAATTTTTTATCTACCTAGAAAAGTGAGGAAGGAGTGTATTTCTGTGTAAAAATAATACATTCTTATTTATACTTAAAAATATAAAACAACTGAAAAAGGCTAGAAATCTTGGACTTATTCATGAAAAACGGACCCTTAAATTCGGGGGCGGTATTATAAAAACGAGGTAAGGGTTAACCAACCCTCAGCTGCGGGTAGGTTAACCCAGAACCCTTATTAAAAAATGGAGGTAGGGGTAACCCGCAGCTGTGGTTAGTTACTCGGGTAATAGAACCCGCAGCTGCGGGTATGGTTCTAACCCTTATTAAAAAATGAGGGTTGCGGGTAATAGAACCCGCAGCTGCGGGTAAGATTTTAACCCTGCTCCGATGAGGGTTAAAATCTTACCCGCATCTCTTTAAAAAATTTTTTAAAAATCCTATTTCAATCGAAAAATTCCAAATTAAATATTTTTAAATAGATTAGAGTGTGCTCTATTTTTTGACATAATTTTTAAAAATTTTTGTTATAAAATAAATTTACTATAAGTTTTCGCGTAAAGTACCCCATTTTTGAGCGAAAAAGGGGCTCATTCTCTCCAATAGGCATTTTTTTTGTTTTTTCTTGATTAGTTCAATCAAGCATCAATTAAATTTTGTAACTCTTAGGAAAGTTAAGCTAAAATTCTGATTTTTAATTATAGTATGTAAAACACTCTCCTCTATCTATTGGTATAAAAATTGGAGGGATTAAAAGGATATCGGTGGATTGAGGGGGATATTGGTGGATTTGGAGGATATTGGTAGATTTGGAGAGATTTAAGTATTGAGGAAATTAAAGGGATTCTATGGAATGAAGGGGAATAACGAAGGATTTTATGGATTAAGGGGATATCGAGAGATTTAAGAGATTAAAGGGGTTTTATTAACATTTATCGTCAATTCTTATCCGATTTTCAAAATTCAAAAAGATCATGGATATCATGGTCAATTGATTGATAAAAATAAATTGATTTTAAATTATCTAATTTTAAATCGTCTAACTTTAAATTGTCTAATTCTGGGTGATATTATAAAAAGAGGGTTGTGGGTTAGTTTACCCGCAGCAGCGGGTAATCATCGAGTTCTGGGTTGATTTTTTTGTAATAAGGGTTAACCCTCATCTCGGGGTTCTATTACCCGAGTAAGAGAACCTGGTAAATTTACCAGGTTCTCCTACCCGCTTTTTATAATACCGCCCCGGAGGTTGAACAACTATCAAGGTAAAAAAGAAACAACTTATTAATTGATTTTAATCTTCTTTTTATCAATGTCGTTTGTTTGAATGCCACAGAGGAATATAGTGAAGTAAGGAGAGAATTTGATCATTATTTACAATCTAAGGAAGAAAAATAATGGGGAGGGGGGGGGGGGGGGTAAAATTTGGAATTATCAGTATCTCTTATACTAAGAAAAGAATTTATATTAAATAAATATTCAAGATATTTACCGAAATTTAAATTTTATATTGAAAATTTAAATTTATCAATTTATATTAAATATTTTAAAAATTCCAGTTAAAATCCCATAATTTAATTCTTCACAATAAATTATTTTTTAAATTTAAATATTTATTTTTAGTCATTTATTCAGTAGGCGAACTTTCAGTTATATCTTTAGCCTTTTCCTCTTCCAAACCTCCAAGACATTTCCAACTACTTGCCGAAGTACATTTACCCGAACAGCATTTAGTAGCCTTCCTTTTTGGATCACATTGTTTTTGATAACCAGGTTTATCTGCAATACATGCTTGGATTTCCTCAAAATATAAAAAAGTTGAGAGAAAAATAACTAAAATTGTTAGTAAAATTATTTTGTTGGAATTGAAGAAGTAGAACATTTTTTAATTTGAATCTAAAAAATAAAAAATTAAAGAATAATGGTTTTAATTTTACAAAAATAAATTTAAGATTGTGAATTATTTAAATAAATGTTTAATACTTTTTTTAATAAAATATTATATTAAATTCAAAGAATAGCAAAATAAATTGTAAAATTTAGAGAGAGGATGGTATGGGGACGGGGAATTCGAAATTCGGGAAGGGGTGGGGAATACCCGCATTCTCCGAGGGACTCCTTTCCGCGGTGAACGGGGAAATGAATTTTAGATTGTGAAATTATCTAAAAAATATTAACCAGGGGCATCCTTAATACATGCTTGGATTTCCTCAAAATAAAAATAACCCTAATTTAAAAAAATATTTTTCAATAGAAAATTTTTTTCTAATTTAAGCAATACTTTTAAAATTTTTAAATTAAATGGCAGACACCTTTTTAATTTTAAATTATTAAAAATTTTAGTAAGTTTTAAATAAAATTAAATACACAAATTTAAAAATAAAATAAAAACAAATTTATACCCACTTTTGTAGTTTAATTAATTAAATTTATATGCCTGATTAACAGATTTTTCTATCTCTAAAAAAAACAAAAAAACTTTTTTTGGATAAAAAATTTGCTAAAATTAAAAATGCAAGCCAAAATGAGTCTCCAAAAGCCAAAAATTCCGAATATAGCTTACAAGGATTTATTAAAATTTTTGAAGACGGCTTAACAAATATATAATTATATTTCTGACGTAAATGAATGGAAATTATTTTAAATATTTATTTTATTTAATATTTACAAAAATTTAAAACACATTTGGTTCTATCATCTAATAAACCACATATAGCCTCGTAGGGTCTTGGCTTGAATTAGTGAGGGTGCTTTAATTTTTCGATGCTTTTATTTTCTATTTTCTTCAGTCTTTACACTCAAAATTTCCATTAGTTCCAATTAATTTGTTCTAAGATTCGGATTGATCAATTAGCTTAATCCGGGGCTTTTTTAATTTTAATGTAAGCTTCCATTGCAGAATGAGGTCCTATTAGAAAAAAATTCAATGCTCAAATGTTTTTGATAAAATATACAAACTTTCATAAAAAAATTTTATTTCCTGGAGTGTATTCGGCTAAGTCTGGTTTAATAGTCCAATCAAAAGTTTATGGGCCCAAACAATAGTGCTAACCAGTATTGGGTATTGAGTAATTTGTAAAGCAATTGAGCAATTTTTTAAATTAAATTTTAGAGAACTTGGAGTATTCAAAACTAGTGATAGTTACCCCCCCCCCCTTAATATTAAAGAATTAAATATTTTTTAACAAAATATTCAAAAGTCTTCCATACAAATATTTAAAAATTTTATTTCCTGAGAATGTTCATTTAAAAAATATAGGTAAATCAACGGATAAAAATTAATTGAGAATCAATTTAACAAATATTTTAAAAAATCTTTTCTTAATTTAAATATTGTGTTTCAAAGTATTGTAAAGAAAAGGCTTACTTTCAAGATCATTTCCAAAATTAATTTCAATAGAGCAAGAAAGCAGTTCAAAAAATGGGCGTAAATTGTCGTCTTCTCCGTCTAGTGAGAACTTTCCACCTAAAATTTTTAAAAATTAAATTATGAACATTGGTTATTGTAGATAGCTTAATTAATAAAATATATCTCTAATTAATAAATTAGGTAGATATGTAGGTCAGGCATAGGTCGACACTTGATTGGCACTGGGCTTGTCCTTAGTGTCCGTAGTTACTCTCGCCCATTGCAGCCTTTGTTATTCTTGTATTTACTAGTGTGATAAAGATATTAATCTATTCTTGTGTTATTCTGTTAATTACTAGCTTAGGCTCAGTTACAAACTTAAGTAGCACCCCAGGACATAACATATAAGTCTTTCAGGAAATTCCAAAACTTGTTTACAAATTTTTGTAAACAAGTACAATTACAATCATTCTCCTCACAAAAAATTTTAAAAAAACATTAAAAAACTCTCACCAATTCTACTCCCATTTTTAGTAAAAAATATATAAGGCAATGCGTTTTTATCCTTCCAAGAGGGGAAAACAACCCCACATCCAAAAACATCTTTATCCTTCCAGGAGGATTTATGAAAAGTTATTTCGTTATTTTGATAATCCCAAAAATTATTTGAATTATTAATTATGGATAATTTTGTAGGAATATTATAAAAACCAATTCCAACATAACTACTGAAAAAATAAATTAGGTAGTATATTTTAAATTTATCAATTCCCCGACTTTCGGGGACGGGGTACAACCCTAGCACAAACCCCGATCCCCGACACTCCTAACCCCGGATGGTCGGGTTGCTACCCTAATTTATACCAGACTGGGAGGATCATAGAAATCTTGGCTTTCGATAACAGACATTTTTGTTCGAGATCTCGTCTCGGTTCAATCTTTAATTATACCAATATATTTTTAAATTTTGCTACATTATTTATTTTAAAAAATTTTTAAATCGTTTACGTTTGCTCCTTTGCTTCTTCTATCATAGTAACTTCAAAATAAAATAAAGAATAATTACAACAATAACCCCAAGCTTTTGTAAATGGATGTTGGGCATAAAAACAAATAATTTTATTATTAACTTAAAAAATTTTAATTTTAAATTAAATTTCAATTTCCAAAAACCATTATCTTTTGCCAAATGATATTTAACTAAAATTCCCTCACAAATTCTAATAAATCCTTTTTTAGCTTTGCAGGTGCCATTAGAAATTGTTGAATTAATACATTTATTTTCACAACAAGTTAATTTCTCGCTAATTTCGTTAATTCTGTTTTTCTGTGATACATAACGCTTAAATAAAATTTTTTATAGTGAGTTAGTCCATCCAAACAAACTCACCACAAATTTTAAATCCAAAACTTCTTTTTTACAATTTGCTAAATCAGAAATTGAATTTTCCAATTCTCTAGACAATTTACTGTAGTTGTCAATAAAACTTAATTATTAGTTAATTGAAGGATTATTTGAATTTAAGGATTAACAACGCTAGAAAATTCTAACCCTGAGATCTATTTTCCAAATAAAAAAATTTAAAAAAACTTCAGTGTTTAAGGAAAACTCAGCTTAGATACCTGTCGGTAATTTGGTGAAGTGATAACACACCCAACTTAATTAATGTGAGCCTTAGTATATGTTCGATGCCTGTCAACAGAGGTTAATCGGAGATTATGAAGGTGCCGGAAATCGGAATTACACTTCACCTCTGCTTGGCAGCAATTACTAAAGTCCCGATGTGGAGTAACTCCCGAAACCGCAAAATCTGAAAATCCCGAGGCTCTTCCCTTTCAATATAAGTATTCATAAAACCTATGTATGGTCTTAATTACACCAGAAAATAATTTTAAAAATCCCTTCCAATCTCTATTTATTTACCTTTTTTCATATTTATTTAATCTCTCTTTATTTAAATTATTTTCTTCTTTAATTTTGGCAATTTCTTCTTTAAAATTTTCCCTTTCCTTTAAAAGCTTCACATTTTCTTTAATTAATTTTTGAAATTCTTCTCTCATTTTCCCCAATTTTTCCGCCTTCTCCCTCTTTAATTCTTCCATTTTAACAAAATTCCCTTCAATTAAATCCATTTTTTCTTCAGCCAAATTTAACACAACTTTTTCCAATTTATTTTTTTCTTTTAAATTTCCTTCATTTTCCCCTCTTAATTTTTCATTTTCCCCCTTTAATTCCTTCAATTCCTTCTCTAAATTTAATTTTTCTTTAATTAATTCCTCATTCCCCTCATTCATTTCTTCATTTTCTTTTCTCAATTTTTTTACTTCTTTTAATTTAATTTCATTTTCTTTTTCCAAATTTTCCATTTTTGTTCTCAAAAAATCAACTTTAATTGAAAGACGATTATTTTCTTCAATTATTTCCAAATTTTTATTTTTAATTTCTTCCAAATTATTTTGATATTCTTTTTTTATTTCTTCATTTTCGATGTTGGATTTTAATAAAAATTCTGTTAAATCGTTGTTTCTGTTAATTATTCGCTTATTTTCTTTTAATTGTTCCATTAATGAATTTTGCTTTAAATTGAATTTTAATTAAATTTGTATCTGTATTGGAGATTTGAGGGGAATTTACTTCCCTTTTTATTAATATAAATTAAAAAAATTTTTTGGTCAGATTTTCTATGCGATTAAATAAAAATTTCACTTGGTGAAAATAATTACTACCAGACAACCGGCAATATCACATACAGTATTTTCTTGAATAAATACCCTGGGCCTTTTGATAGGGAGTGGTAATTATTCGAAGGGGGGGGGGGGGGGGGGGGGGGTAGTTAATCGAGAAAATGCAATATTTGGAGTTTATTTGTTTAATTTATTTCCGTTCGGACCAAATTTTATCAAAATTTTCTTCCCTACCCCCCCCCCCCCGATTTATTTAAAATATATTTATTTATTACCAAATCACATTTATCCTTAATTAACTGCATTTGCAAGTTTGTTTGATCCATTTCATCAATAAGAGATCTTTTACGTTTTCGATAATTATTTAAATTTAGTTGTGGATCAGCAGAATCATCATTGAAAGAATTTTCAGATGTAGTAGTAGTTGAATCAGTCATTTTAACTAAAAAATCGAATACAGAATACAGTCGGATCGGGTAAATCTATTTGTGAAATCTAGGGTAAACAAAGGTTTAAGGTTCTCTTTATCTTCCCCAAGTTTTTCTTCTTTATATGTCGGTAAATTTCAATTTTAGGAAGATTTCAAATATTCCGAATAGATTTAGTGATTGTACTAAGTCTTTGGGTGGGTTTTCATATATGTACAATATAGCCAGACTTTCTCCTTTTCTCAGTTGCTCACGGCAAGGACTATTTATTAAAAAATAATCTTTTCTTTATTGTATATGCCACAAGGAATTTATGTGAAATTGAGGAAGTGAGAAGGTCTGACCTCTCTAAACATAAAGGGAAAACTTTGAGAAGAAAAGAGGTACCCAAATCTGTATTTATAAATTTTCAAAAATTAGAAAAATAAAACAAAAATTAACACAAATTTAACAAATTAATTGTATGTATGTATATAGAAAAATAGTAAATGCAAAATAAAATAGAAAAAACAGAACATCACTTTTGCATCTCCTTCCCTTTCCTATCTTAAACTGTAGACATTTACAAAGAATCAATATTATAGTTAGGTTGGGTACTTTTTTGGGGGTTTTAAAGTATAAAGATTAATAAGGCGCGGATTTATATGCAAGTAAAAACAACAAAATATGCACAAAAATATTCAGTTAAAAATGAAAAAATGGATGATAAAACCTATAAAATTAAAAGAAAAATACAAAATTAGCCATTTATTAGTCAATTTTTGAATTATAAACTCAAATATTTTTCAAAGTTTTCTAAGGTAAAAGACATTCATTTCTCAGTTTCTCTTACACAAAAGTTATAAAACCTATAAAGCTTTTGTGAACATGCGACTTTTGCGAACAAACGACATTTGGGTCATCCGACTTGTGCGAAATAACGAGATTTATCGGTACTTTTACTTATTTAGTTCACCCCCTCCCGTCAGTTTTTTCGAAAAATATGTAAAAATGGTCAGTCTGAACAACAATTGTAGAACCCATCGAGCTGTGTCGAATGACACCAAAATCAACAAAATCCGACTTGATTTGACCGAAATACAGACCCCTGAAAATTGAACAACCACAGGGGTAATTTTTTGAAATAAAAAAAGTTTAGGCAAATGATAGCTCATTCGAAGGAGCTCGTCGAGCTGAGTCGTATGACATCAAAATCATCGAAATCCGACTTGATTTGACAAAGTTATGACATTATCTAGACCTGCCGGAGTCGACGATTTATGTCATATCTTTGTCAAATCAAGTCGGATTTTGTTGATTTTGGTGTCATTCGACACAGCTCGATGGGTTCTACAATTGTTGTTCAGACTGACCATTTTTACATATTTTTCGAAAAAACTGACTGGGGGGGGGATTAAATAAGTACCGATTTATCTTTCCGTTGGAAGAATAAATATTATTTTCGCTAATTCTCTTGATACAATTAGGCAAAATTCTGTAATAATGACAAAATATGCAAAAATATGCGCAAAAAGTGTAAAATATGCAAAAAGTCTCAAAAAGTCCAATATTTTAAATATTTAAATGCTTAAATATTTAAATCTTTAGTATAAAACACAACGATTGAGATCAACTGAAATAGGATTTTATTTAATACATACATATTTAATTCCAAACAGTGATGGAAAGGTTCCGGTTCCGGTTCCGGAACCGGGCGGTTCCAGAACCGGTTCCGGAAGTGGAACCGTGGAACCGGTAAAGTTCTGGAACCGGTTTGGAACCGGAACCGTGGAACCGGCAAAGGTCCGGAACCGGTTTGGAACCGCGGAACCGGTAAAGGTCTGGAACCGATTTGGAACCGGTTCCAGCACCGGTTCCAAAGATACACCCCTAATGATGGGTAAAATCAGAGAAATGAGCAAAATATGGGAGTCGTGAGCAGTGTTTGGAAGCTCGTACCAAAATTCGTACTCGTACTCGTACCTGTGTACGAAGTACGAGTACGAGTACGAGCAAAAAAATGGGCAGGTACGAAGTACGAGTACGAGAAAAAAAATAAGGCCAGTACGAGTACGAGTACGAGTACGAAAAAATAAAACAGGCCAAGTACGAGTACGAGTACGAGCAAATGGACTCGTACCTCTCGTACTTTGACATTAAATTTTTTGAAGGAAAGGGAAAGAAATATTTTTAATTTCTCCCACTTTTCTTATGTTTATGTGTGGCTGAATGGTTAAGGAGCTCCCATCACTGGTTTCAACAGAAAATACTTAGATGTTTAATTTTTAAAGCGAATTTTGAATAAAATTTTGTTAGTATCTGATTTTGAAAATGGTACGAGAAAGTACGAGGGACGAGTACGAGGTACGAGGCCTAAAATAGGGCATGTACGAGTACGAGTACGAGTACGAGAAAAAAAATTAGACATGTACGAGTACGAGTACGGGTACGAGGAAAAAAAGGCATGTACGAAAGTACGAGTACGAGTACGAGCAAATTTCGAAATTCCAAACACTGGTCGTGAGAAGAAAAGGAAGAGAAAATGAGAAGGGTAAAAAGATTTTCTTTCCTTTTCTTTCAAAGGGACGTGTGGTTGACTGGATAGTGTGTTGGGTTTCTTAGATTACAGTATTTATCTGGGTATTAGGTTCGAACCCGAACGTAAGGAATGAGTAGTTAATTGTTTTTCTTTGGAAAATAAATTACTACAAACTTATTTTTTAACAAAAAAAGCTTGTCTTATATTTAAATAGATTAATTTTATGTGCTATGATTTCCAAAATTTTCAAAATTTTCGCCTGCGGCGCAGAAAAAGAATGATTTTGGCTTAAGGATCCTCCAAAATTTTCAAAATTTTCGCCTGCGGCGCAGAAAAATGAAGATATTGGCTTAAGGATCCTGCCTTAACTTAATCCTACGATATTCCTACAAGAGGTCGAATATCTCTGTTATCCAAAAAAAATCCCCGGATATCCGTTCAAACCATTTTAATCCAATGACCTCACTATAAATCCTCTGCAAGTGTCGTATGACCATCTGGCTTAAGGATCTTCCAAAATCTTCCTTTAATCGGATGGTATCATGGACTTCAACATCTTAATAGTAGGTTTATCTCTAGTAGTAGTCTATCTCTTAATCTCTCATAATCCCTCATACCTTTATACTCACGAATCTCTTTATCACTCCTTACGCTACTACTGATTTCCTTAAATCACCCTTAATCAATTCAGAAGGCTTTAATAAAATTTATTTATGAAAAAAATAATAAATTTTTTTCATTAAAATAGCTAAAAAATTTTGTCACTGGAACCGGTTCTGGTACCGGTTCCAGAACCGGAACCGGAACCGCCAAAGTTAAAAAAGCGGTTCCAGAACCGGAACCGGAACCGCCAAATTTAAAAAAGCGGTTCCAGAACCGGAACCGGAACCGCCAAAATTAATAAAGCGGTTCCGGAACCGGAACCGGTTCCAGAGAAATTTTGGAAGTTTTCCATCACTGATTCCAAATAGTGTTAAATAAAAATTTAAATAACAAATACCTAAATATTAAAAATAAATAAGATATTATTTAATTTAAATAAATTAAATTAAAAAAAATTCAGAAATTAGAATTATACTTTGATTGAGATATGTACTAAAAATAAAAGTCAGATTAGAAGCGAATTCTGGCTTTTTTAGTGTCTAAAAATCAAAAAATTCGATATAAAGGAGAGAATTTTTAGGAAATATTCAAATAATTATTTAAATTTCTAATTTAAGAGTACAGTCTTAATTCGAGTATTATGGGTATATTTGTAGACGAGTAAAAATAGCTTTTCGAGTGGTCTTGATAAAAAAATATATAGGACAGGGCCTTCGAGGACCATGTATTGGTGTAAACAGTGGAGGGGCAATTACGAGTAGTCAAAAATCGCTGGTAAAATCAGGACAAAAAATATTTTGCATAATTATTAAACGAGTAGAGATTGTACTTAAATATTTCAAAGATAAAAAAAACACAAAATTTATTTAAAATTTATTATAGAAAACTGTAAATAGTTAAAAATTAAAAATATTAAAATTAATATTTATTTTTTTATTTATTTCTTTGGTTTTGCCAAAAATTCATTCCCGTCAAAAGGCTTTCCATTAAAATAAATTATAAAATTTCTTCCACTTTTCTTCTCATCATTCAAAATATTTTCAGTTTCATTTTTAGTTGTTGATCGTCTAATTTGTTTAACTTCCTTTTCTAATGAAGAGAAAACAATACTTTTTTCGACTTTAAATAAAAATAATTTTTAAAATAAAATTTAGGGACTTGTGTAGTTTATACACCATGAGTTTCAAATGATATAAACACACAACTGTTTTTGTTACCATTAGAAGTACCATTGAAGGTTCTACACAAATTACCAACAGTATTATGTGTGTATCACATTCCCATTATTACAAACTTTCCAGCAATCAGTATTTGTTTTCTGTCCCCATAAAGAAAATATTCTTTTTGAAATACCGAATCTCTAATAATTGGCAAAAGGGTTTCTCTCCCCTTTTTTGTCACACTAAATGGTCCCTCCCTCGAATAATTCCCCCTGCTATGGATGAGTTGAAACAATAATTCCCCACCCTCGAATACCCTGCTACACGTTCAGATGTCAAAACTCGAATAATTCCCCTCCCTTGAATAATTCCCCATGTCACGGATCGGTTGAAAAAATAATTCCCCAGGGAAATTAATCGAGTAAATACGGTAATTGTATTACAGTTGTTTATAGCATTTTAAACTCATGGTGCATAAACTGCACAAGTACAAAATTTAGAAGACTACTTTTCTTTTTTAAAATTCCAATTTGTTCCAAAAAATGTCCTTTTTCTGTTTCTATTCGAGTAAATTCTTTGTGATTTTCTATATTCTTTAAAAGTAACCAATTATTTATTCTTTTTATATTTGCCAATTCAATATTATTTTCATTTTGTTTTAATTCAAAATAATTTTTAAATAAATTCTAAAAAATTGTTTTTTAAAAGAAATAAAAATAATTTTTAAATAAAATTTTTGGTTTGGGATTTTCTTGGACAGATTTGTTTCTAAAAATAAATTTTTAAGTTCGGGTTATGTGGTAATAGTTTGGTTCAGTTGCCCCTTTCTCTGTTTCTCCGACCATTTTGAGCGTTTCTTTACTTGATTTATAAGTATAGCATTCGAAAGAGTTCTTCAAGCCATCAAGACAGAAAATCTTCAAGCTGTCTCGGCTGATATCAAGATCAGTTGGATTGAGTGTTTCGCTAGAAAAACATTTCATGTCACGCAAGGAAGTAAAACAAACTTTGTTGATTTAGGTCAGATTTCGTTTATTGTACTACCATTCGACTCAGTTCGAAGAGCTCTTTCAAATGTTATATAATTTGTCAAAAAACATGCCGCAAATTAAATCAGGAATGGGGAAGGGGGTGGGGGTAAACCAAACTATTACCGGTTATGTCATTCTGTTCGGTAGTTTTACGGAAATATATTTCTTCAAAATCATTAAAAAATAAAAAAATGTTTTTCCCAAAAAAATTGATTTTAAATAAAAAATTACCAATTTCCACAAAATATATCCACAAAAAACAAAATTAAATATAAAAATAACTGTTAGGAAAATAATTAAAGTTTTAATATTAAAATATTTTTGTAAATGTTGAGATAAAGATTTTGTATTAATAGAATTGTTATTAGGAATTATTGAAATAATAAATGTTGGAGAATTTGTATTTTTAGTTAATCTAAAAATTAATTTAAATTTTGTTAATTTATTTATAAATCTCCCAACTTTCCCTATCTTTTTAATTATCCAAAACGATACTTGATTTATCCTATTAGAAAAAAGATAGAGCTTATAGAGGGCTTTTGAATGATATAAAATTCATTTGTATGTACTGGATCAAGCATCAAAAAGTTATAGCTGTTTAAAGTCGGCTGGCACTGTTTCCGGTTGTATAACATAAAATTATTGTTTTTTATATAAATTAAATTAATTTTTTATAGAAAATACCTTTTAATTTTAATAATATCATTTACATAATGATTATCATTCTCCAAATTATTAATTTTTAATTTAAATGAAGGTGCTGTCTTTAAATTATTATTTTCCAAAATTTGTTGATTCTCGTCATTTTGTTGTTCAAAAGAGATATTTTGAATTTTATAAGGTGAATAAGCGGGATTTGAAAGTGAAAATGGGCCGTTAATTGTATATGCCATTTTAAATATTTTTTAAGAAATAAAAAAGAATTATCTTTTGCTAAAAAATAATCCAAATAAATAAATAAATAAATAAATGTACCTATTTATATTTAAACCTTTGCCCTTCCTTCAAAAATGTTAGACATGATTTTACAAATAGAGAACATTTTTAAATATTTTTATAGGAATGTTTACGGCAATCAAAATTTTTATGAGAAAGGAAGAAACGAGGCAATCTTCAATTAATTTTTTTATTTTAGTCTTTTTAATATTAAATCAATTTTTAAATAAGAAATTTTATTAAACTAATTTTAATTAATTTTTTTAAAATTTAAATTAAAAATAAGAATTTTTTAATAGTCTTGTTAGGTTAATTGAATTTATTTTTTTATTTCGATTTATTAATTTAAAAATAATTATCGATAGTTACTCAAATTATTTAATTAGCAGAATTGTAAAATATATAAATTAGGCAATCTATAAAATATTTTAGAATGTTTTTCCTAAATTATTTGAATAATTTAAAAAAAGAAACAAATTGCCCTTTAAATTATTACAGCTTGACCAGGAAGTAACCGGGACCTTATTTATGGCATAACTTTAATTAATTTAAAGATAATTAGATCAAGTAAAAATTAAATAATAACGAATACAATAAGGAACAAATTATATCAAGAATTTTTGAGTGCCAACCTTTGAAGGCGTGTGGAAAACTCCAAACTTTTGGGGTGATAAGCATACTCTTGCCACCAAAATACCGCAAAGTAATACATCGGATTCAAATCCAGTTAAAAAAAGGCAATGTAGAAAAAAGGGGAAAAGAGGGGCCACACTGTTTTTTGGGATATGATTTAGGAATTTCTTATTGATAAAAAATTTATTAACAAATAATATAAATCCATATGTAAATAAATGTAAATGCAAGTCAAAAATAAATATTTGTAGATTGTGAACACCATGAAGGTTAATAACTTTTCAAAAAAATCAAAATTCTTTAAATATTATGCGTCAAAATATTGTAACGAAAAGGCTTATTATCGAGATCATTTCCAAAATTAATTTCAATGGAGCATAAAAGCAGTTGAAAAAATGGACTTAAATTGTCGCTATCCTCTTTCAATGAAAATTTGTTGCCTAAATTAAAGAAAATATACCTAGTTAATTGAATTTAGGACTATACAGTTTTTATGTTTATAACAGAGAAGGGCTTTAGAAAGGCTTTAGATTTAGACACCTTTAGATTGGGTGTGCGCCAAAATTTTGGCATCTACTTTGGTGATCCGAACGCAATTTTTTGTACCTATATTTTAATTTTTTAGCGCCGCAGGCGATAAAGCCCCCCCAGCCCCGCTGGATACGCCCTTACCTAATCCTATCTAAAAATTCACTACAAAATAATCTACCATTTTTTGTAAAAAATACATAAGGTAATATTTTCGATTCTTTCTTTGGCGGAAAAACAACTCCACAACCAAAAACATCTCCTTCCTTCCAAGGAGATTTTTGATATAATCTAGCAAAATTTATTGGACCATTCGACATAAACATAAATGGAGTGTCATTATTAAAACCAATTCCTGCATAACAACTGAAAGTAAAAAAAAACAATTCTTTTGAAGAAATTGTTTTGTTTTGATGATTATTTTTCATTTAAATTAAAAAATTTTTTGACATCCACTCTCATAAAAACCAATATTCTTGCTGTTTTAAAGCTGCTGTTTAATTTATGATTAAAATTGTTTCACAACTTTAAATTTTTTGTTTAAAAATTTTTTAAAACCTACATACAAGTTATTTTTTTCTCCTTCCAGCATTGTAATTTCAAAATAAAATAGAGAATAATGACAACAAAACCCCGCTGCTTTTGTAAATGAATTTTGTCCATAAAAACCAATTACTCTGCCTGAAACAGCTCATTTTATAAAAATAATTATAGAATTTTTTGTAGATATTCAAACGCGGTTGGTCTTTAGTTTATTTTCTAATTCGAAAAAATGGAGAATCTCCACCCCAAATGTAGATTCTGACTAGCCTTCGGATGATTTACACAATCAATATTCCTACATATGCTAGCTTTCATATGCTTGACCACCTCTGACCAAACTAACAATTTTCAAATCCTCGGATCTATTAGAAAATAAACCAAGTTATTTTTTTCCAAAGTTTTACAGCTTATGAATATCTACAAAAAATTACAAAATATAAATAAAACGAACTTTTTTAATTAATAAAAATTTTTGCTGTTACCTTTATCTTCCACCGAATAATAGTTAACTATCCCATTATCTTGAATACGATTAAAATTTTGCCCCTTATTGCAAGTTCCGTCAGATAAATTTAAATTAATTTTCCAATTTTCACAACATGTTAGGTAATTGTTAATCTCACTAATTTTATTTTTAATTGGTACATAACGCTGAAAGATTTTTATAATTTAATTAAACTTATATGATATAGGCTGCTAGAAGGGGAACATAAAACCGACTTTTATCGTGGATAGTCTATCGGTAATACCAAGGCTGACTTATCTCTTCTACATAAAAGAAAACAAAACTTACAACAAGTTTCAAATTCAAAGCAAGCTCATTTCTACATTTTGTCAGTTCAGAATTTGCCCGTTGTAATTCAAGAAACAATTGATTATTTTGTTTAAGTAAAGCAGTTTTTTCATCTGTTGGTAGTTGGCAAGCATTTCTATACTTCTGCAGTTCCTTCAAATTTAAATTTTTTTCTTCTTTCAATTGTGTATTTTCTTTATTTATTTTTTCTAATTTTTTAGCCAATTCATTTTTCTCATTTAACATTGCTTTAGATGAATTTTGATAGTCTCCCTTCAATTTGTTGAATTCATTCAATAATTCTGTATGTTCAGTTTCAACTTGAACAACTTCTTCCAAATGTAATTTACTTTCCTTTTTGTATTTTTCTTTTTCATTGTTTGATTTCTCCAATTCTTCAGCAAGCTTTTCATTTTTATTAATTTCCTCTTTCAACGAATTTTGCTAAAAATTAAAATTTTATTTAAAATATATTATTTATTGTTGTTTAATAGAGAGCGAGCTGGATCCGGATCCAGACCTTGATTTTTCCTGGATCCAGAGCTAAGATCAAGGAATTTTTCAGAGTTCCTTGATTTTTCCCTGACTCAAGGTCAAGAATCTGGTCAAGGTACCCAACCGAAATCAAATTCAAGGATCAAGGTTTTTTTAAAATCTCGCTCTCTAGTGTTTAAAAAATATACCAAATCAGATTTATCCTTAATTAACTTCATTTCCGAATTTGCCAATTCAATTTTATCTTTACTTAACTTCATTTCCAAATATGTTTGCTCCATTTCCAACTAAAAACATTTAAAATTTAAAAATCAAAGTTTTTTAAAATTAACCTCCAACGTTCGTTTATGCTTCAAATTATTCTTTTGTTGAGAATGCGAAGCAGAAGAATCATTAGAAGAATTTGAAGTTGTTGAATTATCAGCATTTTTTAATAATTTAGAAGACATCTGAAGAGATAAGTAATAGAAAACTAAATAAGATTACTGAAAAATAAAATATTCCTTGTTAAATAAAATTTTTAAATTAATCCAAAAAATTAAAAATTAATCCTTGCCTCAAGACTTCCTAATCTTACCAAATTTAGTATTAGAAAATTCATCTCATCGAGCTAAGGAGATTGGTATCAAAATTGATAAGGTTAGACATTTTTAATTAAGTTACGGCTTTGCGCCGTTATGGCCGCGCGCCGTTTTGTGCTGTACATTTATATCTCGCAATTCGTCCCACATTAAAAATGTCCAATAAACTAAAAAAACTCATTTCGTCTCACTGTAAATTAAGAATGTTGTGACTTATAGGGGGTTTTTTTTGGCTGGACCGATTTCGACAAATGAGGTGTCATTCGAAAGAGCTCGCCGAGCTGAGTCGATCGCGGGGCGAGTGAAGTCGATCCGACAATCAGGGACCGAGATACAGACCCCTGAAGTTTGAAAAAGAGAAGGGGGGAGTAAGCTCATTTAGGGGTGAAAAATTCGAAAATGCAAATAATAGCTCATTCGACTCAGCTCGACGAGCTGAGTCGAATGACACCAAAATCAGCTCGCTATCTTGATTCTGAGCCAAGATAAATAGGTTCAAAATAGTCAACGTAAACCTATGGGGCGTAGGCAAGGCGCTTGTGCAAAGCCCCGCGCGAAGCGCGGGGCTTTGCGGCACGCGCCTCGCGGGGAGTCAACGGTCGCTGGGTCTGGGCCGGTAACATAAACCTATTCCTATCTCCTTTGCTCTGGACGTACTTGGGGCCTCGTAGCAGCAAAAACCTCCACATAGACGATAGGTAGGGAGCAGAAACAAACGATCATAACTTTGTCCAATCAAGTCGGATTTCGGTGATTTTGGTGTCATTCGACTCAGCTCGTCGAGTTGAGTCGAATGAGCTATTATTTGCATTTTCGAATTTTTCACCCCTAAATGAGCTTACTCCCCCCTTCTCTTTTTCAAACTTCAGGGGTCTGTATCTCGGTCCCTGATTGTCGGATCGACTTCACTCGCCCCGCGATCGACTCAGCTCGGCGAGCTCTTTCGAATGACACCTCATTTGTCGAAATCGGTCCAGCCAAAAAAAACCCCCTATAAGTCACAATACCCTAAATTAAAAATGAAAGTGATATTTTCATCTTTAAATCTCTTGAAAGACCTCCATAAAAGTCTCTAAAATTAGCTAATAGACCAAGAATAAAATATCAGACAATATTTTATAATAATTAGAACCATCGCCGAATTCTGCCCATTAAATTTGCTATCCAAAGGGAGGACATATCAAATTAGTTGAGAAGTTTTGTTCAGTGGACCAAATTGAGATGTAGCGATTGATTTGTTTTTGTATGGGTTGACAAAATTTTATTTGGCGAAGTGTAATTTGGCATTATTAATTTGGCGAAATGTACTTATTTTTACGTTTTTTCGGAAAAAATTTCTTGGTTTACGGTTTTTTAAGTGTTTCTGTAAATTTTTCTTATTTTTTTGTTCATTTTCAGTTAGTCTAAGAGACTCATATTTTTTAATTAGAAAAATTCTTCAATGGATTCAGACGTAATTAAGGCTTTTAATAAATTGGTATATCTAAATTAACAAAAAAATTTTTTACAAAATTTTATTTTTATTTTAAAGCTTGTTTCAATGCAAGAATGTAAAGGAGGTATTGTTAGCAAACAAAAAGTTGTTGATATTACAAAGGCTGCAATGAATGCTGTCAGATATTTTAAACATGTTGTTTTTATTGTTGAACGATATTTGGTTAAGGTAAACTTTTTGAGATATTTTTTAAAGTTTTGGTAATTTCTATAAGAGTTTTAATTACATAATAGTTAATGCTGAATTTGTTAAGTTTACCTGTATGGTAGAAATTCAAATTGCTAAAGTCTGTGAGCTTTGATCAATTTGCTGATCCGTTAAGGTCAGAAAAATTTCAGGCCCACGAGTAACTCGGTAAACTCGAAAAGTTCTTTTGTCTGGGTTCGTAGTAAAGAAAAAATCGCTAGCTAATTGTAAGACCCACCTATGACAATTATATTCCTTTTTTAAATTCAATAAATTTTAATAAAATTTCTTTTTTAGTGTCGCCAAGAATTCAAAATCCCCGCTTTATATGTTATGGATTCAATTTTACGTCAAGCAAAAAAGCAATATAAACACAAAGGTTTTTGGGGTATTCTAAATTTAAAAAAATTTAATTTTTAGATGTTTTTGCACCCAGATTTGCTGTTAATTTGTCCACTACGATTAATAATGTGCTCGATTGTGATCCTACTGATAGAGTATTTTTTAATTTTCGTGATATTTTCCTAAATTCTACAAAAAGAAATAGTTTTCGGGTTATTTTCCTGGTAGTTTTTTGCGAGTTATTTTAGAAAAATGGAATAATTTGTAATAAAGCGGCCATTCTTCTTTAGTTTTTGGCCTTTTTTGAAAATTTTTTGAGTGGAAGAATTATCCCTAGTTTTTCTGTTTTGGTCGAAGACTGGCCAATTTCGGGTTGTTCACAATTTATTTTTTGCCTTTTTCTATTTGATTTTTGAATAGATTCCCTAAATATTATACAATTTTTTAGTTGAAAGTTGTTCGTGTTGTTAATTTATGGCAAGCTCATCAAATATTTGCTGATGAAGTAATTGAACCAATATTAAATAAATGTCAAGCATCTGGATTAGGTTTTGATTTTATTTATTTTTTAAACTTTCGTTATATAATAATTTAGACGTTGAACCAGCAAAAGTCGAGCGATTAGTTAAAGGTTTACTTTTTTTATTTAATTTTTTCCTTGCAATTTTAATTCCGATATAATTTAAATTTTAAAAAGACAAGTATTTGAAAATGTTTGCTCTTTTAAAACTTTCAATCTTATGCCGAAACTTTTTCGGAATCCCTTTAAGATTAATTTATACTACGGATATCTACAGTTTGTGTGTTTTTTGCTAAAAAATTTTTTTAAAGGTGAAAAAGCAGATATGCAACTTTATCAACAATCAAATTTATTCAATACAAGCGGCAATTCAATCAAATCTGAAACTGTGCCTACTTCAAAAATTTTAACGCCACATATAGGCAATATAAATCCTGTGAATGTTTCAGCTTCTGGGCAGAGTTTAGATGTCTGTTTTTTATCTTGATTAAAATTTAAGTTTTCCAAACAATTTTTAGACTTGGTTTTTTAGAGGGGCAACAAAGATATTAAATTTTTAGTGATCACTTTAAGTAATTTTGTGATTGTTATTTTCAATATTTTCCTCTTCTTAATTTTTAAAATTATTTTTAGGAACGTCTCTCACAGTTCTCTCGTCAAAAACTTGGTATTGGTGGACGTTCAAATTCAGTTACAAGCAGTACAACACTAAAAACTGAATTGGGGGTATTTAAGATTTTTTAGTTAACTAAAATTTTGTGGGATAGTTAGTGAATTAAGCTGTTCTAACCAATTATTCTGTTCTAACCAGTTCTAACCAATTACATTAACCGTTACTTTTGGTTTTCGGTTTTGGTGGGCCCTCGATTTCGGTTAATTGCCAAAACATCGGTTTCGGATCAGTAACCGACCGTTACCATTGACCCTTCACGCTTTTAAGTTCTACAAAAACCCCTCTGAATGTTCCTTATACATATTAATACTTGTTTAATACAATTTCGATAATTTTTCATTTTTTTCTAAGCCTCGTACTCCTCCATTAGAAGACCATGATCATCGTCAACTAATTTCTTCACTCTTTTCTGACACAAAAAAAGAACCTTCTACTCCAATTCAACTTCCTCCAGCTAATAACAATTCTGGAAGTGGATTAAGTGGTGCGGAAGTAATTTCGTTAGTCCAACCTTTGGGATTTTCCTTGGATAGTGTCGAGGTTGTAGCTGGTTTACAAAGATTTTTGGAAGAAAGAGTTATTGAACAGATTGAAATGGAAAAGAGGAGACAAGGAAATATTAAGGTTTGGAAATTTTAATTTGGAAATTTAAAAAGGTCCCTTTTTGGTAACTAATGTAAGGATGGTCAAACATTTTTTAACGGATTTTGCTCAAAAATTAGGATTCTTTAACTATTTCTATTTACTTTTTACGACTTAAGCCCGCTTACCCTTTTTTAAAATATTTCTTTTTGATTTTTTAAAAAATTCTATTAAATAATTAAAATATGTTTGATGTTTACCCCCTTAATTAGTTTTTCTTATAATTTCTAAAAATGGATTTTTTGAATAAAAAATTTCCTTTTTATAGAATCTCCTGTCTCGTGATTTTGACTATTCCGATGAAGAGGATGAAGGTGGTGGAGGCGGAGGTGGTCATCATCACAATGGTACACACACATCGACTGGGTCACCTCCAACACTTTCAAGTGTTTCTAAAGAAAAACTTTTAACTCTTGCAAGATCAGTAGTTGCTGAACCAGCACATCAAGAAGGTTTTTTTCTTTTTATTTTTACTATTAGCGAATGGCATTCACGAACTGTGAGTAGAGCGAACTATGAGAACTATGAAAACCAACATTCATAACTTCTCATTCTCGGGGTCTGGGTAGAATATTAGCAATAGATTTTCTCACATTTTGTGAGTGTCCCTGATATTGCATGTCTCGGGGTTTCGTGAGATTTTAACGAAACATTACCATTTATTCATATTTAATCCTTCTATCCACACACACATTAAAACAGTCCACGGATTTCCTTATTGATAGTAAAATTGCGTGGCTGAAAATTCTCCTTATTTTTAAAGAATCTTCTCTCCGACTTTTCCGTGTAAATTTTTAAAAGGATTCAAAAAATTCTTTAAATTAATAGTAATGATTCTATAAAATCATTCTTTGTCTTTGTCAAATCTGAAAAATAATTTTTTAGAAATGAGAAAATTGGTAGCTTGTGTAAATAAGGATGTTGGCATCGATTCACCGGCTGCAAAAATGGCCACTCCTCAACAACAACTACAACAACCATTGACTTTTCCAATGCCTAACTTTTCTTTTCCACCGCCAAGCTTCCCAAACGGAACTCTTTTTCCTGGTTTATTTCTACAGGTTTTATAAAAATATTTTTATTTAAAAATTTTCCTTTTTTAAGCCTCCAACTTCGTCCATTGCTAATTTTCAATTAACTACACCAACTTCAATGTTTCCTATGTCAACACAGCAATTTCCACAACAACAACAACAACAAACGCATCGGGACGATAGAAAAGAAGCTGAAAATTATCGCAATGATCGAAACGATTATTCTAGAGGTGATAGAAGGGACAGCCGCGCTAGTGGGTCTTCACGGAAACGGAGTCGATGGTAAGAGAATAGGGATGTCTTAATGATTGGACTAGAGATAGAGCTTACTTGTGGGATAACATAAGGATAAGTACCTAATTTTTTAAATTTCTAAACAGGTCACCAGTTGATGAAAAAAGTCGCAGTTCTAGACGTGATAATGATTTAGCACGACATGACGAAAAATCATCCTCTCACCGAAGACGAGAGAATGATGAAAGATCTGAAAGATCTTCACATAAAAGAACTCGAAGCACATCGCCAAGAAAAAGTATTTTTTCTGAATTTATTTAAAAAAGCAGTATTTTTCAGATGAGCGTGAACGCAATAGCGACAAGGATCGTGAACAAATGATGAGAGATCGTAGACGTATGGGATTACCCGAAAAACTGAAATTTGAACATGTTCTCAGTAAGGGTTTTTATTTTATAATAAAAGACTCGAGTTGAATCCTCTGTAAACATGGATGGTTTTCGTGGGGCAGGAATTAACTGTGGACAGGGACTTATTCCCACGCAGATTGTAGTGGTGAGAATTCCATAATATTCCCCGATATATCTACTAGTTAAGTATCTATGTGGAACAACAACTTTCCCTTTAAAAAATAATCTTAACTGAAACAATATTTAAAAATTTTAATAAAAAAATAAATCTTCTTAAAAAACTTATTTTGTTAGTTGCATCTCGTACTTTATGGTTTGGCCGTATTCCTACATCAGCTAATGAAAATGATATTATTGAATCTGTAAAAGAGATTGGTACGCCAGAAAAAATAATTATTGTTAATACACGTGGTTGTGCTTATGTGACAATGCCTGACAGAAAATTGGCTTTTAAAATTATTGATAGAATGGGGAAAACAATTCAAGTTTTAAAGAAGAATATAAAGGTTTTTACTTGATTTTATTTATTAAAAATTATTTCTAAAGCTTGCCTGGGCAACAATTCCAAGCATTAAAGAAGAACAAAAATTTATGGACAAATGGGATTTGGAGCTTGGTTTTGCTGAAATTCCTTTTTCAATTTTACCTGATGGAAATTTGGATAAATTAATGGAAGGAGCTTGGTTAGAATTATATACTTTACCTGAATTATTGAAAGGTTTTTGTTTTATTTTTTGATAGTAATTAGACGAGAGTTTTGGTTTTCGGTCCATTTCCTGAGTTTTTTTTATTTAAAAGGGGGCAGTGCTTTCCAGGAACCACCTCTATCACAATCTGAACCGTCAGAAGATGGCTGGGATCATTAAATTTTTTAAAGCCGGGAAAAACACAGAAGAGATTCCTTTTTTCTTACCTCTTAATTGGTTGTAATGTATTTTTACGTTTTAAATTTCTTTTTAAATTTTAAGATCGTTATACAAACACTGGAATTAAGCAAGCACAACAACAATTACAAGCAATTCAATTGCCACCAGCAGGTCTAACACTATTGCCTCCACAGATGGCAGCTGGATTACCTGCTACAGCTGGACAATTAATGCCTGGTTTTACCTTTGTACGTTTTTTAAAGCTTTTAAAGTGAATTTTGAATTTTATTTTGGTAAAAAAATTTTTATTACTTAAAATAAATACCAATTTTTATTTTCCCTACCTTTTATTTGAAGTAATCATTTTCTCCATATGCATTTTTAATTTTTTGATGCCATTTTTAGATAGTACCTTTGAAATTTTTTCTTTAAAATTTTTAATTATCACATATTTTCTGTCCGGTCTTCGGAAATCCATATCTTTGAGGCTCACTCAGATTTGCGGACCGATATTTGCGGATAAAGCTAAAAAAGTATTGAAATTGGAACGGTTATTGAATCAGTTTCTGTAAATTTCGGTCCGCAAGTATCGCTCTACCTATTTTTAATTTTATTTTTTCCCATCCATTTTGTTTTTCCTTTTTTTATTTATCATTTCTAATCAAAACAATTCATTTTTTAATATAATTAGCCTGCTGCTTTAACTGCTGCAATGTTTCCTCAAATGGCTGCAGCTGCTTCTGGTTTAATGGCATTTCAACAAAAACAAGCAAATAACCAAAATCTTCCTCAACAAAATACAGCAACAGATTCTACACAATCTAATAATAATGAAAATAATAATAGTAATCCATTAAGTTCAACAACTACACAATTCCCTCCAGTATTTCCAAATCAGGTTTTAATTTTTTTAAAATTAAATTAAAATACCCTTGTAATTCTTTTAGGCAATTCAAATGCCGCCTCCACATATGCTGAATCCGTCAAATCAACCAATTCGATTTAATCAACAAAGATTTAGAGCACCATTTCATGGAGGTAGATTTCCCGGCGGTGGTGGTAGATTTCCTGGAAGAGGAAGAGGCGGAGGAAGAGGTTTTGTCAATAGAGGTGGATGGAGAGGTGGTGGAAGTAGTGGTGGAGGATTTGATGGAAATAGTAGTAGCGGAATAGGTGGAGGTAATAATGGTGGTTGTAGTGGAGGAGGTGGTTGATTCAATTCTAAAAATAGATATTTATAATAATTAAAAATTATGTTTAATGATTATTTTTGGTTGGTACAAGTAATAGAGTTGACTTTGGTCAAAAAAGATCCGTCTATTTTAGATTTTTCGACATACACCCTCCTAAAAGTACCAATCATTATTTTTTAATTGTTATCCTTAGAATCTGCACAAACACCGTTTATTATTTTATTTTTTCTGAATCTTATCCTTTTTTTTAATTATCAAGAATAAATGTGAGGTATTTTTGTTTATTATTTTAAATTAATTTTTATGGTTATTTCAACCTTTTATTTTTTAAATTAAGAATGTTATATAACCTTTAAAAGTTTTTTCGATTTCCTATTGCTTCTTTTTGCCAATTTTGAACAAAAATTGGCAATAGGAAATAGATTAGGTAGTTAGAATTTTTGAAAAATAGGATGGCCTTTTGTAATTCTATTTTGGTGGGTATCAGAAAACTTTAATATGTGGCGGTTTACTTAACGAAAAGAGGAAAGGTCGAAGAGATTTCCGGCATAAAATCTCGTAACATACCTTTGTTTCCTTCTAATGGAATTGGATGAATCGAATTTTTTAAGAAAATTTTTACAAAGTTAAACTATTGTAGGGCCGGTCGATGATTGTTTTCTGTAGCGAATTAAGAATTTTGAAGACCTGTACTTGAGGATTCCAAAAAATATATTGAGAAGATCATAGACATAATTTCATCATTCCCAACTTTTTGTTTAGTTTGTAGACATTGAAAAAGAATTTTTTAGTTAATTTTTTAAATGGTCAAACCTCTCTTTAAATAATTAAAAATATTTTTTTAAATTAATTTTTAGATTAAATAGTAGAAAAACTTTTTAAAAATGCCAAATACAAGGAGTTATGCTGCTAGAAAGCGTTTGATGGAAATGGAAAGTGAGAGGTTTGAAAAAATATTTTTTATTTGTCTAATTAAAAATAAGAAAATTAAATATTGTTTTTGAACGTAAATTAGAGATTTTTAGAAATACTTTTGTAAAGTCAGAATTTTTTTAGATTTTTTCAGTATATTGGGTAAACTAAGGTTTATTAGTTTTTTAGGGTTCCCCTCTTTTCTTCTCCAAGTTTTTTCCTTATTTTGTTCAGAATAGCCAGCCTCTCTTCACTCCTTAATTTAATCTTTTCTTTATTAATGCCTTTGAGCCAAAGGGAAATGAAGAGAAATTGAGGGAGAAAGTCTGACCATTCTGACAAAATAAGGAAAAAACTGGGAAGAAAAAAGAGGAACCCTTAACTTTGGGGTTCTACTTGACTTTATGAGTCCAATCAAACTTTATGAGTCCAATCAAAAAATAATTGGATTTTTCTTGGTATTGAAAAGTAAGGGTATGGTTCCAAAACATTTCTTCATGTTCGGGACCTACGCCCACTGGGTCTGGGACCGTTCCTTACCCTATCCCTCGAAATTTCTGAAATTTATAATCGTTTTTCTGAAATTTTTAAAAATTGGCTATAACTTTCAGAAATTTCGAGGGATAGGGTAAGGAACGGTCCCAGACCCAGTGGGCGTAGGTCCCAAACATGAAGAAATGTTTTGGAACCATACCCTTACTTTTCAATACCAAGAAAAATCCAATTATTTTTTGATTGGACTCATAAAGATTGATTGGACTCATAAAGTCAAGTAGAACCAACTTTGGTATACTCAGAATATTTTCCGATTCGAAATTGTCCACTCAGAAAGGATTAGAATTTTTTTAGAAATATCAGAAATTTGTTTTTCGAAAAATCAGAATTTATTGGAAACTTAAAATGCTTCGGAAAGATCATTTTAAGTTTCTTTTGCTTCGAAAGTAATCTTTTTTCAATTTTAATTTCTGATTTTATTTTCGAAAAATATGTACTAGAACTTACATTGAAAAAATTTACAAAAATTAATTTTAGATTATTGTAAAAATGTTGAAATTGGAGTCCGGCAAAATCACATTCCCGGGATCCCGGAACGGGATTTTTTCAAAATTTTGTACGGGATGGGATCCCGCGGGATTAATTCCGTAAATCCCGGTAATCCCGTTCTCAAATTTGCCGGGATTCCGGGATTTTAACAAAAAAATTTTTTAAATTATAAATAGGTATGTTGAATATCGTCGGATTTGGAAATTCGGTGGATTTCGACGGATTAAGGGAGGAATGAATAGATAACAGAGGATTAAGAGGGATATCAGTGGATTAAGAGAGATTAAGAGCATTTGAATGCTTATAGGTGGATTTAGGGGGATATTGGTAAATATTTGGAGTGATAAAGGGTGATTTGAAGAACGGTGGGTTAAGGCCAATATAGTGGATTTAGATGGCTCAACTAGATTTGAATGGATATATGTGGATAATTCCCCTAATCCCTTAAGATACTCTTAATCCCCAATCCACGATATACCCCTTAATCCATAACTCCCTGATAACAAACTTTTCGAATTTTGAAAGGAGAAGCCAATGGAAGGCTAAGAAGCCAGCTTTCTTCCATTTTAGCATATTTTGGAACCCCAAGCCAATAGATTTCTTCATATTTCAGCGCCGCGGGCGAAAATTTTGAGAATTTTGGAAGACCATGTTAATAGATTTCTTACTTTTTACCGCCGCAGGCGGTTTACTGCAATAATTATATATGCCGTAAATTTTAAAAAATTCCCGGGATCCCGGGACGGGATTGGGTTTTCAAAATTCGACCGGGACGGGATTCAGCGGGATTAATCCCGTAAATCCCGGAATCCCGTTTTTCGCTAAAAACCCGGGATTCCGGGACGGGATCTCGTAAAATCCCGTACGGGGTCACGTCCCGTGCCGGTCTCTAGTTGAAATAATTTTTATTCTCTTCCTCTACTCTATCCTCCCTTCGATTTTTTCTTAAAAAATTATTTTTTGGCATTGTGTTTTTTTTCAAAAAATTTTAGGATTTTTAAAAATTTTTAAAAAATTTTTCAGACTTGCTACTAACTCAAATTCTCCAACAAGTAGCAGACCCTCAAAATTTAAAAAGAAAAAAAGATATAAATATCATATTGAAGAAAAACCAAAAATAATCGAAGCACAACAAAAATTAAAAGAAATTAACCTTGATGAAATTTTACTTCCATCAATTAATAATATTGAATTAAATTTAAATAAACAACAAAACCAAAATTCTTCTTCAAGTCAGGAAAATATTGCCAAACAAATTTGTATTTCTACAAACAAAGAACAAGTTTTGTATCGACAACCGAGTTTTCAGGTTTTTTTTGAACCTATGGCTAGTAAATGACCGTATTTACTGAATTAAAACCCCTTCTCTAAATTAAGCCCCCTCTAAAATAGACCCCCAGCGACTTTATTTCAGAAAATACGGTAATCAAAAATGAACGTTCGCAACTTTTAAAATTTTCAAAAAAATTTTGCCTTCGATATTTAATCCTTTTTTTAATTGATTTAATATCCATAAGAAAAATAAAAAGAAAATTATATAAAGAAATGAAAGATAAAAAAATAAAATAAAAAAATATTTCACTTATCTTTTAGCAAAAATGTTTCTTTCCAAATAATCAGCCAAGACCTTTAAATTCTCAACTTTTTCAACCTCCACCACTTTCAAATTGTCAAAATATGCACGGAAATAATTCCAATAATTCTGGTAGACCTCCAATGAAGAGGCCTCATTTAATGCATCAACCGAGACATCATTTGCAACATCAACAACAACATAGAGGGGTTGGAGAAGTTCAACATGTATTTTTTTGAATATTTTTTTGAGATTTATAGTGGTATTTGTTTGATAGATTTTTTAGAATAATTTAAATTTTTTAAAATAAATTTGAGAAACTTCATTGAATCGATAATTTACCGAATTTTCACTTACGAGAAACAGTCCTGGGAACTTAGGTTTTTGAACAACTTTGGAATTGCTCGAAAATAGGGTTGGTGAATCCCGTGAAATTCCTATTACGAATTGTCTAACTTTTGAAACCTAGAAACCATCTGTTTTACCCTATGTTTTCTTGATATTTTGCTTGGGGGCCTCGGTGACTTATTGATTAAATCTTGGGGGGGGGGGGTTAAATTTTCCCCTGCTATATATTCTAGAATATTTATTATATTTGCTATTTTCTTTTTATTTATATTTCTTAAATCCTTAACAGCGATTACCACATCCTAAACAAATTCCTCCTGGTCCTTCTATTCCTCAACAACAACCGCAGCAACAAATACCTCCTGGGAATAAACAGGCTATATTCCCGCAGTGTGCAAATGATGTTCTTGTTCATGTATTTTTCATTATTAAATAGTAACTCATTCGAAGGGCTTTGAACGAGTTGAGTACCTTGAGCTCTTCCAAATAATTTTGAAGATTTTCAATTCAATTTTTAGGTCGGCGATTTTGTCAAACAGCACGGCCAATTTCCAAATAAAAGCTGGAATCGTGTGAAAATAAAAGAATTACAAAATTTGTTGGATCAAGATCTTTTTTGTTTGTCGACAGATTTGAGAAGTTCTCGTCTCAATCCTTTACAAAATTTTAAATTGTTGGGAATTGTTTGTAATTATTTCGATAAGGTTGTCTTTTAATTTTTATTTGGCAAGGTTTTAAGGAGAAAGATTAAAATTTGCTCTGAGAGCCCATTTTAAAGTTTTCTGATCTTGTCATTGTTAATACTATATTTGGAATTGTTATGTATCGTACGACAAAAATTCGGCGCAGAAAAATTTTCCCGCTTGCCCCCCCCCCCCCCCCCGAAAAAATCCTGGTTACGGGCCTGCTTTGTGGTAAACTGGCCTGCTCTCGATGACATATTCTTTTCATCAGGGGTGGCATCATTTCGGTTCCTTTCGTCTTGCCTTTATTACTTCTTTTTGATTTTAATAAATTTCTTTAGATTCCAATTTAATCTATTTAAATTATTTAGGAAGTCTCAAAAGAAGCCGATCCAAAACTTCGTTATTTACATTTTGATATTATTTTTTGTGGCCGTGAGGGAGAGGTTTTATTTTTTTAATTTTCTATTATTCCCTCCTTTTTTATAGCCTTTACTTCACGAAGCTCGTGTTCAATTTTTGATCAAAATTTGTTCGCTAGCTGCCCAATTTCCTGTGTATGGATTGTTTGACCATGTTGGCCAATGGCTTGGAAAAGTATTTTTTAAACAAATTTTTTATTTTAGATGTTTAGTCATAAAATTAGAAGAGACCATTCTGAACTATAAATTGATGATTCGACATTCTAGTAAGACGTCTGATCGTTTAGAGGACGATTTTTTAGTAATAGTTTGAGATGGTCTCTTGTGACTGAAAATCAAAATAAAAATTATTAAATTAAAAAATTATTTAACATTTCATTTAAGGTAACCAGTGATGAATTAAAACGTAGTTATGCTGATCAAATTGTTTCTGAATTGGTAGAAGGTTTTATTTTCGGTCCAGAAAAATATAATTTGGTATGATATATTTTACTTGGACTTTGTAATTTATAATGAGTTGTATTTCAAATTGAGGGTATCGCTTAGGCAACTCCCCAACTCGTTTAGTGACATTTAATCCCAAAAATTTTCAAATTAATTTTTTCTTATTTCAGTACGAACATTTACTCCCAATTGTTAATTATTCATTTGAATTTTGTGCTAATTTTATCGTCTTTTCAATAAGTAAAGAAACGTTAAGTCCAGTTATGGCTTTAATTATTGGTGAATGGTTATGTCACCGTGTCGATCAATTTTTGCGTTATTTAAGTTTTTGTACGCATTTGAGTCTTCCTTTTTGTGGTCAGGTAAAATTTAAAGGATTTTTGGATAATATTTATTCTGACCTCGTCACTTGTAGTTGAAATTTTATATTTTATAATGAGGAAGTCTTAAAGTGGGGGGGGGGGATATGAGTTCGGGAGTTCTTCACTCCCCTACACACACCCAGTGACCAATCAAATTAGAAATCTGAGGTTTATCTAATATAGAGCGTATTCTATTTGTGAGGCTGTATAAAGAATAATTGAAAGAAATAGATTTGACAAGTGAATTTAGTAAGAATACAGATGGTTAACTTTAGAACAATTTTTTTGTTTCTCATATGTGCAAAAAAATTTTATTAACACCCCACCCCGTTTATAAACCCAAAAATTTTTTTTTAATTTTTTCGTTTTTTAAAGAAATTTGATTTGCTTGTTCGTTATGATTGCTCTCCTATAGCCTCAAAAGAGAACGACGATAATCATTATAGATTACATTATATTTTAATAAAAATAATAACTGCTTGGAGGTATGGATTTACACCTACACAAGTATTTTTTTTAAATTATTTTTGAAAAAATAAAAATTAATTTTAAGCAGCAAAAACGTCCACAACTCCCCACACTAAATAATTCACAACAAACATTGCAACAGCCTATAGTTAATTGTTTGCCTGAAATATTTCAAAGGTTTGAGAAAAAATATTTTTATTTAACATCTAGGAGTAAATCAGGGAACGTGAATCAATGAAAAATAAATTCCCGATTTTGTGGATCGGTACGGCACGTTCCCTGATACACATGAAGGTAGTATTATGATGATTCGACTTCATAATGTTTTGTTTATTTTTTAAATTATTTTGAAATTTTTTCTTTTGTGAGGACATAGCTTTTCAGAAAATATTTAGAAAAAAATTTTTTTATTTTCGTTTTTTGCAAATATTTAAAATTAATTTCCTTTATTTTTAAGTATCGATTCATTATCTATAATTGCTCAATTACGAATTTTGGAATTAATTGTCAATTCTGCCCGAGCAAATTTTTTCTCTTCGATGGAACCATTCCGTAATAAAATATCTTTATTAAATTCTAGTGAATTTTTTACAAATCATGGAACTTTGTGGCATTCACTTGAAGTTTTGGCACGTGCAAGAAAAGGGGAAAATTGAAATTAAAAATAATTTTGGTTTAAAAATTAAATGTGCATTTGAATGGGTAATAAAAAATTGTTATTTTTGCGTGCATAATTTTTGAAAAAAATTGTTGAGGAAGGCAGAAATTTTTTTGACAAATATTTTTTTCCTTTACATTTGGACCTCAATTATACATGTACCCAATAATATGTAGATATAGTTTAGCATACCTATTTTTTAAATTTATTTGGCCATGGGGTTAGGGGAACTGTCTAGGCTTTTATTTAATTTAAAAATAACCCTAATTACATAGAAGACCTTTTCACCCCTTGGGGTATTTAACAATGAAATTGAACTGTAAATATTTTTGCCTTTCTTAAAAATTTTCTTCCTTTGAAATTCATTCCATTATCAAACTATAGATCTACTAAATTGAAAAAAAATAATTTTAAGTTTTGGATCTCTAGTTTCATTTTTCTGTTATTTTTTTGACCCCCTCAATATTTATTTCTTTATCAAACTACCCGACTTTTTTGTTTTGTCCCTCCTTTCCAGATTTTTCGATAAAAATTGAAAAAATTTTTTCTTATTATTTTTCCATTTATTTTTAAATTTAATTACTTTTTTATTTTTAAAAATTTAATTTTAGATTAATTCTAAAAAATTATAGTTTTCTAAAATGATTGTTTCCTCCACTACAAATAATTCACAACAATTAGATGCTCTCCTTCGTAACTGTCTTTCCCAGCGTTTAGAGCCTAATGAATTCTTTGAGGAAGCATGTCGAATGATTATAGAAGAAAATGGGCAGTTTCCGGGTTCTTTTTTTAATTTTAGGGAAATCAGAAATTTTTAGTCAGATCTCATTATGTATAAGATGCACCTTTTGTGACTGAAAATTGTGTCTTGAAAATAGAAAAAGAGAAAAATAGTTTTAGGTTTAAAAAAAAATTTTTTTAACAACCTCTTAAAAGTAGTTGTTTTAGTTTGGGGGTTTGCTTAGTGGCACCCGTCCCCCCTTATTGTGATCAACCTAATTTCCAAAGTACCCTATGTTGGGTATTGTATTGTGGGGAAATTGTCATTTCCGATTTTAAAATTAATTTCTTAATATTCAATAAAAAAATTTTAGAACGTGTTCTACAAATTGCTAATAATTACGCTTCTGCATTTCCCGAAGAAACTGATATTTTTCCTTTGGCACTTGCTTATTTAAAAATTTTGTTTGTTCATGGATTAATTCAACCACAAAATTATTTAACAATTCTTGTAATTTTGAAAATTATTTAAAAATTAAAAAAATTTTTAAAGACAACTTTTGATTGTTGGACTCATCCCATTAAAATAGAAGAAATTGCTTCTGATTTAGAATCTTATATTAATAATAAACGGTTGGAGGAAAAAATTATGATAATTTTAAATACAGTAAAACTTCTCTTAAATAAATTTTAATTTAAAATACTTTTTAGTCATTGGAGAGGAAAGGGGCATGCCAAATCGATATATACCTTTTATTGAAGATATGCCCATTTAATCTAGGCATTTTCGAATATCCGAAACTGAAAAAAGTCAGGGTATTCGAAAAATTCTCGGTTCAGTTATCTGTTTCGGATATTAGGAAATTTCCCAGAAGCTGTCAACCTTGCCTCATTTTTATACATTTTTCAGCTCTACCTTGATATTTAAAAATTAAGTTTGACTGTAATTAAAATATATTTATTAAAATCGAAATTTTAACAAAAACTTTAATTTCAACAGAATTGCTGTTTATGAGGGTAATAGCAATGTTTTATTCACTCAAATTACCCAAATATTGGATTGGTATATTTATTCAATTGAAAAAATTGTTGAATTAATTGTTAGAATTAATTTAATTTAAAAAATAATTTTTAATTATTCTTTATAGAATACAAATAATTTTGATGAATTTTCTCTTGTTTTTGTCAATAGAATTAATGCTATTAAACATTTTCATGAACGACCGTTTGCTGCACTTATACTTTTTACGTTTCTTAGTGAAAATTCTGGTGAGTTAAAATTAAATTCTGATTTTATTCTGATTTTTTAATTTCAAGATTCTGATTTTTATTTTGATTTTCTAAAATTAAATTCTGATTTATTCTGGTTTTTTAGACAAAATTCTGATTTTATTCTGATTTTTTGTAAATTAAAATTCAGATTTTATGTATAACATTTCTGGTTTTTTTTTAAATTTAATTCTGATTTATTAAACAAAATTCAGATTTATGATATTTCTGATATTTAAAATTCATTCTGGTTCTCTTTCAGAATTTAAAAATTTAATTCTTATTTTAAACAATTTAATTCTGATAGCTCACCCTCGCTGATTTTTAAAATTAAAATTCTGATTTTTCAGATAATTCCTCTATAAATAACAATATTAATAAACTTCAAATAATTTCAAATAAAATCACTAACCATTTAAATGAATTAAATGAACGAAGAGAATCGACCTCAGAAGAAGATGAAATGGAGGTTGATGAAGAAAAAGAAGGGAAAAATAAAGGTAAATTAAAAAAAAAAATTTTTTCTAATAAATTTTTCCCTTCTCAGAACCTTCATTTTCTTCAAAGCTTTCAAATTTTTTAAAATTAATTGACCAACTTATTGAAATATTTCCTTTGTAATTTTAAATAATTTATTTTTAAATTAATTTTTTTGTATTTTGAGATTTTCAACTCCACCAAAATCTAATTGGCAACCTTGTAGAGAGGATTTTATTCATAGAAAATACAGACCGGCACTTCTCTCTTTGGGATCTATTTTTGCTATTTTTAGAGTTATTAAAACTGCAGATGAGGTGAAAATAAATTAAAATACTTATTCTACTTTGAAGCATTAAAATACTGTTTGAAATTTAAATTTCTGTCTTCCCGGAAACTTTAGTTTCTGACATTCCCTTTAAATTAGTTTCTTCAGTAAATAGTTTTTCATCTCATACTAAAAACATCTTTACTGTGTGTTTTAAAATTCTGATTTTACGGAAACCAATTTTCTGATTTCTCCTTTCAAGTACTGTTTTCAGAATTATTTTATTTCTCGAAAATATTTCTAGTTTCTCGAGGGAATTATTCAAAATGTATGAATACTATATGACATCTATTTACGGATACTTTAATTTTTTTAAAGAAAAATAAGGAAACAATTATTTATGGAAACTTGTTTCGTACAATGATTTTTCGGTTCGGTTCTTCAGTTTAATTTCGGATATCCGAAGAATTTCCATGAACCGACAACCCTTTCCAGGAATATTAATTTTTGAATAAGTTATTTTTATTAGGTAGCCGATACATTTTTAACTGTTGGTAATATATTAGGGATGGAACATGAACAAATTGTCGAAGATTTGCTTCGTGCTGGTTTTCTAATCCAGGCATTTGTTTTTTCTGAAAATATTTTTTCCCTTTTTTCTAATTTCCAGTTAGAAACTTCCAATATCTGTTCAGAACAACGTGAACGTGAGGCATTGGCTGATGTTTTTGTTTTTATTAAATTGCCACAGGCAATTTTTTAAAATTTTTTTGAGAGATTATTTTATTATTTTAGGTTCTAAAATGTTTAATTCAAAGGCTAGTTGATTAAAAAATTTTCATTTTGAAAAAATATTTTTTAAGAGGAATTAAAAAACCTTAATTTTAAAAAATTAATTTTCCCCAAATTTTTTAAGAGGAATTCAACGCCAAACAATTTCCAAAGCTTTAGAGAATATTTGTAATTGTGATTCTCTATTAGATCAAGTAGATGATAAGAAATCTGATAATGTTTTTCGTTTCTTTTTGGATGGACTAAAAAAGGCGGATGTTATTAATTCTAAAGAACACGAATTTTTAACTAAAAAAAGGTGAAGAAAATAAAAAATAAATTAAAAGAAAAATTAATTTTTCAGAGATTTAAAACGTTCACAAAACGAAGAATTACCTGCTGGCGAACGTCAAATGATTGTTCGTTCTGAACTTATTTCGAGGGTGCAAAAAGCGAAGAGGGGAATTGACACTCTTGTACCGGAAAATACAGAGAGGCTTTTAAGAAGGCTTTTGTCTCTTGGTGGGTAAAAGATCGGAATTTGTATTTTCCCGAATTTTTAGAATTAATTGTTTTACGGAAAATAAAAATAATTTAAATCTATTCCGGAAACTGGGACACGCCCAAGTAGGCGCGCGGCCAAGTAAGTGCAAAGCCATAACTAGCTGGAAAATTCCTGTTCCTTATCAATTTTGGTACCAATCTCTTTAGCTCGATGGGGGGAATTGTTTAATACTAAATATGATAAGATTCGGAAATATTGAAGCAAGTTGTGGCTTTGCGCCTACTTGGGCCGTACCCTCGGAAACCTATTAGAATTAATTATAAATTTCCGGGATAATCAGAATTTTGATTCTTTATTAGATTTTTTTCGGAAGATACAGAAATGTTTTTGGAAAATTATCATTTAACTATTTTCATAAACTCAAACTTGTATTCTATATTTATCCTAACCAAATCTAAGGTGAAATTCCCATTGATATGCTCTGTTCGATTTATTGTGCTTGTGGAGAGTTGTCTCTATTTTCTTCAAAATTAGCAGCATTAAATGCCCAGGCTCAACAACCTATTACTGGGGAAAATGTTAGCGGCGCTACAACTAATGCCCAAGGGAGATTGTTAATTTTTGATTCAACATTTTTATTAATGGCACGTATACAACATGTATTTGCGGATATGGTACTCTAATTATTTGGAGAATTCTGAGATAATTAAATAATTTGTTTAGCGTTTGGAAGAATTAGTTGGTGGACGTTTACACTGCGCATTTTATCGTTGGACACAACGCTATCAGAAATGTATTGAGGAAAGTGAATCGATGAGTTTTGCTTTAATTTCACAGACAGGAGGGTCTTCAAATGAGGATTCTACAGATTCCTCTGTATTTTTGGAAAAAATTCTATTTTATTTTTATTTTTTTTTCAAGTTCCGTTCAAATTTTCAACGTAATCAATTCCAAGCAATGCGTTCACAAAAACAACCTTTTTGGTTAGCGGAAAATAATGATTTTGGCAATACAATAGAAACTGTCCCTTTAATTGGTGAACTTTTATTGGAAGAGGTGAAATTTTATAAAAAGATGTCGTAGAATCCTTCCTTGCGTCAGTCTAGCATTAACTCCCCTCCGATGGATAACAAAAAGCAGAAATTCCCCAAAAATTCCTGAAAATCGGGATCGGAGCCGTGAATTCCTCGTTATTTTTAAAATTAATACCTACTTTTCAATATTGGCTAAGGGCATGAAAATTCACCCAAAGACAAGAGCTAAATAAAATACAAGAAATTTTTTCACCCATGTCTTAATGTATAGTTTAATACATAGATATTTTAATTAATTTTTGAATTTTTTAAAATAACAGTTTTCACGTGGTTCTCCAAATTTAAATGAAATAAATAACATATTTTGGACATTCAGTCAAATGAGTTGTTTATGGCTTTGTCTTGTTCAATGGTTAGATGCACAACAACCAACTATTGGAAATACACCTCGACAAGCAATGGCTAGATCAATGAGAGAATTTGAAGTTAAACTTCAACAACAAAAAACGGCTTCTGAAAAGGACAATAAAGATAATGGAGAACGGTGAATAATTATAGTTAATATTTATTGTTATATATGTTAATTATATGTTATATATTATATGTTAATTATGTTAATTATTATAGTTCTAACCTTTTATTACAAGTGGGTTGAGGGGTGGGGGCTAATTAATTGAGGAAGGTGGCTAAATAAATATTTCACTCATAAGCCTCGAAATCTTTTTACTGGCTCCCTCCTCAGATTACCACCAGGAATTTTGCCATTTCGGATCAAGAACCAGGGATTTTTGTTACGACTGGATCCCTACCTTTATTTTCAATCAGTAAATGCCTCCTCTCTTCTACGTTAACTACTTAAAAAATTTTTAATTTTTATCATTTTTCAAGTCTTCAAAGTCTAAGCTATTCAATTTTAATTGCTCGTCGTCTTCTTCGTCAAATAGCTGATCAAAGAATTAAAAAAGAACATCCATATACTTGGCTTGTTGGATTTGCTCAACGTCCATTACCTGCATTGCCTTTTGGCAGAAAAATGAGTCTTTTAAGGGCAAGCCCTGAGGAAATTAGCGAAGAAAATCAGAGATTGAAGGAGGCAAATAATTATTTAAAAAATGTATACTGGAATTTTTTTAGGTTTTCCTCTGCGCAAATCAACAGAGTTGGGCAACACCTGATGCTATTGCACATATCAACCGTTGCAATGAATCCTGTACCAGATTTATACTTAATTATTTGGCGCGCTGTTGTTTCGTCCCCCTTTTGTTTCGTCCCCCTGAACAAAACTTTTGTTTCGGCCCAATGTTCAAAACTTTTGTTTCGGCCCCTTTTGTTTCGGCCCCTTTTGTTTCGTCCCCCTGAACAAAAACTTTTGTTTCGGCCCAATGTTCAAAACTTTTGTTTCGGCCCCTTTTGTTTCGGCCCCTTTTGTTTCGTCCCCCTGAACAAAAACTTTTGTTTCGTCCCAATGTACAAAACTTTTGTTTCGGCCCCTTTTGTTTCGGCCCCTCTCAAAATGTCCAACAGAATAAAAATACCCACTTTGGCGAACTGAAAATTAAAAAGGGGGAATCTTAATAAAAACATGAGCATTCTTTAAAAAAAACTTCAAAACCTTATTAAAAGCCTACAAACAATCAAAAACACAAAGTAAAAAGTAAAATTTTTATCGAAATCGTCAAATAAAAACATAAAAAACCAATAAACTAGAATCAACATCAAAAATAAAAAAGAACCGGTAAATAAAAACAAACTAGAAAATAAAATTTAATGAAATAAAACAAAATTAAATCAAATTCGCGTCATCATTCGTCATCACCAGAATCACGCCTATTGTTGTCACGAAGACCATTGATTAAATTAAAAATAACCTGCATGCCAAAGGCACAATTCTCCCCTTTTTGTCTTTCCAACCTCAAAATTAATAAGTTGAGATTCAGAATCGGAATCAGCATTATCAGATTCACTGCT
This sequence comes from Meloidogyne arenaria, assembly GCA_036172955.1. Classification (NCBI taxonomy): domain Eukaryota; kingdom Metazoa; phylum Nematoda; class Chromadorea; order Rhabditida; family Meloidogynidae; genus Meloidogyne; species Meloidogyne arenaria. Next base: position 6,965,408 of record JARQAB010000012.1, on the reverse strand, counting down.
TACATTGACTTGATTTTCGTTGTTTTCCGAATTGCTCTGGTTCAAGGACAAAGTCTGATCAATTGAAAAGTCTTCTAAACGCGGCCGTTTCTGAGCTCGTGCTAAATTTTCAAGCCTGCTTCTAATCATTTTAAATAAAGAAAATAATCTAAAAATATAAAGAAATAAAAGAAAATAGACATAAAAGACAATTTTTACCAATTATTAACTTAGTGGGACGAAACAAAAGTTTTTGTTCAAGGGGCCGAAACAAAAGGGGCCGAAACAAAAGTTTTGAACATTGGGCCGAAACAAAAGTTTTGTTCAGGGGGCCGAAACAAAAGGGGGACGAAACAAAAGGGGCCGAAACAAAAGGGGCCGAAACAAAGCGTAGCCAATTATTTTCTTTATATCTAGCGTCGTCGTTTCGGAACAGAACCGAAGGATCGAGGATTTTTTGGTTCGGTTCCTGATATTTGAAAATTTTCAAGGCAACTGTCAACTTGTCTCCGCTTTTATAAGGAAGGGTGCCTCAAGTTTATATACTTAGCACATATAACACCCATTATTATTTTTTTATAATGAAATCATTGTGACAGTTAGATAAGTGCCCTTATATCCGTTGTGCATATAACTTAGACCTTATAGCGGGTTATATTTTTGATATAGACCAATTACCTATTTAGGTACTGTGTATTATATTTTGTCAAGCTTATTCAAAAAATATTAGGTCGAATGGACATTTGGTTACAATGTTGGATGCGTCAAATGATGAACCAGCAAAGAATTGTAACTGTTGACGAAAGTGAATTAGCCTCTGAATTGTGTTTAGCGGCAACAATAACCTATCCAGTCCCATGTTTGTGTGAAATGATTAAACAGGTGGAAAATAGAGACGAGAATAATTTTGAATGTTTTTCCAGTTAGTGGAATGTATTTTGTTTGAACGCGCAATATCTACCTTTTCAACAACAGTAGCAATACAACCAAATATCCATTCCGCCTTTGTCCCAAACATTGTTTCCGCTGTCTCTTCAACTATTAATTCAAACGAACATTCTTTGGAAGAACAAAAACATTTAACAACAAATCAACAAAAACAGCAAACAAACATTTCAACACAACAAAAACATTCTTTATCTGCACTAGAACAACAACAAAAACATTCATTGCAACAACAACCAACAGTAATGTTTTTAAAGAAACATTTGTTTTTCTTTAGAAACATTTGTTTTATCTTTGTTTTGTTAAAATCTTTTTTTAAAAACAAATGTTTTTCCCTTTTATGTTTATGGGGAAATAATGAACATTTTTCGCTTACAGGTTAAAAGACACCCAGTTGTTGGTCAATTATCTATTAAGGCTACAGTTATTGCCAAAATGCTTGTGCGAGCAATGCAATTATTATTATGGGCTGGAGATAGAAGAGTAATAAATAATTTTTTTTCTCTCAAAAATTGTTTTAAAATTAAAAAGGTTTTGGAAAAAAGGGAAAGGGAAAAACGTATTCAACAATTTGGGCTTATTACACAACAACAACCTTCAGAACAATATTCTAGAAAGAGATCCCAAATAGAAGTAAATGATAATATTTGTGGTATTTTGAAAATTTTTTAAATTAGGAAAAAAGATTTTTTTCTCAAGAAGAAGGAGAACAACAAATGTACCAGACACCTTTTAGTTCCTCTTCAACTGAGCAACAACAACAACAAAGTGAAGCTTTAGGAATTCAGAAGAAAAAAGTAATTAAAGAAAATATTTCATTTTCTGAATTTTTAAGTTTTTTTGGAATTTAAAAGAAGGACAAGCATTTTCAAGCCCACTCTACCACAGATCCATAACTAAACGTAAAAAGTCATAGAAAGTAAATTTTGGTTAAACGAGCTGCTGTGAATCATTTCAAAATTCTTTAGATCAAACTTTAACAATTTTAGTTATAAATTATGCGGTAGATGGGGACATGTAGTAGATTGAATGGGGGGTATATACGAGGGATGGAGAATTTTTAATTTTAAAAGACGGAAGCGGAATAAAATTAAAAATCAGAAGGCGGAAGCGGACGACCCCAAAAAGGCGGAATTCGGTGGAACGCGGGAGCGGACCCATCCCTGGTATGTACTTAAGTATATTTTTAAACTCAATTAATTATTTTAAATTATAAAAAATATTTTGTTTTAAATAAGAGTGTTGATGTATCTTCTTCTGTTGTTGAAACTTGTACTTCTTCCATGAATGAAACAATAACAACATCGCGTTTGCCTAAAGACGCGTTAAAGGCACAATTGACTGTTAGTAATGTTTTTGAGGTAATAATTTTTATTTAAATTTTCATTTTGTTTATTAAACTAAAATAAATTCTATTTTTTTAAATTTTTTAAAAACTATTTAAAAATTTTTTAAAAATTATCCTTATTCTTTAATAATTCTTTAAGGAAGGTTTTTTTATCATTTCCCTTAATTCTCTAAAAATTATTTTTTTTTAATTTTTTTAATTAATTTTTTTTAAAAAGCGTTTTGAACGAATTGTTCGTGATTGTAATCTTCGCCCACCTGTTACCTTTATTATTTTCTTCATTCACGAATTGGCAGCGGCACCTCAAACAGAATATTGGCGACGTCTTGTTTCTATAATGCCTGTCAATTTAGTGGGGATTTTTATTTATTTAAATATTAATTAAATATAAATGTTTTTCTAAATAATTGAATTACTTTTAAATTCTATAATTTTTTTTTGAAATACCGTAAAACTGAATAACTACCCCGGGTAATTATTGTTGGGACATTCCGCTGGAGGGAGTAATTAATTGAGAGAGGGTAATTATTTGAGGTTTGAAATTTGAACATGTTTTAGGGTATTTAATGGGGTATTTAGGGTATTAAATAGTGTATTTAATGGGATTATTATTTCAATCTATCGCTGGAGGGGTTAATTAATAGTATAAGTGGGGTAATTATTTGGGGGAGGTCAATTATTACAGGTTATACAGTATTCTAATTAGAGCTCGAACTTTTCACTTTGCCGGGCCCGGTTCCGGGGTTTTTTCTTCCGCCCCGACCCGGGCCGGGTTTTCCGGGCTAAACCCCCGGAAACCCCGAAAACCCGTTTTTTTACACCCGGGCCCGGACCCGGTTTTTTCAAAATTTTAAAAATGATCAAATTTTAGCTTTTTCGCTGAAATTTTTCTTATTTTACATAGAAAATGGTCGAATATTTTATAAAATTTACTCGAAATTGGACCCGGGCCGGGCCCAGGGTTTTCCGGGCTAAAACCCCGGAAACCCCGAAAAACCGGATTTTCTCAAAAATACCCGGTTCGGGGCTACCGGGCCCGGAAAACCCGGTCCCGGGCCCGGCCCGGGTTCGAGCTCTAATTCTAATTTTAAAAATATTCTAGATTAAAATTTTTATTTTTAATTAAAAAAAATTTCCGATTTACAAAATTCCTTCTGATTTTTAAGTTTCTGGTATGAAATTCTAATTTAAAATTCAGATTCATTTTATTCTTTTCGAAAATCCGATTTAAAAATTTAATTTTTCACATTTTAAACAGATTTTTGGATTGTCTCATCTAGATCCTCATGCAATTCCTCTCGATCTTTTTATGCGTTTATATGATCCAAAGGATGAAAAGAACCGAAAACTTTGTTTACATTATGCTTTTATGATTAAAAAACTTGGAAATATTTAAATAATTTTTTAAACTTAATAATTCTGATTTCTCTTGTATTTTTATTTCTGATTTCTTCATTTTTATTCGTTTTATAATTCTGATTTTCATTTCTGTATTCTGATATTTTACATATTTTCTATTTTTGTTATTTTTATTTGATATTTTCTCCAAAATATTTTTTAATAAAATATTTAAATATTTTATATAAAAAATTTGCATAAAGTTTATAAAAAGTTTCATTTATGTGGCACAACTAGTGGTTGACATTGACTAATTTTTTATTCTTGATCAAAAAAATTTTTTATTAAAGTAATATTACACCTGACAATTATTCAAGAAAAAAATTTTTTAAAAAGTAAATGTAAACAATAATTATGTTGATATGAATAAACTTATTATTAAAGTTTAAATAAATTCTTAAAAATTTTTTTTAAGATTTCTTAAACATTTAAAACATCTGTTAATGAAAGCAAATTTTCTGAAAGTTTTTTCTTTTCAATTGAAAAATTTTTAGTCTAAATTATATTTTTTTGAAAAATATTTTAACTTAAATTTCGTATACATATTTCGGCGCAGGCTGTTTTACTTAAGTTTTATTGTTTATAGAGATAATTAAACTTTCTGAAACAAACTTTCAAACATTAAAAATAAGTTTTACAAAAACATCTAACTCTACAACAAACAAGTCTTGTTGAAGAAACATTACATGTTGTGATTATAAACAAAACTTTTGTTAAACAACAAACTTGTTTTACAAAACTTGTTTTTCAAACATTTTAAAGCACGAATGTTTCTCTGAAAAATACAAACATGTTTTGCATACAAACATGTTTTGCATACAAACATGATTAAATGATATAATAAATTTAAAGAAAAACATCTTCTTTATTTATATAAGAAGAAAAAAAATGTTAATAGGAGAAATATATTCAACAATTATTTATTGTTTTGCTACATTTGGATTGTTTTCTAATTTGTTTTTAATTTGGCTAATTTTACGTTATACAATGAAAGAAATGCAAGTTTATAGCAAAATACTTTTACAAACATGTTTTGTTGATATTGTCGGGATTTGTATGTTTGTTGTTTCTCAACCGGTAAATAAATATTTGGGCGCGGGAATGTTTTGGCGTGATTGACTATAACTTTTAAAGAAAAAGGCTGTACTTTAGCCAGTGGCCCACTTAGAAAAGGGTCAACTTAATTACCATTCGATTTTCCTTGGCGAGTTGAGTCAAATGGTACCACACTCTATCTGCAAAAATGCCTACGAGCCGAGATATATGTCCTTAAAAACGAAAACCCATAGGGGGGAGTAAGCTCGATTTTGGAGCAGTGCTGGGTATTTGCCATTTGTTGGCTCCGGCTCCGGCCTTTCAAATTCTTGGCACCGGCTCCGGGCTCCGGGGTTTGAAAATCATGGCTCCGGCTCCGGGATCCGGGGTTTCAAAATCCTAGCTCCGGAGCTAGTTTTAGCTGCTTACCTTTGGTCTAAGTGCAGGTTTTTGCTGCTGCGGAGGAAGCCAGACATGCCGACAGCAGCTCAAGTAGTCGTAGGTTTGGACAAGCGCCCTTTCTCACTCCAAAATCGGTTGGAAAACCATAAAACCCTATGGTTTTCGATTTTTAAGGACCTATATATCGGCTTGTAGACATTTCCGCAGATAGAGAGTGGTTCCATTCGACTCATCTCGCCAAGGCAAATCTGATTGGGCCACCGGCTAAAGTATATCCAAGAAAAAAAATTTATTTTCTCACCAAAATAGGTTTATGTTTCTGATAATGGTGTTGGAACAAATTGGAATTACGGACCTATACATTTCTTACCAAACCCCTGGCAATTTATTCTTCTCCGTATTAATCATTTTATGTCAAGAGTTACTTCCATGAATGTCTCTACTTTATTTATTTATCGCTATTTTGTTGTTGTACGGTAACGTTCTTATCAAGGCTTTTAAAATATAATCTTTTTTATATAGAAGTGTTAATGTTAAATTTAAACACCAATTATTATTAATTTTTGTTATGATAATTCCAATATTTATTTTAAATGTTTGTTCTTGTATAGCAAATTATCCAGCTCCAGAAAACGAATATTTAACTAATTATGAATTGGCACAAACACTGGGATTGGATAATTACACAATTGAAAATTATGTTGTTGGACTTAGATCGAGAGTAAGATAATGGCTAATTGAGTTAAAAAAATACAAGACTAGACCCTAAATATCCTTTGAAGCGGCTGGAACTTGAAATTTGACTCAGGAAAACTCCCCACGTTCCCCGAAATATTTCCCTAGCTGGGGAAATGGAAAGCTCTAACAGAACCTCAATTTTCATTCAAACAATTAATATTTACAGACCAACGACCTATCAATTTTTACTGCAAATTATGCTTCAGCATTAACAATAATTAATTATATAATAATTATTTTTTGTGGAATAAGTATTCAAATACATGTTTATCGTCATTGTAAAGGTGTAGAAATGACTCAATTACGTAATATGAATAAACAATTAAGTATTGTTTTGGGGGCACAGGTAAAATTAAATTTATTTTAATTTCTTGAACTTTGAAGAATTTATTTATTTTGTAGGCTATTCTGCCTTTCTTACCTTACCTCACCAATTTATTCAACAATTTTAATTTTCTATTTAATTTGCCTGGTTTATTTTCATCTTCTATTGCAATATTTTTTAATACTAGTTTGGGAGCGTTAGTTGCTATTTTAAATCCGATTGTGAGTTTATTTTTTTTTTGAATTAAAAAAAATAAATTTAAAAGGTAACAATTTTGAGTGTAAGAAGTTACAGACAAATAATTTTTCGTTGCAAAAATAATTCAAGTACTAATCAAGTTGCTCCAATGCCAGAAACTTCAATGCCGGAAAGAACTATACAATATATCAAATAATAAAGCTTTTATTCTTTTTTATAGCACAAATAAATTTTTAATCATTACATACATATTGACAAGTGGATAAATACCGAAATGAATTTTAGAGGGACCCCCTATTTAAAAATAGAACGTGACTATTAAAAGTTATCTCACTCATTCAGTTGACGAGAAAAATCATACCTGTAACTTATGTAATCACCGTTTAGTGTTATAAAGGAAAAATTCTCTAGAAAACCCAATCATTACTGATTTTGATTACTTTTAATATGTAGATAAATATTCCGAGACAGTGAAGAGACTGTTTCTGCAAAATATTTTTTAAAATAAAATATTTATTTAAATATTTTATACCTAATTTTAAATAAAGACAGCAAAGAACAATACAAAAAATATAAAATTTTATTATTTTAGAGAATAATTTTTAAATTAAATTTATTTTTAATTCCCTCCCTCTCCCCCCAAAAAACTTTAATATAATTTTATTTGTTTTTTAAAATTAAATTAATTTTATCTTTATTGGTATATTACAAATTATTATTATTAATATTTATTGTTTGCCTCTTATTTTCAGAAAATATTAATTTTAAGTAAAAAATTAACAATTAATTAATTTAAGTAAAAAATTAACAATTATTTAATTCATACCCGGAATTAAAAAATTTTTTTTAATTTTTTTTTAAATTTCTGTCTGTTTATTAATAATAAAATTATTGAAATTCTTTAATAAAATTTATTCAAGTAAATTAATTATTTAGTCAATTACCTTAATTTATTTATTTTATAGAGCTGAGAATTTAATTTAAAATAATTAAAATCAGAATTTTAAAATTTATATAAAAAATATTCTGATTTAAAAATTGACATTTCCTCCAAAACTGATAGTTTTCTGACCATAACTTTTTATCTCTATCACCTAAAATTTTGATTTTTATAAATTTTGTATAAAATTGTATATTCTATCGAATGATACTAAAAGTACATATCTAGAATGAATTATTTGTTAAAAAGTTTGTACTTAATGACAATTTCATGGTTCAACACTACATCTACCCACTCATTCATGCATTTTAAGTAAATTCCATAAAATATTTTAAAAATTATTTTAACTATCTACAATTTTTCCATTTCTTAATTTTGCAAAATTTATAAATTCCAAAAATTATTCTTAGAATTTACAATTTACAAATTTTTAAATCATTTAATTTTCTCAACCATTCTATGATACTTTTTATTATGTATAATTTTTGTCTCGTCTTTAGAATTTATTTAAAACATAATTTTCCATTTTTAGTATTTTACTAATTTTGAAAAACTAATTTTCTCAATTTTTGATCTAAAAATAATTTCTTTATTTTATACGAAACATTTTTATTTAAAAAAAGAGAATAATATAAGCCTAATTAATTCATATAAATTAACAGGTGAAAAAGAAATATTTTTTTTATTCAAATACTCGACAGATGAAAAATCTGTCTTTGCCCAATTTTTTTTATTTTCAGACTTTGGATTTTCTTTTCTGTATATATTTTTATTTGGTTATCAGAATTTCTGATTTTTATTTGATTTTTTAAAATAAAAATTCTGGTGTGAATTAGTAATTCTAAAATTGTTTTTTATATGAAATTCTGATTTTGTATTTTTTAAAAATAAATAATTCTGATATACAAAATTTCTGATTTAAATTATAATTCTGATTTTTATATTTTTAATTAGGGTTTGGCATTTACGGTGAGGTGGCTGTTTTCACGGGGACGGTGGTTGCGGTGGTTTTAGCCTCGGTGATGGGGACGGTAGCTTCTTCACCCCGCCGTCCGCGGTGAACCCCTGTACCCGGGACGGGGGTTAAACCCTATTTTTAATATACATACCAGGGATGTGCCGAAACAGATTTTAAAAAGTGAAAGGCGGAAGGCGAAATAGCGAAAGTGAATTTAAAAATCGAAAGTCCAAAAGGCGAAAGGCGAAAGTCCAAAAAAGACGGAATTTTGGCGAAAGGCGAAAGACGGAAGGCGAAATTTTTTTAAAATTTTCCGCTATGATAATTTAACTCTAAAGATCTGTCAAATCAATGCTTTGGATGCAAATCAAAGCATCATTTGAGTATTACAATCACTATTAGTATTGTACGGATATAGGGGATAACAAGGTATTTGAGGGGATATCTGAAGGCTAAGAAGTCAATATCCTCTTTTTTTAGGCGTTTTTTAGAATAATTTCAAAAGAGTTGGTGGATTCTGGGAAATCTCCTAAGATGGATATCGATTTGAGTGATTATGCGGGATGTTGGGGATTCAGAAGATATTTTAGGATTAAGAGGATAAGGTAAAATTTTGAAAATTTTGGAGGATCCTTAAGCTAGATCTCTTCATTTTCGCGCCGCAGGCGAAAATTTTGAAAATTACGGAAGATCCTTAAGCTAGAAATCTTCATTTTTTGCTATTTATAAAATTGTAACCAACTTTTTTTAATAAAAAAGTTGTTCTAAATAATTTATTCTGAAAATGCAAAGCAATTATTCACCCATTTATTAAATAAAGGTTCGAACCTCACACTTTTTCACTTGCCCAAAAGTATGAACCTGATACACTATCCAGTCAATCAACAGCCTTTTGAAGAGAGAAAAGAAAATTTAGTTTACCTGTCACAACTTTGTCTTATTTTTTCTCTCCCACCTACCTTTCTTACCCGCAAATAACTGTCATTAGGGGTGTATAAAACTTTCGCCCGAAAAGGCGAAAGGCGGAAGGCGAAATTGCGAAAGTAAATTTAAAAAGCAAAAGACGGAAGGCGAAAGGCGAAAGTCCAAAAAAGGCGGAATTTTGGCGAAAGGCGAAAGACGGAAGGCGAAATGGCACACCCCTGATACATACATATATAGATTCAGTTCTTTTTTTCCTTCTATTTATTTTATTTTAATAACAAAACATATCTCTACATATTTCTTACTACTTATTAAATTTATTTAAATAAAATTAAAAATCAATTTGCTTAAAATTTTTTCCCTTAAATTTCTTTAATTTCGAACCCTTCCATATTTTATTTTTTCCGTTCCTTTAGTTTTAACAAAAAAAAAGAAAAAAATTAATTAAATATAAAAAGACAGTCTATTTACTTCAAAACATGCTTTTTTTATTGGAAAAAATAAAAAAAAGAGAAATTTGTCTAATTAACAATTAAAGTCATTTTAATATTTTTAATATTAAAAGGGCAAGTTTTTTATATGAAAAGAGGGAAAATATTTTTTTTTGAAAAAAAATTCCCAGATGGACAAACACACTTCCCTTTATTTTGTAAAAATTGTATTTTATTAAATAATAAAGCGTATAGCTAGTCTAGCTATTTCTCCATCAGCTAATGTAAAAAATTATTTTCGAGGCTAGGAGCGACCCAGCATATTCAGTTGATCCAGATTATGTGTTTACATTAATTAATTCGGCATAGATTTTTCAGATCCGGATATTCGGAAATTTTCGTTTTGGATATCGGTTCTGTATAACCGGGGATTTCCCAGGATCTACTAACCTTTTATCAACCTTTATAAGGGGTTGATAAGAGGGGTTGATAACTAAAAATAATTTTTGCCATTCAAAACCTACCAAAAAATTTATGGGCCACCTGAAACGTTGATTAACGATCTAAATAAATAATCAGGTAAATATTTATTTAATTTTCACACAATTTTTACTTCCTTTTTTCATCTAAATGTATGTAGTAATTACAAGCAAAATAAATGTTTAATTTTAAATTGTAAAAAAAGGCAATAATGACATCTTTTCCCTTATTAATTTTTTATAAAAAAAAATTTATTTTTTTAAAATAAAATTCTCTTGTGGATTTGTTATATTTTAATAATGAGAAAATAAGAAAACAATTAAATAAATAATTTATTTTAATATTTATTAATATTAAAAAATTATTTTAGAATTTTTAAAAATTTTTTAAAATGTCTACAGTTAATCCACAACAACAACAAAACAACAATAATAATATTAATACCCCCAAAAATGACAAGTAATTATTCTTTTTCTTTTTAATAATCTAAATACTTATAAAAAATACTTATAAAAAGCATTAAAAGTAAGGTATTGAGATTAGGACAAGGATTAATTCCACCCTTCGGAGCTGTAAAATCTGCCATAGAGCATTAATTAAACGTAGAGAATCATAGCAAGTTGATTTTGGTTATTTGAAATTGTTTAAATCCGACTTTAATAAGCCAGTGTAATAGACTAGAGGCGTTTTTCTAAGGCAACTCATTAATAAGTACTCAATTACGGAGCATCTTCAAGTTAATAAGGAAGCCTTCCTTCCTTCTAAGCCTTCCTTTCTTAGTTCTGCTCCCTTCTATCAAACATGATCAATCTATTAATAAAATGCCTAATTTACAAAAAAATCTCCAATAAAAATACACCAAATTATAAACCTACTAACACAGCCTAAATTGACTGTAAACAAATCCCCCTTTTGTATTCTTTTAACTTTATTTCCTTTAAAATAATTTTTTGTTTATTTATGAGAGAGCTTCATTAGAGGCTTCCTTTAATAAATATTTCCTTCCTTGTTTTAAATTGTTAAAAATATTTTTTTGTTAAAAATAAAGGGGAAATAATTTTAACAAAAAACCAAAAAATTATTTATTTCCTTTTTAAGGAAATAATTAAAAATTAGCTTTATTTAACATTTAAATATATTTATTAATTATTTAAATATATTTATTAGATTTTTTTGCAAAAATAAAAAAATAAAAATTTATTATTTTATTAATATGAAAATTGCATTAGATTCCCCATAAACTAATTAGGCCTCATCCTTTATGTTTCTTTGTTGCATTTTCTATTTTTTATTTTTTAAATATTTTCTAATAGAGAATATATGTAAGATTTGCTATAAAATAGTTAAATTTGGGAATTTTTGATTTTAATTGCAAAAATAATGTTATGATTAAAAAACTAACAAAAATAGCAGAAAGGGGAATAAGAATTTGAAGAGAATTGAGCTAAAAATATCAAATAATTGTTACGTCCGAAGGTTTAGCCGAGAGACTGGTGTCAACGTGCACAATAATAACAGTTTATCCAAAGAGAGAAATAACAATGTGTAGGCGAAGGGATTGAGTTGGAACAGACGAAGGAGATCAGGGCTAGTATCAGGGCTAGAGATCAGGGCTAGTACTGACGCTAAGAGTGGCTTTTATAGTAGTGTCACCACTACACAACAATAATTTGAAGTTAAAAATAATTTGATTTTTAACAGAACAAGAAATCGAATTTTAAATCCAAGTCTAAGTAATTATTTACCAAAGTTTTTTTGTTCTATTCTGAAAATATAGTCATTTTCCCTCAGAAATTTTAGTATTTTTTGATCAGAACTTTTCTGTTCAAAAAAAGAAAATTCTGACTATTAACTATTTTGTAGTAAATTTTCTCGTCTATCGATGAAACCAAAATAAAATTAAGAGGACATCCCCTTCAAAAGTTATGGAATTTAGAACTCAACTGATCCTATTCTTCTATAACTTTTCTATCAGACACTTTTCGTTTTTAACAAAAAAAAAAATAAAAAAAATTTTTTTTTTTATTTTCTTATTTAAATAAAAATATAAAAATAAATACACTATTTATTATTCATATTTATCCTTAAATATACAAAATCCCAAGGGTCTTTTCGTCTTTCATAAAATTTCTCAAGCTAAAACGAAGTCCATAAAATTTTCTTATTTTAGTGATTCTTTTATTAAAATATTTTTAAAGTTTAAAATTACAGACAGACCGTTTTAAAGGTACACGTTTTAAAGGCGTATTTTTTTAAATTTAAATTAGCTCGATATAAACTAGGGTTTCACCGGATCCGATTTTTCGACCGGATCCAATTTGAGTTCCGGTTCCCGGAACCGGAACCTTTCTAAGTTCCGTCCCGGAACCGGAACCGGAACTTTAAAAAAATTGCTAACAAATTTCAAAATTTTTTATTTTAAGTAAAAAATAAATATTTAAAAGTGAAGGTGTAAAAACAATTGCTTTTTCGCATTTTCTCCACAAAGCTTAGATCGGTTTGGTTTATAAATTCCTCCAAGAGTAGAAAAAACTCTTTCTGATTCTACTGAACAGGGTGGTGCGGACAAATAAGTTTTTGCTAACACTTGTAGATTTGGCCATTGAATTTACTTTTTGCGCCTCAGGCGAAAATTTTGGAAATTTCGGAAAGCCGTAAGCAAAAAAAGTCACTTTTTATTGGTCAAACGAGAAATTTTAAGAATTTTAGAGGTCCAAAAACCCATAATTTCTCCATGTAAAAATAGAGTCATTGATAAAATAAAAGTAAACTTATAAAATAAGTTATTTGTGTAAAGAAAAATATAAAAATCCTTGTCCACTGACCAGGCATCGAACTCATCTCTAAGTCATCAACGTCGTGGGGCAAGCTCGACACCTTAACCACTCGGCCACCCACTCATCTTAGTGTACTTGAATTAAAATAAACATATTTCTTTCGATTTTCTTTTATTACAAGTAAGAGCTATGAGAAGTTTATTAATATTTTTTTAGGAAAATCACATCCTTGGGGGTGTAAGAAAGTTCCGGTTTGGCCGGAACCGATTTGTAAACCGGAGCCGGAACCGGAACCAATTTGAGTTCCGGTTCCCGGAACCGGAACCAAAAAAACACCGGAACCGGAACCGGAACTTCCGGTGAAACCCTAATATAAACCTACAACTCGTTATTAGGGTTTAGAGAAAGTTTGTTTTTAAATGAAAAAACAAAACAAAAGTTAATCTTTTAAAATATTTTCTACATATTAATTTATAAATTATCCCACCTCTCGAAGAATATTTTTATTTGATATGTAAAGAATTTAATTCCTTATCCGAAGATTTTCTTAGAACCGACAACCCTACTCATTATAGCATACAAATTTTTAGCCTCAAAATAGATCTTTATACCCCATAGATCTTTATTAAAAATTTTCAATTAAAAACGTCAAAATTCAAAATGTTATTAAGTAAAAACAGTTTTAACTTGATATTTTTTGAAATCCAAGATTTTTAAACTTCTAAAATGTCAAAATTTCCCTTATTTTTTTATTTATTTTTATGGCATATTTTTCACTTTCTTCTCAAATTCCCTTTACTTTCCCTTTATTTGTTCTTTTATGTTATAGGCACACTTTATTCAATAAATTTTTTTGAATGTTTGTTTGTTATTTTTTCTATTCTTACCTAATAAAAGAAAAAATATTTCTTTTTTATTTCTTATTATTTTTTTTTGAAAATTAATAAGCTAAAAGAATAAGAAGAAAAGTTTGATTTTCAAAAGAAACCAAAAGTTAATCTGTTAAAATAAAGTTTCTATGTATTGATTTGTGAATGAATCATCTAACCTCTTGAATTGTATTTTTAGCTAATTGAGGCTTAAATTCTCGGCTTAAATTTTTGCATTAAAATTGGACAATTTTTAAAGGGATTTTTAATCTATATGTGTTTCTATCCCGGCAATTGCTATTAGTATTATTGCACTTATTATTATTAGTATTAAACAATAATTACTAATAATTTTAATTAATAATTTCAAAAGAAAAATAAAATTATTAAGTCTTTCTAAAATTATATTTGAGTACCTAAATATAAAATGTTAGGTAAGGCAGTGTTTCTACTCATAAGCGTTCACGTAGGCACTTGTAAAATAAACAAAATGTTAGCTAAAAACTTGAAATTTTCCAGAGATGCCCTCAATAAGGATAGCTAACTCTTCTAAAATTTTAAGAATTTTTGGTGCAGTTGTTTTTATGTTATGGCTGAAAATATCAGAATTTGCGAGAAATTAACGAATTTTTGAACAATTTCGTTTATAACTTTTGAATTTTATAATAACTAGGGATGGGATTTATATGGATTTCCATATTTTTTTCCTGACCTAGTTGGGTCGTGAAACGCACAAAAAACATAGTTTTAGCATATGTTGATAAGACCGATAATTAGTTATCAATCCATATTTTCCATATTTTTTCATATTTTGGCGTTCCGTCCATATTTCCATATTTTATCCATATTTCGTCATTTTTTGTAAAATTTTGCCAAAAATTGGTTAAAATTTTGAAATTTATGAAATTTTTGGTCAAAAATTTTTGTAAAAAAATTTTTTGAAAAAAAAATTCGTAAAATTTTTGTCAAAAATCAAAAATTAAAATTTTATAAAAAATTTTCAAAAAATTTTCGGCCCAAATATTATACAAAGTATGTTTAGAAACAAAATAATTACTTTAAATTCATTTTTTTGTAATATTTTGCATTAAAATTAGCTTATTTATCATTTTCTGCTTTAAGATGAAAATTTTTGCGTTAAAAATTAGTAGTTTTTGGCCCATATTTGATCCATATTTTGGATTATAATCCATATTTCAGTCCATATTTTGAGATTTTTAGTCCATATTATATGTCCATATTTTTCGATTGATAGTCCATATAAATCCCATCCCTAATAATAACCAAAAATTCTGAAATTTTAAATATTGTTAGATAACAGTATTAACGATGGTATTTCAAATTTTGAAGGTTATGGGTCTTAATCTATTTGTTTTTTAAGCATTTACCCATACGTTAGAAACGTATGTTTTGCCCCATTTTCTCTTATAAAAAATATAAAATTAAATAATTTTTTTAATCAAAATATAATAATTGTTTTTTAGTAATCCCAACAACAATACAAACAATAATAACACCTCTTCCTCTTCATCCATTTTTTCATCTTGTTGTGGGATTTTTTGCAAAAAAGCTAAACAACACACTGCCACTGTTAGGGCAACCAATGCTTGGTCAAACACTAAAGGCGGGGAAAAAATAGAGGAAAAAGAGGAAAAAGCTGTGAATGAAGAGAAAGGTAACCGTGAATTATTTATTTTTATTTTTTATCCAAACTTTCCAATAAATCCCTTCCGAGTTATTTAATTTTAAATAAACGCGGTTAACGTTCTCTTTGTGTGTGTGTTTCAGTTCCGGCCTTATAACTTCCGATTGGGTGGTCCGTTTTGGATGATTTTGGGGTCATTCGACAGAGAATTAATTTCTCTATTAAATGGAAAGGAAAATTAAATTTTAAATAATTAAACAAAAAAGTTATGGCAGGCGAAACTTCAAAAACTTGGGGAAAAACTTCAATAATTATTTTAGTCTACCACCTATTTTTTAAAAATTTTCTCTTATTTCTTACGAATTTTCAAGGCCTTAAAATTAAAAAAAAGTCAATTTTTAAAATTTAGAAAATGAAAAAATTATTTAATTCTCTTTTAAAAAATTATTTAGCCATGTCCTCAACCAACAACCCTGATACAGAAATGGTTATTACAACAGAACCTCAAAAACAACAAAATGGGGCAATTAATAATGAAAAGGAAAATGAAACTGCTGCAACTAATGAACAAGTAAAAAATAAAATTAAAATTTTTAAAAATAATTTAAAAATAAAAACCAATTCCCCTTTTTTCTCTCATTTTTAGGAGCTTATATTTCGAAGAGAAGATGACTGGACGGAAGAAGAAATAAGTAGATGGCGTCCAAATGAATATGAAAGAGTGAGAAAAATATTTTTGAATTAAAATTTAAATATTTTTTTTATTTTTAGAATTTGGTAAATCTTACGTGGAGTGACGATTTTGATTTTCTCTATGAATTGGGAACTACTATTTATACGGTAATTCTGAATTTTTAAAATTAATTCTGATTACTAATCTGGTTTTTTGAAATTAATTCTGATTTTGTTCCTCATTTATTTAGTTAAATTCTAATACTTTATAAATTAAATTCCGATTTTATTTTTGGGTTTCTGATTAATCTTTCTGATTTTTAAAATTAATTCTGATTTTATTTTATAGTATATTTTCGACCACAACCCTCAAGCCAAACTTCTCTTTATCAAAATCCACCGTCACGGAGATGAGTGGAGGCAAAGTGCTGATTTCCGTACTCAAGCACTTAAATTTGTCCAAGTATATTTAAATTTTGTTTAAAAAAATATTTTTTTTCTGAAATTTCAGACAATTTCTTATGCAGCAAAAAACCTTTATCATATGGAGGATTGTCTTCAAATGAGACTTTTTGAAATTGGGGAAAATCATGTAAAATATGCTAGTAGAGGTTTTAAACCTGAATATTGGGATATTTTCCTTGTAAGGATTCTGATTAAATTAATTAAATTCTGATTCTTAAGAAATAATGGTACTTATCGGTTATACGCCTACAAATTAATTGCCATCCGACATTGATAACTTTTTTATTATATAATTCAAATAAATCATCATTCTAAAGCCCTCAATAAGCGGTACCTTCTACCTTTAGGATGTATCAAGTCTGACCACTCATTTAAAAGTCCAATTATTTCGTGTTTTTCACATTTATAGGTTTATAATTTTTTAACGAGTGATTGACTTGATCCATTAGGTTGGAAAAAAGATTCCTCATATCGAGGGCTTTCGAATGTTTAAGATTTATTTGCATTGGATCAAGCATCAAAAAGTTAAAGCCGATCAAATTCGGCTGGCACTCACATCAGTTTGTAGTCGTATAACCGATAAGTACCAAAATAATTCTGATTTTAAAAAAATAAAATTCTGACTAAATTCTGATTTATTTAAAGGATGCAATGGAATATGCTTTGACTAATCACATTGCTTCCACCCCCACGCTTAATGCACAGGAGAGAGCAGACGCTACGAGAGGTTAATTTGGAATCAAATTAAATTCCAAAAAAATTTTTTTCTAAAGTTTGGCGGCAATTAGCACATTATATTATTGTACATATGAAATATGGTTATTTAGCAAAAGAAATACAAAATAATAAAGAAGGGGTAAAAGCATCATTATCAGAAACTTCCTCAAATAAGCATAGTCAAAGTGATGCTATTTTGTAAATATTTTTTTGTAAAATTAAAATTATATTATTTTCCTTTTTTTATTAAATAAAAATTAATAGATAACAATGTTTGAAGAAGGAAAGGTCAATATTAGGAGGGGGAGGGGGCAAAAAGGCACATAAACCTAAATATAATTTGTATTTTATATCAAAAAATTTCTTTTACTAAACAAAATAATCAAGTATTTCCTACGTTTTCAAAATTTTCAGTGGAATCTCTAACTTAAATTTTTTCGAATTTCCCAATATGACTTAAACCTCAGACTCATTTATTTTACATTTTGGATATTATAATTAAATCTAGGTATTTTATTTATTTAATTTGGTCCTTTGCTCTCACACACTTAATCCCCAAAACCCACAACCGATGTTCCGAAGGTCAAGACAAAGAAAATCTGAGCCCTTAACTACATATAAACATAAATTAAAAACGATTTAAGAATGTTTTCCTTTGTTAATTTTATACTCAAATAAAAATTTTAAATAATTTACCATTAAATAACGACAAAACGGAGCAGTTACCGTTTAAATATAAACTTTGCTGGCCAAAATTATTGTTATTATTATATTTGCTAATTTCATAATAAAATTTCATAATAAAAATTAAAAGCGGATTTGCCGCATAAATTCGATTAATGTGAATTCACGTGAAGTCTACTATGGCATTGACAAATTTGCCCTTTTCTTTTTATCCTTCCCGGTCTTTCTAAATGTTATTTTATATTTTCGTTAAAAAGTGCATAATTAAAAGGGCATCGATGTAAATAAAA